>CM062815.1:531062124-532283795 GCA_031772625.1 Pinus tabuliformis | reverse complement strand
ATAATGGCGGGTGATGCAGCATCCTCCCGAACTATAGGTGTGAAAATTGGAAGGTCAACTTCTGAGTGACATAACTTTTTCATACAAACTCTGATTAACGTGCTTATTAAATCATTGAAAAGATCTTCATGTGTAGAATCATATCAATTGGAGTATATATGAAAAATTCATGCCACTCAAAAGTTTACCTTCCTATTTTCACACCTATAGTGCGGGAGGATGCCACGTTAGCCCCCATTATTGATGGAAAAGTAGCTAGCCACATGTTTTTGATTTAAAATACTCTAGAAGAATCTATATTGCAGCTCTAGTTAAGAGTTAATGTAGTCAAACTTAACCACTAGTTGGCTATCAAGTTGTGTTATAACCAGGCTACTAGGAGGAAGAGGCATTCCATTATTTTGAGAGCATTTTGTTCCATAGTTGAGAAGAGATAGGAGGTAGAACACAGATGATGAGCCTCATAAATGGGTAATTATATGGGCTCATTTTACCTCCTAACTTAGTCAAATCAACCATTCTCTTAGCTTATTATATGATTTTCTGATTATATTTATGCTTATAGGGTGAGTTGAGTTAGTTATTATGCCATGTGGTCTAACATGTATTTAATGCAGATTATTGATGGATTTCGAGGTCAAAGTTAAGGCTCTAGTGGTCAAACTGCAACAATAACTCAAAGTAGACAGAGGAGATTACTTATAGGAGGGAATCCCCCTCATTTATTGGTCCTCACTTCGAATTCCCCTTCATTCAGCTCAGAGTACAAGCAAACAAGTCATGCACTAGAAGGCAGCTGAGAAAGTGGAAGATGAATGATAGTTATATCGAGTTTTGGGAGCCAAGATTCCTTGATTTTAAGGAAGATTTTGGTAGCTTTAGATGTATAAGTAGAGAGGCCTAGTGCCTCACTAGGGTTGACTTTTTCCTTGTGTAAACTCTGCTCAAATTTCGAGCTTACTATTTTATGACAGTTTTATGTAATCTTGCTATTTTTTGATAATGAAGATTGAATCCTTTTTGAGCTAGCACTGAGTTACCTCAGAGGGCTGAATCTCTTGGGTTAGGGTCCAATCCAAGCAACCAAGCTTCTATTTACTTGTATTTGTATGCTTTACTTCAGTCTGTAGATTAGTTTGCTCTTAGATGTATTTCTCTTATGGTTAAGAATAGGTTTCTTTTGATGATTTAGTAGTTTGCTTCCATTTGTGCTTTTTGTAGTAGGTTAAGCAGTGATCAGGGAAGATTCAAAAGTCTAGCAATAATGCCTTGGCCTCTCTTCCTCACTTTGGGACAATTATTTGAGGCAAAGACTCTCTTGCTGCCCCAAAAACACAGATTTTCCTCATTCCTAGGACTTCTAGTGTTTGTAACTCTCTAGTAGGTTGATAGTCCAGTTTTATTTTGCTTTAGATCTTCTTTATCATGTTCACTTCCTGATTTTCAATATTCCTTTTGCAAGCTTTCCTTTCTTACAACATTTCCCAGCATTTCCTTCTATACATCATAGTTTAATCCATTTTAATGCAAAACTCTATTTTTCCTAGGATGCACTCATTTCATTGGTTGCTTGATTTTCTTGGTTGACTGTCAGTTTCTATGCAGTATATCTCTTCTAGAAATAGGCCAGCTTTCCAGCAATCACACCCTCCATTTGATCCATGCCCTATAGGTCTCCCAAACCTCACCTCAATTCTGCCCTAGTTTCCTTCAATTTTCATAGAACTTCTTCCTCTCTCCTTGAGCAAACCCAATCATCTTTCTCTCTCCTAGTGATTCATGGTAGACCTTAGGTGCCCTAACACCTCATTCCCACCTTCATCCACCTTTTACACCCACTCTCACACCCTCAAAACAGCGAAAATTGCTCTCGACCTCCTCTTGTAGGCCTCTTGTAGTTTCCCTATTTTCCTCCTGTAGTTTTCATGTGTCCTCCAGTAGTTTCTCCTGTAGGCTTTCTTTTGAAGGCCGAGTGTGGGAAAAGCCTCCAGAAGGCCACCTATGACCTCCTAGGACCCATCCACACCATCCTAGATCCTCCCAAGCTCCAAAACCGCCCTGTAATGCCACTTGTTTGCTGCCACGTCTACACACAATAAATTAAATGCATGTTATATTCACATAAAAACATATAAAGATCCAAAAATATGTTTTTTGCTTATTTACTTCTAGAAATAGCATGGTTAGATGTTGTTTATTTCCTTGAGTAGGTAATGGCATTTCTTTCATGGTTTTCATAGTGTTTTTGGCAAAAGTAGGATTAGATTGTTAATTAGGGTTTACTAGGTTTTGCTTTACATTCCAATCTTTCCCCTTTTTGCAGTTAGAATAGCATCTGTAGAGTAATCTTTCTTTCCTTTCATCACACATAGAGCTTCTTTTGAAATCTATAGAAGTTGGCTTCAGCTCCTAGTGATCTCACGCCGGCTGACCAAGTGACAACCTGTAGCGAGAACTAGTACTTGTGCATATAGCACCGACGCTTCCAAGTTTGTTATGAACTACCGGGTTGATAAAAATAAAGTTGGCAGCCCAGGAGTTGCATCATTCTTGCTGCAATACTGGCACTCACCACTTTTTGGCATCGTTGTTGGGGAAGCGTTAGAGTATTCTATGATTATTTCTTTCTTCTATTTTGTATTGCAACATTTTGCTAATAGTTTATTCCGGCAAAAGTAGACCAATCATTTCTTTTCTTTCAATTATGAATTTCCTTGCTTTCCATTTCAATTCTGCAAATTTCTGTTCAGCAAGTTCATTTCAGCTAGTTGCAATTTATTTTTTTCAATCACAATTTCAGTTTCTGTAGGTACTTTCAGTGTGGGGAAAAAGCAACAAAAAAAATCAACCAAAAATATTTCCTTTCATGCCTCATAGGAATAGAGATAACTTAGGAAAAAAATTTCCCAACACCCCCACTACTTCACACAGCCAACCTTCTCTCTTCTTCAGTGGCTGCAATCAAGAAGAACCCTTAGGTGAACAACTAGACATATTTGAAGAACCTATAGGGGAAGAAGAAGAAAGCATTCCTCCGAAGCCAATGGCTAAAAACAAAAATGCTAGGGGAAATGGAGAGAGAATAGTGGGTACCTTCCCCATTCAAGAAACCAATGGAGATTCCAAAGTGAAGAATATAAGTCCTTCACCCCTACCTCACTTCCATGATTTGCCTACAAAAGATCCTGACACCTTCTTGTTCGGGTTTGCTATCATCTGTCGAACTTATGACTATGCAGAAGACGAACAAAAGTTGAGACTGTTCTCTTCTACTCTCAAGGATGCAACATTGTGCTGGTTCATGGGATTACCTGGCAATAGCATCACAACTTGGGCTCAGATGAAACAGACGTTTAACGACAAGTATCCAGACTAATGTAGGTCAAAAGGTACTAAATAAGAAATCTTTCGAATGACCATGGGAAGTGATGAGTCCCTGGAAGACTATGAAGAGAGGTTCCAGCTCAGTTACAAAAGGGCTAGGTGTACACTTGACCCTGAGTCTCTGAAGTTGGTCCTGCTCAGGGGAATTCAGGAAGACCTTTTAGACACCCTCCATCTACTGGCCGAGGGAGACATCTGCCAACTATCCTATGAGGACATAAAGACTGTTTTTAGAAACCATTATAGAGCAGCTAGAAAGAAAGGTAGGGGGAGTCAACCCATAGCCAATACCTCTTCTTCCAGTTCATCCATTAAAGGTGAAATTGGAAAAATGCTAGAAGACTTCAAGAGTGAGATGTTGTAGACCCTTGCCATGCAAATGGATACCTTACATATCAAAAGAAAACAAGAGGAAGCAGAGAGGGATTTGGCCATTTTTTACCTTAGATGCACCAGGAGGCATCCTAGGAATGAATTCATATTGAAATATATAGAGGCTTGTTCAGTCTGTAAAGAAGATCATTCTACAGATAAGTGCCCTTCCTTGCCCGGACTTAAAGCTGTATACCAAGGGTTGATGGAGTCACTGAACAGATCTATTACATAAACCAAAGAAGGTTGCATGGACCTAGACCATACCAGCAGGGGATGCAAGGGACATCTCAGGCATACTACAACCCCAACAAAGTCACCTCCATACCTTCTTGGGGTCCCCCTGTTCATCCTTCCTGGTCCACGCCTCCTCCTTGGTCCTTCACATCTCAATATCATGCCCAACCAACCACCCATTCATTTCAATCCTATGCTTAGCCGCAACCTCAGTGGAATGAATCTCATCAGGGGTGGAGGCCCCCATACAACTCTCTTCCCGCTATTCTACCTCCACCACCTGCCCAACCACAACCATTACCTTCTGCTCCACCAAGGCAACCCCAAATTCCTGCCCAGCCAAATCCGAACCCGAACAATCGACAGGCTCAACAAGTGTATAGTGGGGAACCATCATGCCCAACTTATGCTGTCAAGATTCAAGAAATTAACTTACGATCTGGGAAATTTCTCTCGGATATCCAGCCTCCACCCAGGGAGGTTGAGGAAGATAAAGAGGAAAGTGAACCTAAAGAAAATCCACTCTTTCCTGAGAGACTATCCATGACAACTTAGCCTACCCCAGAAGAGACTGAACTCCGCGGAGAATTCAAACATTTATGTGTTAAGATACCACTTCTCTAAGCCATAAAATATGTGCCTATCTACAATAGGTTGATCAAATAGAAGTGCTTTAGGTATCCAAGAAGGCGTAAGAGAGATGCCCCAACCATCAATGTCATAGGACAACTGTCCAACCTAATGTTGGGGCAGATAATCTGTCCAAAATATCTAGACCTTGGAAACCCAGTAGTTGATGTCCACATCAATGGCAGAATGTTCCCACATACTTTGATTGATCTGGGAGCTACCATTAATGTGATTACAAAGGACACAATGCTCAAAATTAACCTCTAGGGCTCCTTGAGGAAGACCACGACAGTGCTACAACTAGCAGACTGCTCCACAGTGATCCCTGAGGGGATTGTGGAAGATGTGATGGTCTCCATTGATTCTTGGGAGTACCCTACTAATTTCTTAGTTCTTTAGCCAAAGGCAAAGCTCACTAGGTATCCTCTCATTCCGGGAAGACCTTGGTTGGCTACAGCCGATGCCTACATCAGCTGCCGAGCTGGGAACATGACCATAAAGAACGGGCACATGTCCAAGTAGTTAATCCTATATCCTCCTGCCCAAACTTTGCTAGAACATGATCTACCTCTTTGGTTGGAGGAGGAGGATGAGGATGAAGTTTATTCTACACCACTTTGTACATTAGAAATCGCCATGGGTGGAAAACCGCAATATGAGGATGATATGATTGAAAATTTGATTCAGAATCCACCTCCTATTGTATCACCATTAGAAGAAATAATAAGAGAAACCCAAAACAACCCCTCAACTGATCTCTGTGTGGTTGACACCACTTATCTCCATGTTAAAAATATAGATTTTGGCCCAGAAAGAACATTGAAAATCAATCCATCCCTATCTACTTCCCAGGAGAAAGAGCTATGCAACATATTGGGAAAACATCTAGATGCCTTCACTTGGAGTTATAAGGAGATGAAGGGAGTGCACCCTTTAGTATGTACTCATCATATATACATTAACGAAGATTGCAAGCCAGTCAAGTAGCCTCAAAGGAGGATGAACCCAACACTTAAAGATATTGTTAAGGAAGAACTACAAAAGTTGCTTGATGCAGGATTCATCTATCCCATCTCTGATAGTGAATAGGTCTCTCCTTTGGTGCTAGTGCCAAAGAAAAATGATAAGTGGAGAATCTGCGTCGACTATTAGGAATTGGACAAAGCCACTAAAAAGGACCATTTTCCTTTACCTTTCATAGATCAAGTGTTAGACGGTCTGGCAGGGAAAAAGTTTTTCTCCTTCCTAGATGGGTTTAGCAAGTACAATCAGATTCAAATCAGCCAAAAATACCAAGATAAGACCACTTTCACTTGTCCTTGGGTTACCTTTGCATACCGGGTCTTTCCTTTTGGTTTGTGCAACAGTCCAACCACTTTCCAAAGAGCAGTATTGAGTATATTTTCTGAATTGGTTCATGATGCAGTAGAAATATACATGGATGATTTTACTCCTTACGGCTCTAACTTTCAGGAAGCTTTATCTAACCTAGGAAAAGTTCTAGATAAGTGCATTGAGATGAACCCATCCCTCAGTGTGGAAAAATGTGAATTTTTTATGAATGAAGGGACCGTGCTAGGTCATGCAATATCTCAATAAGGACTGCAGCTGGACCCCAACAAAACTGCCATCATCCAAAGGGTCCCACCTCAAAAACTGCGAGATGTCAGAAGATTCCTAGGCTTAGCTGGATATTACAGGAGATTCATTAAAGACTTCAGCAGGTTAGCCTCTCCTTTGTTTGGCCTCCCAGGCAAAGATGTTGATTTCATAGGGTCGGAAAACTATCAAGAAGCCCTAGATACCTTGAAGAGCAAGCTAGTGACTGCCCCAATTCTCAGAAGCCCAAACTAGGCCCTACCTTTTCACATTCACACAGATGCCTCGAATAAAGCAATAGGAGCAGCCTTAGGACAAATTGATGGAAAGTTACCTTATGACATATACTTTATAAGCAAAAACTTGTGAAAGGTAGAGTTAAAATATACAATGATCGAGAAGGAACTCCTAGCTGTCGTGCATTCCTTAAACAAATTTGGACATTATATCACAGGCTATCAAACCTTTGTGCACACTAATCATGCTGCAATTAGATATTTAATGAACAAACTAGATGTAAATGCTCGCATTATTAGATGGTTGCTTTTACTACAGCAGTTTGATCTGACCATTATTGATAGGCCTGGTAAAGAGAATGTTGTTGCTGACTTTTTGTCTAGAGTAAATTTGACTGTAGGTGAAGAAGGAATGGTGGATGAAAAAATTCCAGATGAACACCTTTTTTCTGTATTAGTACTCTCTCCATGGTTTGCTGATATAGCAAACTACTTGGTTTCAGCACAGTTCCCACCACACTTATCCTCAAAAGAGAAGAGCAAGATAGTAAGGAAAAGCACACCTTTCACCTGGATTGGAGGAAATCTCTTCCAACTTGGCCCAGATCAGATATTGAGAATATGTGTTAGGGAGGATGAAGTCTTTGACATCCTCCTGACCTATCATGACGGGCCTTGTGGAGGTCATTTTGCAGCAAAAAGAACCGCCTTCAAAATATTGCAAGTAGGCTAATACTGGCCCACTCTTCATCAGGATGTGCGGAGATACGCGAGCTAGTGTGATCGGTGTCAGAGGATGGGGAAACCCACTCCAAAGAATGAAATTCCCATGCAACCTCAAGTGACCTTTGAGCCATTGGAGAAGTGGGGAATGGACTTTGTGGGGCCTATCAACCCCCATTCAAAGAAGAAGAAATACATCATTGTGTGCACCGACTACTTGACAAAGTGGGCAGAGACAAATGCAATCAAAGCAACAACAAAGGAAAGAGTAGCTGAGTTTTTGAGGGAAAACATATTCCACAAGTTTGGGTATCCAAGAGAGCTGGTCACCGACAAAGGCAGTCAATTCACTTCCAACCTGATTGAAGACCTGCTCACACATCATAAGATCAAGCACAAGACTTCCACCTCTTACCATCCACAAGCCAATGGGCAAGTGGAGGTCACTAATAGAGCATTGGAAGGGATCCTAACCAAGGTAGTGAGCAGCAATAGAAAAGACTGAGTGGATAGATTAGTTGAGGCCACTTGGGCCTACAACACAACATGGAAGACCACCACCGGGTTTACACCCTATGAACTGGTCTATGGGAAGAAGGTTTTGCTGTCAATAGAGTTTGAATTCAATACCCTAAGGATGGAACCTTAGTTGGACCTAGACCTCAGCCATGCACAGAAGGAGAGATTACTTTAGCTTAATGGATTGGATGAATACAGATTGCAAGCCCTTCTCCATACAGAGGTAGTTCAGCTTTAGAGAAAGATATGGCATGACAGAAATATCAGGGAGAAGCAATTCCAAGAGGGAGATTGGGCACTACTCTATGATTCAAGATACAAGGATTTCACAAGCAAGTTGCTGACAAGATGGCTGGGACCCTACACTGTGGAGAAATGCAATGACAATGGTTCAACTCTGATCAGAACCATTGATGATGAAGCCATTCCCATGCTTTTCAATGGACATCGGTTGAAAGTCTACAATAAACCCCTCTCCAAGCAAGAGTGTATTGAAGATTTGAATAAAATAGTGATGGTAGTGGAGCATGTTTCAGCTTCCACTTCACCCATTCACTGAAGAAGAAAGAGAAAAAATAAGGACTCAAGTGAAAACCTCCATGAGGTGCTTGAGTCCCATCATTGGGTTGAAAACATCTTCTGAGGTGGCCTAGTGATGTCAAGAAAAGAGAAAGGAAAAGAATAAGATCCCTGGTTGGAAACTTCCCTTGGAGGCACCCAGAGCAGGTAATTAAGGTGAAAACCTCTTTGAGGTGCCCTAATTTTTTTCAAAAAAAAGAGAGAGAGAGAGAAAGAAAAAATGGATTTTTATTGCATTGCAGGTTTGCAGGAGGACTACAAGGAGTAGGATAAGGTGCCAAGGGGACCCTAACATTAATACCAGCATCCATCTCATTCTCTCCACACCTTCCTCCATCATTTTTGGCATCTCTTTCACCCCACTGTACCTATTCTTCCAAAACTATGTTTTCTATAGGAGGCTCTATTTTTTTCTATAGGAGGCTCCTATAGGAATTATAGAGAGCCAAAAGTGCCTACAAGAGGCAGTTTGAGGGACAAGAAAAGCTTCATGAGGAACCTATAATCCCTCTTACCATCTTCAAACCTCCTTGCCATCATTTCCAAGCCCACATCACACTCCAAGCATCATTATTATTTTTTTTCCTTTCCAAGAAAAAACACAGAAAAACAGTTTTCGGTTTTGAAAAAAAACACAAAAAAGAGGAAAGAGCACCAATAACTTTACCTAAAGCTTACCAACTATCCCTGCATCATTCATCTCCACCTCTAGCATCATTCTCAAGCTCCAAGCACAGGGAAATAGCTGAAGTTTCAAGGGGAGAAGTAGCTATAGGAGCTCTTGTAGGAATTCCTGTAACAGCCGATCCCATAGAAGTCCAGCACCAACAGCAAGGGACAACACATCTGAAGGTTGGAAAGGCACATGCAGCTTAGCTCAAGCAAAAGAAGAACTTGAAAAAACATAAAAACACATCAGCAAGCAGAGACAACATGCATGAAGGAAAATGAAGGCATGCATCAGAGAAAGCCGAAGCACCTCACAGTTGATGACGGCAAATACACTTGGATTACAAGTAAGTATCTAAGTCACTCCTCTATCTACATTTGTGTAATTAGGAATCTTACGAAGGCAAAGAGATGGTTGAAATCGAAAGAGGGAAAGGTGGCTAGTTAACTTGGCCACCTTCATTTAGTTGACTCCACTTAACCAAGATACCACCCACACGTGCGCACAGTCAACTCAAGCAAAAGATGCAAAGGACAGGTAGTGGGAGGAAGAGTTAACTCTGATGCAGTAATGAGGTGATGATTATGATGGGGGTCATGATGACCAAGCAGGTGGGGATAAACGGTCTTAATCTGGCCAACGTAAACCTTGCCAGCTCAGCACTCATAACCGAAAACAACCATAAAAGGTAATGAACACTCCTCCCCGCGCATTATCATCACCTTTTCTATAGTTTCTCCTCATAAATCACCCACACAACAGTCTTCTTGTGCCCCCAAAACCTCGTATCCACCATCCTCCATCGATTTCCTCCCTATTTTTGCTCTCAGCTTTTTTTACAGGAGCACCTACAGGAAATCTACAGGAGGGACAGCGGGCTTCTACAAGAGGGGAAGTGAGTCATTTTGAGGGGAGGAAACGTGATTTTTGGCACGAATTTCAGTCTGAAGAGGTAGGGTTCATGAATTCCCTCTGTTGAATATCAAAATGTGAAAGAGTTGGTCTGAAATTCAATATTAAATGAGTCTTTAAGAGGGTAGAAAAACATAAAAGAAATTCTGTTTAAAAAAAAAAAAACACAGTCCCCTCTATTTTTCTATTTCACTCAAAATTCTGTCTCCACCTCCATATCTGGTTTTTCAAAAGAAGTACAGGTAGTATGATAGGGGGGTTTATGAGAAAAGAGCCCAATAAATCCTCTAGACTCCATGCACATCCTCAAGTGGTGGAAATATTCACAAGGGAAAACTGGATGAATTTCTTTGAGAAGTTTAGAGGGTTTGATGATGACATTTCCCATGAATTTGCTCTCTCTGGTCCCTCACACAAGAACTCATGCTACTGTAACCATTAGAGGCCTCTCCATTGAAATAACCCCTGAATTCATCAATAGGGTCACTACCCGTCCTCTTGGGCTACCTTGGAGTAAAGATGAGAAACCAATTGGTCAAGTTGCCAAGAGGAAATTTTTCCGAGATAATGAAACCCCTGTTGAAGACAAAAATGGAATTAGGAGGGCTAGTGTACCATATCCTTAGGATGAGGTTAGCTACCAAGTGATAAAATACATTTCTTGTGAGGGGAGGCACAACATTGTTTATGGATATCATTTCAGAATCCTCCAAGAATTGAGATATGGCATGGATATCCCCGCACATCAAAAGCTTAGTATCCCTTACTTTATCCTTCAGTCCCTCATTGACTCTAGCACCAAGGTACAAGAAGGAAATTCACAACATCTAGCTCACCATGGCCTAATCAAGATCCTAGTAGAGGAATCCCTCCATACCCTTACAATCCCTATATCATGGGACGTTTTCAGAAATGTGATAGTTGAGGATGACATCAAGGCATTAACCTATGATGTCAGTCCTACTGTCAGTGAGGAGGTAGAACAACAAGGAGGATAAGATGAAGCCAGTGGTGACATAGCAGAGCAAGAGAGGAAGGAGGAAAGAAAAGAAATAGAGGAGGGGATAGTTGAAGAGACAGAATAGGAGGTAGAAAAAGAGACAATAGAGGGAGAAAAGGAGGTAGAGAGGGCAGAGAAAAGAGAAGAGTCCCCTGAAACTTTGGAAAGAGAAGTAGCAGCTACCCTCACTGCCCTCGGTACACCAGTCAAGAAGAAGCAGAGGAGGAAAAGAAAAACCTCCATGTATTTTAGGACAAGGAAGAGTACTAGAATTAAAACAGGCAAACCTTAGCCCTCATCAAAGATTCCCATTAACATTGAAGATTCACCATTTGCCAAGGTGAAAGAATCTCCTTCCAAGACACCCATAACCTATGAAAGGAGGACTGCAACATATTTTGCATGGAAGGGGAAGGAAATTCTAGAGGACCCTAAAATAGTCCTACAAGAGACACAAAAACTTGAGGAAAAGATAGGAGGACAGCTAGAGGTGAAAGAGGAAGAACAAGAGCTACAAGAACCTGACCCCCAGCCTAATATTGACTCCTATTACAGACTACTTGAGGGAGGCAAGATAATCCCATAGAAATTTGCAATGCCAATATTTTTTGAATTGGAAAAAGATAGAGTGAGAACACATAGGTGGATGCAAATAGCCAAGTCCAAAGGAGTTAAGGATATTGGCCACATGGAAGACAAGCTCAGGGAAATGAGCAAGGAATTGAGTGCTCTCAGAGACAGAAAAGCCATTACAAGAAGCCACCTTGGAGTGAAAATTAATTACTAAGGAGGCAACTGCAGGATAAAGAGACTCATTTGGCATACATGGCTAGCTTATCCATAGAAACATTACAATGCATAACACCAGCCAAATCTTATGGCCTCTATCTGAAAGATCAATGGCTTCAATTCCAAATAAAAACTTTGGCACAAAGAGGCACAATGCATTTCCAAGACTACAGGCAGTTCATGGATTTGTGTGACTAAAGCACCTCTGAGGACAAAGCAAAGATGACAGAGTTCTATCTACACAACATGGCCCTCACAAACCTAAATGTGTGGGACCTCAATGCCAAGCTAGGGGATTTGCAATTAATGGCCATGGTCATGGATGAACCATGAAGAATTGAAGGCAGTAGAAATGAAAATATTATTAATAAAAGAGCAAAATGAAACATTGATGATAAGAGTCGAGCCATAAAATCCTATGGCACTCATCAGCACACACAACCTACTTGCTAATGACCCTTAGATCACCCCTAAATATCTAGCCAATCAGGAACAAGCCGTTGCACACTTTGAAGATATGCTTAGGCTACATGGGGATGACTATGTGCATGCATGCACAAGAAGATGGAACACCCTACCCCAAAACTTGTAGATCAGAGAATACCATTCCCCCATGAGGCTGAGGGAGGCATTGAAAAGAGTGTCAATGTACAAGCACTCCATGCAAAGGTTTAAGGTCAACTAGATTGGCCTCAAACTGAGTCCTCCACTCATATTAGGCATGCTGGAAGGTAGAAGAGAAGAAGAAGAGAAGGAGCAGTGGAAGGACATAAACAAAAAGGCAGGATTTTATGGAGAACATGAGCAGACCACATCAGAAGCCTTGAATGCTAGGGAGGCCACCAGGGCCATGAAAGACAAAGAGATTGACTAGGTTGCTCAGAGGATGAGCAACACTTTCAGTGGGGGGGGGCGGTGATGATGAGCCTCATAAATGGGTAATTATATGGGCTCGTTTTACCTCCTAACCTAGTCAAATCAACCATTCTCTTAGCTTATTATATGATTTTCTGATTATATTTATGCTTATAGGGTGAGTTGAGTTAGTTATTATGCCATGTGGCCTAACATGTATTTAGTGCAGATTATTGATGGATTTCGAGGTCAAAGTCAAGGATCTAGTGGTCAAAATGTAGCAATAACTTGAGGTAGAAAGAGGAGAAGACTTATAGGAGGGAATCCCCCTCATTTATTTCTCCTCACTTTGAATTCCCCTTCATTCAGCTCGGAGTACAAACGGCTGAATCATGCACTAGAAGGCAGCCGAGAAAGTGGAAGATGATTGATAGTTATCTTGAGTCTTGGGAGACAAGCCTCCCTGATTTTAAGGAAGTTTTTGGTAGCTTCAGATGTTTAAGTAGAGAGGCCTAGGGCCTCACTAGGGTCGACTTTTTTCTTGTGTAAACTCTGCTCAAATTTCGAGCTTACTATTTTACGATAATTTTATGTAATCTTGCTATTTTTTGATAATGAAGATTGAATCCTTTTTGAGCTAGCACTGAGTTACCTCAGAGGGCTAAAGCTCTCAGGTTAGGGCCCAATCCAAGTAGCCAAACTTCTCTTTACTTGTATTTGTATGGTTTACTTCAGTTTGTAGATTAGTTTGCTATTAGATGTATTTCTCTTATGGTTAAGAATAGGTTGCTTTTGATGATTTAGTACTTTGCTTCCATTTGTGCTTTTTGTATCAAGTTAAGCAGTGATCAGGGAAGATTTAAAAGGCTAGCATCCATGCCTTGGCCTCTCTTCCTCCCTCTACGACCATGATTTGAGACAAAGACTCTCTTGCTGCCCCAAAAACACAAATTTTCCTCATTCCTAGGACTTCTAGTGTTTGCAGCTCTCTAATGGGTTGATAGTCCAATTTTGTTTTGCTTTAGATCTTCCTTATCATGTTCACTTCTTTATTTTCAATAGTCCTTTTGTAGGCTTTACTTTCTTACAAAATTTCATAACATTTCCTTCTATACATCATAGTTTAGGCCATTTTAATGCAAAACTCTGTTTTTTCCTAGGATGCACTCATTTCATTGGTTGATTGATTTTCTTGGTTGACTGTCAACTTCTATGTAGTAGATCTCTTCTTGTAGGAGGTCTGCTTACCAGCAATCACACCCTCCATTTTATCCATGCCCTATAGATCTCCCAAACCTCACCTCAATTCTGCCCTAGTTTCCTTCATTTTTCATAGAACTTCTTCCTCTCTCCTTGAGCAAACCCAATCATATTTCTCTTTCCTGGTGATTCATGGTAGACTTTAGGCACCATAAAACCTCATTCCCACCTTCATCCACCTTTTCCACCCACTCTCACACCCTCAAAACAGAGAAAATTGCTCTCGGCCTCCTCTTGTAGGCCTCCTGTAGTTTCCCTGTTTTCCTCTTGTAGTTTTCCTGTGTCCTCCTGTAGTTTTTCCTGTAGGCTTTCTTTTGAAGGCCGAGTGTGGAAAAAGCCTCCAGAATGCCACCTAAGACCTCCTAGGACCCATCCACACCATCCTACATCCTCCCAAGCTCCAAAACCGCCTCTAACACCACTTGTTCACTGCCACAACCACACACAATAAATTAAATGCATGTTAAATTCACATAAAATCCCAAAAATATGTTTTTTGCTTATTTACTTCCAGAAATAGCATGGTTAGATGTTTTTTACTTCCGTGAGTAGGTAATGGCATTTATTTCATGGTTTTTATAGTGTTTTTGGAAAAAGTAGAATTAGCTTGTTAATTAGGGTTTACTAGGTTTTTCTTTACATTACAGTCTTTCCCCTTTCTGCAGTTAGAATAACATCTGTAGAGTAATCTTTCTTTCCTTTCATCACACATAGAGCTTCTTCTAAAATCTATAGAAGTTGGCTTGAGCACCTAGTGATCCGTGTCAGCTGACTAAATGACAACCTGCAGCGAGAACTAGTACTTGTGCATAGAGCACCGACGCTTCCAAGTTTGTTACAAACTACTGGGTTGATAAAAGTAAAGTTGGCAGCCTAGGAGTTGTAGCATTCTTGCTGCAATACTGGTGCTCACCAACAGAGAGAGGATTTTTTCACTCTAATAGCCCATGGGCCACATGAATTACGTCTTTTACCTGCAACCTTATTTTCTAGACAAAGAAAGAGAGTAAAGTGACCTCACCTTCTAGATGGGTTTTCTTTGTTTCTCCCCAATCTTCTGATCCCCATTTTGATTTGTCTTTTGCATTCAAACCCCCATTTTCTCCAAATATCCCCAAATTTTTATTCAAGGATGCTATGAGAAGGTTTATATTATGGTTAATATATGTGACTTCTTGTTCTAGCCACATAAATCTCACCTCTTTCCAATGGCGCAAGAAGTGTGTCAAGCAGAGTCCGTATGCAAAAGTTATGCCACTCAAAAGTTGACCTTTCTGTTTTCACACCTATAGTTTGGGAGGATGTTGTATCAACCCCCATTATTGATTGAAAAGGGGCTAGCCACATGTTTTTTAATTTAAAATACTCTAGAAGATTATAGATTGTAACTCTAGTTAAGAGTTGATGTAGTCAAACTTAACCTCTATTAGGCTATTGGGTTGTGTTATAATTGGGCTACTAGGAGGAAGAAGCATTCCATTCTTTCAATAGAATTTTGTTCCATAGTTTAGAAAGACATCCAAGAGAGATAGGAGGTAGAGACCATATAGAGGATCTATATATTGTAGCAGCCCACGACCACAGACATTACTTCTTTGTACTTGCAGCTTTATTTTCCAAATAGATAAAGAGAGCAAAGCAGCCTCGCCTTCCAATTGGGTTTTCTCTCGAAAGGGTTTCCTAGAGCATATCTTGTGTCTTATGTGTGTGTGAGATTATTTTTAATTCTCTACTTTTCTTCATAATTTCCATTTGCAAGCATGCACTAATTACAGTTAAGTTTACAGATCTAAAATTTTATTAAAACTGTAATAGTGTAAAAAAAAAGTAAAAAATTTAATATAGTATTATCAGATTTTTTGTGAAAAATTGTCTAGTAGAATATCCACAGTAGTTTATGGATCAATGATGAAGAAGAAAAAAATAAATTGGCATTTAATTCTCTTCTTGGAATGAATTCTATTAATATTCAACCAAGTTCACCCCCTTCCATCTTGTATATAGAGGAGGAAGCATTACCAATCGAGTGCTAAATCCCCTCCCTTCACCTTGCCATCGAAATCCTCCAAATGCTTCATCCTTAGAAAATATGCTCATTATGCTGGCACACACCAATAAATACCATCGATTTTCTTTGAAATCCATTGAAGCGGCTAAAAATTGCATTAAAACTTAGTATGACCACAAGGTCCACTCTTGTGTCTACCATGATGGTGATCTAGTCCTCATCTATGATTAGGCCTATGATATCTTTGGACATGGAAAATTAAAACACTTATGGAAAGACACTTACATTGTCAAAAAGTGTTTGGTAAGGGAGAATACATCCTTAAGGGACCCAAATCAGAGATTATATGCAACCCTCTCATTGAACTCTACCTCAAGAAATTCTACCCTTAGGAATTTCCCTAGAATGCATATTTTTGTTTCTTTTTCTTGCATTCTTTGTCATCTCATTGGTTGAATTTTTGTGTCTTTCAAATGAATCCATCATACACACCATACATTGGTTATGCAGACAGTGTGATTAATTACTCCCAGAATTTGGCCTCAGTGGCCTAGGCCGTTTTTACCCCTTTACATTCCTTATTCCACTCTAGTGGCATTTGCAGTGAATTTTCCACCAATAATTAGGTTGGTTTTGATGTTGTGATAGTTTTGTTAGTCGATTCCATTTTTCATCAAATCACTCACCGATATGAATGGAAATTGGCATCCACCCATGGTATGCATTGACCCATGGTATTTATCCACTCATGCAATATACCCACGATATTGTAAGTGGCATCCACCCATGGTATTCATCCATCCATGGAATTCACCCATAGTATTGTAAGTGGCATCCACCCATGGTATTCATTCATCCATGGTATTTACCCATGGTATTATAATTGATATCCAACCATGGTATTCAATCACACATGGTATCTACCCATCCATGGAATTTACCTACGGTATTATAACTAAAACAAAGACTATAAGTAACAAGTCACATTTTGTAAAAGGAAATATTGTCCATCACAATGTAGCTTTTACAATTATTATCTATTTCAATAAAATAATTTTTTTGAGGCTTTATTTAGTGTGTGTTCTCCTCTTTTCTTCAAGAATTTCATTTTTTTTAGATCTTGGGGGCCTCCCCCCAAGATCTAGATCATTCACCTTCACGTTTGTCTTGATTCCCAATTTCCCATCGTGCGATTGAATGACATTTATCATGTATGTAACCATGTCGTCTTTAGAAAATATTTATGAGTTAGGCTTTTAAAACAGTCATTTGAATCCTTTTCATTTAATCATGTCCCTATAGCACAAAATAACTATGTAGATACCATTGCAAATAACATTCTAGATTGGCATTTATCACATGCATCCATAAGAAGATAGCTAATCTGTAACAAATTGCGATGACAAAAAAACATGCATAATCATATTATGTATCATAATCATCCATATAAGTGTTTGGAATATTTTATTCTAAATACTTTTGGATTGTTATAGCATGCTATAATCATAAGTACAAAATCAAGGGGTACCCTTGCCCCCTACCCCTAATCATCCTTCAATGAAATGTATCATGCCAAAAGTGCCACATCACTATCATACAAGTCCTTGATATCCTGACTTGCCATGGTTACTCACCTCATAATTTCTCCCCACTCAGATGGTAGACTCACACATGCATCCATGTACTAGTCCTCCAACTCATTCCAACCATGTTCTATGACACCGGTCAATACTATATTAAACCTCTTCGTGAGATCCTCCAAAAACCAATCTATATCTCATCTCCCTTAAGATGAAGATGCTCCATGGTCATTGGCCCCATGTGTCAATGATCATGCTACATGTCTCTTCAACCTCACTGATGTAATATCTACATATCACAGGTTTGAATGTCAGTAACATATAAAAAATCATTCTAAAATATGAAATTCAAAATTTAACCATTATTTCACTTACTATATGGACCCCATGCTCATCTCGGTGGAAGTGGTATCTCTAGATCACCTTGAAAGTCAAAGATTATACTTAACTCTGAGTAATCCTCTATGTATAGAGGAAGATGGTCCTAGTGTGCAAAGAACTCTGGTTGAAACACTCTCCTAGCCCCTCCTCCTCCTCATAAAATATTTTCCCAATATCGCATATTAGGCTCTTAGAGGCCCCCATCTCGGATATAGATTTATGGGAAAATCATAGGAATATTCTTAAAGAAGAATGAGAGAAGCATTGTACCAAAAGCACAGTTCCTTGCTATTTTCCTCCAATAGGAAGTTAGTTAACTCTTAAGCACCATTGACAACATCTATGCCCACCCATAGTAGGTACCCACAAGCACACTCTCCACCAGGATCAGATACCCTCTAGATAACTTATGAAGAGCATGGTTACCCAAAATATGGATCACCACTACCACTGTAGCTGACAGGCCTCCAAAATAAGTAAAACATAAGGCCTACATATCCATTCCTAGGCACATACAAGCTAGGTTAAATATACCTTTTCTCAATTAATGAAACACTTTCATAGCTTAATGAGTTCTTAGGAGACTCAAGGAGGTTTTTCATATTTTATGTTCCTAACATGTTTATTGTGCAGTATTTTTTAGATATTTTGTATAGATTTCAAGAATGTCCAACCAGATATATTCAAGGGACTTGTTCCTTACTCAAGGAGAGTCTCAAATCAACTAGATAAGGGAATTTAATACCTCTTCTTGTCGTTGTGAGGTGGCCTAGGAAGTAAGATCCCCTTTTCTAGGGATTTTTTAGGGAAATGCAGTCCTCCCCTCAAGGAGGCTACTTCCTACTCATTGTATAAATAAGAGGCTTCAGTATCCTAGTAGATATTTGAAGAAGTATGTGAAGCATAGGAGAGAAGTCTAAATCAGTGTTTTCAATAATTTTTTGTAACTCTGTAATGTACATGCAATTTTTCTGTTAATGGAAGTGGTATCCTATTTCAACTCCTAGTTTAAATTTCTTCTAAGGGTTCTAAGCTTCCTTGGGTTAGGGCCCACCCCAAGTTCTCCATATCTCTCTTGTATTATTTTTGTTTATATTATGCATCTATTTAAATTCGCAAGTATTTCTGAAAGTTCCTTCAGTTTATAACATGCATGCATGATTAACTAGGAATTTTTCATGAACAATATTTTCATGCAGATTTTCTTAGTACTTGGTTAACATAGTTGTAGTAGTAACATTATTTAAATGAAATCTTCACTTTTCATATACTTCATTCTCTTTGTTTCTACTCATTTGTTGTTCAATATTCACTATTCATTATTTACTTTTTTCTTGCACTGTAACCTATTTTGCAACTATAATATGTTGAAATTTTCCAAGAAAAGGATTCATTTGACTTGTTCCTTAGTCAAATGGAGAAAATCCATTTTTCCACATCAACAAGGTGCCTTGGATTGCATTTAGCCAGACTGACATGGTCTTGTCTACTAGTTAAGTCAGTAAATTCGAGTTTGTAGGTTAGAAGTAGAGTTGTGCATGAGTTGATTGCTAAGATCTAACAATCTAGTTGAGTTATTGCTAGTTGAATAGTTAACTGAGCTCTAATCATTATCTGAGTCAGTAGGAGTTCAATTAAGTATTTATAACTGTTGTTAACTCACGAATATCTCACTTAACTAGTCAATCAACTAAAAATAGACCCAATCATGCATGGAATTCAAATTGCCTAGTTGAGTAGATGGAAAATGCACATTTGTATTTACAATTGTATATTGTTGTGTTATGCAACCACCTAACACAAATATAGATCAACAAATTAAAAATTATCCTCTTCAAGGGGGGAACCTCCTTTACATTACAGAAATGAAAAATTCTTGGATGATAAAATTGAAAAGGCCTCCTTTGTATATATAGGGGTATAAGGGGTCACAACATAATTAGAGCTAGCCTACATAACAATAATAATGTAATGGCACAAAAATAAAAATAGTGGGCTTCTATGGGGCACAAAACTAACAATATGATGGCTACATGGGCACAAAAATAACGATAAGGGGGGTACACTAGTATTATAGGATCCTAACATGCCCCTCTTCTTCAAAAAAGTGTTGTCCTCAACGCTTGAGTAGTTCTGGATGCTTTTGTATAGAATCATCATCCTCGCATGTGGAATCTTCAACGGGTAAGTTATTCGGCTTAATGAGATACTATGAAATTGATTGATTTCGTAGCTATAGGGTTCTTGTTTCCATGACTTCTTTAGGCTCAAATATGATTTTTCCTTCTTCATCAAGTTATGAAAACACTGTTTGAACTAGAATCTTGTCATCGATAACCTTATCTAAGCATGAAACATGGAAAACTGGGTGTACTTGGGAAGATGAAGGCAACTCCAATTTTTATGCCATAGTACCAATATTTTGCAACACCTTGTAACGACCATAGTACTTGGTTGATAATTTATTATCCTTCTTAGCTTGCTTCATAGACATTTATTTGTATGGTTGTAGCCATAAAAATACCCAGTCACCTACATCAAAACTTATTTCACTGGGATGTTGATCTCCCTGTTGTTTCATTTGATTCTGCGCCAGAGAGAGGCTATCCTTTAAGAGTTGAAGAACTTGTTGTTGATGTTCTATGTGATCTTCCACTTCTTGAACCTTATAATTTTCTCTTAAATATGATGTGATGGATGGTGGATGATATCCATAAAGTGGCATAAAAGGGGTCATTTTTGTTGCATTATGGAAGGAAGTGTTATACCACCATTCATCTAGAGGTAACCACTTGACCCATTATGTTTGTTTATTAGATACAAAAAACAAATATATCCTTCCTAACATTTGTTCACTATCTCAGTTTTCCCATCAGATTGAGGATGATAGGATGAGATATGAGCTAATTGAGTAGCAAGACAAGAAAATAATTCCGTCCAAAAATTTCCAGTGAAAATGGGATCTATGTCACTTACTATAATATCTGGATTTCCATGAAGCTTTTGAATTATTTCCATAAATGCAATAGCAATTGTACTAGCTTTAAAAGGATAAGATAATGCGCAAAAGTGTGCATACTTGGTAAGTCTATCAATTACCACCATGATGAAACTCTTTCCTTCAGACTTGGGTAAACTTGTGATAAAATCCATTGAGACCTCCTCCCAACGCTAACTTGGAATGGCTAAGGGTTGCAACAGACTCAAGGTATTAATTGTCTCAACTTTATTTTTTTGGAAAACCAAACATTCTGCCACAAACTTCTGAATGTCAAATTTAAGACCATCCCAAAAAAAATCCTTATTGACCCTATGGTAAGTTTTTTAAAATCCTGAGTGCCCTCCTAAGAGAGAGTTGTGAAATTCCAAAAGAACCTTTTTTTTGAGTTGGGAATTCTTACAAATATGTAAGCGATCTTTGTACCATAATGAATCATTTTTCCAGGTAAATGTATCAGATGTACTGGGACCTTGTTGCAAATTTTGAATGAGTGACCACACATCTTCATCATTATTCCATTCATCCCTTGCTTCAATTATCCACTCAGGTTGGATAATAGAAATGGCACACAAAAATTCTTCCACATCCTCATCCTTTCTAGAGAGTGCATATGCAAAAAAAAATTTCTTTCCTTTTTGGTAGATGATTTCAAAGTCATAACCCAACATCTTTTACAACGATTTTTTCTTCTCTTTTGAAGATAATCTTTGTTCCAAAAAGTATTTAATATTATCATGATCTATTTTTACCTTGAAGTGTCTTTCCATTAGGTAAGGTCGTCATTGCTTTAGTGCATGTAGTATGGCCAATATTTCCTTCTCATAAATAGGTTTGTGTAAATACTTTCCTTTGATTGGATGACTTTCAAAATCAATGGGTCTTCCTTCCTACATTAAAACAACACCAACTCCATTTCCTGAAGTATCACATTCCACAATAAACGTTTTTGTGAAGTCTAACGTAGCTAAGACCAGTTCTTGGCACATTTCCATTTTAAGATGTTCAAATGAATTCATTTCTTCTGAAGTCAAAGAAAATGCATCTTTCTTCAATAATGATGTTAGATTTGTTGTTATTCACCCATAATTCTTAAAAAACTTGCAATAATACCTTGTCAACCTGCGAAATCATCAAAGATGCTTTATGGTTGTGGGGATTTTACATTCCTTAATGGCTTTAATTTTGTTAGGGTCTACCTTAACACCCTCATGAGATAAAATATGACCCAAAGGTTCCACCGCATGTACTCCAAAGAAACATTTGGAGGTTTTTGCATATAATTTGTTTCTCCTCCAATAGTTTGAGCACCCTGTCAACATGTTGAACATGATCCTTCCAAGACTTGCTATAGATTAGTACATCATCAAAAAATACTAACACAAATTTTCTAAGGAAGGGTTTGAAAATGGAATTCATCAAACCTTGAAATGTGGAAGGGGCATTAGTAAGGCCAAAAGGCATGACAAAAAATTCATAATGACCCTCATGAGTTCTGAATGTTGTTTTCAAAATGTCTTCTGTCTTCATTCTAATTTGATGATACCTTGAACGAAGACCCATCTTGGTGAAGTAAATTGCTCCATGTAATTCATCCAACAATTCATCAACGATAGGAATGGGAAATTTATATTTAATATTGAGCTTGTTGAGCTCCCTATAATATGGACACATATGCCATGATCCATCCTTGTTGTGTACTAATATTACTGGAGCAAAGAATGAACTTTGAGTATATTGAGTTATACCAGCCTCTAGCATTTCTGCCTCAAGCATTTATGTAACTAGAATTTCACTCTTTTGGGTATAAGGATATCTGTAAGGCTTGATGTTTGGAGGAACACTTCCTAGAATCAAGTGAATAACATGATCATAATCACGAATAGGTGTGAGGCATTTGGGAGTCTCAAACACCTTGGAATGATTATCCAAGAACTTTTGGAGATATGGAGAAATAAATTATTTTGATGTTTAAACCTCTAGTGAGCATAATTGTGAAATTATGCCCTATTGTTATTTCTTCATAAGATTTTTCATGCCATTAGAGATGATTATATTTCTTGGTTTCCCTGTGATACCCCTTAATTCAACTTCCTTTCCTTCCAAAACAATTTTAAGAAAAGTTCTTGAAAATTGAAAACTATCGTCCCCAAGGATTGTAACCATTGGACTCCTAATACAACATCAACACCAACCTTTGGAATGGAAAGCATTGGACTATTAAATACATATTCACCCATGGTTAGCTTGATATTATGACATTTTCCAAAGAAATTTATAGTTCCTCCATTTGCATCCATCACTTAACACTCTGGTGCTGGAAATAGGAAGCCATTCAATTCCTTGGTTATCTTATAATGAATAAAATTATGGGTACTACCCAAATCAATAAGCACTATTACATTATTCTTCTTGATATATCCTTCTATCTTGAGAGTTTGAGGAGTAGTAATTCCTACCAATTCATTTCAAGATATGGTTGGATTCATTTCTTCTTTCTTTAGGGTTGGTTTTTAGTGTATATCCTCATCCTTTGATGTTTCCTGTTCCTTTTATTCCTCCTCTTTACAATCTATGTAGAATGATTTATTCTTAGAACACTTATGACATTTAGTGTATTTTATATCACAACTATAAGAAAGCCCTTTTTCTCTTTTTTCCTCCAATTTTTGTGGTGTCAACATTGTAGGCTATGGAAGACTAGGAGAAACAACACTTCCATCTTTATAGTTGAGTGGTAGACTTCCTTGTTGCCATAATTTTTCTTTCAACTTTTCTTTCCACCCTGAATGCATTTTCCAATGAGTCAGGTTCCCAAAGGTGAACCTCATCTTGGATGTTATATTTTAAAGTCCCTATGAAGACATCAATCCTATGCTCCTCTGGAATATCAGTAACCTAAAATTCTTGGAAGTCTTCAATGTGCTCTGCCATTGAACCCTTTTGTTTGACATTTATCATTGGCTAAAGAAGGTGTTACTCTTTGTATCTTCATAATGTGCTATCATTTCCTCCGTAAAAATTTACCAGGTGACAAGTATTTTACGAGACTAAAGCCATCTATACCATACAAACTGATTGGGTTCTAAATGATGATGCTTATCAATAGGTTAATTATATGGGCCTTAATGCCAATATCCAGCTTATTAAAATAAACTTTTCTCACATTTCTTTACATATTTTATTATATTTTGCTTAGTGAGAAGGGTAAAGGTGAGATGTTATGTCATGTGGCATGATGTGCATTAATTATAGGATTTGGAGAATGTTTTGGCTAATTAAGTGTAGGAACTTGAAATAGAAAAGCAAGAGGGATTTTTGGAGATTAAGTCTCCCTCCTTAACTCCTCAATCACTCAAATATTCCTCCACCAGATCTCATCAGCTCGAAGTTACAAGTGGCCAAGCCCACCGAGTTTATTGGAAGCCAACCTAGTGATAGTTGAAGACAAGTTAATCTCGAGTTTGGGAGCCAAGCCTCCCTAATTTTAAAGAAGTTGTTGGTAGCTTCAGTTGTATGAATAAGAAGGCTTAGGGCCTCATTAGGATTTTAATTTTTATTGTAGCCAAGAGGAAATTTCAATCTTAACAGATTGTGACTGTTATTCTCATGTTATTTTTGACATTTTGGACAAGTAGATCAGTGTTACAATAGTGAAAAAGACTTCAAAAACTCTTGTGATAGTGGCCACATCCTCATCTCCCTCATGGGATCATGATTTTAGGGACCCACTCTCACAGCCCCAAAAAGAGTTATCTTTTGGTTATTACCTAGCTTAGGATTTCTCATTGAGTAGAGCATTGTTAATGATTTCTTAGAAGCACCTATAATTGTCATTTTAGTTCCTTAAGTTTATTCTAGATTAGAAAGCATTCCATTCCATAGATTTGATCCACTAGCCATCAATAAATCAGTTTCTCAAATTCAACTCATCTTTTCCGAATTTACATAAATTTGTGCATAAACAAAGAAATGAATATGTGTTGTTGCAAGAGTTACTAATCTGCAGGGATGAACTCATTCCACCAGCCTCATCTAAATTTTTGTCCACCTCTCGCCAAACCCTAACAATCAAAAATTTGGAATTATGTTTTTTAGCCACTGTGGACACCCACCTTGAGCAAATGCAACCATCCTAAAGAGTTGGGCTGATCCTTGGGTAGTGTGCACCTTCCCCATACCTTATTCCACCGTCGTAGACATTCCTAGCACTTCCTTTCACCTTCCCTACCTTCCTACAACTTTCAGCTAAGTTTCCTATAGTAAACCAGAACATTCTGTAGTAACTACAAGAAATCCTATAGCAACTACAGAAAACACTGTAGCAGCCTGTTTTAGACTGCTTTGGGCAGAAATAATGATGAGAGTCTAAGATAGGCCTTCTACTTGACCTCCATGCCCCTTAATGTCATTTTTGACTAGTCTTCCCATACCTTCCCCTCCCACAAAATATCATCTTGATTAGTTTAACATTTACATTTCTAAATTGAAAACCAAAAGACTCTTTTCTGCAATATTTAGCTAATGCATGCATACATTAGTCTTAGCAATGTTAGGATAATTTCCATGCCTACTTAGTCCATATAACTAGATGATAGAATGCAAGGTTAAATTATGTCTCTTCTACAAGTAATGTGTGTTAATTCCTAGCTAGGTGATTTCATGTCATTTTCATATTACTTCATATTCAACACTTTCATTTCCTTAACATAGGCAATCATTTACTTTCTGCATTAAAGATAGATTTACACTCACTGTCAGTAGTCAACATCCTTCTAGTCAATAAAATCCTAGTTTGAAAAATTCCAGTGGTCTGTCACCCTAGTTGAGAAGTGACAAGAGTAGATTGTTGCATCTACTATGCATATAAAACTGTCACCTCCATTTTTGTACGAACCCCGGGTTGATAAGGTAAACTTGGTCTCCCTAGGAGTTGCAGCATCCTTGCTGTAATACTGGGGCTCATTCCTTTTTGGTGTTGTTGCTGGGGAGGTGTCTAGGTAGATGTGATTTCTGCTTTCCTTTCATTTTGCATTCAATAAATAGTTGGAACTTATGCTTTCTTTCCATTCTGCAAGTACTTCCATTCATCAAATAGTTGTAATTTCTGCTTTCCTTCCATTCTACAAGTAGTTCTGAAAAAAAAAAAAATAAATAAATAAATAAATAAATAAAAAAAAAAAAAAAAAAAAATTCTTTCATGCCTCGTAGGAGTAGAGACAACTTAGGAATTTTTTTTCCAAATGCCCTCACACCATAAAACAACAAACCTTCCCTCTTCCTTGGTGACTATGAGCTAGAGGACACATTAGGCAAACAACCATAGACTTTTGAAGAGCCTATTGGGGAAGAAGAAGAAGAAACCATTCCACCAACCTACACCATGGCTGAAAATAGAAATGGGATTGAAAATAGAAATGGAGCTAAAAACAGAACTGAGGGTGCTTTTCCCATCAGAGAAACTAATGGAGATGCTAGGATGAAAAACATAAGCCACTCTTCTCTTCATCACTTTCATGGCTTAACGTCAAAGGACCCTGATACCTTTTTGTTCGAGTTTTATGTCATCTGTAGAACTTGGGATTATACCTATGATGACCAGAAGTTAAAGTTGTTACCATCCTCACTTAAGGATGTAGAATTACACTGGTTCATGGGTTTACCTGGGGAAAACATCACTACCTAGGGTCAAATCCAACAAGTGTTCAACAACGAGTACAAGGATTATTGTAGGTCCAAAGACACCAAAGAGGAAGTCATTAGAATGACCTTGGGATGTGATGAATATTTGGAAGATTATGAGGAAAGGTTCCAACTCAGCTACAAATGGGCCAGATGCACCCTTGATCCTGAATCACTCAAGCTAGTCCTTCTTAGAGGGATTAGGTAATATCTTCTAGAAACCCTAAACAGGATGTTAGGAGGGGACATCTACCAGTTATCTTATAATGATATCAAGACAATTTTCAAAAATCATTCTAGGGAAGCCAAAAAGAAGAGTAGGGCTAGTCAAGCTTTGGCCAATTCATCCTCCTCCAACACATCCATCAAAAGTGAAATTGGGAACATGTTGGAAGACTTTACAAGTGAAATGATGCATACCCTTTCTCTGCAAATGGACACCATGTAGATCAAGAGGAAGCAGGAGGAAGCACAAAGAGCCTTAGCTAACTTTTTTCCCTAGATGCACCAGGAGGCACACAAGAAATGAATGTCCATTAAATCTTATAGAGATGTGCTCGGTCGAGGAGAACCACTCCAAGGACAAGTGTCCTTCTCTGCCTGGATTGAAATTTGTATATCAAGGAACTGAAGGTGTGACTGAACAACTTTTCTATATCAACCAAAGGAGACCTCAAGGACCTCGAGCATACCAGCAGGGCATGCAAGGGGCCTCTTATTCATATTGCAACCCTAACTACAATGCATCCATTCCCCCTTGGTATCCTCCTTCTAATCCTTCATGGTCCACACCTTTTGCATGGTCTTTTGCACCTCAATACCATTCCCAACCAATCAATCATTTCAACCATATGCTCCCCCACAACTACAGTGGAATACACAATCATAGGAGTGGAGGACCCCATACAACCAATCTCCAACCTTACTGCCTCCACCTCCATCTCAACCACAAATCCTTAACCCTTCTCCACCTAAGCAACCTTAGATGCCCACTCAACAAAATCTGAACCTGAACAACAAACATGCACAACAGGTCTATAGTGGAGAGACATCCTACCCTGCCTATGCTATGGAAATTCAAGAAATCAGCCTCATGTCTGGAAGAGTGCTTCCAGATAATAAAACTCCATCTCCACCTGAGGAGCTTGAATAGGAAAAGGAAGAGAGTTTTCGTCAAGACAATCCACCTCCTTTTCCCAAGAGATTAATCCATCCTAGCCAGCACACCTGGAAGAGACTAAAATTCTAGGTGTATTGAAAAACTTCTGTCTTAAAATCCCACTCCTTCAAGCTATCAAGGATGTCCCCATTTATAAAAAGTTAATTAACGAGAAATTCTTCAAGCATCCTGAGAGAATAAAGAAAGACACCCCTACAATTAATGTCATTAGACAACTGTCTGACTTAATGCTGGGGAGAGTGATTTTCTCGAAGTATCTAGACCCTGGAAGTCCTATGGTATATGTGCACATCGATGGTATCGTTGTCCCCCATACCTTTATTGATCTTTGGGCTGCCATCAATGTGATGAATAAGGAGACTATGCTTAAACTAAATCTCCAAGGATCATTAAGGAATACCACAACAACCTTGCAGCTATAAGACAAATCCATAGTAGCTCCTAAGGGAGTTATTGAGGATGTGATGATATCCATTGATTCCTGGGAATACCCTATTGATATCTTAGTTCTCCAACCTAAGACCAAGTTCAATGGTTATCCTCTCATCGTTGGAAAACCATGGTTAACCACTGATGATGCTTACATAAGCTACAGGGCTGGGAATATGACCATTAAAAATGGGCATTTGTCCAAAAAATTGGTGTTATACCCTCCTGCTCAAGCATCTCTAGAGCATATCTTACCTTTATGGTTGGAAGAGGAGGAGGAAGATGAATTATACTCTACCACATCTTACCCAATCTGTACCCTAGATGTTACTATAGGAGGGGGGCAACCTGATGAAGACGAACTGATTGACCAAATCCTCCAAAACCAGCCCCCCAACACCATGTCTCTTAATGAGTTAGTAAAGAAAGTTGAAGATAACCCTTGGATTGATTTGTGCCTAGCCAACTCAATTCCTATTCATGTCAAGATTATAGAATTTGGTCTAGCTAGAACATTGAAAATCAACCCCTCTCTCTCTGCACATCGGGAAAATGAGTTATGTGACATGCTAAGAGAGCATTTGAATGCCTTTGCCTGGAGTTATAAGGAAATGAAGGGAGTTCAACCTTCAGTTTGTACTCACCAAATTTACATCAAGGAAGGATAGAAGATAGTGCACCAACCTCAGAGGATAATGAACCCAACCCTCAAAGACATATTTAAAGAAGAACTACAGAAGTTCTTGGATGCAGGGTTCATTTACCCTATGTCAGATAGTGAGTGGGTGTCTCCTCTAGTTTTGGTCCCAAAGAAGAATGGAAAATGGAAGATGTGTGTGGACTACAAATAGTTAAACAAAGCCACCAATAAATACCATTTCCCTCTACCTTTCCTTGATCATGTCTTGGATGGTCTTGTAGGAAATAAGTTCTTCTCTTTCCTAGATGGATTCAGTGGTTAAAATCAGACCCAGATCATCCCAGAGGACCAAGATAAAGCCACCTTCACTTTTCCTTGAGGCACCTTTGTGTATAGGGTCCTTCCTTTTCGATTATGAAATGCCACTAACAATTTTTAGAGGGTAGTCCTCAACATCTTTACAAAAATAGTCCATGACACTGTAGAAATTTATATGGATGATTTTACTCCCTCTGGGTGTGATTCCTTGCAGGCTCTCTCTAAATTTGGGAAAGTATTAAATAAATGCATTGAAATGGACCCATCCCTTAGTCCTGAGAAGTGAGAGTTCTTGATGAATGCAGGGACTATTCTAGGTCACTCAATATCCCAACAGGGACTGCAAGTGGCCCAAATAAAATTGCTATCATAAAGAGCGTCCCTACTCCTCAGAACCAGAGGTATGTCAAAAGTTTCTTGGGCTTAGCTAGATACTATAGGAGATTCATAAAGAACTTCAGCAAAGTGGCCTTACCTTTGTTTGGGCTATTGGCCAAGGACTCTGAATTTTTCTGGTTAGAAAGTTGCCAAGAGGCCCTAGAAACCTTAAAGAATAAGTTGACTATTGCACCCATACACTGAGGCCCAAATTGGGCTCTTCCTTTTCACATCCATGATGATGCCTCTGACAAAGCTATAGGAGCATCTCTAGGCTAGATAGATGATAATATTCCTTATGCAATTTATTTCATTAGCAAAAATCTGTCCAAGGCTGAATTGAAAGATACTATGACTAAAAAAGAGCTCCTAGTTGTTGTCCATTTCTTGAATAAATTTAGACATTACATCACTCGTTACCAGACCTTTGTACATACTAACCATGCTATTATTAAATATTTGATGAAAAAACTTGATGTGAATGCCAAAATTATTAGATGGTTTCTATTATTACAACAGTTTGATCTAACTATCATTGATAAGCCTAGTAGAGAAAATGTAGCTGCATATTTTTTGTCTAGACTTGATTTGCCTGCGGGTGAGGAAGGAATGGTTGATGATCAACTGCCAGATGAGCATTTATTTACTATTTCATTTCTCTCTCCATGGTTTGTTGACATAGACAACTACTTAGTGGTTGCACAGTTCCCTCTAAATTTGTCCTCCAAGGAAAATAACAGAATTATAAGAAAGAGTGCCCCATTCACTTGGATTGGGGGCAATCTCTTCAAGTTAGGCCCAAATGAAATTTTGAGGACATGTGTCAAGGAGGAGGAAGTCTTTTACATCCTTCTCGCTATCATGATGGGCCTTTTGGAGGTCACTTTGTAGCCAAGAGGACAACTTTCAAGATACTACAAGTTGGCTACTACTGGCCCATTCTCCACCAAGATTCAAGAAGATACACCAGTCGATTTGACCAATGCCAAAGAATGGGAAAACCTACTCCTAGGGATTACATGCCTTTTCCAAGCTCAAGTGACTCTTGAGCCATTTGACAAGTGGGGCATGGATTTCATTGGGCCCATTAATCCACCATCAGGGCAGAAAAAGTAGATAATTGTGTGCACTGATTATTTGACAAAGTGGGTTGAAACCAAGGCTAGCAAGGTTACAAAAAAAGAGAAAGTCACTGATTTCTTAAGGGAGAATGCATTTTACAAGTTTGGGTACCCTAGAGAGATAGTCAATGATTAGGGAGCTCAATTCACCTCACACCTGATTGAAAATTTGTTGAGGCGGCATAAGATCAAGCACAAGAAGTCAATTGTTTATCATCCTCAGGCCAATGGATAAGTAGAGGTTACCAACAAAGCATTGGAAGGAATTGTTACAATGGTTGTGAGCAGCAACATAAAATATTGGGATGACAGACTAGTGGAGGCCACTCGGGCTTATAATACAACCTGAAAGACAACCACTGGCTTCACCCCTTATGAATTGGTCTATGGAAAGAAGGCTCAACTCTCCATTGAGTTTGAGTACAACACTTTGAGAATGGAAGCACAGTTGGATTTGAATGTTACAAAGACACAATAAGAGAGGCTACTCTAGCTCAATGGTTTACATGAATTTAGGATGCAGGCCCTCCTACACACAGAAGTGAATCAAGTACAAAGAAAGTTTTGGCATGAAAAAAAAATATCAAGGACAAAGTTTTTCAAGAAGATGATTGGGCTCTTCTATATCAATTCAGATTCATGGACTTCAAAGGAAAATTGATGACCAGGTGGATGGGCCCATATTTGATAGAGAAGTTCCATGACAGTGGGGCTATGAAAATAAGGACCATTGATGAAGAAGGTATCCCCTTGCTGGTCAATGGATACATATTGAAAGCCTATAAAAGACCTCTGTCAAGGGAAGAGTTCATGAGTACCATTAGCAAGGAAGTGATGTTCTTGGAAGTGTCTCGACTTCTAGCTCACCAAATTCTTCAAGACTATTTTATTTTTGAAGAAAATGAAAAAAAGAAGAAAAACAATAAGGGACCTAGGTGAAAACCTCTATGAGGAACCTGAGGCCAACTTTTGGGTTGAAAACATCCTTGAGTCAAGCCAAGTGTGAAAAAAGGAAAATAAAAAGATCCCTAGGTGAAAACCTCCCTTGAGGCACCTAGGGCAAGCAGATAGGTTGAAAACCTCCTTTGAGGTGACTTGTGTGTCTTTCAAAAAAAAGGGAAAAAAAAGGAAAAAGAAGGAAAAGAGAAGAAAAAAAACAAAATGACATGGCAGGGACCTCAAAACTACCCACTAATAAAATTCTATGATTTTTGCAGTTTTTTAAAGGAAGCAAAGGACTCATAGTTTAGAGGACAACAAGACAAGCATCACCCCATTCTTATTCCATTAACTTCATATCCCCCATGCCTACTATGTCTCCATCATCCATCCTCACTTCCAGGCATTAAAAAACCAGTTTTTATGTAGTTTTCTGACTTCTACAGGGTTTCCTATAGTTACTACAGGAGTTTCTTGTAGTACTACAAGAGTTTCCTGTAGTACTACAGGATGTCGTGACGCATTACATGAATGATTGGGAAATGATAATGCATTCCTACTCTAGGTTGAAACAAGGGACCATACACCTCACCACCTCTCACCCAACACCAGCTCATGAACATGCCACCCTCTGTGTCTATCAAAAATTGCTCAGAAAAATTAAAAAAATACAAAAAATAGAAAAAGGGAGTCCAAGTGCCATTCCATCATTGGACTCACTCACCTTCCACTCCATCTCCTCCATTACCATCCTTCCACTCCTACATCACCACCCATTCCTACTCCAAGTGAAAAAAACAAAGCAAAAAGGATGAAAAAGGCAGCTATAGGATTTCCTGTTGTAACTACAGGAAACCCTGTAGCAGGTTTGTTCTCACAACAATAGTTCCCCATGAACTCTCCTTCAACATTCATGTAAGAAAATAGCTCCAACACCCCTGCAGATACTTTGAGTCCCCTACAGAGCTCAGCAACAACAACAAGAGCAAGCACCTACACACAACAACAAAGAGGACAACCACATCAACAGGAAGAAATACACAAAAAAATGACCAAGGAAAAATACCTACCTAAACAAAAAAAGCACAAGAGAGTCACCCTCCATCATGAAAAAACCAAGCAGAAGAAGGCACAGGTATGGCACCTCATCTGAAATCTTCCCTAAGTATGATATCATAAAAGTGTAGGAATATTAAAAAGTTCAATTTTATAAGCTAGCTATGGCTAGTTAACTTGCTCGCCCTCTGCTCGAAAACAAAAAAGTGAACTCCTAGTCATCTTGACACGTGGTAACATCACATCAAGAAGAATGAGTTGAAAATGTGTTCAAGTTAAGTTGTTTGAGAGTGTGTGATGATTACGAGGGGAGGCTACATGATAATAAATAGTGGGCCAACAATCCCGAAGAGGAAATCCCGTGCACTGCCACCCAATACATCGCTCCAAGGAATTTACCATAAAAAGAAAATATTCCAAACTCTCATGCATCATTTATTCATTTCGAGATCAGAGAGGACTGATACCACCTTGGAGATCCATCAAGGAGGAAAACTTGTTTCAGCCACCCTACAGGAAACAAAACTAAAGGAGAAACTACAGGAAACGCAGGGAGCTACAAGCAAAAGTGGAAATGCACATAGAACGCTGAAAGGGGGTGCCCAGGGTACAACTTCTCAGAAATTATCCTTATCCAAAGAATAATCATGAGAGGTAGGTGGCCCATATCTCCTATGCTTTGAATTGATATCTAGGAACAAAAAAAATCTGAATTTTTAAGTGATTATAGTGGGCCTCGAAGTTTTAAAAGAATTATGAACTGTTTAAAAATTGTATGTAGATAGGGATAAATTGCATCCATCCACCATTATTATAAACTCTCATCCACCCTAAAAACTAAGGATAGCCTAACAAACTCCCTATAGTCATCCAACCAGAAAATGAACATGACACGAGGGTTTAACAGAAGGGGACCCACAGAGACATGCAAGATACACCTCCACTCTCTTGTGGTAGAAATATTTAGAAGGCATAACTGGTTGGGATTATTTGAGTTTCTAAGAGGGTATGATGATGATGTAGCTCAACAATCTTCCATGGTACTTAACCCTCAGGCTATAATCAGTGCTACTACTGTGGTAAAAGGTTTATCAATTACAATTACTCTTGAAGTAATTAGTAGAATCACTATAGTTCCTCATGGGATGCCATGGAGAAAGGAGGATAAGTATGCAAGAAATTTTGTAAAGAAAAACTTCTTCTTAAGGTATGAAGAGCCAATTGAAGTAAAAAATGGTATAAGAAGGGAAATCGTTCCCTACCCTTGGAATGAGGTGAGTTATCATATTCTCAAATATATCTCTTGTGAAGGGAAGCTCAGTATAATCCATGGCTATCAATTTAGACTCCTCCATCAGTTGAGATTTGTGGAGGGGATACCCATTTCCATAAGACTCAGTATACCCTACTTCTCGCCACAACCAATAGTATACATGAGCCTAAAAGTACAAGATGGAAAACATCAACAATTGGCACAACATGGACTTATCAAACTAGTACTAGAGGATGCCCTCAACCAACTAAGAATTCCCATTCAATGGTCCACATTTAGAGACATGTACAAAGAGGCTATGCTTGAAACACAAGCCCTTAAATATGATAGGGAGAATACCTCTAGTGCTAAAGAGGAGGCATAAGAATATGAAGAAGAACCTGAAGAGGAAGAAGAACCAGAGGAGGAAGAGGAGGCGGAAACAGAGAAAATAGAGGAAGAAGAAGAAAAAAAAGAAGGAGAAGAGGAGAAAGGTGAAGAGAAAGAACAAAAGGAAGAAGAAAGCCCTAAGGAACACACCAAGGAAATGGATAAGTCTCCAAGGTTGTCTCCTGAACCAACTGAGAGGGAGGCATCTACTGCTTTGACTACCCTAAGCATAATTGTCAAGAAAAAAGGGAAAAGATAGAGGAAGACTCCCCTCTATTTCAAAAAAAAGAGAAGAACTAGGATAAAAAAAGGGAAACCAAAAACACCCACTAGGACTCCAATCATAATTAAGGACTCATCAAAGAGAAAGAAAATATAGTTTCCCTAGAAATAAAAGGTGAAGAGGACACATCAAAACAAGCTTCCCCAAAGTCTACCATCACCTATGTTAGGAAGCCTGTCACCAAGTCAGAATCAAAAAAGCAAGACAAGGCACCTTTGAACCCATTTCAAAAAGGAAAAATCCTTCTACAAGATCCTGAGACAGCACTACAGGAAACACAAAAAAAGAAGTAGGAAGGATAGCAAGGACAGAGGGAAGGAAAGGAAGAAGCAAAACAAGTGCAAGAGGGGGCAAATTCTCTAAAGACATCTAAGGGAGAATCCTAAGAGCTGTAGGAACCTAGCTCACAACACAATATGAGCTCTTATTACAGATTCATTGAGGAAGGCAGAGTAATACCACAGAAATTTTCCATCCCTCTATTATTTGAGCTTGAGAAAGGGAGAGGAAGGACACATCATTGGATGCAAATTTCCAAATCAAAGAAGGTAGAGGATGTGGGCCATATGGAAGAGAAGCTACCAGAGATGGGCAGAGAGTTGAGTAGGATAAAATACAAGGAATGAATTATGAGATCTCAACTAGACACATAAAACACATGGCTAAGGAGGCAATTATAGGAAAACAAGAGCCAATTTTCCACCATGGAAAGCCTCTCCATGGAGGCACTCCAGTGTAGGATGCCACCGAAATCATATTCCTTGTACCTCATGTATTAATGGCTGCAATTTCAAATAAAGACACGAGCACAACAGGGGAATATGCCTTTATAAGACTATAGGAATTTCATTGAACTATGTGACAAAAGCACCCTAGAGGATAAGGCCAAGATTTCTGAATTCTACTTGCACAACTTGTACTTAACAGACTTGAATGTGTGGGACCCCAATGAAAAGTTGGGGGACTTACAACTAATGGCCATTGCATCATGGATGAGTCATGAGGAGGCCAGGGATAAAGAGGTGAAGAGCGTGTTGGAAAAAGAAGAAAAATATACCCTTTAAATCAGAGCATAACAAATAAATTCAATGGCTATCATTAGCACCCACAAAATCATCGTTGATGATCCCCATCTTGCACCAAGATACCTAGCTACACAAGGTCAAGTAATCACACATTTGGAGACAACCTTGAGATTGCTATGGAATGAAAGGAAACAATAATGCCAAAAGATATGGGGCACCTTACCATACAACCTAAGGATCAAGGAGTATCATTCCCCTGAAAATATGGGAGATACACTAGAAAGGACCCCACTCTATAAGAATGCCTTGCAGGGACTCAAAATCAATTGGATTGGTTTGAAACTCAGTCCACCCTTACTATTGGGTATGCTAGAAGGTAGAAAGGAGGAAGAGGAAAGAAAGAAGTGGGAGGAAATAGATAAGCATGCAAGGTTTTATCCACAGGAGGAAACTCCATCAACAGAGGCATGTCATGTTAGAGAGGCCACAAGAGTTGTGAAAGGCATGGATATAGACTAAGTTACTTAGAGGATGAGAAACACCTTCAGTAGGGGGGTGATGATGAGGCTTATCAACAGGTAAATTATATGGGCCTTAATGCCACTCTCCAGCTTATTAAAATCAATTTTTTCACATTTATTTACATATTTTATTATATTTTTCTTAGCGAGATGTTATGCCATGTGGCCTAATGTGCATTAATTGTAGGATTTGGATCATTTTTTGACTGATTTAAGTGTAGGAACTCGAGAAGACAAGTAAAAGAAATTTTAGGAGATTAGGTCTCCCTCCCTAACTCCTTAATCACTCGAAGATTCCTCCACCATATCTCATTAGCTCAGAGTTACAAGTAGCCAAGCCCACCGAGTTCATTGGAAACCAAGCTAGTAATAGTTGAAGAAAAGTTAATCTCAAGTTTGGGAGCCAAGCCTCCCTAATTTTAAGGAAGTTGTTTGCAGCTTTAGTTGTGTAAATAAGAAGGCATAGGGCCTCATTAGGATTCAAATTCTTATTGTAGCCAAGAGGCAATTTCGAGCTTAAGATATTTTGACTATTATTATCATGTTATTTTTGACATTTTGGTGATAATGAAAAGGGTTTCCTTGATACATCACTCAGTTGACTTAGAGGGATGAAGCTCTTGGGTTAGGGCCAGAGCCTAGCAGCAAAGGTTTCTCTTCTTTTTGTACATATATCTTTAGAATAGAATCATAGATTAGCTGCTGAAATTATTTTTGTTTTGTTTAATTTGCAAGTCTTTGAATGAACGGTTAGTTTTTCTTCCATTAGTTGGAGAAGTAGATGAGTTTTACAGTAGTGAAAAAGACTTCAGAAAAGCTTGTGATAGTGGCCTCATCATCATCTCCCTCATGGGATCATGATTTGAGGGCCCCACTCTCGCAGCCCCAAAAACATAGTTATCTTTTGGTTATTACATAGCTTAGGATTTCTTGTTGAGTATAACATTGTTAATGATTTCTTAGAAGCACCTACAATTCTAATTTTGGTTCCTTAAGTTTTTTATAGATTAGAAAGCATTCCATTCCATAGATTTGATCCACTAGCCATCAATAAATCAATTTCTCAAATTCAACTCATCTTTTCCACATTTACGTAAATTTATGCATAAATGAAGAAATGAATCTGTGTTGTTGCAGTTGTTGTTGATCTGTAGGGAGGAACTCATTCCACTATCCTCATCTAAAGTTTTATCCACCTCTCACCAAACCTTACCAATAAAAAATTCAGATTTATATTTTATAGCCACTGTAGATAACCACCTTGAGAAAATCCAACCATCCTGAAGAGTTGGGTTGACCCTTGGGTAGTGTGCACCTTCCCCATACCTTATTCCACCATCATGCACCTTCCATACCTTCTTACAACTTTCAACTACGTTTTTGGTGGTAAACCATGACATCCTGTAGTAACTACAAAAAATCATGTAGAAACTATGTGAAACCCTGTAGCAACCTATTTTACACTATTTTGGGCAGAAATAATGATCAGACCCTAGGGTAGGACTTCAACTTGACCTCGATACCCCTCAATTCCATTTTAGACTAGTTTTCCCATACCTTCCTCTCCTACAAAAGATCCGCTTGATTAGTTTAACACTTACATTTCTAAATTGAAAACCAAAAGACTATTTTCTACAATATTTAGCTAATCCATGCATACATCAATCTTAGAAATGTTAGGATCGTTTCGATGCCTACTTATTCTAGATAACTAGATGATATAATGCAAGGTTAAATTAGGTCTCTTCTGCAAGTAATGTTTGTTAATTCCTAGCTAGGTGATTTCATGTCATTTTCATAGCACTTTCTATTCATCACTTTCATTTACTTAACATAGGAAAGCATTTACTTTCTGCATTAAAGATAGATTTACATTCACTATTAGTAGTCACCCTCCTTCTGGTCAATAGAAGACTGGTTTGAAAAATCCTAGTGGTCTATCGACCCAGTTGAGAAGTGACAAGAGTAGACTATTACATCTGCTCTGCATATAGCATTTTCACCTCGAAGTTTGTAGAAACCCCAAGTTGATAAAGTAAACTTGGTCGCCATAGGAGTTGTAACATCCTTGCTACAACACTGGGGCTCATCACTAAATATCAAGATGCAATATGTACCTTTTGTGAGGGTTGCATATCCTGTAGATGAAAATATTGCTCCATCTGTAGTATCCATGTTACCAGATCCTCTCCGTCAAAATTTCTCATATCGATCTTTGGAATGTGGTGGTTCTTAAACCCCCCCATTAGAGTCTCTAAAATCATAATTCATATTCCTTTTGTCCTCATCATGATTTTCATGGATTACCTTGTCACAACTGGGAAGCCTTTCTTGAAACAACTTTATCAAACCTTCCTCCAAACCTTCCATGTATGATTTTAAACGATTCATGTAGTATTTTAAACCATCCATGTCCCCTTTTAGTTCATCTTTGGTTTCCCTTGGTGAGAGGGAAATTTGTTACACTTGGTCCTATAATTTTGATATATCATGCCACAATTCTTCCTCTTCATGTGTCATGGTAGAGATTTCAGAGGACTTAATGGGTGTAGAATTCTTTTTCTTGGGATCAATTTTAGAAACCAATACTTATATATATGCTTCAATATGCCCTTGGAATTTCTTAAAATTGATTTTTCAAACAAAATTTATGCAATTTTTAAAACAAAATACACACCTTTTTCTTGCGTTTAAGAGTTTCATTTTGAAAAAATTGTAACTCCATAATTTCGGATCTCCAGGTTTTGAAATTATGTCCTATGGTAGCCCTCTAAGTCTTCTTTCCAAAGTTTGATTGAGATTGGATTCTTCAAGAAGGATTTATGCCAAACCTCTCAAGATGACTTGATTATGGACTAGTTCAGTATTGCAAAGTTGTATGGACTTTCACGTGTCACTGTTTCAACATTCAGCCCTAAAATTGATACACGAAAAACTACAGTATGTGAAATTTCAACCACGTTTTACAGAATTCAAATAGGATTCCTGAAACGAATGTTATGAAGATTTTCCTTAGGTCACCTATTTGAGACTGAATTCTAGAGCCTATAAAAATCCTAACTTCCTCAAATCATATCTCTAAAAATATAGCGAACCAAGCTCTAAAAATTTTACACAAAGTTCACCAAGATTTCAGTTCCATGTGGTAAAAATTTATGTTTCTGAAACCTAGTAGGAAAAATGCTATAGAGAAAATTTCAAGATGAACTATTTGAAGAAGCGAAACCCTAGAATCCAAAGCTCTAATACCAAATTTTATTCAACCATCTCACAAAAATATAGATCAACTAATTCAAAATTATCCTCTTTGAGGGGGGAAATCTCCCTTACATTACATAAATGTGTTGGGTGTGGAGCTTGATTATCTTCTGTATGCAAAGGTGTCGCCGCATTGGACCCCAATTCATAATGGGGCGGCAACGCCGCCTGTAAAATATTCGTTGTAGGGGGGTCCAGGGGGGGCGGCTGCGACCTTTAGGAGCACCCCCCCCCCGCGGGGGGATCGGGGGCAACTCCCCTGAACCTAAGAATAGATGTAGAATTTCCTTGTAAAATGTTGTAATTTCATAGTCAATCTGGGTTGTTCATTAGGCAGAGATCTAACGGTAGAAGTTATGTTTAATTTAGGGTTTTTTTCCCTAGAAGGCAACCCCTCACTATATATGAGGGAATTGTATTGCATCTAGGATATCTGTGTTCTGAGTGAAGAATAAAGAGGAGATTGAGAGAAAAGAGGGAATTACAGTGGATCTGTTGTAGGTTGTATCTCTTCAGTTTGCTGGATAATATAAAAAGAAGGACTGGTTGTTTCTCCATGGACATAGCCCAAACTGGGTGAACCACGTATATTTGTGTCTCTCTTTTTTTATGCGTTTTCAGTGTTTATATTTCTGCAATATTTTATGTGTTCCATTGCTCTATAATATATAATTTTCTAACAAAATGAACAATTCTTGGATGATACAAATGAAAATACCTCCTTTGTATATATAAGGGACTAACAGGTCACAATATGATAAGAGCCTACATAACAATAATAATGTATGGGCACAACAATAACAAGAGTGGCCTTCTATGGGGCACAACAATAACAATATGGGGACTACATGGGCACAAAAATAACAATAAGGGGGATACACTAGTATTATAGGGACCTAAAATGTTGAGTGTACAACGTCTTTTCACTCATCAGCTGATCAATTCCCCTTGGATTTGTGCAAGGAAATAGGGATTTTCCCCATCTTTTAGAAGCCTAATTCCTCCAGTATTATGGAAGGAAATAAGAGGTTGGATGAGTATTGAATTGGATAACTATTGGCCAGAGTGGGTTAGGAAGCAAGAGAACAATTTTACAGTGTAGGGTGTGCTTCAGAGTTGAAGCAGGACATTACAATTGATTCTTTTTCTCATATGAATTAATGCAAAGTAGTGAAGGGGGTTTTCCCAGTTGGGTTCGCTTGTAAAATCATTGAGTTCCTTATGTTTTGATGGTTTCATGTTATTGCATGTGTTTCTATCATGTTTTTTTATTTTCGCGGAATAGTAGAAGAAATTTTTGTCTCTTGATCTCAGTTCAATTTCATTAGCAGTAGCAAATTTATTATAATTTATACATCATATCGAAGCTACAAAAGACTACATAGATACCTTGTTCAAAATCTTCTCTTAGATAAATTTCAATTTGCAAATCTTTGGGTGTAGATTCTCTTCAATGAAGGAAAAATGTCTTTCAGTGGATTGGGGTTGGAGTATGCATTGGAGGGCACCTCAAATTTTTGTGTTTGGAAAGACAAGATGGAAGTTGTCCTAGATTATAATGGAGTTTGGGAATATAAACAAACTAATATTCCCAAACTAGCAGCATCAGATGCACAAGCACTTGCTCAGTAGAAGAAATACAATGCAAGAGCCAGGAGGATTATTTTGGAGGGTGTCATAGATCATGTGGTTTTTAAATTGCATGGAAAGGAGACTCCTTTTAAATGTGGAAAACTCTCACAAATCTATTCCAAAGTAGTAGTGATGCTAGGAAATTGGCATTGAGAGATAAATCAATAGCATTCGAATGCATAAAAATCAAACCATTCCACAATACCTCTCTAGATTCACTCAAGTTCGAGACAGACTTGGAGAAGTCAACGAAAATGTTCCATCATCTAAACTTGTGAGATTAACACTCCTTCACCTTATGAAATCTTAGAATAGCTATCAGGATTCAATTAATGGAAGAGATAAGCTACCAAATTGGGAGAGACTTTGGTTTGATTTGGTGCAGGACGAAATCAGAAGAAAAACAAGAGATGGTGCCACATCCATTATAGATGAGGAAGAAGACTATTCTCTAGTTGGCAAAGGAAAGAAGGCCAAAGGCATGAAGGCCCATGGTGAGGCATAATCTAGCCAAAATAATGGCAAGAAGAAGGACCTCAATAAAATAAAATCTTTTCACTGCTATGAATATGGACACTATGCAACAAAGTGTCTGCATAAGAAATATAACAAGGATCCTGCAACGGGAGTAGGAGGAGATGTTCTAGAATTTCAATTCGAGTTAGATTTCACCCTCTTTTATTACATGGAAAGCACAGTAAGAGGTAGTGAGTGGTACCTAAATTCTGGTTCCTCATATCATATGACAGGAAACAAGGAATTCTTCAGTATCATGGAGGAGAATGATATCAAGTTTCACATAGAATTTGGAGATGATGGGAGGTATAGTACCAAGGGAATTGTTACTGTAACCTTTAAGACGAAGTCAATCTCCCATCTTCACTTGAAAAATGTAATGTATGTTCTCGGGTTGAAGAAAAAATTGATTTTTGTAGTTGTATTAGAGGACAAAGGTTATGATATTGTGTTTAACAAGGGAAAATATTTTTCTGAAGCATCTTGTGTTAGGTCCCTATAATACTAGTGTATCCCTCATTCTTATTGTTAGTTTAGCCCCCTTATTGTTATTTTCATGCCCATGTATTTCCCATAAAGTTATTATTTTTCCTAATAAAAGCCCACTATTATTATGTTGTGCCCTTACATTATTATTGTTATGTCGACTGTGATTATATTGTGACCCCTTAGAATCCTATATATAGAAAGGAGATTTTGTCATTTGAATCATCGAAGAATTGTTCATTTATATAATGTAAAGGAGACTTCCCCCTTGAAGAGGATAATTTTTAAGTCGTTGTTCTATCTATTTGTGAGTTGGTTGCATAACATTTGGTATTAGATCTTTGGATTCTAGGGTTTTGCTTCATCAAACATGTCGAAGCTGAAATTTTTACCACATGGAGATGAAATCTCATAGAACTTTGTGTAAAAATTTTAGATCTTGATTTGCTATATTTTCAGAGATCTGCTCTGAGGAAGTTAGCATTTTTTCGGGCTCCAAAATTTTGTCTCAAATAATTGACCTAGGGAAAATCATCATAACTTTAGTTTTAGGCATCGGATTTGAATTCTATAAAAAGTGGCTGAAATTTCACGGCTTTAGTTTTTTATGTAGTAATTTTAGGGCCGAAGGTTGAAACACTGACACGTGGCAGCCCATACAACTTAGCTCTACTGAACTAGTCCATAATCAGGTCATTGTGGGAGAATCGGCATAACCCTTTCTTGAAGAATTTAATATTGATAATACTTGTGGAGTTAGAAAGAGGACGCAGAGAGATACCATAGGAAGAAATTTCAGAACTTGGAGATCCGAAATTATAGAGTTACAATTGTTTCAAGATCGAGCTCCTAAAAGCAAGAAAAATGTGTTTATTTCTTTCAAAAATTGCATAACTTTCATTTAAATATCAGTTTGAAGTGATTGAAAGGACATAGTGAAGCATAGATATCATTGTTTAATTTCAAAAGTCCTCAAAGTAAGAAAATGGAAACACCTTGTAAGGAACCAGAAAGATCTACTATGACACATAAAGAAGAGGAAGAAATGCAACATGATATATCAAAATTATGAGACCACGTGCAAAAAATTTCGCTCACACAAAGAGTAACCAATAATGAAATGGACGCTAAGATGGATGGTTTGAAGAATAGTTTAAAATTAGACATGGAAGATTTGAAGAATAGTATAAAACCATACATGAAAGGTTTGGAGGATGGCATAGAATAAAAAATTAAAGGCAGCATGGAATATTTGAAGAATAATTTAAAATCGGACATGGAAGGTTTGAAGGAAGGTTTGACAAGGTTGCTACAAGAAATGCTTCATAATGGAAAAATGGTATTATATGAAATTCATGATGAGAAAAAAAAAATGTTAATAATGATTTCATAGACTCTAACATTGGATTGAAGACCCAACATATTCCAAAGATCGATACGAGGAATTTTTATGGCAAGGATCCAATAACATGGATGCTACAAATGGAGCAATATTTTGATCTTCATAATGTGCAACACACACAAAAGGTACACATTCCAAATTTATATTTAGAACCCAATCAGTTTGTATGGTATCAATGGATTTTTTCTCATAAACCATTTGTCACTTGGCCTATTTTTATGGAGGAAATAATAACACATTATGAGGATAAAAATAGCAGCACGTTCTTTAGCTAATTGATAAATCTCGAACAAAAGGGTTCAATGGCAGCACATATTGAGGACTTCCAAAAATTGAATATAATGGTAAATGATATTCCACAGGAGCATAGGATTGATGTGTTCATAGGGGCTTTAAAGGATAACATCCAACATGAGGTTCGACTTTGGGAACTTTATTAATTGGAGAAGGAATTTAGGTTGGAAAGAAAAATTGAAAGAAAAATTATGGCAAGAAGGAAGCCTACTACTCACAACTATAAAGATGAAAGTGTTGCTACCCCTAGCCTTCCACAACTACAATGTTGACACCATAACAATTGAAATAAAAAAGAGAAAAAGGGATTTGCTATAGTTGTGATAGAAAATACACTAAAAGTCATAAGTGTGCTGAGAAGAAATTATTTTAGATAGATTCTGAAGAGGAGGAAGAAAAGGAACAAGAAACTTCAGAACAAGAGGATATACACCAAGAACCAACCCTAGAGAAAGAAGAAATGAATCTAACCATATCTTGTAATGCCTTGGCAAGAATTACGACTCCTCAAACTCTCAAGATATAAGGACATATCAAGAAGAAAAAAGTAATAGTGCTGATTGATTCGGGTAGTACCCATAATTTTATTCATTGTAAGATAGCCAAGGAATTGAAATACTTCCTATGCCCAGTGATGGTTGCAAACAGAGGAACTATAATTATCTTTAGGAAGTTCCATAATATCAAGATAACTATGCGGGAATATGTATTGAATATTCCAATGCTCTCCATTCGAATGGGTGGTGCTAATGTTGTACTAGGAGTCCAATGGTTACAATCTTTGGGTACGATAGATTTTAATTTTCAAGAAATTTTCTTGAAATTTTTTTCGGAAGGAAAGGAAGTTGAATTAAGGGGTATCATAGGGAAAACATGAAATATAATCAACTCTAATGGCATGGAAAATCTTCTAAAGAAAGAAAAACAAGGCGTAATTGCAAAATTATGTTCATTATAGGTTCAAACAATATTGCCAAAACTTGACAAGGAAGGAAAAATAATTTTGGAACCTGAATCAGTCATGGAAACAAGAACTCTACAGCTATGAAATCAATTAATTTTAGATTATCTCATCAAGTGGAAGAAATTATCCGCTGAAGATTCCACATGGGAGGATGGGAATTTTATATAGAAGCATCCAAAAATACTCGAGCATTGACGACAACACTTTTGTCAATGAGAGGGGCATGTTAGGTACCTATAATACTAGTGTATCCCTCATTGTTATTGTCAATGTAACCCCCTTATTTTTATTGTTGTGCCCATGTAGTCCCCATATTGTTATTATTGTGCCCCATAGAAGCCCACTATTGTTATTGTTGTGCCCCTACATTATTATTGCTATGTAGGCTACGATTATATTGTGACCCCTTAGAATCCTATATATAGAAAGGAGGTTTTGTCATTTGAATCATCCAAGAATTGTTCATTTATGTAATGTGAAGGAGGTTTCCCCCTCTAAGGGGACAATTTTTAAGTTGTTGATCTACCTATTTTTGAGTTGGTTGCATAACATGTTGCTACTGGACAAGTGAAGCAGATTGGAGTTAGAGTGAAAATTCTCTACAATCGAGAGTTAGATTTCACCACGCATGTAACTATACCTCGAAGAGTGAGGTGAGGTTATGTAGAGCCTTAGTTCGAGAGTGGAAAAGATTTGGACAGGGTCCATAGGAGAGGAGCAATACTTCTAATATACTCCTCTCATGGATCATTACCCTTGTTACAAGGGCCCACAATATTCAATAGCAGGAGGACTAGTGTCAGTTGGAGCAACCATATATTGAGGAGGCTTAGTAGCAGAGTTAGAAACAACACAGGTTTCCTAGTAGACAATGTAGAGACTAGTAGCAGTAAGATAATTAGGAGACAATTTAGCTCAGAGACACAATTGATTTAATATTTTGGATGCTTCTCAGTTGCAGTTGTTGCAGTAGCAACAACAAGAGTCAAAGGTAGTGTTATCTATGCTATAGTACATTCCACATGAGCCAGATTGTGGTTGTACATAACCATTTTCTAATTAATATGGGGTGTTGAAATTATATCAACAAAAGGCTTCATTTGACATGTGGCTTAGTCAAATGGAGAGAATTCGACTTTCCACGTCAGTAGGATGAATTGGATTGCCGTTAGCTAGAGTGACATGGCCTTATCTACTAGTTAAGTCACTAAATTCGAGTTTGTAGGATAGAACTAGTGTTGTGCATGAGTTGATTCCTATGATCTAGAAATCTAGTTGAGTTATTTTTAGTTGAACTCAGTTAACTGAGCTCTAGTCATTAGTTGAGTTAGTAGGAGTTCAGTTTAGTACTTATAACTATTGTTAACTCATTGATCTCTCATTTAACAAGTCAATTAGCAAACAATAGACCTAGTCATGCATGGAATTCAAATTTCCTAGTTGGGTGGATGTAAAAGACACATTTAGTTATAATTTTATTCTATTGAGTGTACAATTCTTTTTCATTGAGCAGGTGATTAATTCCCCTTGGTTTTGTGCAAGGAAATAAGGAACTTCCCAATCTTTTAGGAGCCTAATTCGTCCAGGATTACACAAGGAAATAGGAGGATGGATGAGGTTTGAATTGAATAAGTGTTGGACAGACAAGGTCAAGAAGTAGGAGAACAATTTTATAGTGTAGGTTGTTCGTTAGAGTTGAAGCAAGACATTGTAATTGATTCTCTTTATCATATTAATTAATGGAAAGCAGCCAAGGGGGATTTTCCTAGTTGGGTTCCCCTACAAAATCATTGTGTTCGTTGTGTTTTGATTGATTCATGTTATTTCATGTGTTTTCATTTTTGCAGAATAGTAGAATAAATTAATGTCTCTTGATCTCATTTTGATTTTATTAGCAGTAGCAAATTTCTTGCAATTTCTACATAGGAAACACACAAAACTGAGTTTTATATGTTAAACACACAACCATATGTTAAACACACAACATGCTTATTTTCTCATTATATAGCTTCTCCATATCTTCCTTGCTTGTCAAATTTTCATTTTTCATGGTTATCTTCTCATTGGACTATCTCCTATAGCAAAAGAGGGACTTTTGTAGCAATTTTTAACCAACCTCTCAAAATCACTTAAATTTGCAATAAATTAATGTTTTGTATTATTTTATACATTACAACACTCTTGGAACCCTAATAATGGAAATTTAAGGTATAGAGCCTATGTATATTCTTTTGACTGGTTTTCTTTAGTCAATTTTTTTTTTGCAAATTAGGGTTTTTATTATACAGGCTTTCATTTCAACAATGTGTTTTCATTTCCTTGCAATATAGAACATAGGTGTGAAAGTGTAATTTAATTTAATTTCAAATAGTGTATAAATGTGCAAGTGTTCCTTCCTTTATTGCAAGTATCCTATGTCTGCATGTCATTTTCCTTTCAGCAAGTTAGTTCCTGCAATTACAATTTTTATGTAGCATAGATTAATCAAGTTGGTCTCTGTACATCTAGCTCTGATTTCAGTATTCCCACCTATAGAAACATCAAACAAGGAATATAATTCTTACTACATGCATAGTGTTTACCCCTCTTAAGTTTGTATGAACCTCGGGTTGACAATTAAAGTTGAGACCCTTGGGAGTTGTTGCATTGATGTTGCAATTTTTAGGTCCATTACTTTTTGGCGGCATTGTTAGTGAGGTGTCAGAGAATGTAATACCATTTTGTTTAGTTTATTTTTCTTTTCTTTCATTTGATCTCCTAAAAAAGGAAAAAAAAACACATTACCATCTTCCTTTTTAAAAAAAAACAACAAAATGACAACAAAATGAAAAAAAAAAAAATCCCCACTTCCATTAGAAACTAACCCTTTCATTTCACTGTGAACCTCCTACCCTATCTAAAGGTCCTTTTGAGGTCCTTTTTGGTGAGAAAGCGAGGATCTTTGAGGAGCTTGCAAAAGGAGAAAGATCTTCACACCCCACCAACATTATGACTTGAGATAGACAACCAAAATTGTTTACAATTATTATTATAGAAGTATATGTAGAGGCTATAATGGAAAAAAAAAAATCCATCATTCCTCCCACACTTCTATAGTTTGATTACAGAGGATTCTAGCACTTTTATGTTTGAGTTTGTTGTGGTATGACTATACAAATTCTTGTTACCTAAAAATTGATCACCTATCCATTTCCTAATATTTTGATCAAAATGCACCATGTAGGATATGTTTTTACACATTAAAACCCACTTTCACCTTGGGAAATAATTTAGTGAACTATTGTCCTAAATTATTCCTCATTAAAATCCAAAAAACACCATGAAAATAATTAAATAAATCATTATTTATTTATTATTCCATAATTATCCCCTATTTCTCTCATGAGATAATTAATAAGTCATTATTTAATAATTAAGTCTAATTTGTATTTGACTTTATCCCCATAAAGTAATTAATAAATGTTTTTATTTATTTATTAATTACTTTAATCACTTTCTAAATAATTATATATGATCATTCCAAATAATCTTTCCCTCTCTAAATTATAATAAAATATTCCTAAGAGGGACATTTTGATTTGGTCTAATATTTTTATTATTGTCCTAAATCTATTTCACTACTAATATTTTGTTATAAACAAAGGGCTTTTCTCTTCATTCTTTTCCATGACCATTCTCATCATCCTCATTATCGTCCTATGAGATTTGAGCTCCCATTTTGAGTTCAAGCAATCACCACTTGTTTTTTCCCATTGCATACATTATAAGAGATAGAACCAAAGATATAGTTGAAGCACATCATTTTCAAGGACCCATCCCACAAAGGGGAATTGAACCAAGTCTGCATATTCTCCTCACTAGGTGTATTCAATTCAATTTAATAAAAACAAAAAATTATTGTATTTCCATTGTTTTTTTTTTATGTAATATTTGGTGTTATATGTTCTTTGGTATTTGCACATTATCCCTTTTGCAGGTTTTCTAAATAATTTTTTACAGGTCCAAAGCATATTAGCATTGACTTTTTGTTGTTAGGGCTATTTGTCACTAGTGGCTTAAGTGAAGGATTTTGGTACACTTGCTAGAAAACTTCATACTAACAAATGGCGACTCCACTTAGTCTTTAGTCATCAACAATTGGTGAATCCACTGGTTTAAAAATTTAGAACCATGGTGACTATTAGAATTAATTATTAAGTCTAATTATTTAAGTCTATTTTTAGATTTTTACTCTTTGCTAGAAAAATATTTGTTCTATTGGGTTTCTATTTCTTTTTTACAGGTCACAGGTACCATTCACGTAGGAGACAACAATTTCTAATACAAATTTGTGGAATAGTACCTTCAGAGGGGAAACATACTTTTTCGAGAATACCTACGCTAGCCACCAATTATTGACCCAATATATGTACCAGGACAGAGAAAACAGGTCAAAACCTATGCCCCTCAAACTTTTAATTATTTTTTTTCAGAATTTTCAGAACTTTGTCGAGAGTTTTTTCTGTGTCGAAAAGGGTTTCTTCGTTATTCCTATTCACCCCTAGGCCTAGAGTCTCTTATCTCTTTTTCTCATTTTGACGAAGGAAAAATCCCCATAGGGTTTAGAGTACACCTATGCCATTTAGTATAAATTGTTCTTAGTTGAGGAGTCTAATTTCCAGAACTTTCAACCACTATTTTCCAATATTCTTTTAAGCATTTTTCTATCATTTTTAGGCAATATTTATAGCTCTTTGTTTTCCTTTAAGACTTGTGTTGTATTCATTCTTTAGGATCCTCTTGAGTGTCCTTTTTTTCATTTTATTTTATGCTATTTTCCAACATTTAGCCACTTGTCTTTGCTAGTCTTTTCTACATCATTTTAGTAGATTTAGCCTTAGATCCAAGTGCCTTTAGACATTAGATATTTTGGATTTTTAATTTCTTTGGTTTTCCTTTTTTGCCCTCATTTTTTCTTGTTGCTTCATAGCTTTTTTGGGTTGGGAATTCTACGTTTAATCTTGTTGTTAATTATTGTTCATTTTTAGTTACATTTCCAATGTTTACACTTTATTTCTCAGTAGTATTGGAATCATAAAACACGCTTTATTCAACCCATCGAAACATACATTCTAAAAACCCTTACACCCTAATCGAGGGAGACCTTGGTTAGCACGAGAAAGCTAAGACTTCAAACACTCCACATTAATAACTTAAATCACATAGATTTAAGCCCACATGGGTAGTAGGGAAAAAAAACCTTGTAGCTTGGTTTAGGATTGATAAGATAGGATTCCAATAACACCCATCAATTTCTTACCCTAAGACATAGAATTGTTTACTTGTAGCAAGCTTGAAATCGTTCACAATCCCACGATCAAAAATAGCGTGCACCAAAAACCCAATTAAGATGGGGTTAGGCTTAGGTATTGGTGCATGCGAATCTCCATAAGGCTACGGGACTTGTTGTTCCAAGGTTTCATATCTGCAACTAACTACTAAGAAGCCCAATACTCGACCGCCCCTATGGGATGAAGGTAACCTTAGTGGCTAGTCTTAGGAAAACACACTATAGAGGTGGTTGTGGGTAGTAACCAGTCCTCTACCTTAGCTTCTGCTAGACATATCTACTTACAAACATCAAACCCCATCAAGTAAGAAATCTTTTGGAAGCCATATAAAACAATAGAACTAAGACTTGTTTAAGGATTTAGACAACCTTTTGGCTAGAGGTAATTTTTCTTTGATAGGGCGCGTTTTCTTGAACTAAAGTAGCATATCATTATAGTTAGTTTTCACCTTGCATTAGTGTGCTAGGAGTTTTATTGTTGTTTGCTACTATTTTTCTTTTTCCATACCTCATAGCCTTCTAAGTATCATCTTGGCCTAACACCATTGTGCTCCCAAGGCATTTATCGCATAGACTTCATGGCCTTTGTCCCCAGTTTCCTTTAGGACATCCTCTCACCCCTACTCGAAAATCTAGGATTCATCACCCATTCCACCATCCATTCCACATACATACTCTATTTCTTCTTATTCTTCTAGTTCCTCCTTTGATTGCACATCCTCCCAACCCCACACCGCTACCATGTCAGACACTAATGCGAGTGGTGGAAACCAAGGTGGTAACATTGGTCCTAACTAGGGTAACCCTTAAGGATTAAATATTGGAACCTCTTCAAGTTTGGTCGTTAATCAAACTTTACTTCTCTACATGGCTGGTTTAACCTCCCCGACTTAAACCAACTCATCAATGACCCCTTTCTCCATGATAAGAATTTGCCACCCATGACAACCAAAATTTCCTCAAACATCCCAAAATTTGAAGGGAACCCTAGAGAAGACCCTACTAACCACGTTTGCTCTTTTCATATGTGGTGAAAACATGTAACTCCATAATCTAGGTATCCATTCATCTTTGCCTCTTCCAATGCGCTCTAACGAAAGCTGCTACCAAGTGGTATGTCGACCAATTGCATGCCTCTCATTCCATGTTTATGACTCTTGCCAATGCATTCCTATCATATTTTCAATTACCTCTTTGATATGACATTGGTAATAAACTTTTGACTTCCTTCCATCAAAATTTTTCCACTCACATTTGTAACCATGTACAAAAATGGTGTAGAAGGAGGAGCCTCTATAAAGCTCCTGAATTCAAGGACCGTGTCTACATGGAATGGTTTTTGTGAACTCTCCTAACTCCCATAGGTAAGGATGTCACCTCACACTTCCCTTGAACAAAGGAAGAAGCTCTCCAGATAGCTTTGAAATATGATCTGATATATGCCCGGTTAGGTTATGTTTATACTGTCCTTCCAAATCTTCCTAGGCCTAGTGCTACTTCTACATTGGGAAATATCATCTGGCCAATAGTATCATTTGATCCCTCTCCCACCCACACTTATCACCGTATTCTCAACCTCCTATGAGTTATCGACAACCCCAGGTGTGGAGTAGATCCACCTACACTTATCCTCCTCCTGATATTTTTCACGTCAACTCTTACCAAGGTACGAGTACATCATACACATTTTCCCATTCACATCACCCAATGGCAGGGCTAGTTGTTGCTCAACTTGGTTACGAAAATGTTAGAACAAAACCTTATTATCTATTTGCACTACCTAGTGCTCCAAGACCATGCCTCAACCATCTCTGTCGCAACAAAAGCTACCTCCACAAAGTCAAGTGTATGCTCAGCAGAGTGCTACCATTCCTCCCAACCCTAAGAGAAGGAACAAGGTGAAGGGTAACTAGAATCAGTTGTCTCAAGGTAATAAAAGAAAGCAAGGTAGACCACGTATTTCCAATAAGGGTGATCAGTCAAATGTCGCAACTTAGCAACATGGCAGACAACCCAAGCAAAACAAGGCTCTTACAAGCAATAAACCATGTTCTTTTTGCAAGAATTATGGCCATTATACTCATGAGTGTCCCCTTCTTCCTTGGCTGCATCAAACATGGGAAGCTCAAGAAGCTATCTCTAGAGGGAAGCAACATATCGCTCCACCCTCTATTCATTCCACACAATCGACAATGATTACCAACCTATTCCCTCAAGAAGGATATGTGGCCACCTAAGGCTGCCAAAATAATCCACCTCTACCACCTTCAAAAACTGGGAATGGGCCTTATTATATTCTCCTGATGAATTCCAAAGATATCAACCTCCAAACTCGGTCGCACTAGTATGCCAATCCTTCTAACAAGTTAGTGATAGATTCTTGACCCAAAGTTTCCACTGAGCCCATTTCATCACCAAATGGTACCTTACAGATCCCCCAGTCTAAGGTAGAGGTTTAACCTAAGATCACCAAAGGACCATTACGTTGAAATTATACTAGTTATCAAGTTGTCCACACTTATAGTATAATAGATTACTTGATGCAGTCTCCTACCGCAATGTCAACACTTGAAATCCTCCAAACATCCCAATGGAAAGCACTACTATCTACTCTGGGAATTGTGGATCCTTATTATGATCATATGATCGTCTTTGACGTTGATAAAGCATATCATCCCCCTCTTCCCTCCATCGTTGCTTTTCATATACTAGTATCCAAAAAAAACCATTGTTCAATGGTGTATATTTGATGAAGGCACATCTAGTTATATGATGGTTGCTACTATCTAAAAGCAACTTGGTTCCCCTGACATGTTACCATCAACCATCACTCTTTGTGCATGGGATGGTTAGCCCTCACAACCTCTTTGTTTATATAGAAATTTCCCCATAGCCATTGCTAGAAAGCAGGTCATGATTGATATCAAAGTTATCAACAACCCTCTCAATTATAACCTCTTGCTTGGTCATAGCTTCATGTACCTCATCTCAACTGCCACATATTCTATTTTCCACAAGATGTTCTTTCCCCATAATGGAAATATTGTTACCATTGATCAATTGACTTATTACGACGCTCAATCCTAGAATTCTCCTCAAAATATCATTTGATCAATGGAGGGAAACAAGACCACCTATACCTTCACCAATGTTTCCCCAGGAGTCTATAAAGTTTCCATGTTGCTTGGGGGTTATTATGGCCCACTGATGGTTTCTACTAATCCTGGCTATTCAAATTTTTGCATGCTTCAAGGGTTACGGGCTGCCAAAACGTAGCCTGATACATCTTCCCAACAACCAACTTCCCAACAATTTGTTGTTCATGACTCAATTGACCCTTCATGAACAATTCCCCCAGGCCATTTCCCATCTAGTGGTTTTCCTCTAGGACATCCTTTGTTAGGAGGTACTCCTCCAGGTCATTACCCCTTTGGTTAGATGCATTTCTTATTCCTATCACCAATAATATTTTCTACTCCTGTAATGGCTATGTTGAGTCTCCTTAACATGAATTTGGGGATCATAGTTTGGTACATCGATCCTCCTGCAAACACTCCTCTCGACCAACTCAAGCCCTACATGGTTTTGACTCTAGTGCAACTAGTTCCTACCACCCCCACCTTTGCTTTAGTTCCACAACAACCTCAATATATAGTTAATCCTATTGTGAAAGCATCTAGTGAGGGGGGAAAGCCAAAAAAAAGGGGGGAAATAACAAGGAAACCCAAGGGGAAACCAATCCTACTAAACCACTAAAGCATACACCTCCATGTGCTTTGTATGATGTTCATGGTCATGCCACTAATAATTTTGTTGATCTTTCTCACATTAAGAGGATTTTCTTAGAATCCGGTATTCAACCCAACCTTAATATTCTTGAACTACAAGTCACCTTACCTAAGTCCATCAAGAAATATAAGTCGTTACGCATGAACCACCCTTGTGATTTGTGAGATACATACATACATATTCCCACCATTGTCCTCACCTCAACATATTTTGTGATATACTCCATGTTCTTCGAGAACTAGATTATGCTAATAGTGACCCTCCTTCTTCTCTACCTGTAGATCTTAGCACCACTTCATGGCCAAGACTGGAGAATCCTCAACCTGCAATAATGATTCCACTTCCTGATGTCAAAATGACGGACAACTCTGTACCCATCCTATACCTATCATCATCTATGCGATCAACTGCTTTAGACTCTTTATGAGCTTTTAAATCCATCTCTTTAGATCCATCTTTTGAAGATACTTTGGTCTCAACATCGGTGGACTCGATGTCCACTAGCCATATGTCTCCCCTCACTGACAATGACTATGTGAACCATGTCTTGCATGGCGATGATTGGTCCAACCACCCCTTACTTCGAAACTAGACATTCAAACCACATCCATATTGTGGCCATTATGTTTCAACACAATGTTTGGGTAAGTGGGCACCCACTTTTTAGGGTTCAAGAGAAGAAATTCTCCCCAACCCTCCTATTGCATATGGTAGTGTCGACTCTAGTGCCACTATTCTTCCCCATCAATCCATCTTACATCAACAACCTAGTCCCTTAGACAATGTTGTTGTCATCTAAGTGGGCATCTGTTCATTATATTCAAAGCCACTCTTTGGTATGGTGACACCATGTATGTGAACCTAGAAATTCCATCCATTGACTCACATATGCAATTCCAAACAATATTGGTAATCCACCATTTCCTTTCTCCTACTGTATCTCTCCATTCTTCCCATAAGAAGAAAACCATAACAAAAAAGGGTGATGACACACTAAAGTGCATAACCATTTTATGTACCTCTATACAAGTGTTTTGAATCCATTATTCTAAAGATATATGACTATCCATCACATGCTACATACACATCCAATTGGGGGCATCATTCTCACATTTGCATACCTGATCAATCCCCTACATCATCATATGTTGGGGGGAAGTATCTCATTCTTTGGGGTATGATGGCTCCCTGGCCACCCTCTCACTTAATTAACATTAGTCTCAACCACGACCCAAATGATCTATGTATGGCTAATTATCCTTTCATTCCTTGGATATTTTGTCCTACTGATCTCTCTGACGAGCCATATACAGATCTCATATCGTAGATGATTCATATAATACATTGAAACATTCTACTTTATGTGATTTCACACTTACCACCCAATCTCCATGTTTGATTTGGTGGGTGGGGATGATCCTAGAACTCCTCTAGTATTTCATTCCCATATTACTTCGATTCTTCACCGAGAACCATCCCTATAAGAAACATTAAGGCCTTTTTTAGACAAGTAAGTCCACCAGCCTGAAAGTCCTAGATCCACTACTAACCGATCGGTTTGTTTGCTATGAGATCACCAAGTTTTAGGGATCTTTCCTCTCCAAATCCATCAACAACTATATTTACAAATGAATTGGAACTGGGGGAAAGAAGCCCTTTTCTAATAAAAACCCTATTTTTTCCCTTGGCCATTATGAGCAAACCATAGTTGAATTTGAAAAATCACCAGTTCCATTATAAAGATCTTGCTAAGCTATATAATGGATCTTTCTTTATTTTTAGTAATTTTTCATCTTTGTGAAGAAGACATTTTCCCACGAGGTCTCATTTTTCCATGTATTAAAATTGAATCTCTTCATATGTGTTTCTTATAATCTAGCACCACTTTATATTTGCACCTTTCAACTTATGTTTCAAGTTTTGTCATGCGTAATGATTGTTTACTCATGTATTCATGGTCCCCATTGGGCCTCTACCCTATGGTAGCATCATTAAGTCAACCTTGTTTAGAGCATAAGAAGTGAGTCAACCTTATGCCTCATGGAGTCTGTTCAACATTTCATTGAGTCCTGTCATAGTATATTATCCCCCTTGTGTGTCACATTCATCTTTTCTTGCTCATATTTGGCCTCCAACTATCATGATCTGTATTTAAAAATCCTTCATCTACATCATTGACCATCCCCTCTAGAATCATGTCAGTCACTACGAGGTCAAACTTTCATATTATACTCTAACAAGGGAATCCACCAATCCACCAGTCAACTTCTTTCTCCATCGTTCAGTCTCTATTAGTCATATAACTATGATCATCATGCCTTTGTTGAGGACTCTGCATTTCCTCTACTATGGCGAGTCCTCTCCTGTCGACTTCAACACATATATTAAGGGAGAGTGGTCTAGAGGACAATGTACCTTGGTTCCAACCTTCATCATTGTTTGGTGCCTTAGATCAAGAAAAGGGAATTATCATTTCCCTTTAACTTGGTTGGCTCTTATATGCTCGACTCCAACTCATTATTTCATGATCGAGAATCGTACACTTGATGGTCCAATGTTCTAGCAGATTGTCCTAGTGTTCACCAGGTCTGTATGAAACTTTATAGAACTCATGAAGGGGTGGCCCTTCATGTAGCCCCCCATATTCTTGGATGTTAGCAAATGATGATCCAGTATCAAATCTAGTTTTTTCGATTTGAGTGGCTCGGTTTTCACCAATCACAAAGATAGCAACATGCACCTCTCTTTCAAATGGTCTATTTAGATATTCGAATCCCTTTCCTATTCAACAAGGCTCCTTTGGTCATGATCTCCTCCTCACATAAGATTGGGTGCATTATGTCCTATGTACTTCGTTCAACAAAATTCATTGTACTAGTCCTAGCCTTTGTCTTCCAAGAAACTTATGTATATGTGACTTATCATATCATTATATCACTTTCTAGCCCATTCATGCCAAAATATCATGTGTCATGTGATACATTTCTTAGACCCACATTGTTGGGCACACCATTATTATGTGTACTAAGTTATCTCAATGGGTATGGGTATGCCTCCCCTACCTCATTGAGATCTTGTACTCATCATAAAAGGAGACATCTATTTGAAAAGTAGGTCTCTCCCCCTCCAATTTATGTCCTTACCTTCACTGCTTCAATGTGCTCTCTCTCTCTCTCTCTCTCTCTCTCTCTCTCTCTCTCTCTCTCTCTCTCTCTCTCTCTCGCTATGAGTCCCCCTAGATGTCTCATGAAAATGATCCTATAATGTATTCGTTCATATCATTTTCTCCTTACACTCTTACGGTGGGGTACAATCTATTATTACTTGAAAAATGATCACCTAACCATTTCCTACTAGGTTGATCGAAATACACCATGTAGGATAGGTTTTTACACATTAAAACCCACTTTCACATTAGGAAATAACTTAGTGACCCATTATCCTAAATTATTCCTCATTAAAATCCAAAAAATCCCACGAGAATAATAAAATAAATCATATTTATTTATTATTCTCTCGAAGTAATTATTAAATCATTATTTATTTATTATTCCATAATCATCTCGTATTTCTCTTGTGAGATAACTATTAAATTATTATTTAATAATTATTCTAATTCATATTTGACTTTATCCCCAAAAAGTAATGAATAAATCATTTTTTATTTATTAATTAGTTTAACCACTTTCTAAATAAATATATTTGATCATTTCAAATAATGTTTCCCTCTCTAAAATATAGTAAAATACTCCTAATGACTAGATCTTGATTTGGTCTAACATTTTTTATTATTATCCTAAATTTAGATCTATCCTAATATTTTGTTATAAATAGAAGGTTTTTTTCCTCCTTCTTCACCATGACCATTCTTATTGTCCTCATTATTGTCCTTAGATATTTGAGCTCCCATTTTGAGTTCAAGCCATCTCCACTTCTTTTTTCCCATTACATACATTATGAGAGGGAGAACTAAAGATATAACTGCAGCACAGGGCATTCAAGGACCCATCCCAGGGAGGGGAATATGTAGATCCAAGTCTACATTTTCTCCTCATGAGGTGTATTCAATTTAGTTTGATAATAATAAAAAATTATTCTAATTCCATTGTGTTTTTTATGTAATATTTGATGTTATATGTTCTTTGGTATTTTCAAACTATTTTTTTTGCAAGTTTTCTAAATAATGTTTTGCAGCTTTGAAGCATATTAGGAACCACTTTCTGTTGTTAGGGTTATTTTTCACATGTGGCTTAAGTATAGGAATTTGGTACATGTTGTCACTACTACAACACCCTCCAAATTCTTGGCCTGCACTAGATTTCGAATCCTACCTTGGTCTTGTATATTGTTGTCAAAAACATTGAAATCCATTCCATGTGTTTTCTCTAAGTGTTTTAATCCCTTTTGTAAGAAAGGAAAAATGTCATATTTTCGCATGTTAGCTGTCGCACAATGTGTATAAGCTTGTTTTGGTGGTCTCAAGGGGTTATATTTGTGCAAATGAGTTGATAGAACCATGTAAACACCTTTCACACTCATTCCTAAAGGTCTAATCATTGTCACATAAATGTCATCATGGTCGTCACAAAGTGTATCTTTGGTGTCACACTTGTCATAAGTCATCGCAAATTTGTCGCACTGAGGGAAACAAAATTTTCATATGTCCTGGATGATCTATGTTTCTGTTTCATCAATTGTTCGAATTGTATGATCACAGTCAAGTCATATCATTGATCAAATTAGTTCATTGATCCCAAACTTAGCCAAATTCCAAAAATTTCCTAGCAAGTTAGCCTCATATGGCCCTCCTCAACTGCGCATTATGCAGTTCTAGCCCTCAAGTTGCAACCCTACCCTTAACACTATGCAATATGTAGTTCCTTACTCCTAGGACTATGTGTTGCACGGTTCCAGTGCTCAAGTCTAGACCTTGGCCCCCAGAATTGCGTAATCCAACCCTCCAGCCTGGCCTCAACTATGCATTTCATAGTCTCTGAGATCAAGCCCAACCCTTGAGCTCTTGAGCTACACAATTGAGCAATCATCAGGCTTACTCTTCCTCCCAAAATTGCGTAGTTGGATGAAATAGTGAAAAACCCCTCAAACCAGCTTAATGAGTCCCAAAACTATGCAATATGCCTACCCAGTCTAGCTTCAGTTGCGCATTGCGTAGTCTCAGTACTCAAGCTTCAATAACTTCTTGAGCTATGAAATTTTGTAGTGAATGAGCCTCTCCTTCTACCTGCAACCCGGTTCCAGCTGATTCAATGGATCAACATGCACCATCTTAGACTAGGGTTTTAGCGGACTGATGTCGTCTTGTCATGGGTGAATTTCATACATAGGTACTCTAACATACCATGACATGATGATTAAGAAGGATATGAAGAAGGGAAACATGCTAAAATAAATATTTGTAGTTTATTATGCAAGTTGATCAATCAAGAGAAGACAAAGGGACACTAGTTTATGACCATAGCTTAAGACTTGATATCATTGAAGACTTATTACCTTTAATCCATAAGGAGGTGGATAAAAGAGCAAACTCAAGAAGACATGTATCAAGAAGTATAAGTAGCTTGACATTTCCATCTCATCAAGTAGTTCATGTCAGCAGTTTCATGTCATTTCATGTCATGTCATGGTTGTCATATGCTACATCATTATTGTGGATCATGTAATTTCTTATTCAAAAATGTATTGTAAAGTGAAATTCCAAAGGAAATGTACAAAATATGAAGAGTCATGTAAACTCAAAAAGTCATAGGAAGTCAAATAGTCATGAGGGTAGTCAAAGAGTCATAAGTGAGCTAAAGCATCACCCCATTGGTCATATATACACCCTCATTTTATGAGCAAAGGAATTTTTCACCTTGGCTCCTCCTACAAGGAATTAGAGAGACACATTAGTTCTTTTGGGGAGCAAGGAGTGGCTCCAATGCTCCACTATTGGGGCTAATGGTGTTCATTGTATACATGTGTCTTGTTTTTGGGTGTGGAGCTTGATTATCTTCTGTACTCAAAGGTGTCAGCTGGATGTATACCCCAGGAAGACTGTACACCCCTCCACACGGGGGGGACGGGGGTTTGGGGGGGTAAATCCCCCCAACTGGGGGGTCCAATGGCCAACGGTCCCCTGAAGCTAAAAATAGATGTAAAATTGCCTTGTAAAAGTCTAGTAATTTCTAGTCAATCTGGGCCATTCATTAGGCGGATGATCTGACGGTAGAAGTTATGTTTAATTTAGGGTTTTTTGCCCTAGAAGGCAACCCCTCACTATATATGAGGGAATTGTATTGTGTCCATGTAGATCTGTATTCTGAGTGAGGAAGAGAGAGGATATTTAGAGCGAAGAGGGTGTTATAGCGGATCTATTGTAGGTTGTATCTCTTCAGTTTGTTGGATAATATAATAAAAGAAGGATTGGATGTTTCTCCATGGATGTAGCCCAAAATGGGTGAATCACGTATATCTGTGTCTCTCTTGTTTTATGCATTTTCTGTGTTTATATTTCTACAATATTTTGTGTTCCATTACTCTGTAATATATAATTTTCTAACACTTGTGACTTTTACTTAACATAATAAGCCACATGGCTATCACATTCTTTCGGCATGGATTATGAATATTTGTAAGACTATTCTGTGGATATTTGTAATTCATGTTTTCTTTCATTTGTACTAAAGTAGCTGAACTATTTCAGTTACATTGAGAATGAGTTGTAATGGTTGCTATAACTATCGCATCCTTGTGGACTATTCTATTGGATGTTAGACATATCTTTCTTGTTTATAATGGTTGTAATGACCATAAAATCTTTGTGGACTATTAGGGTCCTATGTCTGAGAATATTGGTCATGTTAGTATTGCTATGTATATAACGTCAAATTTGTAAATATTAGTCATGATGACCTGACTATTATTATTTAAAAAGGTCTAGGTTTAGATCATGTGTCATGTAAAGGTGTCTCTTTCTAAGAGTCCAATGTATAAAGTCATGTGTTTTCCTTACTAAAGGGTAATAATAGGAAGTCTTTGGTCACCATGGAAAGAGTACAAAAATAATGTTATACGAATCCTTAGTTATTATTGGTTAGTCACTGTCCTTAGTCATTATAAGTGGGTCACCTACGTCTAGAGGCTATGTCTACATGAACGCAATCATGAGATGATTTAGGCACAAATTTGGAGGCTCTTTGGAGTGAGTTTGAATGTCATTTCAAGGAAAACTCATGATCTCAGTTGGAAATAATGATAAGAAGGATAGTCCTTCCCTTTTCCCAAAGCGCTTCATTTTCAGAAGGTGTGACACATTCATGATTTCCTTTTCCTATCACGATCACCACTCTCATTTCTACTCCAGGCCATTCTGCATGTCTATTTAAACTTTCATCTCCATTCCACAATGCTCATCTCTTCACCATTTTCATTGGAGACTCTGGTTTTCTCATTTTATTCACTGCAAAAGGTAGGCAGGGGCACTATGAATTCACACAGTGCTATAATTCCTGTATGTTGGTGGTAAAACCTTCTTCATAGGTGAAAATATAGGTCTATATTTGTTCCTTAGTTTTGAATTAACTCTCAAATTGCATGTAGAAGCTATGAAAAACCATAAAAAAAACTTATAAGAATGATAAATTCATCATCGCTGCTCTTCTGAAATTGTTACGTTTTTTCCTTTGTGCTACGTTTTATCCTAATCCACTAAGATTCCACACAATGTGTTATATTCCTCATTTGTCACTGCCAATTTGAATTTTATCTATGTAAACCTCTACATGAAATAGGTGCCTTGGGTTTAAAACTAAATCAAAGTTTCTTCCCTTAAGTGCTTATGCTTGAAAGTGTTTAAATATAAAATACCTTCAACGTTGCATTTTTGGCTTTTTCACTGACTATCCCTTTTAATTCTCTATCAACAATTGTGAAATTACAAGTTTTGTAGGGTTTCCCTGAGAATGTATGCATTTTTTAAGTTTTTGGTGTAATTTATTGTTGTCTCTTAAGGCATCATCAGGGGTTTTTAATATCATAACACCTCCATTATTACACAAAACCAATTCCTCATAACCCTAAAACTATTCACTGTTTCAAAATAAAAATCATGTCAACTGTAGTAGACAAGAAGCACAAGGGAGGTGCTACTGTGCGATTTGAGCCACAATATGTCACAACCATCAACGCAGATCCAAACATTAGAATGGCTTTTGAAAAAGCCGCATGTATGAGATTTTGTGAAACGATTCAGGGGTATCATTTACAATTGACAAAGGAGTTTGTTAGGGGTTTTGATGGTTTGCAATCAAAGGTGGGAACACTAACTTTTCTAGCCTCATCTCAATCAATATATGAGGCCACTGAGATAACTTTGAATGGAGAGGAATGGTTCAAAGGTATCGAGTTTGATTTGGCTTACTTCAAATACTTTCTCAAACCAAAACACAGGAAAGGATATGGTTATGTTGTTCCAAGAAGTTATCTACAACACCACCATATAAACTCTTGGAAGTGATTTGAAGGTACTTCACATGTCAAGAGAGGTTCAATAAAGTGCATCACTATCACATTAGGCTCTTAATGCATTTTACTGGCAAGAAACCTTTGCATCTTCCTTATTATTTGTTTAGGAGTATGTGTAAGATATTTCAGAGAGTTCAAACAAAAGGAAATCATATTGAAGCCAGTTTGTTTCATTTTCATTAACTAAATTGTTGGTGATAAAGGAGCTTGAGAGGAAGGAGCGGTCAAGCAGACCTAGAACTAGGTCTACAACCAAGGTGCAAATGTAAGTAAAGGAGACTATTAAACCCAAACAAAGGGTGGTTTTTGATGAGAAAAAATAGTTTGAAATGCTATTGCAACAACTTTAAGGAGTTCAACAATAGATAGATTAGCTTGTAGAAAAGGATCATAGGGATAAGTTGTATTTGTTTACGTAGTTAGAAGATGTTGAACCTACCGTTGAAAAAGGTAAATACAAGTTGATGTGGACCTTTCCTCTGCATAGGCAAGTGAAAAGTTTGTATGTACAAAATTTGGTGTTAAAAAAAAGGCTTAGATTGGTAAAGAAAAAACTCACTGACGCAAAGAAATCTAGAAGAAAAAGGAAGAGAGGTAAGTTGGACATACTAGAAGAGCCTACTATAAAGGTAAATATTTAACATGAGAGTATCACTCAACTCTAAAGTTTTGTCTTTTGGATAAAAGAAATCAGAAATAGTTTAGTTTTGACGAAGCTTGCAAAATGCAACAAGGGGTTTGCCGCACTTTTTATATAATCTTTGGTACTTGTGGTATGGTAGTTTTGAAGTTTTGAATAAGCACAAGCTATTAATATTATAAACCCAAGGGGTTATTAAACCCTAAGTTTATAATGTTGAGAGGTAACATTGAATAGATTGCAATGTAATGTAACATTGCGACAATGAATAACAAAATAATTGTCATTTTGCAACAATGTTTGTCATGATGTGACATTAAATTGATTTTTGTACCATGTAAATGTCACAATACAAAGCCCTATTATAGTGTCACAATGTGACGTTGAAAAAATTGCAATGTAATGTAAGGTTCCAACGATGATTGTCATATTACTTGACACATTGCAAAAATGCTTGTCACAATGTGACATTGGATAGATCTCTACACCATTTAAATGTCACAACATTAGACCCTAATGTTATATTATAGACTATAAACCCTAACAATATAAAACCAATATTATAAACTGTAACATTAAACCAAATATTATAACCACAATATTAAACCCAATATTATAAACCATAATATTGAACCCAACACTATAAGCTTTAATATTAAACCATAATTTCCTAATGTAGAAATGCAACCCAAGGGTTTTCATATTGTGTTTCATAAACCCAATACTAAAAGCTTTGATTTTAAACCCTAAGTTTGCAATGTTGAGAGGGAACATCGAATAAATTTTAATGTAATGTAACATTGCGACAAGGAGTATCAGATTCATTGTTTTCCTCTGACAATGTTTTTCACAATGGTTCACCATAGTAGTCATGTTGACTATTGTTGACTATAATTGACCATGTCAAAAAAATTCAACCATATTCACATGTGTTAATGTATAAATGTTGTAAACTCTAAACTAGTCAACCACATCGATGCCTTGGTTTTGATAATATTAATCCCTTAGGTTTATAATATTAATACCTTGGGTTTATTAATCTCTTGTGTTTATAATATTAATAATCCCTTGGGTTTATAATATAAATCCCTTGGTTTTAATATTATTCCCTTGGGTTTGACTATCATTAACATTGACATCCATTATAAGCCTCCACGGCCAGCCATGGCCATTCACCATAGTTCAATATAGTTCACTAAGGTTCACCTATAGATAGGCCATGGTGTCTATGATGGGAATAGTTCACTATGGTTGTCATGTTGACTATCGTTGACTATAATTGATCATGTCAACCATAGTTAACCATAGTTAACATGTTTTTAAGTATAAATTAATTAACAAGAAAAATACTATAAATGTGTAGATTAGAATATTATTAAAATTCTAATAGTATTATATTAAACTCATATTAATATTATTAAAATGTTATAATAATGTTATATATTTATTTATTTTGATAAAGTATTAATGCTATAACTAAATATTAATGATATATTAAAGATCAAATATTTATATAACGATTGTGTACTTGTACGAGACACGACCCTCCAAGAAATCACTGTCATCAATCATGCTATACTATGAAAAATATTCTGCCATCATTTAATTATGTGTTTTCATCGAAAAATAATTTAAAATTCTGGAAACCTGCATCCAGAACTTGAAATTCAAATAAGGATGCCTATGGACATAATAGAATCATATTTCACCATAAAAAAAACTTATTAGTAAATACATTTATCCCGTAAATATGTATGTAACTCCATTAAATTATGTCTCTATAATATATTTTAATGTATCATCATTCTGAGCATTGGAAAATAATAAAATTTCATAGACTCATTGAAATTTATGACCTATTTATTTTGTTGTAATAAAGATAATATATTTTTATAATATATAAACAATAAAAAATATCCTATTATTGTGATCACCCAAAATATAGAAAAAAAGCATTTAGCAATATCTCCTGTAAATATGTGTAAAGACCATAACTGAAATAAGGTGATAAGCAGAATAGAAATATAGTAACTGTAAGGAGTTTCGAACACCTACCTGAACTGTTGTCTGCTCCGATGTAGTTGATGACGCCGCGGTTATTCTGATCCAATTACCGGGAAACCAATTCCTCCCAGCCAATCCAGTAAGCTTCTCACCGAAGCTCACTGCCCCTGTGCCCAGAACCTCAGATCAATGCAAAGCTCCCTCTGGTTTGAACTCATGATTTCCTGGTTCTCCTACCTTCCACTCTTTGTTTTTCTTCCCCCTGTTCTCAGCCATATCTCGGTGATTTTATAGTCAGGGCTAAGCAGTGGCTGCCCTGTACACCTACAAATCCACCACTTACTCTCGCGGTGACAGCTTCCTCCAGCTGTGAGTCATCCTCCCGTACAGACGTTTCTGCTTTGCTTAATGTTCAGTACTTTTATGCGGTGGTTTATATATATAATATTGAAGGTATTATAACGTTTGATCATCATATACATATTAACACTATTATGTTATATGACATACTTTATATTACTTGATTATATTGATATGCACCTTATATATATATACTTTGTTTTATTTATATATATATTTTTTTTCTAATATATAAATTTTAATTATGTTTGCTTAAATATAACTTTAAAACTTTAGATTAATTAATTAATTATTGATACCATACTAAATCTTTATTCTATTTTATAATTATCATTTTTATTCCTTTATTATTATATTTTAGTATTATTATTTTTATACAGGGGCACATAATATGTGCAATTAAAGATGGGTCGTTACATACACTCCCTCTTCAGAAAACTTTGTCTCGAAGTTAGAGAGTTTTAAGTTTATGATTTTGATGGATAAATTTTATCGTATCCAAGTTCCCAAGCTATTCTAAAATCATCCTATCCTTCCTAAACTCTTCCGCTCCCATCCTAGCCATCCTCTACTGGAGTATGCCATGGCGTCAGTTTTACTGACCTAACCATTCATAAACTCTAAGGTGGCAGCGTCGATTATACCGACCTGATTCCCAGTAGGCATCCGGCAGTCATCATCACACGTCTAGGGGAGCGTGATTCACACAGTCCTCCCATGACCCCAGGGTTCGGAGGATAAACGGTGGGCAACACCTCCACCCCTCCCAATAGAACTTAGGGCTAACACCCTATCATAGAATCACTTGGAGCTTTAATTGTTCTGAGGTTCTGTCATCACGTGGTCATCCCGGTAATTGGATACTTGAATCTGCAATCATACACTCACTCATGCATTCGTAAAATGTGCATCAGCATATTCAAAATAACTCATGTATTATTCACATATGATACTACAGTATAACATATTTTACCATTTTCTATGCATGTCTTTTGACTTCCATCTAAAATGTATTCACTTACTGATTTCTATGCCATTGATCATATTGACATGTAAAAACAAAACAGATTTACAATATCTTAATTTCTATTAGAAGTAAAATCCTTTAACTGTCTTAACTTTCCTTCGACAAATATAATTTAATAAAATGAACCATATATATTGTTTTGGTATCCATGTACCAGCAGGAATTAAACATATATTATGCCACAAAATTTCATGTTTATCCATAATCATTCAAAATGTTTTTGAGTCCCTGATTGTAGTGAAGTAAATATATACTAAACATAGTGTAAGGTTCTTCAAAATGGACATAAATTAGGGTATCTCTGGCATATGTCTTGCGTATTTTCCCAAGTTGCTGATCCAGGACTATACTTGTCCCAATGGACCCTAACTTGGTCCACCGAGCGGTTCCTCAACTGTCGAACTCTACGTTCCAGTATATGTAACGGTTCGACCGTTACGATTCCCTTGATCCATACCTGAAGATCCTGCTATAGTAGGTTGATGCGCTGCTTGGTCGTTGATGATTACTGCATGAATTCTATGATTATCTTGATTGTTTAATATTGGTCCCTCTCCAGTCCTATGCGACATATTCGACGAAGCTTCAGGGCAATCCCGTTGAAAATGCGGTCCCCCACATCCCCAACAATTTAGCGGCATTGATCCTCTTGACTCAGGACGTGAATTTCTAGAGAACGAGCTTCGTCCTCTCATGCTGATTTCTCTCGAATTTCTACCTCTGCTGGCAGTCCCTTGAGATGACCATGACCTAGCGTTCGATGATTCCAAGGCTATAGTGTTTACTGCCATGGGAGCTCTTGTTACAATATTTCTAGAGGTAGACCTGTTATCGTAAGGTGGCCTTGAGCTACCTCCATTGATAAAGTTTCGAGGAGTCTTTCCAGGAAATCCTGATTGTAAAGGTTCTGCTAGCCCTATATCTTTTCTGATTCCAAGGTGCTCTTCTGCATAACGACCACACTCAACCACCTCGGCTACTGATGACGGTTTCCACATGCTTACCAAGGCTCTAATGCAAGGATTTAACCCAAATATGAAGCGTTCAGCTTGACGTTCGTCAGAATCTAAGTAGTGAATGTATTTTACCAGCTCCATAAACCTTATTTCGTACTCTTCCACCATTTTATTTCCCTGAATTAATGTATGAAAGGCTCTCGCTTGCTGTTGTTGAAAGTATGGAGGTAAATACTTTGCGCGGAACCTTCCCTCAAATAGCTCCCAAGGAACATTATCCGATGTAAGGTGCAGCTGCTTCTCCAGATTTCCCCACCAAATTAAGGCACTCTCCTTTAATTGAAACACGACAATTTTTGTTTTTGCCGAAGGAGAATATTCTCTTAACCTAAAGCATCGATTCATTCCTTCCAACCATGCTTCAGCGCGTTCACCTGCTCGACCTCCTGAAAATTCTGGGAGTCTAATTTTCTGAAGCTCTCTAGAGATGTCTTCTCTCGATCTTCTGGGCTCCAAATTATTTTGTTCCGCTGAACTGGTGGCTACATGCTGACTTTCCTCTTTGGTTTTAGCCTTAGCTGATTCCTTTAATGTCTCCAATAAGGCTTCCAAAGAGTTCATTATCACAATCAACTTTGGCGCTGGAGCGTTTGATGTTGACAGTGGTCTTGGTGGTGATGAAGGTGATGGGGATGATGATGGCGACGGTGGCGGCATTAATGGTGATGATGCTGCCTGGTCACGTCGTCATCGCTCATACGTCCTTACCATTGTAATGGTTCCTGAACACACATAATAAAATTCCATCAAATTTTGAGGTGGATAACCGAATTTTAACACACAATTTTCTTTTGCAACATCACATTCCTAAACGGGTATAGTTTTGCTATTTATACCCGCTAGGCAGATCTTACTGGTACCGAGGTCAAGGAGGGTGGTCTCGCGACCTCCTTGTCCTAATGCAGGGTATTCTATCCTAATATGAATAATGCAGAAGTAAGGTTATTAGCTCCAAAGGTAAGACATCTAAGGTTTATTTACCTAATAACATCTACAAAATTAAAATGTTAGATATCTCCGTTACAATGCACATCGGTAACATACCTGTCATACCTCAATCAGACTATTACATTTAAGGGGGTCATATATATCTATATCCCGAATATATTACTTGGATATGGGTTAAATCCATAAAAGAAGGGTTGTTTTGTTTCCATTTTAGATTAACCTTTAGCCGTAAAATTTACCGTAGACATGTCCTGGTTTATGATTTCGATACTTTAATGGTTGATGCAAAACGCTTTTTGACTGTAATAGGATTTATAGAGGATTCATACACATTTATAATTCTAAAGTAATGAAATCCTTTTATTCACATTCAACACTGATGTACTTAGCAGTCCCAGGAGACTCATTTTATTTCTTCCTTACAAATCTGGAAATCACAGAAGCTCACCATATTCCAGATCTGCCCTAAGAACTAGAATTCTCCTCATTTTATTTCTTCTTTACAAATATGGAAATCACAGAAGCTCACCATATTCCAGATCTACCCTAAGAACTAGAAGTCTAGATACACTGTTTTCATACCTAAATCCTAGACTAGAGTTTGAAGCTAAAAAAAAACTGCAAGTTGAACCTTCTGACAGCATACTTTAAGACTCAAGAGCAGATTTATATGTGTGTAAAAATCTGTCTGTCAAATAGATAACAGAACCTTGAGATCGTACCTTCATCCCTGATCATTTTTAGCCCATAACACAAGTCATACTTATCATCCCATTTGAATAGGTTGATATATATATATACTGAGCTAAATGTCATTCAACCCAAGACCCATTTCATAGTACCATCTAGATGCATGCAAGTTGTAACTACGAATATTTTATGACCATGTTATTGACATACTATAAGATGAATTATATTTTCATCAAGAAAATGTAACCCAATTTATTCAAGTGTTACGCACCAAAGGGTTATTCCATTAGTGTTTGTACCCTTAAGGGATTAGAGCATATATATAATTGTATCAGTTTATTTCATAAATATTCTCCTAAACAGGGTAGAATTTCTCCGAATGATTTATGGGTCTGGGCGATCTTATGTATTCTAGCCCCTCCACAAAATTTTGGAGCTAGAGCACATCCTATGCTACCCAAAATCAACAATATGCATCCTATGCATGGGGAATAACTTCATCTACCAGACTGTCATGGATAAGATAATTAGAATGAGAGCTTCTATATTTCTCTCATCATAACTTTCTCTTCTAGCTACCTCATCAAGCCTAGTTTCTAACCCAACGGTAAAATACCCCAACTTTTTAGAGTTAAAGCTTGTCTTTCTTTTGGGCTCCCCGACATCATAAATTTTCTGATTTAACTTTGGAAATCCATCATTAACATATTCTGTGATTAAGTAAACATTTGATACCTGTATTTGGAAACTACAACCCCACCAACAATGTGGTCAGGTCAAGCCTTTTGGGCGACCATGAAACTACATCAACTTCCCAACCAAAATGTGGCTAAATTGACAACAAAATCCAAAAGTTTCACCAAGCCATTAATTGTTCTCTTGTATTCAAAGTAAAATGTTTCACGCATCCCCTTGAAAACCTGAGGTTTGGACATGCAATTTTCAATTTTTTAAACTCCTCTTTATAGTCATGAGCAAAATGCTTTTTCAAAAGTAGCTCAAACAACAGGAGCCTTTCACAAGCAATTTCAATCAATAAGCCTTACACAGGAAATTCAGTCAACAGTAAAATGCCTTAGACAAATAGTTTCAATCATTAAGGCCATCCTTACAAAATTTCAAACAACAAAATCAAGCTTTTCACGTGCAATTTCACAGAACTAGATAATTCCTAAATGCTGCAAACTAATCATTCCATGCAACAATTTGTCAAACCAAATAATATATTAAAAATCATATCAACTTTATTATTATATCTGGTCATATTGGGATAACATCATTTATTGCCTATCACCGCAAGTTTTGTTACTCAAACTTATTTTTTGACTGTTGTTGATGTGGAAGCATTCATGACAAGTCAAAGTACGAATGTGAACAACACACACCATGGAGAATTCAAACAAGATCAAAAATGAAGCATGGATGTAAGGCAAAGTGAAATAGCATGGGCACAGAAGAGCATGCTTGTGCAAAAACAGCTTGGAGCACTGTGGAGTAGCACACAATCAGAGGAAAAAGACACACTAGCGAGATAGACCAAGTAGATGAAGAAAAGTGCAAAGGATGGATTCAGGCAAGAAGTGGAGACAAAATGACGCATGCAAACGGTGCGGTCTGGAGATGAATAGTGCTAGAATGAGCACATGGCTTGGCACTGAGTGGAAACAACACAAAAGAAAGATGAAATGATATGTGCTAAATGGATGGATTCAAACAATGAGACACAAAATGTGAACAGGCAACAAGGAAGACAAAAATCTCAGGACAATTCCCTACGCTCCCAAAACGATTCATGTTCCTACCATACCACAGGAGAAGAAATTCGAAATTGCTTGTGGCAAGAAGCTTGAGAAAGCTTAGTAAATAGTAGAATTATTTTTCTTTTCAGTTAACGATATAGATTCAATAAGTTAGAATTATTTGTCTTTATTATGGCCCATTTTGTAAACATTCTATGAATATTGAAGTTGAAACTGTTGACTGCATATTACAACTCTTTGGTCATGATGTTATGTTTCATTTCATGGTTGATATTATCTACTATAGTTTATTGATGACAAATGTTATATATGTTGAATGCCTTCCCCAATTCTCGAGCTATAGGTTCGTCACCGTCTAGGGCATCAAAACTGTCTGAGTCACATCCTTACCTGCCCATGTCGAAGCAAACGTCCGATAATGAAGAGAAAAACCCAAACTTCAATGATAAAAGTTGAAAAAACTCCCGCAAAATATGCCACCACTAAAGAAAGCATTCTGACAGAAGAGGCAGAGAACTCTACTGAACAGTACCAATGGTTGCCAAAAGCCAAAACAAGCAATTCAAAAGTACAATAGCTACTGATCGGCGATAGAATCAAAATGAAAACAACTCGGAATTAGATGAGGCCTCAAATGTTAAATATAATAGTTAGAGAATCACACTGTGAAACTTATTTGTTTCCACCGACATAAGGGCCATGAAGGAGGTAGAATAAACAAAACAGAGGGCTTAAAATTTCTTCAATTTTTTTTTTTTGTGTATTTTCAACAAACTTGATGGACTAAATTGCCAGGAATTGAAATAAAGGTAACTCATCGGTGATATGCCATACATTTCATGAACGGTGGAACAGAAAAAGCTAAAAATGTCCATAATTGAAAAAAAACGAACTACACCATGGATGGCGAATTTTATCAATTCTTGCACCTTCGCCACTTAAAATTAACCAAATTCGGTCAAAGCAGAATGAAAATGCTAATAGACTCAATTTAGGGTTTGAAGCGGCTTCGATATCTGAAATATCATTTTTCCAAAGAGTTCACGTAAACAAGGATTTCTTTGCGAAATGGACCAAAGCGCATATCGGACGAAAGTTAACACCTCCAGGAATGTGAATATGGCACTTATTATTTGAGTGTCGTTCTCATTTGGACCGACAATTAGCAGGCATTCGCAATGAACAGCGGAAACCTGACACGGAACACCCAAAGTCAAGGACCCTGCGTACCTTCTCGACTTTCGAACGTCTTTTCTACACTCTCGCCGATTTCACTCGCTATCTCCTCGGCCTCTTCGCGGGCTTCCGCATGAAGAATTTCAGGACCTTCCACCGCTTCCTCCAACGCCAAGCTCAATACTTCCCGAAATTCATGAAAATATGATCTGAAATTCCTTCAATCTATCAAATTTTGAAATTCCTTTGACCCGTTAAATTCCTAGACGATGAGTTCGCACAATCTGGATTTCAAGCTAACTCAAATCCTCTAGTTGCACTAGATTTAAGAAACTATTTGAATTTGTGATGGTTAACGATTTACGTATTTATTTTCTGGTTTTCCGTCGATTCGAGCCAGAGGGGGTTTTATTAACCATGGAATGAATCAGTAACTGCCCATCTTAATTTACCCAGACTATGCTATTAATACCTATAGCTTTGGTACAACAAAAAGTCATGCCGCATGGATTTGGAATTTCAAAATTAAACCACCCCACAACTTCCTTTGCCCGTTTTCATAGTTTAAAACGAAGTTGACGGTAAAGATGAATTTTTTTTACTGTATATCGTATATTTGATATGACTAGGTCGGTTGGGCTACGCCTACGCAGTTCGAACCCTGCTGTCGACGCCAAATCCCAACGAATCCTCAAGAATATTAGGTCACACAGACGCTCAGACAGTCGTTTATACGCTCAGACAGGGGTTTATTCGAAATTCTAGCTCCGTAGGGCCTGTGAGCTCCCGAAGGGTTTGAACGCAGCTCTGATACCATGTGTAAAGACCATAACTGAAATAAGGTGATAAGCAGAACAGAAATACAGTAACTGTAAGGAGTTTCAAACACCTACCTGAACTGTTGTCTGCTCCGATGTAGTTGATGATGCCACGGATATTCTGATCCAATTACCGGGAAACCAATTCCTCCCAGCCAATCCAGTAAGCTTCTCACCGAAGCTCACTGCCCCCGTGCCCAGAACCTCAGATCAATGCAAAGCTCCCTCTGGTTTGAACTCATGATTTCCTGGTTCTCCTACCTTCCACTCTCCGTTTTTGTTCCCCCCGTTCTCAGCCATATCTCGGTGATTTTATAGTCAGGGCTAAGCGGTGGCCGCCCTGTACACCTACGACTCCACCGCTTACTCTCGCGGTGACAGCTTCCTCCAGCTGTGAGTCATCCTCCCGTACAGACGTTTCTGCTTTGCTTAATGTTCAGTACTTTTATGCGGTGGTTTATATATATAAGATTGAAGGTATTATAACGTTTGATCATCATATACATATTAACACTATTATGTTATATGACATACTTTATATTACTTGATTATATTAATATGTACCTTATATATATATATATATATACTTTATTTTATTTATATATTTATATATATATATATTTTCTAATATATAAAGTTTATTTATGTTTGCTTTAATATAACTTTAAAACTTTAGATTAATTAATTAATTATTTATACCATACTAAATCTTTATTCTATTTTATAATTATCATTTTTATTCCTTTATTATTATATTTTAGTATTATTATTTTTATACAGGGGCACATAATATGTGCAATTAAAGATGGGTCGTTACAATATGTATGCAACTCCATTAAATTATCTCTCTATCATATATTTTAATGTATCATCATTCCTAAGCATTGGAAAATAATAAAATTTCATAGACTCACTGAAATTTATGACCTATTTATCTAATTATGACCTATTTATCTAGTTTTAATAAGGATAATATATTTTTTAAATACATAAACATTAAAATTTAGAAAAAATGCATTTAGCAATATTTCTTGTAAATATGTATGTAACTCCATTAAATTATCGTTCTATCATATATTTTGATGTATCATCATTCCTAAGCATTGGAAAATAATAATTTTTCATCAACTCATTGAAATTTATGACCTATTTATCTAGTTTTAATAAAGATAATATTTCTTTTAAATACATAAACATTAAAAATTTATTTAAAATAATAAAGTAAATATAATTGAGAAAATAATCCTTTAAATTAATTTTAAAAGTTTAAAAGTTGTATTAAAAATAAAATAATATCGATATTTGTTGATTTATATTTATCTTAATTTTGGATTAATCAAATTTCAAGAGATATCAATTTTTTCAAAGCATAATTTTTTTTTAGATTAAAAATTTGGAGGAAAAGTTTGCACCTTAAGAGATTTCATCCCTCTTGATAATTATTTATTTGGAGTTAAGTTGGATCTAGGTTGGTTTTAGTAATAGGTGATCATAGAAAGTTGGTATATGATCAACACTATGTATGTGTGTAAGAATAATATTTGTAATTTAATATTCCTCACTTGGTTTAGAGTATAAAGAGTATTATCGATAATAACTAATGTCCATCTTTTTTTTTAATTTTATTAACAGTCACATAATTTGCAGATTATCAAAATTATGTATCTATATATGTCTAAGATGAGTGTCATCTTTAGTTATCTGCTCATTTCTTGTAGATGGTTTGTAGTAAGATTATGTTAAGCTCAGTTTTAGTTTTTGTTATACTCTATTTATTTGGGCACTAGCAAAGTTTTCATTTCCCCTATTTTGCATGCTTGCAATTTTTCATGACATATAAAAGATGTACCATGTATATTGGAGGTAATCTACGATGGCATTGCAGAGGTTGTTTGAAAAGGGTTAATGTTCTTTTGCAGACGGCCGCCATGACTGTACCCTACTCACCCTACCTACCTACTACCTGTTGTCGTCCATTCTCCCTCCAACTACAACACCCGCGGCTGTTCCTGTCACCCTAACTTGTTGAGCCACTTTGTAACATTGTTGTTTACCACCTCCTCCCCGTTCACTACATTCCCACCGAATTCTGATACCCTCCCCGTGATGATGGTTATGATGGTCCTGGAGGTAGTGGGTGGAGATCACCTTGGAACAAGTATGGAGCCTGACCTAGTAGTATATTTGGAAGACTCATTTGAGAATGTCAATAACTAGCAAACCCCTCGCTCCATCATGGACAAACTCCTCCCCTTCTGCTGCGACCTGTTGGTACCATTGTGGGTCTTCCTTCCATCTTGGGACCTTCCTGCTCCACAGTAACTTTCTCGGAGCCTCCTCCAATCTGGCCGTTTCCTCCCTCACCACCACAGTCACCCTCAACTACAACCTTTGTTTCCGCCTGCCTCCATCCTAATCCTGAGGCAGCTAGGTCTCAAACCCCCCTCTCATCCCACCCTAGTGAATATTCAACCAACCCTATGAGAACCCACACCCTGGCCCAGCGAAACCCACAAGTTTTGGTACTTGAGGCACCTTCATCAGGTAGTTACGTGGCAATACCCCCTCTCGCGGAACCAATTCTAGTGGTCGAACATCCCTGCCATGAAAACCCTGATTCAAACCCTAACCAGTCAGTGGAAAATTTGGAGGACCCTGAAGAGCCGACACAAAGGGGAAAAAAAGGAAGTGCTTCAAAGTCATAAGCGAAGATGTTATCCTCAATCTCGGGGAGGACATTCAGTGGGGTGACACCATGGACACGGCGGACGAGGTTCTAGTAGGAATAATTTGCAGCCGTAGCTACACAATGGGTAGGCTTAAGATGTGGACCTCAGAGGTATGGGGGTAGCACCTGGCGGACCTCCCAACTGTTCAAACCTTTGTTAGAGGATGGTTTTCTCTATGCTTTTCTAGAGCCGAGCACACAAACTGGGTCCTGTCGTCCTTCTGGCATTTCGAGCATGCTCCAATTCTTCTCCCGCGATGGAACCCTCTTTTTGACTCGGAAAAAGAACAGATAGGAGTCAGACCTATATGGGTTCGGCTACCAGGACTGCCCCTTCTATTCTAGTCAAAGGATATATTCCGCCGCATCAGCAACACTCTAGGAACCTACCTCGATCACAAAAGATCATATCTAGCTTCAGGCATGATGGCATATGCCAGGATTCTCATTCACCTGGATACTCAGGGCGGTCTACAAGAGAACATCACCTTACAGTGGAAAACCTTCTCCCAAAAGCAAACCCTAGACTACAAAGGTGTCCCTTTTCAATGCAGACATTGCCACAAACTGGGACACCTGTACAAAGATTGTCTGCTGAACAAGAAGGAAAGGGCCGAAGATAAGGGGAAGGATATATTACAGAAAAATGCTCAAGCTTAGGGTAGCCCTCCAAGGGGGAAGAGGTAGCAAATTTGGCACACACTGAAGCATTACCTGTGCCCACTAAGGTGACTAGAAGGAAGCGGGGAAAGGCACCCATCAAAGCACCCTCTCCTCCTCTAACCAGAGCAAGGATGGCTACTAAGGCTGCTTTCTCTAAGAGTATGTCGATTACAAACTACTCCTCTGTTTACTCTAATATATCTCCGCACTGCATTGAAACTAGTTATGATCAGTTCTTTTCAATTCAGTCCTTTTCTCACACCTTCAACCCCCCTAATAAACCTCCCCCAAATTCCCATTTACTTGTTCCTCCCACTCATTCCAGCCCTCCACCTTTCAGATACCCCACTAGAGCCAGGTTTCGCTCTTAAGCCCCTGACTCTCTGGGTATTCTCCTCATCACCTCTCCTCCTCCTCTAAAGACGACTAGAGGCAGACCCTCCTCCTTATCTAAATATAATCTACAAGATGGGGAAGAGATTGTTGCAAGCAAGCAACATGCCATCGAATCAGTACTTAGAGAAGTGAATACTCAAGAGCCCCCTCCTCCATGAAATTTCTCTCCTTCAATTGTAGAGGGTTGGCTAGCCCTGCTAAAAAATTAGCCATGAGGAGATTGCTCTCAGCAGAACCCATTGATATTCTTTTTCTTCAAGAAACCCTAGTCTAGGGTTGTGTCATTACCCACCTCCTGGAATCCTAGCTACTTGGATGGACATTCCATACCCTAGATGCATTAAGGCATTCAGGAGGTCTTGCGTTGGGGGTAAAAAATCGATCTATCAGAATCTGTAATGCATGGGGGAGTTTGGGCCACCTAGGAGCTGACATTTATTCCTCAGAGCTTGATATTGAGCTCAGGATAATCAACATTTATGGCCCCTGTCACAACAGGGAGGAATATTGGAGCAGACTCTTAGACTCACACATCCTTCAAAAGGACAATCTCATTCTGGGGGGGATTTAAACTTCTCCATCGGCTTTGCGGAATCATGGGACACAATGCCACAATGCCCAAAGGGATATCCTCTTAGATTTCTTCGAGGCCAATCTAGAGGATCATAATCTCATAGATATCCCCTCCCCAAAAATAATGCCCACTTGGAGAAACAACAGATCAGGAGCAAACATTCTCTCTAGAAGATTAGATAGATATCTCACTAAGGAGCATATGCTAACCTTGGGGCAAGGATATAGGCAGTGGGTGGGCTCTGGCAAAATATTAGACCATAGGCCAATCTATTTGGAAATAAGAGGAGGTATGAACAAACCAAAAGGTCCTTTCAAATTTAATGCAACATGGTTGAGGGACGTTGAATATATCCAACTAGTAACAAATTACTGAAGACTCATCCCCAAGCAGCAGAAAGGACTATATCAGAAGGATGTGTAAAAAACCAAAAAGAACTCAAGAGCCTCTCAAAGCAATTGTCTCATAAGAAGAGATCGCTACAAGACCATACTCTCAAACAAACTGAAGAAGCCATTGAGAAGTATGAAAATGACCATGATGGGATCTTCTCCTCGCATGAGCACAAAGAGTAGATAACCTCTCTTCTGGCTAAGGGAAACCAGATTCTTAAGGACAGAGAAGAGAGCTAGAGATTAAGAAGCAGAGCCATCTGGATTAAGGAAGGGGATGACAATACCAAGTTCTACCATAAATTTGCAAATGGGCGCAAAGCTATCAATACTATTTGGCAGCTATCAAATGAACAAGGAGAACCAGTGAACACCTTTCCCTGACTGGCAGCTATGGCCTCTGCTTGCTTCAAGAACATCTATAAGTCACCATCAAATTCCACCTTGGGAGACATAATGAGGACAACCCAACTATTCCCAAGGTTTGTAGAACAAGAAGAAAGCGGGGAATTGATAAAGGAGGTCTCCCTTAGAGAACTAGGGGACACTCTCAAATGGTTTAAGTGAGACAAAAGCCCTGGTCCGGATGGTTGGAATGTGGAATTATACCTGACCTTCTTTGATACTCTGGGGGGGACCTATTACAAGTTATTTAGGAATGCAGAGCCTCTGGAAGAATGTATGAGGCCTATAACTCAACCTTTATCACCCTTATTCCCAAATCGTACAATCCCACCTCCTTCAATGATTTCCGGCCCATATCCTTATGTAATTGTATCTACTCGATCATCTCCAAGATTATAGAAAAATCGACTTCGGCCAATCTTATCAAACCATATCTCAGCTAAACAATTTGCATTTTTATAGAATAGACAAATACATGAAGAGGTCGAAATGGCACAAGAGATTCTACATTCTATCCAGACCCACAAGCTAAAGGGTATCGTCCTGAAATTAACCTCTCGAAACCCTTTGACAAAGTCAACTGGCTATACATCAGAATTCTCTTAACGCACCTCGGTTTCCCATATGAATTCATAAGATGGATTATGAGATGTATCACTAGTGTAACATTCAGTGTTCTCGTAAATGGTGCAGCCTCTCCTTTCTTCCACTCTGAAAGAGGCCTCAGGCAAGGATGCCCACTGTCATCACTCCTCTTCTTACTCATCATGGAAGGTCTCAATCAGTTGATAAAGGAGGAACAATGAAGAGGTAGACTAAGGGGGATCCGCATCATTGAAGGATGCACATTAACACACTTGCTCTTTGTGGATGATGTGCTACTTTTCCTAAATGGGAGTATTGGAGATGTGACTGCACTCCTCAATTCCTTCACTATATTCCTAGCAGCCACTGGCATGTTGGTTAATAATGAAAAATCCTCTATAACAACTATAGGATGCTCACCATACAAGATTCAGTATGCCCTGAGAAGATTCCCCTATAACCTACTGCAACTAGACGAGGGACTAAAATATTTGGGTTATAGATTAAAGCCACATGGTTATAAGAATGTTGATTGGATCTAGCTCATAACCAAATTGGAGAAAAGGCTAAACATCTGGTACCTAAAATATTTATCAAGAGTAGGAAGACTGATACTCATAAAAGCAGTGCTGGAAGCAACTCCAGTATATTGGATATCTTTAGCATGGATTCCTATAGGAATACTAGCTAGAATAAAAAAACCTATGTTGCAAATTCCTGTGGAGAGGAAACCAGCCCGGAAGGATTTTTGCCTGGTCCAATTGGGGCGCTTTGGCACTCCCAAAGAAATGGGGAGGATGGGGTATTAGAAGCCTAGACTCTTTCTCCACAGCCATGGCGGCCAAACTAGGGTGGCAGCTAGTCACATCACATAGCCTGTGGACTAAAGTGGCAACATCTAAATACATAGCCCCTTTAAATTTGATGGACTAGATTTGACAACCTCAGTGGACACAAGATGGAAAATCGAACATATGGAAAGTAGCCCTACAAGCTATGCCCCTTATCAGGGATGGACTCACATGGAGAATAAAGTCAGGAGAAGCTGTTAAAATAGGGATGGACCCCTGGATTGGATGTGGGAATGCTCACAGACTCCCACAGAAGCTCAAAACATACCTCACTTCCAGAGGGATCTCTCACCTTATCCAAACAACAGACAATGAACGCTCTACATTTTTTCAACAAGCATGGAAATCTGGGAGGACATTATAGATCCCTCGACAATGGCAGCAGCACTGGAAAGAATACATGGAGGCACTCACAGAATCCCATATTAGGATACAAGAAGGGGAGGATGAGCTAATCTAGGCACATGCGAAGCATGGAAGATACTCACCTAAGCAGGGATGCATAACTCTTATGAACTCACTGAAACCACCGCAGTGTGAACCGTGGTGGAGAAGTATATGGAAACTAAAAGCACCCCCTAGGTCCAGGCTCCTCATGTGGACCATTCTGTGTCACAAGATCCCAACAGGAGAAAAGCTGATCAAGAGATCTTTTCATGGACCCTTTTGTTGTGGCCTTTGCAAAGTCGCCAATGAATCTAGGAATCATCACTTTCTTACTTGCCCATGCACAAAGGAGCTATGGAATACTATTCATTCTCATATACCCTCGCTACCTATGTGGCAGGGAACAACTATTCAGGAAGCTTGGGAAGGTTGGTGGTCCACTGTATCCTTGGAAAAAGCAAAAAACATCCCTTTACTTACTTGCTGGGCCATATGGATTGCCCGGAACAAAATTATCTTTCAAAATTCTCCCCCCCACTGGCCAACCATCACTGCACAAATCCTAGCAGACTACCAACAGATTCCAGAGGAGGAAACAAATCCCAATCCAAGGCATATCATAACCAAGAGCATAAGCCAATCTCACCCCTGGGCATAATTTGATGGCTTAGCTCAAGACATAGGATGTGGGGGAGGAGTTTTCCTCCATATTACAACAAATCACTTTTACAAAATCCAAATGGGTTTGGGCAGAGGGACGAACAATTTTGTTGAGCTTTTAGCAGCAAAATACACCATTCATTTTGCTTTGGAAAAATAGTGCAGAAACTTACAGCTATTTGGAGATTCAAAAACTATATGCAATTGGATAAACAAAGCTACAAAGTGTCATGTTTTTTCTCTGAGACACATCATGGAAGAAATATTTAGACTCATAAATTTATTTGACACATTTACTTGTCAACATATATACAGGGAGCGGAACACAACCGTCGATCTACTATCTAAGGAACCAACACACAGGCCTATAGGGACTTGGAGCATACTGGAGCAAACTGATGGAACCTTCCATTAGTATTATCATAGACCTTTTATAGAAATATCAAAATAGTAAAGCTCAATGGGAGCTAGACATAAAGTTTTTGTTATATATTTTGTTGTCTTTATATAAATATTATATGAAGATTTTTATCAAGCAGTTCTACACATGATAGTTATTTTTTGATACTCTCTACGTAGAGTAAGTACATAATCATATTGAAAATCACAGCTCAGAGCAGTGCCTCCCTGCGTGGAGTACACCTCGTTTTATTTCGAATACTCAACACGATAGGATTCTAGCCCATAGTACAGTATATGCCACTGGCATCTGCAAAATGTAATTTTCCTCATTAATGAAAACTACGACTTTTTCCAAGGGAATATATATATATATATATATAATTCAAAATCTATATCATTTTTTATGTCAATTTTTATTTCTATTCAGTTTATAATAAATTGATTCCAATGTGAATTAATAAATAAATAATAAAAAGAGTACACCAATATCAACTTGTTGATTTCAATGTATATGATTGGTTCCAAAAAAGTTACCTTGATTTTATTATGAATACTTTAATAATATGTATATAAAATCCATTAAATATTAATTAACTTTTTTGACATATTTATTTTATGTAACTTAAAAATTAAAAATGTATTTCTTCAACTAAAATAAGTATCTATTTATCAGATTATTTATCTTCATTATTCTTTAATATGTGTGTGCGTGGTGGAGGGGGTTATTATTTTTTTGGAGTAAATGGATCCTTTAATTAATCATAAAAAGTTCCATACAACTTGAATTTCCAAAAGAGGACTAAAAACTATGAAATACTTAAAAGCAACATGCTACCTTCCAATAATAGACATTTAGAAAATGACGACGCTAATCATAACAACATAGAAAACTCCTTGAGGATTCAATAATTCAAGGGGATAAATTCCTTAGAAATTTTCATGGATTTTTCTCATTCAACCATTTCTTCATTATCTTCAACTTATTGCTCCTATGACATTGTTTTTTGGATTCTTTGTCTTTCCTAGAGACCACCTTGAAATCCATCTTTTGAACCCCAACACTAGATTATGAGGAACTCAATCCCATTTGCTCACTTCAAAGATAAGCCTTATATAGAATCATAGCCTCATGATCTGGAATGTTCTTCACATTTTTTCCATGTCATTCTGCCGCAAGGGAAATCAATTGTGGGTCATATAGATCCATATATTTTGGTATAGCTTCTACTTTAGCTTCTTTCAAAGGAGAGCTAATAATTTCATGTGGTAATGGATTTTTTTGGTGCTCTCCAAGAGACTTTTACATGGCCTCTATATGGTTATGGGATTTACCTTCTCTTGATTGCATGCTTGATTGAATGTTGACTTGCTCTGGATCCTCCTACAAAGAGGAAAGAGACTCAAACCTATATTCAGATCTACAGATCTGATCAAGATTTGAGGTACCCTAAGGACTCAAATTTCTTCTTATGTGGGGGATTTTCTTGAATGAGCTGGCCCTTTGCAAGAATAATTTTCTTGAAACGAATCCTAAAGTCCCTAATAAGATTCTCATATTTATGACAACGTCTGCATCTAGAGGGGACTTGTTCATAATCTAGAGACTACTTCCAAATGTTATCTTGATAATGAATATTGATGGAGACTAGAAGAGGTTTGGAGATGTTCACGTAAACATAGATTTTTTTATATGAAGTGTACTTCCCTCTCTTGGTGGCCTCTAATATTTTGAAAAATTTACTTATGGAATTTCTCATACATTCAAGGGTTTCCTCCTCCCAATATTCCTTAAGAAGAGAAAAGAGACATCGAGGTTGCAAGGAATTCCTCCTTCTCTAGATTGTACTACTCTTTCCAATATCACATAAAGAGCCTTAGATTGTTGAAAAAGTATATCCCTCCTTCCAAAATCCACAATCTATCTTCTAGGTTGGATAAAATGTATATAAAAAACCCTTTCCCCCTAACTCTAATTCTATCTGACCTTGGGGTTCCATTTATTTTGGATCCACCTAACCAAAGCCTTCTTAGAGGGCCATAATCCAATAAATTTGCAGATCAAACTATGATACTATATATATTGGATGTGTTCTCTGATCTTACTAGATTGAACCTTGTATTTTGGTTCTTGCACTCCTTTAGCAAGCAATTCCTTGTATTTCTAGCTTTCCATGATGCACCTAATAGACGGTTTGTAGCAAAACTAGAAAAACAATGTTAACAATTTAATGAGAACTATAACCTTAAAGTTAGAAATATAGCCCAAAAAACCCTATCTTTGTGCAAAAAATATGAAAAGCGCCATGAAACTAAAAAGTGCTAATGTTATATCACCCTTATTTTTAAAGGTTAAAATTTTGTTGATAGGCCTTTTGGACCATATGTCAACAAGGGGATGTGGTCTAGACCGAATTCCTTCACATAACCAAAGTTATTTAAATAGTCACCCCCAATGGCTTTGAAGCTTTGTTAGCGTGTGAATCTTTTTTCTTCTGAAGAAAAGAGAGTGTGCAAGTCCTAATATAATCCTAAGGTTATATATACATGAACTAAATTTCAATATTTTATGTTAATATATCTAAATTATAGGTCAACCTAACTAGTTTGATATGGTACAATAAAAAATTTAACATTTATGCTAAAAAAATATAATGCTAAAATACAATAAAGAATATTATACATGAATTATACCAAAAGTAATTTATACATAATACAAAGGAAAGTAACCAAAAACTTATGTAACTGGAAAAATAATATGAAATAATGTTTTATATTATATTCCTATGATACAAGATATTTAGTATATCAACTAAATTAAACTATAATTAAACTTTTAGTTTAAATGAAATTAAGAAGAGTAACCAAAAACTTATGTAACTAGAAAAATAATATAAAAAAATGTTTTATATTATGTTCCTATGATGCAAGATATTTAATATATTAACTAATTTAAATTATAATTAAACTTATAGTTTAAATGAAATTAATTCTTGATGCAATTTTTAGTAAAAGACAGAAAATTACAATCATGTAAATTCTATTATCTTTTAAATAGATGTAAAGAAATATGAATTTGTATTTCCTATATCACATAAATCAATGCAAATACACATGTATGTGATTATCTAATACTTCCTGAGCTTGGAAAACTAAATAGCCATAATAATTCCATTTGAAAAATAAATCTTTCAACACCTGAAGGCTTAAAATCATTTAACAAATAAAATATAAAATATAATGTTTATGTAATAAAATATAATGTTTTTCGCTCATGATAAAATAGTTGGTTCAAAAGATATTCTTATTATTCATTAAAAGTGTGCTTAATATGTATATATCTTTTCGAAGTTCCAACCATATCAAAGTCACGTGGTTTACCTTCGCAACATAAATAAAATATGTGCATGGACTTTAAAAAAATCTCGTTGGTACATTACGTTTGCGTTTATTTTGTTTGTGCCCTTTGTTTCATTTATGATATATGTTTATAATGTTCGTATAATCCTTTTTGTTTGTAATATATATATATATATAAGAGGTTGCCCTTTAGTTTAGATTATGGCACACACCTATTATAGAATAACATACATATTTACGACGGTTGCATTATGTGATATAAGTTTGAGGGTTTTGTAAATGTTATAGTTTCATTTATGTTGTTTCTAATATATACACAGTTCATGTGATATGTTATTTGTTTAAATTAATTAATTAATTATATATATAGATATAAAATTTGTAATAGAATATAAAGTTCATAAAAATCATATAAATATGTTATGTTAATTTAGAAGGGTGTATATATTATCATGTGGAGTTGAAGTTGAATCAAGATCAAATAATTCAGAGAAAAAAAACATTGAAGGCATTAAAATGGTAAAATTAATTAATTTCTTAAATCATTAGTGAGATGCATTGAAATTTCACTCATTAGAAAATTGGTGGAAAGTGAGGGTAGTAAAACTACCAAAATCAATGTGAAAACTTAGCCAAGGCCAAGCGAGCATACTAAACTCTCAAGAATCAAGAAGTGTAAAAGCTAAATAATGAGGATAGAGGAAACCAAGGGAGATTTTTTTTTCTTTAAATTTTAATGGGGGGCCCTTTATTTTAGTTAAAATGTAGGGGAGTTGTTGGTGGGCCAACAAATGGTGACTTACTAGGCGAACCAATTATCTCTAGTTGAATGATTTGAAATTTATAAAAGTCAAGGAATAAAGATTAGATGTTTCAAACTACTAGACCTAAAATAATATAAAAATATTCATCCTTGACTTGTATGATTGAAGTTTGGAAATTCTCAACACAAGCACATCGCATCCATCACCATTCAGGAACCTATTAATATAAACCCATAAATGTCTATTTTATCATGTTTTATATGCAAAAAATAACTATATCAGTAATTAACCTTGGGAGAGACATGGAAACCAAGAAAATTATAGCATTAAATTAAATTCAATACCACATGAATGGCCACTGCTACTAGTAGGCATTTATAGTCTCGACAAGTATACCTTTTATCCCAAATGAGATGCTTTTATCCTATATATTAGATATAGAGCATAGTTTTTAGATCGTTTTATTTTCCTACTTATAATTTTTTTTTTAATTGACTGAATGTCACTTCCCTGGCTTGCTAAGAAGCTAAGGATAGTGTCATTCACAAGAACCAACAAAAGCGAACAAGGAAGCTCGTGATGAGTCCTCTTGTCTTCTAGTCTTGCGTCTAAACTCCACTACCCTAACTTGGTGACCAGTGAATGTAATGTCACTTTTGCTAGAACTTGTGATCATGGTAGGTTAGCTTATGATGAGACCTCCTAACATTTAGTTGATTTCTCATGTTTATATCAAACTATGATTAAAATTAATCTAGCCCAAGAGATGACTTAATAGATGGGGGAGCAAATTCTCTCCTTAAGAGAAAGGGATGGTGTAAAAAGTTTTTAGTGACTAATCATTACTGATTAATCATTTTTTTCCCAAAAACTCATGACCTTAAAAGTAAGTCATCATGTAAATATATTTCTATTGGGTTAAAAACAAAGATTTTAAATAATGATGGAAATATTTAGACAAATATTGAGCATAGTCCAATAAGAAGTTTGCAAAATTTGGGACCTAACTAATTAGTATATTTGAGTGTTAGCATAAGAGAGACATCTCCTTCAAAATATTTCCTTAAATAAAAGATTATGATTATATATAATAGAGCATATGTGATTTTCCCAAAGAGTATGCCAAGGAAAGCCTAAAACTGATGGAATCCGCCCTCAATCAAAATAAGGAAGAGAACCCAAGGAACCTACAAATGCTAAAGGAAAGTGAAGCACAAATATTAAAATAGTTCATGATCAAGTAAAACATTAGAAAATGTAGCAATCATATCAGAAGTGAAGAACGATAAAAAGGATCAAACTTGAAGGGATAAGAGGATATTTGAAAATTTTAAATAGTTCCCTATTTGATCTTTTTAATAGTGTGAATATGTACTAACATGAAAATAAACTTTTATTGGGAATTGTATGAGATGTTTCATAAATGACATTTTTATAACACACCTAGGAAATCAAACACAAAACAAAACCAATCCAAAAGTAAATGTGAAGTTATGATATTCATTTGAAAACATAAGAGAGCATTAAAAACTTCATTTCATGTGAAATGAAAAGAGAAATTTATGAGATATCAAAACTAAATCATTTCACTTCAAATATTTTTAATCTATGATATTTATGATTATGCTAGGAATTAAAATATAGTGAACAAGCACATAAAAAGCAAAAGAAAGAAAGTCAAGAAAACTCACATGATGGTGTCACGTTGATGGCTTTCCTTCAACTTGTCATTTTCAGGATTTCGTAATTACATTATTCAAATAAACAACAGGAAATAAATCTACTTAAACAATAAAAATAACCTAAATAACCTCCACTAAACTATTGAATGGCCACAATACTAAGTGAAGTCGTATTTCTAATGTAACCATCAAAGTAACTCTAATCCTAAAATGACAAAAAAAATCAATTAATGAGGTGGAATAGAGTGTTTCTAAATTAAAAATAGGTCATGCATACCTTGAATATATTCATTCGAAAACAAAGCAAGTATGACCTTATCATATTGATGAAATTTTTCAAAATATGAATCATCAAGTCATTATGCAATCTTGTCATAAAACTGAAGATGCAAATTATTGCTTAGATGAATTAAATTTTCAAATAAGAAATGCATCGTGCAAGGATTCATTGGAAAAATTGAGTTGTTGGTTTGAGACTTCTAACTGATGCAATCAATTGATTAAAAAATGGAAGGATGAAGTTACGATTTAGTCACTGGATGAATAGGAAATGTAGGATTTTGAAATTAAAACGGAAATGATGTATTGTCAGAAATCAATGAAATAAAGTCATGATGTGACATACATCTTTTCCTTGTGAATGGTTGAAAATGAGGATCATGTTCTTCTTCATAAACATCATGTTCAATAGTTACATAACTCATAGTCGACATATCAAAATAACTAGATTGTGATAGGACTATGTGGGTTAAGGTAGATAAAGGGTAATGTGCATCAACATCTGTGAAAATATTGGGATACAAAGAGTAAAATGAATTGCAGGAAAGAGAATGAAATGGTTCTCTTAAATGATCAAAGTTATTATCAATGATAATTTCAAGAGATCCGTCTTCTCTTACCTCATCATATTCACTATACTTAGGTGATGAATTATACAACATTAGGTGATCATCAAGTTTTATCTTTTGTATGATTGTCAAGTCAAAGACTCATGAACAATATTATGACATGTATCTAGCTTTCGCCTAAATGTGGTAGAGATTGTTGATCAAGTTTGGTAGTTTCTTATTTTATTTGAGGGGAAATATGTCTAATATTATTTATTAAAAGTTTAGAACACTTAAGATTTATTTCATCATCTATGTGTTCTTTAATAATTGAATATGTTGGACAATTGGCATTGTCTTGATGTTGTCTAGGTAAATCCTCTTTGTGTTCAAAGACGATCCCTCTAGCCCAATGAGTGGGAATAACAACCTACATGACAATCTACTAGACACTTTCCTAAGTTACAATTGAAAAGAGAGATGAAGAAGATGTCCTACCTCGTTCTGATGTTATATCAATTTCCTTTTTTGAGGACCTTGAATCACTTGCCTCACGGGCTTGTTCCTATTGTTCTTAGCATTTATACACCTACACAAGAGATCAAGACACAACAAGGCATGAAAATACAAATAGAATATTCAAAAGAAACCTACTTAACTAATTAAAGGAATGTTAAGATAGATGATACATGAACATACACATCAATGGAAAATGAACCAGCAGTTGTGTATTAATAGAAAATAAAGGGAAGCATGCAACCAAGCATTGATGTTGATAGGCTCTCCTTGAATGAATATCCAAGCCCAAGCTAAGCTCTCCAAGAAATCATCCTCCAAGCCAAATGAGTAGCATATAAGCACAATCTTAGCATAAGGGTGAAAATAGGCATAGAACAACCATTTGGGAATGGGAGAGGATGAATATATAGGCTGGGAAAGGGAGTTAGGATCTCTCCAAAGATAGGAGTAGGCCCTTATCTCAAGGAGGTAGCTCATAGGGATAATACCAAGAGGCCAAGTTGGGATAATTCAACCTCATCTACGCCGAACAACCTCCAGATCACCGCTCTAGAAGCTTCTAGATCACGAAGCTTCTCATCCTCTTTGGGAAAATTGCCTTTTTGGGATCATCGTGGGTACACAAGTGAACAGAGAGATGCCATCATGGGTCTAGTATAGTGCAACACGCGATCATCACTATTTTTATTCTCATAAGGGCGATGATTCTCAAATTAAGGTTTTAGAGCTATTTCCTTGAGGGGAAGCTCAAGGCATTTTCTAATCAATGTCTTAGCGAGGACCTAAGCATGAGTACACTGGATAATGACCATGTTTCGGGCACTTTAGGGTATGTCACAGGGAGGTGCAGGAGGTATGAAAAAATATTGTGTAACAGATGCCCCCTCAAACATGAAGGCAGAATGGGGAGTGATGGCTGAGATGCTTTATGAGCTTTTGCAAGGATGACGACAAACACTATCAGGAGACCTGAAAATCAAGGATGCATATATATATATATATAAGATCAAGACATGAATCCACAGTATGGATGCAACCATCCAGATGGTAAGTACTATATGAAAGGATCCATGGTATGGGCGCAACCATCCAAATGATAAGGATCATCTATAAATATAAGATTTGAGGTATGGACGCAGCCATCCGATATCGAAGGATCATCACAAATGTAAATTCCCATGGTATGGTCATAACCATCAGTATAACAGAAAAAATTGTACAATCATGAATAACATATAACTCCATGCAGCCTGAGTCATATCAGACAAGAATCACGGTCTTGCACTCCATCCCGACCCGATCAAAGTATGAATTCCAACATGTGAATGAATGCGTCGAAGTCAAACATGCCAGAAAACCACTTTATTACCAACCAATGATGTGGACCGTTAACATGCACGAGAGAAACAATTAATAATGACAATGGCTCTCAAGGTATGACAGTAAAATCCATGAATGCGATAATGAAGCTGATGTCGAACACTCATTGAATCATCTGATCAAAGGCCAATGATGAAAGCCTATCAATGGATGTGAAGAATTTGCCATTAAGGCACGCAAGCTCTAAGGTACTGAAAGGGAGTTTCTAAGTCATCTTCTCAGGTAATGAGCTGAAGTCGATAGGAAGTGACATGTCGAAGGGGGGTCACAATGATTCCCTCATCATTGACACAAAAAAATGAATAAATTGGAATAAACGAGTATGATCTAGGACTGTATCAAAGAGTCAGATAATGTATAGGTAATAGACTGCAAATAGGACTTCTCTTGAACATATTGGCGACACGACCTCAGAGTCTGGCAGCATTTGACTCAACATAGGACCAAGGTTCATAATGAAAAAGTGGAATGAAAGGCAAAATGGATCACCCAAACCCGAAAAGACAAATGACTAAGTGAGGATATCCGAAACTTGACATGAGAAACATATGAGTGTCATGTTCAAGAGCGACATGCCGCCGATACAAGAGATGTTTCACTTTCACTTTTTCCCCACTATTTCTAGTGAGTACCTCTTTATTTTTACATAACATTGAAGAGGATGCCATATTCGTATCGTATAAGTTCACCCTTTGGATGAATCCATCATAGTAAGTTTTAAGAATCCTAGGAAGGAGGAACTCGATCTCGTCATGGTGACAAGTCTTTCATTTTTTAATTTTTAGAGAGTCCAACAAAAGAATAAATCAGTATGTTTTTCATATTTAGAGAGTTTGAAAAAGAGACGAAAAACGAAAACTCCATCAGGTCCCTTTTCGTAATTTGTCTCTTAAACTGAAAAAGTAGAAAACAATATTCGAGAGAAACTCTTGACCATGTCGACCAAGGTGTACCATTTTCATAAATAGTTAACCTCAGCCTGAAAAAGGGGTAAACGTATACTGAGACGACGTCAATTCATTTAATTTAACGAGTTCGAAAGGAAAACTACTCAGAAATCTTTTCATATTTAGAGGGTCAAAAAGGAGCTTAAAGATGACTCCACCTGGAGGAATGAGTGGTATAAAATGATAACAACTGGTTCTGGTCATGATGGCACTGCTCAAAACATGTAAGGGTCAAGAGGTTGGCTAATAAGACCACTCATCACAGATGTTCCTCAGGCAAGGGTAAAACAACCAAGTGAAAGCATATGATCGACCAAAGAGATGGTGATGATGGAATGAACAAACCAAGGCTCATCTGGCAAAAATCGGATGATAAAAATGGAAATCGTAAGAGGTAAAATGGGAATGGTTTCATTATTACACAAGCTTGAAACAGAAGCAAACTGTGCTTGGATTTGGTTTCGTTTTTACAGAACCTTAAAATGGAAACAAATTACGCTTGGATTTGGTTTCATTTTTACACAAGCTTGAAAAGGAAACAAATTGTGGTTGAAAATGGTTTCACTTTTCGATAAGCTTGAAACAATGATAAACTATGCTTGAGATGATTTTTCATGCCCCCAGCATAATGACTCAATCTAAGGTTACATGCCCCCCAATCTTCATTTCATCCACCTCAAAAGAAAGTTAGTTACTAATAGGTGGATGGAATGAAGGTTCACTTACGGTACTAAGTGAAAGACTCGACTAGGATTTTACGAGATCTAATCAAATACTCAAATTGGAAGGAGATTTGTTTCATTTTTTAATGAGCTTGACAAAGGAAAAGAACCATGTTCATGACACATTGTTTCATTTTTATCAAGCTTGACACCAGTAAAGGAACTCTACCCATGGGAACCTATTTCATTTTTTAATGAGGTTGGAAAAGTAAAAGAGCTATCCTCATAGCCCTTGTTTCATTTTTTTAAGGAGCTTGACAAAATACAAGGAACTCTACTCCAAGGTCCTTGTTTCATTTTTTAAGGACCTCGACACAAGACAAGAAACTCTGCTCCATATCCCTTGTTTCACTTTTTAAGGAGCTTGACATAAGATAAGGAACTCTGCTCCATATCCCTCATTAGAGATCAAAAGAGGTCATGGCTTCAAAGAGGTTCTCATCATATTGGAGAACACCACTCTGGAAGGGATACATGTTCAGGGATCAAAATGAAAAATGTGGCTCCAATGCCCCTAGTACATGGCATACTGCATCACCTACTAGATCATCAACAGATGTGGGCATGGAAGAGGTGGCCATGTAATTAACCTATGGCGGGGGTGATACTTCTTGTATACAAGAACCATTTAGGGATGATGGTTGATCGGGAGCTGATTCAAGACCAATGAATGTAAGCTAATCAATGATCACAATAATTCCTTCATGCGGGAAACACATCACTCAAAAGATGGAATAAACAAGAGCTCCCATGATGTAAATATAGTCACAGAAAACAATAGACACTCGGTGAAAGAATCTCATGAGAGGAGGCAGAAAAAAAAACTTAACCTCATGACGAGGAAAAGGTGCCCCAGTTGAAGTATTTGGACGATTTCAGGTCAGATTGAAATGTCAATGGATAGGGTTGTAGTAATGTTTCCCATATTACCCTCAAATAGGACTCTGTGCACCAAAACAGGTGTCTAGAGTGGATGCGTTGGGGAATGAGAAACAAACGCTTCAAGACATAAACGTATCTCACTGAGGCTAAGAAGAAATGAAGAACGATGATGGAGATCATTCCAAGGAGTTTCATCCAGAGACATAACCTCAATGATACTCCCATTAGTGGGTAATGTCTCATTCAAAGGATCCAGAGAATCCCATGAACCAAGGCAAGGAGATGGCACATAAGTATCCAGGTTCATATTGAAAACAACATGACTTTCTGAAGTGGTCGTTGAAGCCAAGACAATTTCTTGAAAGTCTTTCTTTAATGGACTTAACAGAATAGAATCACCAAATGAATCAATTTTATATAGAGTGGGAATAATCCAAGGATCTATAGAAACCAAGATCATATTTGATCGAAGAGACATTCGGAGGTGGGAGAGTAAAAGTACCCATTAGAGCAGAGTCTTTGAAAATACCTACCCCCACACTCTCATATGTAATTTCAGTATTTCCCACATATGGGACATTGAAGGGGATAACATATGCTTGTCATGTAAGTCCATTCTTTGAATGAATCCATCCTAGTAAGTTTTACAAGTCCTAAGAAGGGGAAACTCGGTCTCATCATGGTGACGAGTCTTTCATCATAAAATTTTAATGAGTCCAACGTAAGAATAATTCAGTATCTTTTTCACATTTAGAGAGTTTGAAAAAGGGACGAAAAAGAAAACTCCATCATGTCCCTTTTTTGTAACTTGTCCCTCAAATCTGAACAGGTAAAAACCAATATTCGAGAGAGCCTCTTGACCATGTCGACAAAGGTGTACCTCTTTTGTAAATAGTCAATCTTAGCCCAAAAAAGCGTTAAACTTATACTTAGACGATGTCAATTCATTTAATTTAATGAGTTCGAAATGACAAGTACTTGACGATCTTTTCAGTTTTCAAGAGTCAGAAAAGGGCTTAAAGATGACTCTAGGGGGGTTTCCTTTTTCATTTGATTCAATCAATGATAATCACATGTTCACCAGAAAGTACCTGTAACTACACAAGGAAATTCACCCATCACTGATATCGAGAAATAATAATAAAATATGGAAAAAAAATGAACTCAAAAGTTATAAATAGCTCACGAGTAAAAATAATTTTACCATTTCACTAAAGTAAAGTTTGAGAGTGAATTTGTGCCCTATTTTTTCCGATTTTCAAACAAACAGTGTGGGAGATCTATTACACCATTCCTCAAACCGTCTGCAATAAGTAAGAGCTCTGCATGTACTCTTTTATTTGATTGTAATTTTAGGCTTTTTCATGTAGTTTTTGCTTGTCAGTAGGAGGATTTTAATTTTTAAATCATGCTGGTGATCATCGCGGGTTTCCTCATCAGACCCGCAATGATCACTCTCGAGCCTAAAGGCCCTCGTGATGAAATTTCTCTATTAATAAAAACAAGTGCAATGGCACCAAGGTGGAATTTTTTTGTAGAAAATCCCTCTTTAAAGAAAAAAATATTGATTTTGTTCCATGAAAATGTTCCTAATTCATGTTTAATGATGTTTTGCAGGAGATCATGGTTATAGATTGGAAATAAAGAGGTCATGAGGCTAAAGAGCACCAGGAAGCCCATCATCCAGAATGTATCAATGCTTTGAGAAATTGCGGTTTGCTGAAGTTATTTAGGACCACAAGATTGAGAGCTCAGATGGAGTTTTTGTCATATTTGATCATATTATGGGATGTTGATCGAGAACTCTTCATAATTAAAGACCATGAGCTAGTGCTGGAAGAAACAATTATTTATTTCATCACCGAATTGTCTAGGAGGCAAGAGAGAGTACAACTCTTTGGATCTCCCCAAGAGGTGAAAGTACTAGTAGTTTAGTCAGGAGACATTGCACAGGTTCAGAGATGCCCATGGGTGGGAAAGTGAAGACGGAAAAAGTCACTAACCTTCCCTTGAGGACTATCTTGTTCACCATAGCTCACGTATCTGGCACACAAGCTCTCCATGAAGCCTCTCAGTCCCAATTATGATATGCAGTAGATTTTCTGACTCCCACAGTCTTCAACTGGTGTGGAGGACTACTGGATAATATGAAGAGATAGGTACCAAAGGTAAGCGAGGGAACCTGAAAATTTTGGTTTTGGTTCAATACTAGTTACTTTCTTCCTAGAGCGAGCGCCCTTGTTTTGGAACCAGTTTGTAGAGGTACCAGATCCTCTCCCCTAGGATCCGAGGCTAGTGCAGTGGAGTCAACTCATGCATAGAGGAGGAGGTGGCCAATAGATGCATTTCCCTCCACAGTGTTTTAGCTGGCTACGTCGCTAGTTACTTGTTGTGGATGATTATTCTTATGCCGACATGGATCTTATATGGGATCACGATCTACCTCTACCACTGAGAGAACAATGGACTGACAATGGTAAAACTTGTTTTTTTATTTTTTCAAGTTTTATGATTTTTTTGTAAAATTGTAACTGATATTTAACTTGTGATAATTGTGCAGATGTTGGACCCGAAAGACCACTTGGCATGTCGCCAATATCACAACGAGTAGCCCATCAAATAGTAGGCACTGACTATGAGGAAGGGGTGGACCCCTTGGTAGAGATGGAGCGCAACCTGGACATGATTACCCAGGGGATACCAAAGTATGCTACCATATATGAGGTGCCACTGTGATGGAAGAGGTAGACTGTAGGAGTATCAGCGAGACTACGTCGATGGTTAGGCCAAGTGATAAGAGAAGTCTCATGCTACCATGAGCATTGTGTGGGCTGATAGCCTTTCTAGTTACTTTTACACATTTTGTAGGCTTTGAAAGCCAAGTGTCTCAGAACAATTTATTTTTTTAGATTTTGATGTAAACACTCTGACAGACACAATATACACACACACACACACACACACATATGCATGCTTTATTTTCTATTTATGTGTCCATGTATCATGATGATGTGATTGGTTTTATAAATTACACAAATTGTCTATCAAGAACATAATTTGTGAGTGCATATGTTAATGTATTCAAATTGTGTGGAATATGTTGATATGTGATAAAATAAAAATTCCTTTCCAATAATCCAACACGTAGGTACATACACAATATATGTGGATTTCTTACCAAATAATGATTGTTCAACTGTAACACAATGAGTTGTGAATCTAACTTGACAACTAAATTTCTTATGCTAAGTGAAACTACTTCTGACAATAGTTTAATGACTATATTGTATTCAACAATATTGTTAGTTGTTCTATCGAGGCATATACCTTGTAATTCAATCAACTCGCCATCAAGGGAAAAGAGTTCCCAAGCTGCAGAAGAAAAATTCCGTGTGCTACAACAAGCACCATCAGCAAAACCAACATAATGACCTAATGACATCTACAAACCGAGTGGAACACAAGGTAAGCAGAAAAACATATGTCTGCAAAGCAAACAAACACACCAAAAATCAAAAAGTGCACACTAATTAATTCACACACTAATTTACAAAAAGTATAGCTACACGGATGACCACGCGTAAAATTTTTAGATGGAGTCCATTTCTGGACTCAGGTAATCGATCAATAGAGAATAAAACTGAAGTTTCACCATTGACATGATGTGCAAGAATCGATTCGACCAAATAATAGAGTAACTCATAAAAGGCTATGCCCCCATGTCCCCTGAGCAATTAAGGGTTACGATTCATAGGATGAAAACCCCATCGCAATAATGGGAAAATGGTAGAGACTCGGTGAAACAATCTCATGAGAGGAGGCAGAAAACAATTAATCTCATGATAAGGAAAAGGTGACCCCAGTTGAAAGATTTGGATGATTTCATGTTAAACTGAAATGTCAATGGATAGGGTTGTAGTAATGTTTCCCATATTACCTCAGATAGGACTTCATGCACCAATATAGGTGTCTAGAGTGGATGCGTTGGGCAATGAGAAACAGATGCTTTAAGACAAGAAGGCATCTCACTGAAGCTGGCAAGAAATGAATAACGATGATGGAGATTGTTCCAAGGAGTTTCATCCATAGACATAACCTCAAAAATACTCTCGTCGGTGGGGAATGTCTCGTTCAAAGGATCTGAAGAATCCCATGAACCAAGCCAAGGAGATGGCACATAAGTATCTAGGTTCATACGAAAAGCAACATGACTTTCTGAAGCGGCCGTTGAAGCCAAGACAATTTCTTGATATTCTTATTCTAATGGACTTAACGACATAGAATCACCAAATGAATCAATTTTATCTGGAGTAGGAATAATCCAAGGATCTGTAGAAACAGAGATCATATTGATCGAAGTGACGTTCGGAGGTGGGAGAGTAAAAGTACCCATTAAAGCAAAGTCTTTGAAAATACCTCCCACCACATTTTGATACTAAATTTATGTATTTCCCACATTTCTGATCATATCCATCAATGGAGACATCAGTGTCACCTCATCAAATTCGAGATTCCTGATGAGTTGTTAACCGAATGGTTCACGAATCATTCATAAACAAAATTTCTACAGATATAGCAATGGGTGGATGTGTTACCGAGGACCAAGCTATTGTCCATGCTCAATATCTAGAATTAGTCTATTCCCAATATGGCATGTTGTATGAGATGTTTCTAGATGCTCTAAGACCATCTTCATATCCGGGAGACTCAAAGTCTCCCGATGTACCACCTATTGATGGCGTAATTGGTTCAGTGTCTCAGACTTCCACTAAGACTTCTTCGAAGCAAAAATATGTTTCAAACACAGGTTCCAATAATCCTTCGAACAATTCATCAAATGCTGTTAAAACCTATGAGGCACATGTTGTTCAGTCTATCGCAACAGATAAGGCTCCAAAAGGTAAGAAAAAGGGTAAAGCTAAAGCTAAATCCGATACCTCGAAATAGGATCCACCTAAATCATCTGTTGATGATGCTTCCAAACGCAAGCTGAAATATTCCTGCCTCATTTGTGAGAAAGATCATTACACCAAGTATTTTACCTGACGTTCTGAATTTAACTGTTTATTGAAAGGGACTCTGGCTATTTTGAAAGAACCATTTCCATCTCAGCAGATGAAGTTGGTAGACCAACCACAATCCTCTGCCTCCTCTGGTTCCCAAGTTTTCATGATTCAAGGTTCATCGCCTATTTCAATTGCTACTCGAACAATGGACTATCAAAATCCACAAAAGCAGACAGTGGAGAAACAAGTCACTAATATACCTTCTACTTCTACTCCATCCAATTATGGTCTACTCCATATTGAGTGTCCTAACAACGAGTCTGTAATCTGACTACCTCCCAAGGGTGTACTTCGAAAATCATCTTATAATCCGATTGCTAGAGCTGCACAACATTATATATTGTTGAGGATTTAGCTCAAGCACCTTCGGTGATTTCTACTTTAGAAGTTCTCCAAACATGTCCAACGCAATAGAAACCGTTGTTGTTTGCTATAGGTGTCATTGGTCCTGTCGATTCAAGTTTAATTACCTTTGATCTTCTAAACCACTTTCCTTATCTTCCTCATTAGATTGTTTTTCTGATTCAAGATATCATTAAAGGAAAGACGATCCATCGAACTGTTATTGATGAAGGTGCTTCCACTTGCATCATGTATGTCTCGTGTTGGAAGGCCATTGGTTCTCCTCCTCTCAATCAGTCCCTAAACACTTTGGAGGCCTTTGATGGGAAAGTCTCCCATCCATATGGTATTCTCACAAACTTTCCTATCACGTTGGAAGGAAAGACCATTGGGCTAGAACTAGAAGCTATAGACACGAGTCTCAATTACAACCTTCTTCTTGGGTGAAGTTGGACCCACGCTATGTTTCCTGTGGTTTATTCTTTGTTCTAGATGCTTCGTTTTCCTCATGAAGGACAAATTTTCACCATCAACCAATTGTCTTTTTTTATCTTCCGGTACGTCAAACGAAAATGTACCATATGTGGGAAATACCAAAATTCCGTATGAGAGTGTGGGGCCAGGTCTTTTCAAAGACGATGCTTTAATGGGTACTTTTACTCTCCCACCTCCGAAAGTCAATTTGATCAATATGATCTTTGTTTCTACGGATCCTTGGATTATTCCTACTCCAGATCAAATTGATTCATTTGGTGATTCTATGTCGTTAAGCCCATTAAATCAAGACTATCAAGAAATTGTCTTGGCTTCAATGGCTGCTTTATAAAGTCATGATGTTTTCAATATGAACCTCGATACTTATGTGCCATCTCCTTGACTTGGTTCATGGGATTCTTCGGATCCTTTGAACGAGACATTCCCCACTAACGAGAGTATCATTGTGGTTATGTCCCTGGATGAAACTCCTTGTAATTATCTTCATCATCATTCTTCATTTCTTCCTAGCCTTAATGAGATGCATTCATGTCTTGAAGAATTTGTTTCTCATTGCCGAACGCATCCACTCCAGACACCTGTTTTGGTGCACAAATTCTTGTCCGAGGGTAATATGGAAAACATTACTACAACCCTATCCATTGACATTTCAATCCAACCTGAAATCGTCCAAATCTTTCAACAGGGGCACCTTTTCCTTGTCATGTGATTAAGTTTCTTCTGTCTCCTCTCATAAGATTGTTTCACCGAGTCTCTATTGTTTACCCGTTATCGTGATGGGGTTTCCATTCTATGAGTCATAACCCTCACTCACCCAGTGGGCATGGGAGCATACCCTTTTATAAGTATTACTTTATTATTTGGCTGAGTCGATGCTTACACATCATGTCAATGATGAAAATTCGGTTTAATTCTTTGTTGATCGATTACCCGAGTCCAAAATTGGGCTCCATCTAAAATTTTTATGTGTGGTCATCCATATAAATATATTTTTTGTACATTAGTGTGTAAATTCATTAGTGTGCACTTTTTATTTTTGGTGTGTTTGTTTTCTTTGCAGACATATGTTTTTCTGTTTACGTTTTGTTCCACTCAGTTTGCAGATGTTGTCAATTCATTATGTCAGTTTTGTTGATGGTGCTTGTCGTAGCACAAAAAGATTGTCTTCCGCAGCTTGGGCATTCTTTGTCCCTAATAGAGTTGATTGACTTATAAGGTATATGCCTCGGTCGAACAACTAAAAATATTGTTGAATATAGTGCAGTCATTGAACTATTGTCAGAAGCAGTTGCTCTTGGGATTAGAGATTTAATTATCAAGTTAGATTCACAACTCGTTGTGTTACAGTTAAACAATCATTATTCGGTAAGAAATCCACAGATATTGCATATGTACCTACGTGTTCGATTATTGGAAATAAATTTTGATTTTATCACATATCAACATATTCCACACAATTTGAATACATTAACAGATGCACTCGCAAATTATGTTCTTGATAGACATTTGCATAATTTATAAAACCAATCGCATCATCATGATACATGGACACATAAGTAGAAAATAAAACATATATATATATATATATATATATATATATATATATATATATATATATATATATATATATATATATATCGTGTTTGTCAGATTGTTTACGTCAAAATATTAGAAATAATGTGTTCTGAGACACTTGGCTTTCAAAGCCTAAAAAATGTGTAAAAGTAACTAAAAAGGCTATCAGCCCTCATGATGCTCATGGTAGCATGAGACTACTCTAAACACTTGGCCTAACAGCAGATGTAGTCTCATTGATACTCCTACAGTGTGCCTCTACCATCTCAATGGCACCTCATCTATGGTAGCATACTCTGGTATACCCAGGGTAATCACGTCCAGGTTGCGCTCCATATCTACCAAGGGGTCCACCCCTTCCTCATTGTGAGTGCCTACTATTTGATGGGCTGATCGTCGTGCTATTGGCAACATGACAGGTGGTCTTTCCAGTCCAACATCTGCACATTTATCACAAGTTAAATATCAGTCACACTTTTACAAATAATTCATAAAACTTGAAAAAATAAAAAAATAAGTTTTACCTGTGTCAGTCCACTGTTCTCTGGGTGGCAGAGGTAGATCCGGATCCCATCTGAAATCTGTGTCAGCATAAGCATAATCTTCCACAACAAGTAATTGGTGACATATCCAACCAAAAAATTATGGAGGGAAATGCATCTGATGGCCCCCTCCTCCTTAGGGAATGAGCTGACTCCACCGCACTAGCCTCAGATCTTGGGGGAGATGATATGGTACCTCTGCAAACTAGTTCCAAAACAAAGGCACCCACTCTAGAAAGAAAGTAACCAGTATTGAACCAAAACAAAATTGTTTCCATTTCCCTTGCTTACCTTTTGTTAGTTGTCTCTTCATATTATCTAGAAGTCATCAACACCAGTTGAAGACTGTGGGAGTCATAAATTCTACTGTATATCAGAATTGGGACAGAGAAGCTTCATGGAGAGCTTGCGTGCCAGATACGTGAGCTATGGTGAACAAGATAGTCCTAGAGGGAAGATTAGTGACTGTTGTTGTCTTCACTTTCTCATCCATGGTCATCTCTGAACCTAGGCAATGTCTCCTGACTAAACTACTAGTACTTTCACCTCCTAGGCGAGATCCAAAGAGTTGGACTCTCTCTCCCCTCCTAGACAATCTGGTGATGAAATAAATATATGTTTCTTCTAGCACTAGCTCCTGGTCTTTAATTATGATGAGATCTCAATCAACATCCCATAAGCTAATCAAATATAGCAACAACTCCATCTGAGCTCTCAACCATGTGGCCCTGAAGAACTTCGGCAACCCGCAATTTCTCAAAGCATTGATACATTTTGGATCTTGGAATGCCTGGTGGTCTTTGGCCTCATGGCCTTGTTCTTTCCATTCTAGAACCATGATCTCCTGCAAAACATCATTAAACATGAATTGGAACTTTTCACGCATCAAAATCAAGAATTTTTGCTTTAAAGAGGATTTTTCTACAAAAATTTCCTTCTCGATGCCATCACACCTATTTTTATTAATAGAGTGATGTCATCGCGAGGGCCTTTAGGCTGGGGATCGATCATCACGGGTCCAATGAGGAAACCCACAATGATTGCCAACGTGATTTAAAAATAAAAATCCTCCTATTGACAAGCAAAAACTACATGAAAAATCCTAAAAATATAATGAAATGAAAGAGTGCAGGTAGAGCTCTTACCTGTTGCAGACGGTTCGAGGAATTATGCACTGGATCTCCTACACTGGTCATTTGAAAATAGGGCAATATAGGGCAAAAATGCACTCTCAAAATTTACTTTAGTGAAATGGTAAAAATATTTTTACTTGTGAGCTATTTATAACTTTTGAGTTCATTTTTTGCCATATTTTATTAATATTTTAGTATTATTTCTCGATATCAGTGATGGTTGAATTTCCTTATGTAGTTACAGGTACTTTTTGGTGAACATGTGATTATCATTGATTGATTCAAATTATTTTTTGTTTTATCTCTTTTTCAGACTCATTAAAAATAAACGAAAAGGGAACCCCCTTGGAGTCACCTTTAACCCCTTTTCCAACTCTTGAAAACTAAAAAGATTGTTGAGTACTTGTCATTTTGAACTCATTAAATTAAATGAATTGATGTCATCTCAATAAACGTTTACCCATTTTTTGGGCTGAGATTGAATATTTATGAAAAAGGTACACCTTAGTCAACATGTTCAACAGGTTCTCTCGAATATTGTTTTCTACCTTTCGGGTTCGAGGGACAAATTATGAAAAGGGACATGATGGATTTTTCTTTTTCGTCTCTTTTTCAAATTCTCTAAATGTGAAAAAGATATCGAGTTATTCGTACATCGGACTCGTTAACATTTTACGATGAAAGACTTGTCACCATGATGAGACCGAGTTTCTCCTTCCTAGGACTCATAAAACTTACTAGGATGGATTCATTCGAAGAATGAGCTTACATGACAAGCATATGCTATCCCCTTCAATGTCCCATATGTGGGAAATACCGAAATTCCGTATGAGAGTGTGGGGGCAGGTCTTTTCAAAGATTTTGCTTTAATGGGTACTTTTACTCCCCCACCTCCGAATGTCACTTCGATCAATATGATATCGGTTTCTACAAATCCTTGGATTATTCCTACTCCAGATCAAATTGATTCATTTGGTGATTCTATGTCGTTAAGTCCATTAGAGCAATATTATCAAGGAATTTTCTTGGCTTCAACAGCCACTTCAGAAAGTCATGTTGTTTTCAGTATGAACCTGAATACTTATGTTCCACCTCCTTGGCTTGGTTCATGGGATTCTCTAGATTCTTTGAACGATGCATTCCCCACCAATGAGAGTATCCTTGAGGTTATGTCTCTGGATGAAACTCCTTGGAACAATCTCCATCACCGTTCTTCATTTCTTCCCAGCCTCAGTGAGATGCCTTCATGTCTTGAAGCATTCCTTTCTCATTGCCCAACACATCCACTCCAGACACCTGTTTTGTTGCATGGAGTCTTATCTGAGGGTAATATGGGAAACATTACTACAACCATATCCATTGAAATTTTAGCCTGATGTCATCTATGCTAAAAAACCTCCATCTCACCACTCTAGAAGATTCTAGATCACGAAGATTCTCATCCTCTTTGGGAAAATTTCCTTTTTGGGATCATCACGGGTATACAAGTGAATAGAGTGATGACATCACGGGTCTAGTATAGTGAAATAGGCGATCATCGTTGTTTTTAGTCTCATAAGGGCGGTGATTCTCAAATTAGGATTTTAGAGCTATTTCCTTCATGGGAAGCTCAAGGAATTTTCCAAACCAATGTCTTAGGGAGGATCTGAGCTACATATATGAATGAGTACACTGCATAATGGTCATGTTTCAGGCACTTCGGGGTATGTCACGGAGAAGCACAGGAGGTGTGACAAAATACTGTGTAACAGATTCCCCCTAAAGCATGAAGGCAAAACGGGGAGTGATGGCTGAGATGCTTTACGAGCTCTTGTAAGGACAAGGACAAACACTATCAGGAGACCTACAAATCAATGATGCATATACATATACATATCTGAGATCAAAACATGAATCCATGGTATGGACCCAACCATCCAGATGATAAGGACTATATGAAAGGATCCATGGTATCAACGTAGCCATCCACATGAGACAGATCATATGTAAATCTAACATCTTAGGTATGGACGCTGTCATCCGATATAGAAGAATCATCATAAATGTGAAGTCCCATGGTATGGTCACAACCATCCATATAGCATAAACATGTGTACAATCATGAATAACATATAACTCCACATAGCCTAAGTCATTTCAGACAGCACTCAAGTTCTTGCGCTCCATCTCGACCTGATAAAAGTACAAATTCCAACATGCGAATGATTGTGTCAAAGTTGAACATGCTAGAGAACCACCTGATTACCGACCAATGATGTGGACCGTTAACAAGTACGAGAGAAACCATCAATAATGATAATGGCTCTCAAGGTATGATAGTACAATCCGTGAATGTGATAATGAAACTGAAGTCGAATACTCATGGAATCATCCAAGCGAAGGAGACTGATGAAGACCTATCGTCAGATGCAAAGAACTTGCCATTAAGGAATGCAAGCTCTAAGGTACTGAAAGGGAGTTTCTAAGTCATCTTCCTGGATAATGAGCTAAAGTCGATAGGAAGCGACCCGTCGAAGGAGGGAAATGATGAGTCCCCCATCATCGACACGAAACAAGGAATAAAGTTGAATGAAATGAATAATATCCAAGACTGTAACGATGGGTCAGACAATGTATAGGTAAATAACTGCAGATAGGACTTCTCTTGAACATTAGCGACACGAATCTGGAGTGTGGCAGCATTTGACTCAACATAGGACTAAAAGTCATGATGAAAAAATGGAATAGTCAAATGAGAGGAAAAAATGGATCACCCAAACCCGGGAGGACAAGTGACTGAGTGAGGATATCCCAAATCTAACACAAAAGAAGAAGAGTGTCATGTTCAAGAGTGACATGCTGCCTAGACAAAGGATGTTTCATTTTCATTTTTTCCCGCTATTTCTAGCAGTACCCCAATTATTTTTATCACAAGCATGAAGGGGATAACATATGCTTGTCATGTAAGTTCATTCTTTGAATGCATCTATCCTAGTAAGTTTTTACGAGCCCTAGGAAGGAGAAACTCGGTCTCATAATGGTGACGAGTCTTTCATCGTAAAATATTAACAAGCCCGACATAAGAATAACTCAGTTTCTTTTTCATATTTAGAGAGTTTGAAAAAGAGATGAAAAATAAAACTCCATCATGTCCCTTTTTGTAATTTGTCCCTCGAACCCGAAAAGGTAGAAAACAATATTCGAGAGAACCTCTTGACCATGTCGACCAAGGTGTGCATTTTTCGTAAATAGTTATCTCAGCTCGAAAAGGGGGAAACGTGTATGGATAGGACGTCAATTCATTTAATTTAATGAGTTCGAAAGGAGAATTAATCGACAATATTTTCATATTTAGAGTCAGAAAAGAGCTTAAAGATGACTCCACCTGGAGGAACGAGTGGTATAAAAGGATAGCAACTGGTTCCGGTCATGATGGAACTACTCAAAACATGTAAGGGTCAAGAGTTTTGCTAATAAGACCACTCATTGCAAACGTTCCTCAGGTAAGGGTAAAACAACCAAGTGAAAGCATATGATCGGCCAAAGATATGGTCACAATGGAATGAACAAACCAAGGCTCATTTGGAAAAAATCGGCTGATAAAAATGGCAATCACGAGAGGTAAAATGGGAATGATTTCATTTTTACACAAGCTTGAAATAGAAACAAACTATTCTTGGATTTGGTTTCATTTTTACGCAAGACTGAAATAGAAACAAACAATGCTTGGATTTGGTTTCATTTTTACACAAGATTGAAATGGAAACAAATTGTGCTTGAAAATGGTTTCATTTTTACATAAGCTTGAAACAACGATAAACTATGCTTGAGATGATTTTTCATGCCCCCAGCATAATGACTCAATCTAAGGTTACATGCCCCCCAAGCTTCATTTCATCCACCTTAGTAGACTACTGGTTACTAAGAAGTGGATGGAATGAAGGTTCACTTATGAGATTAAGTGAAAGACTCGACTGGGATTTTATGAGATTTAATTAAATAAAATTCTCGAATTGGAAGGGGATTTGTTTCATTTTTTAACGAGCTTGACATAGGGAAAGAACCATGCGCATGACACCTTGTTTCATTTTTTAACGAGCTTGACACAATTAAAGGAACTCTGCTCATGGGAACCTGTTTCATTTTTTAATGAGGTTGACAAAGTAAAAGAATTATCCTCATAGCCCTTGTTTCATTTTTTAAGGAGCTTGACACAAGACAAGGAACTCTGCTCCAAGGTCCTTGTTTCATTTTTTAAGGAGCTTGACACAAGACAAGGAACTCTGCTCCATATCCCTTGTTTCATTTTTTAAGGAGCTTCACACAAGACAAGGAACTCTGCTCAATATCCCTCATAAAATATCAAAAGAGGCCATGGCTTTGAAGAGGTTCTCATTAGATCAGAGAACACCACTGTGGAAGGGATACATGTTCAGGGATCAAAATGAAAACTGGGGCTTCAATGCCCCTAGTACATGGCATACTACATCACCTACTAGATCATCAGCAGATGTGGGCATGGAAGAGGTGGCCACGTAATTAACTTGTGGAAGGGGTGATACCACTTGTATACGAGAACCATTTAGGGATGATGGTTGAGCGAGAGCTGATTCAAGACCAATGAATGTAATATTATCAATGCCCACAATGCTTCCTTCATGCGGGAAACACGTCACTCGAAAGAGGGATGAAACAGAGCTCCGATGATGTAAACATAGTCACGGCCAAGGATTATATTAAAATCTAAAGGGCCTTGGACAACCATCACGTCTATATAGACAATCTTTCCTCCCAAATTAATAGGTAACTTACGAAGGATCCCTAACGGTTGATTGGTTACTTTGTTAAAAGCTAACAGATTCTGGGTGACGGGGATCAGTTGAGGAGAAGCCAAAGCTTGCCAAGCAGTTGAAGAAAGAATGCTAACAAATGTGCCCTAATCTATGACTGTGCTAGGTACGGCCATATGGTAAGTGTGTACTGTAATATGGAAAGGCACATAAGAAGGAAGGATATATCCTGTAAGTTGAATCCAATCAAAAGAAGTGAAGAAACTAATCGAAGGGGGTGTGGTAGGAGCGTGAGACCTATTCTCTTGCACAATCAAAATAGGAGAACCGCTTTCATGCACCTCGAGAATAGGAAGATTTACCTCAAGTTCATTCGAAACTGAAGAAACTAGAAGAAGCTGAGCAGTATGAGGTTCACTCTCTACCGGAAAGGTACGGTTAAACTCCTAGCGGAGTCGCCATTTTATTGTCTAGATTAATCCTCTCTACAGACAAAGACGATCCCTCTATCCCAATTAGTGGGACTAGAAACCTATGTGACAATCTACTAGACACTTTCCTAAGTTACAATTGAAAAGAGAGACAAAGAAGATGGTCTACCTCGTTCTAATGTTATATCGATTTCCTTTTTTGAAGACCTTGAGTCAGTTGCGTCACAGGCTTGTTCCTACTACTCTCAGCATTTATGCACCTGCACAAGATATCAAGACACAACAAGGCATGCAAATACAAATAACATATTCAAAAGCAACCTACTTAACTAATCAAGGAATGTTAAGATAGATGATACATGAGCATACACATCAATGGAAAATGAACTAGCAGTTGTGTATTAATAGAAAATAAGGGGAAGCATACAACCAAGCCTTAATGTTGATAGGCTCTCCTTCAATGAATACCCAAGCCCAATCTAAGCTCTCTAAGCACTCCTTCTCCAAGCCAAATGAGTAGCATATAGGCAAAATCTTAGCATAAGGGTGCAAATAGCCATAGAACAACCATTTGGGAATGGGAGAGGATCAATATATAGGTTGGGAAAGGGAGTTAGGATCTCTCTAAAGATAGGAGTAGGCCCTTATCTCAAGGAGGTAGCTCATAGGAATAAGACCAAGAGGCCAATTTGGGAGAATTCAGCCTCATCTACGTCAAACAACCTCTAGCTCGTTGCTCTAGAAGCTTCTAGATCACGAAGCTTCTCATCCTCTTTTCGAAAATTGCCTTTTTGGGATCATTACATGTATACAAGTGAACAAAGTGATGCCATCACGGATCTAGTATAGTGAAACAGGCGATCATCACTGTTTTTAGTCTCATAAGGGCGATGATTCTCAAATTAGGGTTTTAAATCTATTTTGTTCAGGGGAAGCTCAAGGGATTTTCTAATCAGTGTCTTAGGGAGGATCTGAGAATGAGTACACTACATAATGACCATGTTTCAGGCACTTTAGGGTATGTCACGGGGAAGTGTAGGAGGTGTGACAAAATGTTGATGATATTTTGATATAATCAAAATATCATTAAAAAATTCTTGTAGTGTCTAAAATGTTTTCAAGCCCCTCATCAAATTGTACTTCCTCATTCCAAACCAAAAACTGACCATTCAGACAATCAACACATCTTTTACCTAAAACAGAATAATTTTGCACACGCTAATTTTCAGAACAGTGCAATTTGATTTCTTCTCTATTTGAAGATCGGAAAGAAAAAGACAGAAAGATCTTCGGATGATACCTTCACTGGTCATGGAACCCATTACCATCATGAACCTTTTAATACATGCTTGACATTCCTTTTTACGACCCTTGGGCATTAACTGGACACTAATTCAAAGAATCTTGAAAATATCAGCTAGAAACATTGTGAGTTTATCAGCGAGTGGTGAAATAGTGGCAGAAAATCAGGAGATGATGGAAAATTTCATTATCCAACACAATTGCACTAGCTGAATTTTACCAGCCACTACAAACAGTGTTTTATAGCTGAAAACACATCATTATCATGCAAGTAAACTATATATGCATTAGTATAATTTATCTTTTTAGTTGCTGCTTTTTCTTCAGATACGGTAGTATGATTTGTTGGTTACATACCCTTTTTCAATTTCGCAGTGACAAGTTACTAATATTGTTGGAGAGGTAAATCCCCTCTACGGATAGAGGCGATCCCTACTAGCCCAGAACGGGTCTAGCAATAATTAATCAATGCTACTGTGCAAGTTCCTAACTGCAATTAAAAGAGAGGCAATGAACACCTACTTGGATTCCAACGCTATTGTTTGATGAAGAGATGCCGCTCTCGCTCCTTCGCTCTGGCCGGTCACAATCCTCCACGATCTCCATGAATAGATACCTGCACACACGAAGAGAAAGACAAACACAAGCGTGAAATCTAATAAAAGCAATTATACATCAGTCAGAAAGGATGTAATTCACATTAACCATTATAAAGACAAATGAGAATGGAACCATAGCAACAGTCATCTATTATTAAATCAATAACAGAGAAAGGTACAACCAAAGTTCTGACGTTCAGTCCTTCTCTAGAGGGTCCAGCCAGCAAGTTTCTTAAGCATTCACCCTTGGAGGTAGATTCTCCCAACACAAAAGCTCTCTCTCACACAAGCAATACTCACAACCTTCCTTAAAATTCCTCTAGAAAAACCACACTTGTCACACCAACTACCTACTAGGAGCAGCAATCCAAGCACTATGAATTCCACACTATCCAAAAACTAGCTGCTCATGGTAATGGTGGAGGTTTAAATAGAGAAGAGGTCTCCATGAATGGTGGGAGGACAAGCTTATCTCAAAGGAAGGTGGTTCCAAATGACGAACAGACATGCCATAGAAGGGAGGGCGATACTCACAAGGCTAACAACCAGTTCTGGAGTTATCTGGAAGGTTGGCTGTTAGAACAAATTCGCCCAAACTAGATCAGCGCGGGTGTAACACTGAACTGGAGCGCTGACAGCGCATCATAATAACAGAGAAGGCTGTGTCAGCGCGGCTTAATACTTTCATAGGATGCGCTGGCTCATGAAATTCGACCAGCGCAGAAAACCCGTGTGCTTCCGCACTAGCAGCGCATCAGTTACACTATGAGCCGCCAGTCACCGCGGGAATTTTAATAACAGGCGCGCTGATGAAATAAACTTAGGCAAAGTGTGTCATTTGGCCAGTTTAGAGAGCATGGACATGGTGCACTTGATTTCATGGCATGATAGGGAGACTGATAAGGAGACAGTGACAATTTACTGCGTAACAAATACCTCTCTGTCATCAAACGCTCATGCATTGTAGAAAACAAGAGCCTATAATTTCTTGAATTTATTCCTGCTTAGACTAACCAAAGTGTTCTGGGCAAGGGACTGATATAACAAAGTCACAAAAGCCAAAAATGACACAGGGAATGTTAGGCCATTAAAAGTTCCCATGCATGTTTTTGAGTAGATATATGAGTGAATTGGGCAAGTTCAGTGCCTTCAGTCTTTGATATATACTACTCTTAGCCACTGTGGATGAAATATTGGTTTATGTAAACATTTGAATAGATATATCATATATGAGTTTGAAATGGGCAAATTTAGTGCCTTAAGTCTGCTGCTTTGATATATATAGAGTATATATATTTGTTTACAGGATGATCACTACATTTTTAACTTATGTCCTTCATTAATCAAATCGATCTTTCAAAGACACAATAGGCTTTCTTAATATTGCAGAAAATGGTCCGTCCATATTAAGCCATAAGGATGAAAACCAAGCGAGATAATAATCAACTGATGCAAGTGACTATTGTTGAAAACTATTTCTAACTCTTGTTTTACTTTGACATTATTTTATAATCAAGAAAATGTGGGAAAGAAGGCTATATTACAAGCCCATTAGATGAAGTTGGGGTAGATATTATGGTTTGAAACTAACTCAACCGAAATTTTCTACATTGTTTTTATCAATATGAAAGCCTGAGAAGATAGGTGCAGGTGAAGCAATGGAGTTTTGAAATGGGTAGATTTTATAGTCTAACACTAACAACCAGCCACTGCAAATAGTGTTTTATAGTTGAAAACACATCATTATCATGCAAGTGGCTATTGTTGAAAAATATTTCTAACTCTCGTTTTACTTTGACATTATTTTATAATCAAGAAAATGTGGGAAAGAAGGCTATATTACATGCCCATTAGATGAAGTTGGGGTAGATTGTATTTTTGAAACTAAATCAACTGAAATTTTCTACATTGTTTTTATCAATATGAAAGACTGAGAAGATAGGTGCAAGTGAAGCAATGGAGTTTTGAAATCAATAAAGGAGATATTGCATTTTCTAGAAAAGATGCCATCATCCAAAATTGATTAACCAATTCTTTCTTCCTATGTAGCATCCTTACTTTGACATAAGTTGGACAAAGATGAGGACTTACACCGACATTCCATATTCAACAGCTCTACTTAGACATTGACATAACTCATATAGACATCTCTATGATTGGGACTCAACAATTGACAAGCTCTTCTGTCAACTCAGCTGCTTATGAAATGGCCAGAGTCCTCTTAAAAATTTCAATATTTCTACAGTTGAGGATTGTAGCAAAGCTCATGGATCAAACTTAACTCCATGCTTATGAGGCATCCACGTTCTCACAGTTTACTTGCAGCTCATTATTAGTTTTAATGGGAAGGTGATATATGGTGTATTATTGTTGCAGTGGCAGGGGATGGATTTTAATTGCTGGTTGGACCAAAAGAAATTGATGCAAATCAATATTAACTAGTTATTGATAATTTTGCCCATTGAGTTCCCTGAGGTCAAGTATAATTCTTTCCTTGCTTATCAAAGAATATTGCTTATCAAAGAGTATTGATTCCTTTTCAATAGGAGTAGCATGTGAGTGTCAGTTTTATAAAGAAGATTCTTTTTATTATTAATAAAAATATAGATAGTTTGTTTCATTTTAAAGGGTTATAAATATGAGTTATAAATACAAGACTTAAAAGGTTGTAAATATTTCAAGGGTTGTAAATATGATTTATTAATTGTTTTTACTCAAAACCTGATAAATAGCAATTTAGCAATTTCTTTTTAATTGAGTGACTCAAATTCATGTTTCTTTAGGTTGAAGGTAAACCCACTAAAGTGGAAAAAATTGTGATTCCAATAATTAGAGGGATTGTCATCATGGGGTGATAAGAAATTTAATATTCCAAGAAGAGGAGGTAGTAGTAGATTCTAAATAAATTAGCAATGCAACAACATAAATGTTTGCAACAAATTTAGAGAGATCCACCTTGTTGAATAATGCACACACTACATGGATAATGGATTTCCACACTTTATGCCATACGGCGTTTTCTTTGCAACATCTGGTGCAAATGCTAGTTTAAACTCAATTAACTATTTTTGTAACTCCAGACGATTTTTAACCTACCATCATGTCTATTCAAAATAATTAAATATTATAATCGTGGTTTTAGTTTGAAAAAAAAAACGCTAAAACATTATAATCATGATCTTAGTATCTCCTATTCTCACACATGATTATAATTAAATTTATGATTAATGCAATAAAGAAATTGAAGGAAAAATGAGAGCATTATAAATTTTATTAATAATAGTTTTTTATTTGAGATGTTAATATGATATATATATATATATATATATATATATATATATATATATATATATATATATATCGGAATTAAAAGTAAATAACACATTTATAATAAAATAATAATAAAAATTGAAATAATAAAAAAATTTAAAAAAAAATTAAAAACAAAAGTTATTATATTAAAAAATTCAATAAATATGACAAGTTTATGTAACTAATAAAATTCATCATAAAATCCCTCGATTGGGGTATGACGGGAGGAGAGACCTATGCGAGGATCGAAATAATGATTGAACGATTGTGAGGCAGGGTAAGTGGGTGGCTCACTCAATGCCTCCACACACTCAAGGCATTAAAGGATTCGATGACCCGTAACTAAGTGGCAGATAAAACCTCGAGCGCGGGAACATTTGTTTTACAAGTGGTAAGTCTGGCTTTTTGCATGCAAACGTTATTGTGGTTTCACCTTTGGAGCTGTTGTGCAGTGGTAAAGGTTGCTCGCGGGATTGGATACCTGCGACATAAGTTGAGCACCCAAGGCAATGTAAACGATGTGACGACAAGGCAAGGATGTTGGTACGTATCTCATGCCTTCATAGTTCATGAAATGATGGTCTTGCTGCAAGGAATGAAGTCGGAATGACAGGGTTTGGTGATGTTATTGCATGGGTTAATTGGGATTGGGTTAAGTCTGTCACTGTTAGCGTCTAGTATGTTGATTTCAGTCTTCTATGGAAATCTACTGGCCCATATGGACATGTTTGGGGAGTTAGGGTCTATAACTAGTACTTTATTTGTAAATTATGTTAATGAATCACTTAACTCTAGGTGTCTAAGGCTTGGATGGGTCAGGGGTTAGTTAGAGAGTCTGACACTTTCTACAAATATTCCAGCCCAAAGGGGCATGTATGGGGAGTTGGGGTCATCAACTACCATCGGATCTATTAATTCTATAAAAGCTTCATTTAATTCTTGGCATCTAAGGCTTGGAAGGGCCTGGGGTCGGTTAGAGATTCTGGGTGATGTAATGTATCCAAGCCATTTCAATGATATGGTGAAAGTCAGGTCTTCTGCCAGCCCAAAGGCAAAGGCCGAGGGTTTCGGGGTTCTATGTGCTTTCATTCCTCAGAACAGGAAATGTGGAACCAAAATTGTCATCCACCGGAAAGAGATGGACAGTAAAGTTTGCATTTGGCTGGATGATTTTATTCAACCATCTGTGTGCACCACCCCTTCAGGTTTGCCTAAACTACAAACTCCTCCAGCTTCGGCACTATTGGTTCTCGTTACGGAGATGGCATGGGAGGTACTACAATCGTTGGGAGACCCAATCTATGGCAGCATGGTGAAGGTAGAGATTGGCATGGGGAAGCGGCATTGTCGTGACAACAATCATAACAGTAAGAAAGGGAAAGCGTCGTTGGCTTCGCCCAATAAGCCCCAATGTAGAAGAGGCGGGAAAAGAGGGGAGGAGAACATGCAAAATCTCTTACATGCTTACAACGTTGGATCCCCAACACAAGTGAAATCCGAAATTTCGAAATGGGAGGCGGAATTGAATGCCAAGGCGGTAGCAGAACCGATTCCAACATAAGACTAGGAACCTTTGGTAATGGACCCTGGACACACCCGCGAATGGCTGACTCTCTTCAAACAATCAATCCAACTATATTGGGTAATGAAGAGCTTACTGGAAAGGGACATGTTGGAAACCCAGAACTTGGAAAGCCCCCAGCAAACCCAACAAGCTGAGCCGAGTTTCAAGGACATTCAATGGGAAATATAGTCAGTACTGGTTCAATTGTACCATCAGAATGTTCGCCTTGGCCATATGGAAAAATAGCTATAAAATCTGCAACAAATGAAATGTCAGGGTGTAGTGCAAAGGACTCTGCCCCGGTAGCATCGTTTGATGATTGACTACCGAGAAATCATGATATTTTAGAAAGTTTTTGATGGTTTTTGTTTTTATGATCTGGTCAGATAGTATTTACATTGTCAGTAGTAAACATAGATGGGTGAAAGATATGGTAGCTTATAAAGCTTGGATGGACATACTCAAACTGTTTATGTTTTAGATGGTTTATGATGCTAATCGGTGGCCAACAAACCTGGTTTCCTTTGACCAAATTGAGGTCACCTAACATATATTTTGTAACCTGCTTTACACCTTATTAATAAAAAAATATTACCAAACTTAAAAAAAGTCATCATAAAAGAAAATCAAATTATAACTTTTAAAAAATAAAATATAAATTTATATTCTAAATTTTTATAAATAAAGGTTATATATATATATATATATACTCAACCCAATACCGTGAGATTCATGACCTCCAATTACAGCTGGTTTTAATCACTTAAAAAATCTTGTTAAGCCATTGAAGTGATACTTTTCCTATCCAGAATTTTACACGTTTATATATGCGCAATAAACTTATGCTCTTTTAGTTAGAACATGAAACCTAGCGTAGGAAAAGGTAATTAAGTTTTGAAAATCAAATAAACTTGACATAAAATAAACTTGTCACTTCGAAAATGAAATAAAGTTGTCACCTTTAAATAATAGTTACCAGGTTCGGCCGTATGGGCCAAAAACGTCGAAAATTCTCTGGTACGATTAGATTCGAGTAATAGTACGTCCATTTTAATACGAGAGATTGTTGGTTAACGAAAAAATATATATTAAAACTTATGAAAACCCTATAGTTCTTTTATTAAAAAAGATTACAAAATTTTTATATTAAAAAAATAGTTAACCGTGTATTTTTATTAAAATATAATATTTTTTTAAATTGTAATTATTGTCGTTAAATAATAGTATTTTTTTATTAAAAGTATATTCTTTATTAAATTGTAGTTAAATAATAGTATGTTTTTCGTTTAAATGGTAAGGTTTTTTATTAAAACATGGTAAAGAATGACCAGTTTTATATTTAAAAAATTGTAAAAATTTAAAATACATGCTTTTTCATTTTCATAATTTTTTTTGATGATAGCAATCACGGGTTGGGTTAGAGTGAATATGATTCATCTCAAAATAGAGGATCATTTTTGTGGAATTCAATTAGAGGAATTCATTTTTTGTGATTAACTACAAAGGATAATTTGCACACACTTATTGTTAAATAAATTTGGATCCTATAAGAATAGTGACTGAAACATAAATTTTCTAGGATGTGGAGAAATTTACTTTTTAATATCCAGTATCTTATTCTTTACATTGAACTTCAACTTTGAAGTTTTTCTATTTATATTATTAGATTTTACTTACATGTTATCTCACTTTACAATATTAATAATTTGATGTAATTTGACTTTCATTATTTATGGATCATGTTATATAGACATGAATTATTAATGTTAGAAATAACTAAACAAGAATATCCTTATGAGACAAAGATTTAATAAATTTTTACTGAAGTTGTGATTATAATCTTTCATTTATTTTGGGGCTGGATGCCTTATGATCTTTTTTCTTTTCCTATTTAGATAATGCACATCATTTAATGGTGCTCCAACATGCACAATGTGCTGGTTTTTATTAAGACAATATCAATGTTTTTTCACATTGGAAAAAAATCCTTCATTCATTTCAATTTGTAGAAATTTTGAAGACATAGACAAATACTATTTTTTTTTTTTAACATATATTCTCCAAATTTTTCTTTAGTTAATTTTCTTTTATTTTATCCCATAGAAATTTGGTAACTATCCTTTAAAGCAATTTTTTTCGCTTTCAAAAAAATACACACAACTATTACTTCAGCACTATGCAACTCAGGCATTCTGTCACGACCCTTTTTAACATAATAAGCAGAACAGTAAAATTATAAAAAAAAATTATATGATAACGGTGGTCAACTTATGAACCCACCTCTTTTATAAGAAAACTAACCTAAACATCTAACCCGGTCTAAACACTTGTATATACATACTTAACCTTTATTGTATGTACACCACTGAACTTGTGTGATCACCGACGCAAATGCATGAACATAAGTCTTATGGATAACCTTAATCGTTTACCCATCCTGTTGAATTTGATTAACCGACAGATGGTGAACGGATACTAAGCCAACTCATTCCATCCGTATCCAAGTGGCATGACTTCACGTGAAGCCCATGTGGTGACCCACTGTGGTTTCCGCGCCAGGCTTTTTCCCGCTCTGATGGACGACGGAGATCTCTCCTTCTCATCGTGTGGCTCAGATCATCTTAAGGGTTTAGTCGCCAATACTTATGACGCCGGGTTCTTCGGATCAACTCATTTGTTCACTCTTGCTTCGGCCGAGCGCTTCCTCAGCTTGTCAACTCCTCTGTGCTACTCTGCGGTTCAGGTATTAACCTCTCCGCGTCTTCACACCTGAACTTATATTACAGTCATGATTGTTTATTTCTCAAGTTATTTGGATTTGCTACGGTTCTCGTTGCTTACCATAAGTTTTTGATGTGCAGGTGGTCGGCTATTCGCAGTCTCCTACTGCTTGCAAGGGTTTTGCCGTCTCCAAGCTACACGGGTATGCCCTTCTTGCTTTTATAGTTTGTCTTTAATGAAGGTTTATTTGAGCCGGTAAGGCATCATTCTCTGGTCCGAGGCGTGGCTCATGACCATTTCACTTACCTGTCTCAGGTCTGGTCATTATTGCTTCGAACCCGTGTTACATTCGTAGGCGGCCTCCTTGCCGGGACCTATACTGCGTTATCAGCTAGGGTTTAGCTAGGGTTTTATGATGCCTTTCATGTCGTTCATGTAATGTATATTTAATGATGAATTTGGTCTTCAGTTATGGTATAAAAGTGTCAAGCTTGTGTGTATACTTTAAAAGCCCTCTTAGAGCTATTCTCAGTTCTTCTAAGCGGCAATGCTACTATACAGTTGTATTGTTTCAGTTTGGTTCTAAGTACTTTTAATATATAACAGGACTTCTTATGAAGCTGTGTTAACAGTCCGCCTTTTGTTTAAATGAATACACTGCTCTTGTTCATAAATTTTGGTCCATATATTTGTTGGTTGGTTCTGTCTTTGTACCGCCGGTTGCTGTGGAATAAATTATCCTTTCAGTGTTATCGTTCCTCCTTCGCTTATCTCTGTAATGCTACCCTAAAAGGGTTTTATAAGAGAGTCATGCTTTTCTTATGGCAATAGCTCATATCTTACGGGTTGTTTGCATGTATTCGTTTTTCATTCGGAATCTTTATACTTTTCATAAGGTTTAATGCGGCTTAGGGAAAGTCTTGCATTCGATACTTGAATGTATAGACAGTCCTCTTCCGCATACACTGTTGATACCATTCTCTGTATATGTACATATATGACTTAACTTTATGTACTGCTAATTGTTAGCCTAATCTTTGAATTCTGGAAATTTCTTCCTATAAGCTCAACTTACAGGGTTGCATGCTAATGGTTTTTATGAAGCAAATCTTTGTTAGCAACTTGATGTCGTATCTATGCTTATGCTGTGCCAATTCCTCTCATCCATCTCTTGTTTACAGCATTATTTCGTTTAATGTTTGTTAAGTTCATACGGCACTAGTTTTCGCATATTCTTGCTTAAAGTTGTTCAGCATATGTATATAGCAGTTCCGCTTGGGTTTACACCGTATTCTTATTTATGCTTTAATGCTTGTCTTTACAGCAGATATATATATATATAGATGCCGTATTCATTTGATTACACTGTTTGATGTTTACGAGATTCCCCGTAGCTTATACAGCATTGTTAACTATGCTATATTCCTGTAGTTTATACAGTGTTATTGTTTTTATTTACGCGCGGGTTCCGCGCAGGTTCTTGGCTGGTCTGATTAAGGTCTGGTGACTGCCATGCTTGGGTAGCATGCTTAGCTCTGCACCGTTCCCTAACCAAGGGTTCTGTTTGGATTCTTCCTTCTTATTATTTTGTTTAGCTACTGCGGTCTCTCATACCGCCAGCCGCCCTTAGGGTTTGACTCTGTAATGAGTATTTATCTCTAAACAACCCAGTTTATTATTGCAGCTAAGAAATGACCACAGATGTAACATTATCCTACAGAAGTCTCTGGTACTACATGCATTGTTCTTTTATAACATCTACCATTGACTATTGAAAAGAAACACAGATACCCAAACTTGGTCTGTACACCCTCAATACCTGCTCTTTATTCTATAGTTTTGTTAGAAAATGCATACCTGGATAGCCTGCTACCGGTGTTTCTACTTCCAGAAGTCACCCACATTCACTTTGCTCTTATCCTCCCAACCTTGAGATCCACTTACGCTGGATTCTCCCCCCGAGCCATCTTGCAGGCCTGCAGCCCTCAACAAGACTTATGCACTACTGTGCTAGGTTATCTGGTCATTACCAGACTTAACCTCTTTTTCTCACTCTGCTCTCTCATGGAATTCTTCTCTCTGTCTGTTCATCAACCTGTCCTCCCCCCTGTTAGGGTGCTCGCTGATCCATTTAACCAATGCCAAGAATCAGTTGTAACTGATATGTAATTTAAAATTACTTTTACGCAGGTTTGATTAACTTATTGGTAATTTAAAATTACTTTACGTGGGGTTAATCACAATAGGTATATTACATACTCCCCCCCTTAACAGGAACATCGTCCTCGGTGTTCATCTTTCGTCGGAACTTGATATTTTACTTGTGGTATTACTGTCTAATCCACACAAAATGTGATCCCTTTCTCTTTGAAACCAACGATTTCATTCCAAGAAAAGACGACAAACAAAATAGTAATGATATAGTCATAAGAAATATCATTAGTTATAAGCATCAATAGTCATAATCATTTGTAATTGCAAAAATATGCAACTTCTAATCGCCACCACCTGGCCCTTGTTCATTCATAATAAACAATTCTCTGTGTCAACTTACCATAACTTACCATCTTATGCTTGAAAATCATGAATACTTTCATGTAAGCCTTTTAATGGAGGTTGGACAATTCTTCAACCTTCCATGGTAAGTAGTTCCTGCAATATATGACTAACAAATTTAACCACATTAGTCACTATATTTTGAGTCAAATGAGACACTTTTGACTAGCAATCAATTGTGCAATGTTAGATGCTTTCTAAATCATAGTACTTTTACAAGTACTTAAAGAGCACTAATGCTAATCATCAAATGATAAATCACTGCTCACGTGCACACTGAACGAATTCTTACTAAAGACATCCGTAAAGTACTTCAAGAAGTACCAAAAGAGCACCTAGCTCCCTAATCATCAAACAGTCAATCATTTCATCAAGCAAGAATTGTCTTAGCTCCCACTAAGATGTTCACAACATTATTAACACAATAAAGGAATTAAAATTTCCATTTATTCTTTATCGAGCACTAAGCTCATTTATTATTAAATGTGCATAACATATTTTACACAACTATATGTAAAATTCATTTTTAACATAACATATAGCTGATGAGTTAATTCCTTTAGCCATGAGTCCACAATGGACTAAAGAATTCCCAACCCATGGGAACTGGTTCTCACAACCAAATCGAGTCATTTTCACATCCAGACAATTTATTTGATAGAGACCTTACCAGGTCTAACATGGAATTCCACTGGCCAACCAGCTCAAGAATTCCAGGGAGAGGAAATCTGGGCAGACAAGTACCATCAACCCCTCCGGGCAGACAGGTACCCTCAACCCCTCCGGGCAGGTAGCTGTCATCAACCCAAGGCATTCCAGCCTTTCACAGTGTTGTGGGGAAAAGTATCCGATGCGGATGACACTAACCCTTTCTAAAGGTGACAGACTTTAGCAACAACTGAATGACAAAGTTTTCATGTTCATCTTTATGAAAGCACAGAGAGAATGGAAATAGGGTCAACCAACCTGGTGTCTTGCGCTTAGTCGATCCTTGTCCTTCTCTCTTTGTATCCGATTCCCAGCTCTTTGCTCTCCAAGCCGATCCAGCTACACACAGAATCTGCACAACAAAAGGGAGCAAACTACGAGATACAAGCAATCATAACTGAAGCATGGATTAGGTTGCATCAAATACACATGTAAACACAAAAGCATCTATGTAAAACAAGTATATAGAAGAACATGCAAACTTTATTGATAGAAAGTAACAGGGTTCCAGAGGAAGTTACAACCAATGATGTTGGCTCCAATCCAGCAGCACCTCCTCGGCAGCAAGAACTCTCTTCTTCACCTCTAGTAAAACAATCACCCAATAATCCTGGCAGTATACCAACAGCACCTCCTTGCTTATACAAAATTCCAGCCTCCTTAGACCTCATAGAAGAGCTCTATATATAGGAGGGAAGAGGAAAGGATGAGTCAGCTGGAGGCTGGCATATAGCTGACTAGTGTCCTCTCCATCTTCAGTTAATCTTCAGTTCCTGTGTCCACTTGGAGATCCTTGCTTACACATGGTGATCAAGTACCTCTTACTCATCACAGGGCGAATCTCATGACCCAAGTGTCAGTTTGGAAGCTTCCTGGGTAACTGACACCTTGCAGGATGACTGTGCCACTTGGCCAATCTCGCCCAGCGCAGGTAGCCTTCATTGTTTTTGACTTCCAGCGCAGGTACAGAGTGGGACAGTTGCAATACAGCGCAGAAGCTCAGTTAGGCAGCTGACATGATCCAAAATAAGCCTGTTCTGAAGTGTTTTCAGGTGGAGAACTGATTGGAAGTGCTGTTGATTGATGACCTTGTTCTTTTAGGGGTAAGAACAACATGTTTAGGGACTGAGGATCCCTGTAATTATCGACATTCCCTGCTCCTTGATGCGAGGCACAAAAATGTCTATAACAGTTGCCCCCTAAAGTATGAGGTCGTTAATCGGGTGAAATGCTTTAGCTAGAGGGTCCGAAGTTCGTTCCAGTGCTGAGGAGAGTGCCCTGTAATATAATACAATACAATACATTATCTTTCATTCATCATTATTCTCATGATCTAGCTGAGGCGGGTATTCCCATGCTCAGCTTTCTATAAATACATTTTGGTACATATGACAGACGATCGTCTGAAGACAGACTGATAATCTTCCGCTAAAATTATCATCCTTTGAGGAGGATGATCATCTGCTGCAATGATGTACATGGCAAATGCTTTTATATTTCCTGAATATATATCGCAGCCCGGATGGATGAAACTAGATCCGGGGTCTTCAAACTCGTTCGATCTTCACTCTAAGTACAAGTCGATCCATGTGAGAATTACGCTGAAGTCGAACATGGAAAGACATCGCTTGATTACCGGTCAATAATGAAAACCGTTAACAAGCGCGAGAGGAATCACCAATAATGACGATGACCTTCAAGGTACGGCAGTACAATTTACGTGGCGTGAATAAAGGACTTGGCGTCGAACGCCACGCAAAATCTTCTGGTCGAAGGTCATTGATGTATACCTGTCGCCGGAAGTGAGAAACTTGCCATTGAGGCATGCAAGCTTCAAAGTACTGATGGGGGTGTTCCTAGATCGACTTCTTGGATAATGAGCTGAAGTCGACAAGAAGTGATCCGTCAAAGGAGGGCCTTGATGAATCCCACATCAATGACACAGAATGGAGCTAATGATTTAGTGGAGGTGAAACAAACTGTGACATATGATTCAGGGTGGCGATCATGAAATGGATGAAGGAAAATGTATGGTAGTGGATGGGACACGGTTGACACTTTCTGAATGACCCCTCTTGAACATATAACGACACTGATGTGATGGATCGGTAGCATTACCCCGACTGGATGGTGTGGCGAGGACCATGGTGATGAAACCGGTGAATGAGACAACCCAACCCGATGTGATACGGAAGAAAAGTGTCATGTTCAAGAGTGACTTGCTACCTCTAAACTTTGATGTTCTCCCAATTTTTCCCCAGTCATTTCTGACCAGTACCTCTTTATTTTTGTCAAGCTTGAGGAGGATAACATATGCTTGTTCTATAACTTGCCCTTCGGGCAAGCCTATCGCTAAGATTTAACGAGCCTAGCGATAGGGAAACTCGTTCTCGTCTAAAGACAAGTTTGTCGCTATTTAATTATTTTAACGAGCCTAACGACAAAGAAAACTCGGTCCTTTTCACTTTTAGAGAGTCTAAAAAGGTACAGAAGGTCAACTCCATAATTCCTTTTTCGTCAGCAAATCCCTTAAGTCCGAAAAAGTATAAAACAATACAGAAGGGATGGCTGTTCGGTACTTTTAACGAGCCGAACAAGACAAGCGCTCGATCCTTTTGTGCAATAATCCCTCAGGTCCAAAAAGATTAAAATTTAGAGGAGGGATAGCGTTCCGGTTATTTAACGAGCTGGAAGGCCAAAACTCGGCAAACTTTTCATATTTTACGAGTCAGTGAAAAGAGCTGAAAGAAGACTCGTCTTTTGAGGAACGAGTGATAAACAGGGATAGCTACAGATTCCAGGTACAGGTTGGAATTTCCAATCTCGGCAGTGTCACCAGGATGGCTCGGTGAAATCACTCTTCGCAGCTGTTTCTCAAAAGAGGTAAACACACAAATGGAAGTGAATGATCGGCCAAATCAACAGTGGAGGTGATGGATGAAAACACGATCAAGGTTCTTATGGCTGATGAATTTACGATCTCAAAAGGTTATTTACCGGTTCATTTTTTCCATGAGCTTGAACTCTGGGGGAAACTTTTGCTCACACTTTTCTATTTTTTAACGAGCATAAATTCAGTCATAAAACTGCTCGATTTTCGCGTTTATTTTTTAACGAGCATGAACTATATGCTAAAACTGCTCGATATACCAGTCATAAGAAGAACGCCTCCTCTAAGGATCCATTTTTTATAGAGCTTGGGCCTTACCACAGCTATGCTCCATTTTTGGCAAATTTTACTTTTGCCCCACAGGCTTTCTTCATGCAAGGTTGGAAACGGCTAATCCTACGAGTTTAACGGGTTAGACCTACAGGTTTAAAGGGAGGACCTAAAAATTTAAAAAATCAATAGTCGTCCCTTGCTTGCATTCCAAAAGTTTGCATGCCCCCAGGTATAGGATAGAATTTCGACGCTGCCCCTCCTCTCCCCTACTTTTGTTTTTCTCTGGGTGTTCTTACTTATTTGTCATCTTGCTAATCTAATGTTAACGATACTTGTCTTCTCGTTATTTTAAGGGGTCTTACGCAGTATTCAGTCTTCCTGTCGGCCCACTTTTAACAAACAGCTATGTGACAATAGAAGAACACTACTCAAAGATAAAACATTGGTATTATTGAGGGAGGCTTGCCTCTTTCTTATTATCCGAAGAGTGGTTCTATTCGCTGCCGCAAATCAATCTCTTTCTTCGGCGATGTCTATCATTGGGTTGTCCAAAGATGGTTACCCTCTGTTACAACAATACGGTCTCCTTCTTAGTTTACTGCCCCTGCTTATCCTTCAAAACATATGTTTCGATGGGCGAGGCTTGAATTTAAAGATGGTGACTACTTGTTACAATAAGGGAATTCCTACTTGGGCATTGCCCACTTTTTTAGACAAAGGTGAATGACTCTTTTGCCAAACACATAACTTTAACAAAAGAATACTATTCCAGAACAACCCCACTTCCTTCCACGGACGGGGTACGGACTAGTCATATTCTTCTGCGGAAATTCTTCCTTATATCCGGAGTTTCCTCTGCCCGAAGCAGACCAGGGTGCATGCCCCCTCGGTCCTAGTCTTTCTTTCCGAATCACTCGCATTCATCGGGAAGGAGGACTGGGGGCGGAGGCGAATCTTGAGTGAACAGACCATTTAGGATTGGTATTTGACTATTTGCGATGCGAGATCCTGGAAATGAAAGTTGGTCTACGAGCTTGACCACCTTTCCTTCGTGTGGAAAACACATTACTCTAAAGAGTGAGGAGACTATCGCTCCCATGCAATAAATATAGTCGCGTCCAAGGAGTAGGTTATAATCCAAGGGTCCTTGAACTACCAACACGTTCATCCTGACGGTCTTCCCTTTCAATGTAACAGGTACATCGGGGAGGATCCCTAATGGTCGACTGGTTCCTTTATCAAAACCTGAGAGATTTCTCAACTCAGGTAAAAGCGCTGGGGAACCCAGTGCTTTCCAAGCAATAGAGGAAAGGATACTCACAGACGCCCCTTCATCAATGATAGTACAGGCCATAACCATTCTATAGATCTGGACAATGATTCTGAATGGAACACTGGCTGGTAACCGGGGTCTGCCTAGTTGATTCCAATCAAAGGATACAACCAGGTTGCTTGGTGGTGGGACCGAATATACGGCCGGATACGACTCAGATGATGTTCCTTCCTGCGATAAAGGAATGGGCGCATTGCCCGGATGCTCGTCGGAGTCGGTGCTGATAAAGAGAACCTGGATGGTGTCATCCTTGTTCTCATCAGTGAGGGTGTCACATGAAGACGACACTTCGGTGACAGTGTCATTTGAAGACGGGTCTTCAATGACGGAGCCATTGGACGATAGAACCTTTGAAGGAAGAACCGGGTCAACTGCCGTTTCGACCTTTAGACTTTCGTCTGGTCTAGATTCGGTAGGTTCATTCTCAATGACTGACACATCAGCTGACCACTTGAGTGGTTCAACTGGATTTTCAACTATCGAGGGATTAGGCGCGAGTTTTCGGTATCCAGGCGGAAGTTGCACCGGTGACACCGGGCGATCTTCCAAAACTCTCTTGGCCTCATCTAAGAATGGACATTTGTGGATGGCATGGTGACCTTCACACAATAGACAGGGTGATCTTGGTCCCCTTCTTCGTCCTTCACTCTCGCTAGTTGAGAGAATGCAATCAACTTGACAACCAGAGGTTGATGCTACCGGATTGTGCAACCTCGGGGACCAGTCCCTTAGTATCTGGGGAATACAAGGACAATCACGATGGAAATGGATCCCTTTGCAAATGACACATGGCGATTTAGGCCCGGTCGGTGCAGTGTGTGGGTTTTTGTCAGTTTTCTTCTGCTTGCCCCCAGTCGCCTTCGCCAGAGGCTCCTTCTGCTTCTTCCCTTTCTTCTTCTTTTCCTTCTTCTCCTTGGGAGGCTGACTTTTGCCGGCTCTACCCTGCGAAGATGAAGGATCAGAGGAAGTATCACAAGATGTAGAAGGCTGGTGGGTAGTTCTAGATTGTTCTGACAGTTGATTCGACTGCTCAGGATTAGTGGCGATTTGGACAACATTAGTTGAAAAAAGCCAAACAGGAAGGCCGATTGTCAATCCTGGAAGTGACAATGTAGCCATATGAGGCGCACCAACATCTCCCCAAGAGGAGAAGGGATTTGGACTTCCGCCAAGGTTACTTCCTTGGTTGGTGGGCTCCATACTTTTCAACTGAAAGATCAACGTGGGAATAATAGGTGATTATGTTCCGCATTAAAATAAGTTTTATTTACGATGCTTTTAGACACAAACTTGCTTTTTCATGTTTTAAGAGTCGAGAAAAAGCTAAAGATGACTCTAGTCGCCTTCGATGTATTAACGAGCCCGAAGTGACAAATGCTCGGTTGGACCTTTTCAGTTATAGAGTTTGAAAAGGGCCAAAAGAAACTGCTCTGGAGATCTAGGCAGAGGGTGTGCCAAACCTTTCGCGAAACCACAGAATACGTTTTACGGTACGGGTGGTCGATCTTCGTGAATGCTGTGTTCACTGCATCGCGATTAGTAGGGCGGCCGACACGGTTTCCTAAGGATAAAGGATAAAAGCCTATAGGGGTCTCCCAATATACGCGACGGTACGCGGGAGCTCAAATCCGTGTTAGTGCCACCGACTCTCAGGAGGAATCACCCACCTTCGTAGAGATCGACAGTCACTATGTTTAACGACGCCGGAACACGTCTCTACCTAGACCTCTAGATGTTTGCGTTAAATTCCAAAGCGTTATTATGTAAATTGAGTTTATTTTAATGTTGATCTTTCTTAACAGTTTGCCTTTCAGGTTCGCCGCGAGATGTATATATACAACTTCCTATATGCAATCTAAGAATGAGAAGCAAAATCTTTTCAATCTTTCAACTTTGAAAACCTTAATCTACTTGAGGAAAGAGCAAGACACAACTTTTTCCACAGATCAAAGAACACACACTAAAATGCACATTTTCCTAAATCGTCAAGCATACAGTCAAATGCAAAATGCACAATGCATGTATTTCTTTTCGTTATCCTTAATGTTGATGCTTAACAAAAGGAAACGGTTGTATGATTTTTGAATCAACTTTCAAGTAGAAATAAACAAGCTTGTCCACAATCAAAAGAACACCTTATGAAAGACTTGTTTTAAATACAGGAAAAGTATAGATTCAAACCATAAAGTGAGAAGCAAACCAATCCAAAACAGCTATGAACAGCAATAACACTAACTCATAAGATCGCAGTCTAAGAGGCCACAGCTACTAGGTTCGCTTTTCACAATGGGAAATTGTAACTGAAACAAGAAATACTGAAAGAACGTTTACAATTTCATCACACAACTGAGGCGGAATAATGTCAAGGAGATGAGGTCTACAGCAAATACAATAACCAGCAAGCAATCAGCTAAAAACAAGTGCAAACAGGGCCAAGACACAAAGGAAGAGCTGAGCTAGACTAAGGCCAACTGGACCAGCGCAGGCACTAGTTCACTAGTTTCACTCTCAGCGCAGTTCCCGAAGGGACTACCTGCGCTGTAATGCAGACTGCCTGTGGACAGCCTGCACTGACTTACGAGAGTTACGTCTGCTAAGAATTCCGGGTCATAAAAAGCTCAAAAATGTACTGTTTTGACTGAAATAAAATGCTATGGGTTAAGTACAGGCTAAGGGATGATCAAGAGGATAAAGATCTATCACTAAGAGTAAGGATTCATCTGTAGATTAGCTCTTTAAATCTTGAATTTGCTCAGCAAAGGAGCAAGAGTAGCAAAACCCTCTACTTCGCTTTTGATAGAGTCAAAAGCTTTTCGATTCGGTACTCCTTTCTTCAAGAAATGAATAGCAAAATACTACAACAACAAGATACTAGGATCTCCCCAGCGGAGTTGCCAGTTTGTTGTGGGGAAAAGTATCCGATGCGGATGACACTAACCCTTTCTAAAGGTGACAGACTTTAGCAACAACTGAATGACAAAGTTTTCATGTTCATCTTTATGAAAGCACAGAGAGAATGGAAATAGGGTCAACCAACCTGGTGTCTTGCGCTTAGTCGATCCTTGTCCTTCTCTCTTTGTATCCGATTCCCAGCTCTTTGCTCTCCAAGCCAATCCAGCTACACACAGAATCTGCACAACAAAAGGGAGCAAACTACGAGATACAAGCAATCATAACTGAAGCATGGATTAGGTTGCATCAAATACACATGTAAACACAAAAGCATCTATGTAAAACAAGTATATAGAAGAACATGCAAACTTTATTGATAGAAAGTAACAGGGTTCCAGAGGAAGTTACAACCAATGATGTTGGCTCCAATCCAGCAGCACCTCCTCGGCAGCAAGAACTCTCTTCTTCACCTCTAGTAAAACAATCACCCAATAATCCTGGCAGTATACCAACAGCACCTCCTTGCTTATACAAAATTCCAGCCTCCTTAGACCTCATAGAAGAGCTCTATATATAGGAGGGAAGAGGAAAGGATGAGTCAGCTGGAGGCTGGCATATAGCTGACTAGTGTCCTCTCCATCTTCAGTTAATCTTCAGTTCCTGTGTCCACTTGGAGATCCTTGCTTACACATGGTGATCAAGTACCTCTTACTCATCACAGGGCGAATCTCATGACCCAAGTGTCAGTTTGGAAGCTTCCTGGGCAACTGACACCTTGCAGGATGACTGTGCCACTTGGCCAATCTCGGCCAGCGCAGGTAGCCTTCATTGTTTTTGACTTCCAGCGCAGGTACAGAGTGGGACAGTTGCAATACAGCGCAGAAGCTCAGTTAGGCAGCTGACATGATCCAAAATAAGCCTGTTCTGAAGTGTTTTCAGGTGGAGAACTGATTGGAAGTGCTGTTGATTGATGACCTTGTTCTTTTAGGGGTAAGAACAACATGTTTAGGGACTGAGGATCCCTGTAATTATCGACATTCCCTGCTCCTTGACGCGAGGCACAAAAATGTCTATAACACACAGTCCGGGCAGACAAGTACCATCAACCCAACTCCGGGCAGGTAGCTACCATCAACCCAAGGCATCCACAACTATCTGTCATGTTAAATTTCTCTTTTATTACTCTTTCTCATAGTAATTTACACGATGAACCATATGAACATTATCATTAGCATAACAAACATGCATGTATACCATGCATTTACACTTAACCCCCGACATGGGTCCACAACATCAAGTTTGATGGGAAACATATCCATCATACACGTTGTATGCATGCAAATTTTCCAAATAACATAATTCATGCATATCATATAACATCATTCTTTCTCATTTATAATTGCATTTCACATTGCAGCAATTTATGTGATGAGTTTTCTTGTTGCCATTAAGCTACCACTACTTAATCCCATCAGCAACGTTAGTTATAAATATGCATCAGTTAACACGTATTCCATTTCCCAGAATGTTCATGCATACAATATTGTCATGTATAAAAACATATGCAAATACTCATTAATGTATAAATGTCAACAACAGTTGAGTTAATACTCTCAACATTCCCAATTTTTCCATAGTCTGATGTTCCAATTCAAATCATCATTAACGGAGTATTATCTTACGTTTACTATGGCTAGCTTTAGTCATGCATCGTTAGTGTAATTAAACATAATTTCTCTAACATACAAGAACATAACTCTTATGTCACAATGACTAATCTTTGTGCATAGTATTGCTTGTCATATAAGCCCTTCTTTAATGTATGCAACACTTATTCCCTTCACTCGAAGACCACCATCATTTCATACGACAAACCACATACCTCTTTCTTAAGGAAGTCATTTTAATCCTCATTTCTCTATCTTCTGATGTGAGGATTTCTCAAGATTCCCTTTCAAGAAATTATTAAAGATGTCTATCTTTCGACATAAAACCCAAGATACAAAAACGAGGTTTACTTATCCTTTATGCATCAAATCAAGCAATCAACAGAGCTCTTCCAACAAGACAATCTCTCGAAGAGATTATTATTTTCAAGGAAGCTATCATGACCACTTTCTCTAAGTACGCAGTCTCCTAATTCCAAAGTCAAAATAGCTACCAATATGCAACAGGTGTTCTCCTAACACAATTACTTTACTTAACGCACATAGTTCTTTTCATGAAACAAGTAAGGATTTTGGTTCTTGTATGAACACTATTCTAATGTGTCTTTGAAGGAAAGAACCTCTATTTCCATTTTCAAGAATTCTCATAAAATCCTTTATCTTCATACATGAAGTATGCATACTCTTAGGATGAGACTATATTTATGTATATATGTAATATACTCTTTCCTCAAGAAATTAGGGATAAATATCTATGTGCCTAGAAGCACATCCTTAGTTATCTTTTATCATGCATGTAATGCATAATCATTTCACTAGAACTTAGGGACTAACTAGAATCATTAGCATATATATATATATATATATATATATATATATATATATATATATATATATATTTCAAGAAGCTTTTATCAAATAAAGATACATATTTTAATTCAAGCAAACTTGGCCACCTTCCATGCTATGTTCTTAGGACATTTATAGACCAGAGACAAGCATTTCACACACAAGACTCTCGTGGAGTCTTTCTAATAGGAACTACCTATTTTCTTTACCAAGAAAGCATACAAGATAATCAATCTTTAACTGCATGCCTTAGCACATTTTCTTTACCAAGAAAATCTATAAAAGAACCATTCTTTTATTGCATGCATTCAAATACTTTCTCTACTAAGAAATCATATAAAACATTCATACGTGTTCTTCAAGTAAGTGAACAAGACACTTATCTTATCCTTGGATCAACATGCATAACTAACAAGTTAAACCACCCCTACCGGAAGCAATTGCTCTACTTATGCAATTAGAAGCATAATCTCCTAAGTGTCACACATGCACTAGAGCTACCATTTAGTGCTATATGCAACAACTATCATAACACTACTATGTGACCATTTCAGGATATAGAGTTCAAGGAGACATTATGAAAATCATTAACATCAACACTCTATAGTTATCTTTTCCAATTCCTTAAGCATGGTCAAAAGAATACTCACATGCACATCGAGCGCTTACCTAGTCATCCCAAGACTTAGAGTCTTCTGCAAGATTCTAACACTCAAAGCTTGCTTTATCTGGTCATCACCAGACTTAGCGATTTCTTTTTCCCATCTCCGTCTGTCCCTACAACACGGTCTTCTTCCTTCTCCTTGCTTCCTTTTCTTTTGGAAGCATCTATGGTTGGGGAAAGTAATTAGAGTTTACTGACAACTGTATTAACACAGGTAGTCTGTTTATGAATAATTATCACCTGTAATTATACCATGAATGGGTCCTAGAAATGTTACCCACTGAACATGTCTCTACCCTTAACTTCACACTGGAATGCAACATGCATAAGAAATCCATCATTCCCATAGTAGAGATAAATTCAACCATTATTTAATCGAGGCTCCAATGGTTTTTATCTCCCAACAAGTAATAATTAACATCAGCACATACCATGCTATAATGGATTTCAGTTAATTAGAAGGCAATCATCATTAGATCTATTAAGACATAAGAATATACTATTCATCATGCATGCTCATGGTGAATAAAATTAAGAACTCTTCTTATAAACAACTGGAACTATAGCACACACATTCCATGCATGTGACATCAATCAACCTTCACTTGTTTACGAATTGTAACCATCTTAGTCCAATTCAATTAATGCATATAAGTTTGATGGGTTAGTCATACAACACTAACCAATCCCAACTACCAATCGTCTTCATGCACCCATGACAAGACTGAACCACAAGTTAGTTATGACAATCAAGTCTCGCTGCTTGACTCATTGCATGTTTTCAATATCTAAGGGGGTTCTTCTAATGGTTTTTTTTTTTTTTTTTTAAAACAATTTGTCATCCTATTCAAGGATGTTCCCCATAATTTATATTCATGCATGACTCATTAAGTTTTGTTCATGGTAACTTCAATTTTGTTTAACGAATGTATCATTGTTATTGCCATATTTGCAAGGTAAAAGTTGGTAGTTGATTGTCACTTTTCTCCCTGAGTGTTCAATATTGTTCATGAATGTAATGAGTACTCAATATTGTTCTTAGGTGCAACAAAAGTTTCATTTTCTTTTATCCTCATCAGGAATCCAACGTTATGAGCGTAGTTATGCAACATCTTATTAACTACTTCTCAAAGAAGTTATAAACATGAATCCCACCTGTCATGCCAAAAGTAGTGTACGGCATAAATGAATATGCGAATGATTAAACTCATACCCGAGTTAATGCCTACTAATGGCGTACTTCAATATCCTTTCCGCTTACCATTTTCCAAAGGCGCCAGTATTGCAACCTTTCATAAGATTATTAACGTTATAATGACCTTCTCATCCTTTAATATTCATTCACATCCCAGCCTGCATTTCCTCCATTTTACTTGTTGACTGCTAGCAGATTGTCGTTTTCTGTGTCAGTTTCCTAATTGATAAACAAGGAAATCAATTTAGCTGAATTTATTACTTCCTCAAATATATATATATATATATATATATATATATATATATATATATTACGGCTGGGTTTTGCTGCTCCAGAGGCCACAGTTTTGAAACCTCTGCTCTGATACCACATTGTCACGACCCTTTTTAACATAATAAGCATAACAGTAAAATTATAAATTTTTTTTATATGATAACGGTGGTCAACTTATGAACCCACCTCTTTTATAAGAAAACTAACCTAAACATCTAACCCGGTCTAAACGCTTGTATATACATACTTAATCTTTATTGTATGTACACCACTGAACTTGTGTGATCACCGGCGCAAATGCATGAACATAAGTCTTATGGATAACCTTAATCGTTTACCCATCCTGTTGAATTTGATTAACCGACAGATGGTGAACGGATACTAAGCCAACTCATTCCATCCGTATCCAAGTGGCATGACTTCACGTGAAGCCCATGTGGTGACCCACTGTGGTTTCCGCGCCAGGCTTTTTCCCGCTCTGATGGACGACGAAGATCTCTCCTTCTCATCGTGTGGCTCAGATCATCTTAACGGTTTAGTCGCCAATACGTATGACGCCGGGTTCTTCGGATCAACTCATTTGTTCACTCTTGCTTCGGCCGAGCGCTTCCTCAGCTTGTCAACTCCTCTGTGCTACTCTGCGGTTCAGGTATTAACCTCTCTGCGTCTTCACACCTGAACTTATATTACAGTCATGATTGTTTATTTCTCGAGTTATTTGGATTTGCTATGGTTCTCGTTGCTTACCATAAGTTTTTGATGTGCAGGTGGTCGGCTATTCGCAGTCTCCTACTGCTTGCAAGGGTTTTGCCGTCTCCAAGCTACACGGGTATGCCCTTCTTGCTTTTATAGTTTGTCTTTAATGAAGGTTTATTTGAGCCGGTAAGGCATCATTCTCTGGTCTGAGGCGTGGCTCATGACCATTTCACTTACCTGTCTCAGGTTTGGTCATTATTGCTTCGAACCCGTGTTACATTCGTAGGCGGCCTCCTTGCCGGGACCTATACTGCGTTATCAGCTAGGGTTTAGCTAGGGTTTTATGATGCCTTTCATGTCGTTCATGTAATGTATATTTAATGATGAATTTGGTCTTCAGTTATGGTATAAAAGTGTCAAGCTTGTGTGTATACTTTAAAAGCCCTCTCAGAGCTATTCTCAGTTCTTCTAAGCGGCAATGCTACTATACGGTTGTATTGTTTCGGTTTGGTTCTAAGTACTTTTAATATATAACAGGACTTCTTATGAAGCTGTGTTAACAGTCCGCCTTTTGTTTAAATGAATACACTGCTCTTGTTCATAAATTTTGGTCCATATATTTGTTGGCTGGTTCTGTCTTTGTACCGCCGGTTGCTGTGGAATAAATTATCCTTTCAGTGTTATCGTTCCTCCTTCGCTTATCTGTGTAATGCTACCCAAAAAGGGTTTTATAAGACAGTCATGCTTTTCTTACGGCAATAGCTCATATCTTACGGGTTGTTTGCATGTATTCGTTTTTCATTCGGAATCTTTATACTTTTCATAAGGTTTAATGCGGCTTAAGGAAAGTCTTGCATTCGATACTTGAATGTATAGACAGTCCTCTTCTGCATACACTGTTGATACCATTCTCTGTATATGTACATATATGACTTAACTTTATGTACTGCTAATTGTTAGCCTAATCTTTGAATTCTGGAAATTTCTTCCTATAAGGTCAACTTACAGGGTTGCATGCTAACGGTTTTTATGAAGCAAATCTTTGTTAGCAACTTGATGTCGTATCTATGCTTATGCTGTGCCAATTCCTCTCATCCATCTCTTGTTTACATCATTATTTCGTTTAATGTTTGTTAAGTTCATACGGCACTAGTTTCCGCATATTCTTGCTTAAAGTTGTTCAGCGTATGTATATAGCAGTTCTGCTTGGGTTTACACCGTATTCTTATTTATGCTTTAATGCTTGTCTTTACAGCAGATATATATATATATATATATATATAGATGCCGTATTCATTTGATTACACTGTTTGATGTTTACGAGATTCCCCGTAGCTTATACAGCATTGCTAACTATGCTATATTCTTGTAGTTTATACAGTGTTATTCTTTTTATTTACGTGCGGGTTCCGCGCAGGTTCTTGGCTGGTCTGATTAAGGTCTGGTGACTGCCATGCTTGGGCAGCATGCTTAGCTCCGCACCGTTCCCTAACCAAGGGTTCTGTTTAGATTCTTCCTTCTTATTATTTTGTTTAGCTACTGCGGTCTCTCATACCGCCAACCGCCCTTAGGGTTTGACTCTGTAATGAGTATTTATCTCTAAACAACCCAGTTTATTATTGAAGCTAAGAAATGACCACAGATGTAACATTATCCTACAGAAGTCTCTGGTACTACATGCATTGTTCTTTTATAACATCTACCATTGACTATTGAAAAGAAACACAGATACCCAAACTTGGTCTGTACACCCTCAATACCTGCTCTTTATTCTATAGTTTTGTTAGAAAATGCATACCTGGATTGCCTGCTACCGGTGTTTCTACTTCCAGAAGTCACCTGCATTCACTTTGCTCTTATCCTCCCAACCTTGAGATCCACTTACGCTGGATTCTCCCCCCGAGCCGTCTTGCAGGCCTGCAGCCCTCAACAAGACTTATGCACTACTGTGCTAGGTTATCTGGTCATTACCAGACTTAACCTCTTTTTCTCACTCTGCTCTCTCATGGAATTCTTCTCTCTGTCTGTTCATCAACCTGTCCTCCCCCCTGTTAGGGTGCTCGCTGATCCATTTAACCAATGCCAAGAATCAGTTGTAACTGATATGTAATTTAAAATTACTTTTACGCAGGTTTGATTAACTGATTGGTAATTTAAAATTACTTTACGTGGGGTTAATCACAATAGGTATATTACACATTCTGAGGACGAATTCATTATTTTCCCAAATAAAAATCACACTTTGAAATTAAAAAGGAGACGAATTCATTATTTTCCCAAATAAAAATCACACTTGAAATTAAAAAGGAAGAGTTACAGCGCACAGGTGAGTAGTGCACCACTCATATAAAGAGAACTCTCCGTACACTCTACATTCATCAAATGAGCAATTACATCATTAAGTACTTTACTAGAACTCAAAAAGTTGAACCAAACTCCTAAACTCTAGGAACAAATCCTAAACTAAAGAGATACGTTACAACTTGTATACCCATTTCTCCATTAATACAAAATAATATTAATTATTTTCAACTTTCCCTTCCAAAATCTGACCACGCCATTAAGGACACAATAAAAGGCAAAGCAGATATACAGTACAAGAAATGGCTGGAGCAATCAAAGTTAATTGAATTTATTGATTTTTCGATACCCCTCTATACTTACTTTGCCATCATCGATTTTTGCTCCAATGAAACTACAGTATATGAAAGTAGTTGCTTCAAAGAGTTGCAATATGAATGAGGAGATTGCAGAGCTGCTCAGGCTGTGAGAAAAAGGAAGAGTGGTCGCTGGCATGCAATTTGAATACCTTCTCTGGAGGATTCTGTGCTATGGTGTACTCCTGGTACTCTGGAGGAAGCAATCTATCCTCCATTGACATGATGTAAAATCTTCTAATACTACCATACTTCTCCTCTGAAAGCTTCAGGATCTCCACCGAGATCGAAAATGGCGTTGAAGTTAGAAGAGTCTGCGCAAGGCTCACGTCCTATGGACAAGAAACAAATAGTGAACAGTAGATTTTAAGGTCGTAGAAACAAATACACACCATGGACCTATTGTAATTTTTATTCTCACACACCCACATATTGTAAATTATATGGAAATTTACGACTTAATACCTCATCAGGGCTCTTGTTGTAGAGATACGACTTGACATGGTCAATAGCCAGTGAAGCAGATGTGGGTTGCTCTGAATCAGCTTCCCTATTTAGTACAATTACTCCATTCTCCACCAGCCTGGCGAAATTCTGCACATACCACAGAAATCCATCCTCCAAAACAATTCAGTTCTTCATTCAAAGGCCCTGAACGCCCCAACTAATCTGCAGCATAATTGCATGCATCTTTTGGTAATGAAGTGTGAGGTTTAAAAGAAAGAAAATCGGCAACACACCTTAGGGTTAGCAGAGCTAAGGAAGCTCTGATTGTTGCGAGGAGTAAATGCAGACACGAAAATTGCCTTGGAGATCTTTGTTGGATACATCTCCATGGCATAAGATAATGGGCATCCACCCAAGCTGTGACCTACGAGAGTCACCTGCCATACATTTTATGCAAAAACGTCAGTGCCCTCCAAAAGCCATAATAAAACGCTTTCAGAGGCCATTCTCCTACTTTGCAAGTTAGAGTGAGAAGTGAGACCATGGGTATTTTATAAAAGTGGGATTTATGCGAGGATTTCAGAAATCTTCTGGAAGTTGATAAATAGGAGTGAAATTATTTGTTTGGCCTTATATCTGATAAATTTCATAATATTTTCAAATTTTGCGATTGTCCAGCCTTAGTTTTTTCCTTATTATTAAAAAGGCATAATTTTTATAATAAAGAGAAATAGGAATAATTATCATATTATTATTAACTAATTTTAAGGTCAGAGACACCATATTGGTGTACTAGATTCCCTGGGATATCTTTGCAAGTGATTTGATTACTAAGTCTACTAAAGCATACATACTTTACCTTTCTGATTTTGAACCTGTAACCTCTTTAGAAGAAACAAATACTCTTAAACATTAAACCCACTCAAAACTTCCTTAAAATAACTTAAAACATCTTTAACCATATTATCTGTCATCAACTTTGATCTAATAGTTATGGAATTTTTGTTCTTGATCTAAGTTAAGTTCCAAAAAAATCCAAGTACCTTCTCATCATTGCCGAGGTTGCTGATATAATCTAGCAGTGGTTTTGCATAGTGTGCAATGGAATTGACTTGATTTGTAGGGCCTGCCCGGTTTATCCCATTGGAGGTGAGATCCAGGGCAACTACTCTGTGCCCCTTTTGCTTAAGCAAAGTAACAATTTTATACCAACACCATGCTCCATGCCCAAGTCCATGAATCAACACAAAGTGGTGTTGCCTTCCTTCGCCCTCCTGACCAATCTCATCAAAACAAACGTTCAGATCAGCTCATCATGGGGTTCCAGTACTGCTTTCATGCAAATCGGAAACAGTAAAACAAAACCATAAAGAAGAGGTCGCTGAAGTTTAGGGATTACCTGTAAATGAAAAGCAAGGAGCAGAATGAGACCGAAAGCACCCACAATCCTACTCCATCGCAGCACCATCCTAACTGTAAAGCAGAAAACAGACTCCAGTGGCTAACACTTCTCTGAAAATATGTGAGAATTCGATTGGTATCCTCTACAACGGCGTATTAGGTTCATTAATACTCTGAAAATCTGTGAGAATTAGATGGGTATCCTCTACAAGGGCTTATTAGATTCATTAATACAGGTGGTAAAGGAGAGAAGGGCAAAGAGTGCCGTACACAACATATCTCAAAACTAGTAGGAGAAAGTATGAACACAATAAAAGTCAAAGTGGGTATCGTAGAAAATAATTGGAGGATCTGAGATGCAATAGGGGATTTGTCTTATATGTAGAATGCATTGTCACACGTGCATACATTGCGCGGGTCCATTGATCTACTTGGATAAGGCCACCAAAGATGCCGTTGATGAGATCAGAAATCCCCGATGGTGGTACTGCAGTGATCAAATTTGAAGGGCAGGTCTTAATTTCATTTAGAAGGGCACATATTAAGGTTGCACTTCTATAATGAAAAGCATAAAAAAAAAAAAGCAATTCAATTGACAACAGTAAATTATTTTCAAATTTCTTTTTATGTTTTCACAAGAGAATGGTGGAACAACAACAACCCCATGGATGTTGTGTATAAGGCAGGTCTGATATGAGCCACAACTAATATATGAGATGCATTTACCATTAATGGATAAACAGAAGACCTATATTCCTGCTCCAGTTCAGATAAGGATTAATTTTGTAGGAAATTTTTGTGACCAGAACGTTCAAGCCAATATACAAGTAGCTCAATCAAATTTAAGTTTATTGCATGAATGAAAAAATTCAGTAAAATTCTAAACAGGTTTAGGATTCAACAAAAGAGTGTACAAAGGTGTATATGTTTTTGGTATCTTCTTTTTTAATATGAAAACATACCAGGAATTGGGAATCCGCAAACAAATCAAATCCAGTATGTTAGGAAGCCTGTTGAATACCTGTTGAATGCGCTCCTCTCCAAGCATAAATCGTGCTTAAACCTTGCTTGACAGGCGTTTGCTGAATGGTGAATCCATGCTCCTCTCCAGCTTAAATCATCGTCAAACCTTTCTTTGGGCAACGTTCAGGCACAACCCAGTGAAATTACAGACCTAATACATGGCCCATATTGACATCTAGTCGCTGTCAAATGAAACAACCAAATGTAATGGTATCAAAGGGTAATTGTGACACAATAATTAATAAGAACTTCCATCATATGCACAATTAGAAAAAACAACTCAAAAAGAAACTGTTGTTTTTGAAATGGGAGAAACTCAGAAACTGCCAAATGTAATGGTATCAAAAGGTAATTGTGACATAATAATTAATAAGAACTTGCATCATATGCACAATTAAAAAAAACAACTCAAAAGGAAACTGTTGTTTTTGAAATGAGAGTTTTTGAAATGGGATTTAAGTTTTAACATGAAAAGAAATTTACAAATTCAACATTCCTAAAATTCTAATTTCAGAAAAAATGAAATTTAAAAAAAAGTTGACAATTTGACAGCACTTCTTAAAAAATTTTAAGATATTATTCCAGTTTCTTTTTTAAATGACAAAAATCAATTTTTAAATTTTTTTTGACTGGTAAAATTTTCTCCCTACTTCTCTGACGTGCCAGAGACCCTTTGAAGGGCTGTGATGTGTTCAATTTTGATCCCTGGGTGGTAGTCGGACGAATTGACAAAAGCGCTTCTAGATCTTCCATCAACATGGTCGGATTGACATTTGTTCATAATTTAAACTGGTTAAAAAGTTATAAATAGTATTTATTTATTTTTCCCTGTAGTCCTTCAACTTAGCGAAAGAAGTTATAAATTGTATTTTTATTTTTTTTTCCTTGTAGTCCTTCCACTCAGGTTAAGTCATAAATTTCCTCTCCTAAAGAGATGACATTTTTAGATGAGAGAGGAAATTTTTAGATAAAATTGTAAGTGTGTACATGTGTAACTCTTAAAACATGTAATTATCTTTAAATGTGTAAATATAAAAATCATTTTATGATATTATTACAAAAATGTTATAATAAAGGAAAGATAACAACTTAAACGGTGGAGGATGAGGGAAGGAAATGTATTCGGGCTTGCAATAGTCTCACAGTTGTGTCTACGCCTATCTCACAGATGTTGCTTGAACTACGTGGTTAAATCATTTTTTTCCAATCATAGCACTACATCAAAATCTTATATACATATTATATCCAAGCTATAACATGTAAGGTAATGAGGAGAAACCTTACCATAAGTCCTTGTGGGCACTCACACACAAAAAATCTAATTGCACAAAGGAAATGATTAAACTCAATGTGTGTTGATAATGAGATTAAATAAAGAGCATAAGCATCTTTCACTGGAGTCTCCTTCAGATTCCATGATACTCTTTGACCAACATAAAGAAGGGGGTTTGTTTCAGAATTTTAACTATCTCTTTTTAAAATTTTTAGATTAATTTGGAGCCATTAATTCTAGTTTTAAATTTAAATTTAAATTTTGTCTAGCAAAGATTTGTTGGAATTGAAAATTTATGTGGTGCAGTTTACACAATCCAAGTGTCCAAGTAAACTTTCAAGGCATTGTATCCATTTATGCATTCACAAATACAGTCTTAAAAATGAAAAGTTACACATGCTGTATGTATATATAAAGCCAATATAAATCCATTTTGAAGAGGATTAAATCTCTTGAGGTGCATACTTTTTTTCAAGTTTTGCACTTTAAAATAGGTCCCATAGGCTATCTTTAGCCTTATGGACGTTAATTTTTTTTTTTCTTTCTCATCTCTCCAGAAGTAATTACGGTCGTTTGGGTCCCACAATAATGAGTGACCATATAAGTTAACCATGGTTAAGAAGTCTTTATGTCAAGGATGGTCATTACTAAACACATAAATACTCAATAACGCCTCAGATTGAACACAATTTAAGGTGGGACTTTATCATAATTCGTTAAAACAATTTTGTGTGGGAGTAGCTAGAATTTCTATAGGAATTAGACTAAAAATTTATATGTTTTATGTTTTATAAAAAAATTGGTTAGGTTATAGCTATATATTGGTTAAAAAAGATCAAAATTAAGCTGATTTAATTTGCTAATTAAACATTTTATATCATTCTACCTACAAAAATCCCTTAAACACTTAAAGGAAATTTTTAAAAATACAATCTTATCACATTTATTAATATGCTAGCATCAAGAATAGTGTAAAACACCATGCCAAAAATTACTTTTAAATCAAATTTATTTTACGGTGTCGTTTCCCACTACATCATAGGTATCATGGATTTTGAACATGAAACTCCATAATCACATCCTAAAAATGAATATATTTAGTTTTTATTTATGATATATAAATAAATATTCGACTGCACATTACACGTATCAAAATCAACCTACGTAAAACCCTTGTACATTTCCTAGTTCCAAAATGAAGATAATTCATTATATTTTAATAAAATAAGAACTCTTTTGTTGTAAAAGTTTTTGTGACTTTGGTAATTGATATGTTTCATGAGCTTTCTTATTTATATTTTATTTTCAATGTCATATGATAGTGATGCATATTTATTTCTTATTTCTTAGTAATTTAAATATGCAATAAAATTGTAAAAAGTAAAATTATCAAGTTTTTATTAATATAAAGATTTAAATGTAAAAAAAAACATTGCTAATTAAAAGTGAATTTGATTAACTTGAAACTTTTTATAAATAGCTTTAAAAGTATTTATATTTAAAAAATAAAATAACTATGATATGTTTTTTTAAATGGAAATATTTAACTTAAATGAAATATCCAACTATTGCATTTATGAATTTGGGGTTGATTTCTTGTTATGTATTTTTTTTGTTTCTGTTTCACTTTTAGCTCCGGGTGTTAATCTTTGTATGTTGATTGGTGTTCAAATCTTATGTGTTATTTAGTTCATATATGCAAACGGATATATGATTCTTCTTTTTGCTTAAGCATATATACATATGCATTTATTTATGTATGTAAAGTTATACATTCATCATTTATTTGTGTATGTAAACTTATACCGTCATCAGTGACGTGGTGAAATGTTTACCATTATTATTTATAACATTCATTTATATATAAGCAAATTTTATTTAGCAAAATAGTCCATTACTTTTAATAAATTTTAAAATTTATATTTGTACCGGGTGGCTCCCCATCCACCAATTTCCTTGGGATTTGAGATTATTACAATTCTAATAAGTTCCTCAATTTTATTTATAACATTTACTTATATATAAGAAAATTATTTAGCAAAATGGTTCGTTTTAGAATAAGATGTGTAATCCTTTTTTTTCTTAAGTTAAAGTTGAACCATGTCAAAACAGCAGACATACAAATTTCGAATGGAGATGAGAAAGGTAGACAATATCCTAAACAATTTCAAAAAGAGACACCTTCTGTGTAAATATTAAAAGTATTAAATTTATCTTTTATAATAAAAATAATAGCTTTAATCATTCAAATTATGTAATTATGTAATGTGCTAAATATATTTTATATATTTATATATATATATATATATATATATATATATATATATATATATATATATATATATATATATATATATTTGTAAGCTTGGTAAGACTTTGATTTTCGAGTTTTACATGTCCATTATTCACACAGCGACAGGGCAGGGTAGCACAAGATTCGAACCCAAGGTCTCTGGTTCAGTGAGACTTCATTCCGCAACCATCATCACTTGAGATACCCCAAACAAACAATAATAAATTTATTTTTATGTTGAAAACAATAATATGTGTGTGTGTGTGTTGTATGTGTGTGTTCATTGAAAAGATATTGGTGCTAAAATTAGTAGTAATTACATTCTATACAATTCAGAGATGAGTGACATTAATTAATAAATCTTGTTCCAAATATGTGTCATATATTTTTATTAGCGATTTATTTAATGGATTGAAACAAAATGCAACAATTTGAAAGAACATTCGAACTCAATTAGAAATGGACATTGCCTTGTTCTTCTTGCCCTTGCTTGGATGAGGGGAGTCTTGGTCTTGAGTCTCCATAAGCTCTCAATTTTGATGGACTAATTCATTTTCTCTAACCCTGCCTAAAGAAAGTTTATCTACTAACCTAGCCTATAGCAAGTTCCTAGTGTTGTGTTTATCCGAGACAAAGGAAACTGAGTCAATATGTTAAGAGAGAACCAAAGAACGAAGTTTGTTGAACTCAACCTCCGATGAATTAATCCATTATTTTTGAAAGGGAATGAAAATCATAATATTAGGATTACATGTGGTCTTGGTATATTCAATCTCAATGATTTTGGAGGATATTAGCATTAGTTCCCTATTGTTGGCCTAATTTATATCTTTATGTTTGTGGAAAACTTATTTAACTTTTGACTTGGTTATTCCTTCCACGATTACAAAGTCAAGGAGCAAACTATATGGGCATGATAAGATAACTAGCCACCTAACCAGAATAAAAAATCTCAAGCTAAAAGACTAATTCCCAAACCACTAAAAGAAAATAAATTCCAAATTAAGATACTTTTATTGTTCCAACATATTATTTCAAAGACACTATAGATAAAAGAAACGAGGGAGAAAATCCATGTCACCAAATCTTTCTTAGCTAGAGAAAAATAAGTTACTAATATCAGAAGCCCAAATCACCGTCAAACAACTACCCTTCCATAGTTCTAAACATTTTTTTCCCATCAAAAAGTTTATCATATCTAATATAAAATGAACAATGCTTCCCTAATAGAACATTGAATTCACTACCAATTTCTAAATCTAAATTAAATCACCAAAAACAAATCTCATTTTTTTGTCACAAGAATTAACATTACCTCGTATTTCATGTAAAAGTTCACCCTTATGCATTGATTTAGCACAAATGAAACTTACCAAACCATATAAGAATGATAAGTAGGTCACCTTTGTGCCATCCTTCTCTATCCACATCAACCATGGATTTAATGAAAACTACATATTAGATAACGTGCCAATTGATATTCACTAACAAATGAATAATCATATTAAGCTGTAGCGACCATTATTTTGCTTAGAATTTTTTATCAACCTTTACCTAATGATCGACTTCTCCATCTAATTCCCTTTTAATGCTGATAAAATGAGACCTTAATAAAGTACAGTAGGATTTGTTTGATTGAGGATGAGTTCAATTAGCACACATGAAACTTACCAAACCATATAAGAATGATAAGTAGGTCAGCTTGTGCCATCCTTCTCTATCCACATCAACCATGTGCCATCCTTCTCTATCCACATCAACCATGGATTAATGAAACCTACATATTAGATAACGTGCCAATTGATATTCATTAACAAATGAATAATCATATTAAGCTAGCGACCATTATTTTGCTTAGAATTTTTGGTCAACCTTTACCTAATGATCGACTTCTCCATCTAGTTACCTTTTGATGCTTATAAACTGAGACCTTAATAAAATATAGTAGGATTTGTTTGATGTGAGGATAAGTTCAATTTGTTTCCGCTTGGACTTATTATTTTAACCATTATTTTGATAATCAAAATTAAGTCTTCAAATAATATCATAATTTTAAAATATATATATATATATATGATAGAGAGACAACGCCATAATGAATAAGTCTCATCTAAATTATTTGAAATGTTTCGAAGTCTTTACCCATTTTAAACGAGCTTATAATGGAGTGTTTTAATTTTGGGAAAATAAATAATATTTTATGATATTAAATGAGTTTGTAATGGAGTGTTTTGATTTTGAGAAAATAAATAATTGTTGAATGTTTTTTCATTTTAACTTAATAGATGAAGACATATTGAAATTTTTTTTTTAATCGTTGGCTTAGATTAATTTTTAAGGGAATATGTTCATTATATGTTTAGTGCTTATCAATAGTTGTAGTGTGTTACAGAGTTTGTTAGAGATGGGGAAATTAATATATAAGCAAATTTTGTTTAGCAAAATGGTCCATTTTACAATAAGAAGTGTAATTCCTTATTTTCCTCAAACTAAATTAGATTCATGCCACATGGCTCCCAACCCACCAATTTCCTAGGGATTTGAGATTATTCCAATTCTAATAAGTTCATATTCTAATTAGATGTGGAGATTAATATATAAGCAAATTCTATCTAGCAAAATGGTCAATTTTACAATAAGATGTGTAATTCCCTTTTTTTTTTTCAAGTTAAAGTTGACCCATAACATTTTTATACATGGTTACTCAGGTAAATGTGTACATTGGTAAAACATTCTTCGTGTTGCAATAGTTTTTTTGTTGCAATAGTTTTTATTGTTACATTTATTTATAAAGTCTTTGGATATGTCAACCACATTAATATTTTAATGTGGTTGTACTAATATTTTATGCTAAAATAACAATGAAAATACTTCTTATTATATTATTTAAATTGTACGTATTAATTTTAATTATATTTGGAAAAAACAATAAAATTACATTAGGAATCAAAATTATTAACACTAATATCTAATATAAATTATTATAATAATTAATATAGATTGTTATAAAAATATATATTGATTAGTTAATTTTACATTTAAAAAAGATCCTCTAATGGAGTGTCAATTGTGTCAATGTTGATGAGATGGGAAGTTGGGGTTGTGCCGCCACCTCCCAATTGCATTATGCATTAATGACATGGAGGAGTGTGGCACGAGGTTGTTCAATATTGCATGTAAGCTTATAGTTGGTATGGAGGGTTGGTTTCTTTATATGTGAGGTTTGTTGGAAGTTTTGGTGTCTATAGGCACATGCTAGAGAGGAGGCAAGAGTCAAGGTTTGACCTCTCTTTACTGGCTGCTAGAATGTTTAGTGGAAAGAGTGACTTTGGCTTTCTAGAGATTCAATTGTACTGGAATTTGTTCTTGCTTCAACCTTTGTTCCAGTGAAGGTTATATTTGTTTACATTTTTGTTCTTTCTTAGTCCTTTGCCTTGAGATCTAAGTTGCATGTAGTGCTGAAACGTTTCAGTCTCTTAAACCAGTTACATTTAGAAACATCACCTCCCAAAAATGGAAACGTTGGCTGAAACATAATGTATGTATTTATATACATAAATAAATTTATAAATAAGTGAATAGCACATTATCTTGCAAGAAAAAGGGAATAAGGCCCATAGATGGAAATTTAGAAGGAAAACCAAGTCTATATTAACTCTCATAAATGGTCACATGATCGTCAAGTTTCAAGTATGGGTGCGTCCTGAAACACTGGGTTCCTAGAAGTTTTGTGCAAGATAGCTTGAGATGTTTTCATGATAGGTTTTTCAAATTCTTGAGGTGGTTTTTATTGTTGGGGCTAGTTTGGTTATCTGTTATTGTGTGTTTCTTGTTTGACTTTAGAGGTTGACAGACCATTCTGGTTCTATGAGGTATATGTTTTTAGACATTATATTCTTGGAATGTCTTGAGTCATGAAATTTCAAATGTTTTCATATTTGGTCAGTTTTCTACTGTGAAGACCTATAGAAATGTACTAAGTCACTTATTAATTAGCTGCTTAGTTTTTTCAGAGTATTGTATCTGGTATTTTGAGACATAATTGGGTAGAATTGTGTGTTTCATGATCTTGGGTTGTGAGGTGTTTGTTGAAGGAGGAGCAGCTCCATTAGTCCCTCTTATAAATTTGGTAGCCTCTGAATTAATTTTAAAGGGATATGGAGATGATTCAGTGGTATTAGGTATAGGGTGTCAAGCTAGTGTGTCTTGTATTTTCTCATGTTCCTCTGCAGGTCGTGGTGGCCCATTGTTTCCATTATCCATAGTGTTGATGCCCCCTAGAAAATGAATGTAATGTAGACAAGGGGAGGTAACAATGTCCCTCTAGGACAAAAGAGGGTTAGACCATTTACTTATGATTATGTAGCTAGATACTTCAATGTTATTCCTCTAGAATTGAGAAAGGAAATTAGTACGTTGGAATCTCAATACAGGATGGAATGATAAGTTCATTTTCCCTTGGAGCTACTTGGCAATGTTTCGAAGAGGATTCTTGGCCCTGGTCATTGCAAGTGTAAGAAGAAACAATTTATGACCTCATTAGCTTTGCATAAACAAATTCTCACCTTGTTGAGATTACTCCTCAAAGATTAGCAGGTGGAGAACTATAATGGTTTTCCCTCCTTGGAGGATGTTAAAAGAATGCTTTGAAATTAGAAGTTTTGTCTAGATTACCTAGATTCTTGTTTGGATCACATACAGAGTTACATTGTGAGTGATTCTGAGAATGGAAATATTATAGATCCCCTAGGTTCAAGTTTGCAAGTGTCAGGAACAATTTCTTCTAATGGAAATGATTATAAATGCAAAAAGTTCACAATGTTAGCAGGCATTCTTGTTCTTGTTATTCATGTGGCTTAGCCTCATCCATGTTTTGTAAGTTTAGGTTGGCTTGGTTAACAAGTGTGGACTTCTAGTTACTACTATTTTGCTACGATTCTGGTTGACCTTTCTCCTCTAGGTCTTGGCTCAAATTTCAGACATTGCCTATTGTGATATTATTTTGGTTTTTCATGTTAAATATTTGTTGTAATGTGGCATTGGTTTGTTGGGGCATGTTTGTTGCTACTGTGGTGTTTGAATCTCTTAATATCGATATTTCTTTGTTATCATTTCTAGTTTGCTATGTATTTGCTAAGAAAGCGTTGGTACTGGGATTGTATCTTTTGATGGCCTCGGTACATAGTCATGTTAAACTTGGCCATTTTTGCTTTTTTGTTGGTCTACTATTCGGTGTGTGGGATTGTAAATGGTGACTAATAAATAAACACCCGAGGGAGAATTATGAATCACCTATGTAAAACTTGTTTTTTTTATTAATATAAATGCTTCCCTTCACAAAAAAAATTAATATACTTTTGTATAGAAATATATAATGGAAAAAATTATACACATTATTTTATTGATTTTATATTTTACATTTAAGAATAAAAATATATAATGTAAAAAAGTTATGCACATTTATTTATTAATTTTATATATTTCTTTTTTATAAAATTATATTAGAAACCAAAATTGCTATTGGACTATTTAATACAAATTGTTATAAAAATATATGATGATGGAAGAAAAAGGTACATATCTCTGTCACACACACTTAAATAAAATTCAATTTAACTATTAAATGTTTTATTTCTTTCTATGGTATGCATTTAAGTCAATTTTATTTAAAATTAGATAAAAATTTATTTGAATTATAAAATCTCTACACTACAAATATCTCAAAGATATCTTAAAAAGAATTCAAAACGTTAAATTTATTTATATATTAAAATACATTATAAATAATAAAAAATCACAATCTCATAAAAATTTACATCATCAATTAAAACAAATAAATAAATAAAATTCTCATAATTAAATTAAATTAAATTATTAACTTATACATTACCCAAAAAACAAAAAACAAACAAACACAGCTGAAATTAAATTATTAACTTATACATTACCAAAAAAAAAAAAAAAAAAAACAAAACAAACAAACACCGCTAGCGTGGTGAGGTTTATTAGTGTTAATCATTTTCTATTATAAAAATTATTATAATAATTTTAAAAATTATTTTTACAAAATAAAGGTTATTTTTGTTAGTTAGATAAAATTCTTTTTTTTGTCAAATTCAAATTTTGTCTAAATTCAAAATTTTTAATGATATGATGAGCTATAATGTCTTGATAAATATTGTTGTGATGGCTTAGAGCTTTGTAAACTCTTAAGTGACGTGTGGGCTAGCTTGGTATTAACAACCTTTAGCTCAAGATCTTCTGGCTAAAAGGAAAGTTGATTTCTTTTCTCCAGGAAAAAATAAAAGTACTAACTTCTCTATTAATATAATTTAAATTTTTTAATAAATAATAATATTATTAGATAAAATAAAAATTAAATTGTGTAAATATTTCTCAAAATACTATTTATAAATAAAGTCAATAATCTTGGTGATATAATCCCACCTTTATTGGAAGAATATATCTCACATGCCTTAATTGCATTCCTCCATTCATGTTCTAAGGCAATAATGTAAAGTATGGGGAGATGGGAAAAATATAATTCATCTACCTTAATTGCCCTCCTCCATTCACGTTCTAAGGTAATAATGTAAAGTAGAGGGAGATGGGAAGAACTATACATAGCAGAAATGTTTTAAGGTAATAATTTGCAAAGTATGAGGGTGTTTTCACGACCAACACTTTAGCATCGGGAGACAAAACGAAAGTTCGTCGAACAGTTGGCTTTTCCAGCATCATGGCTATTCGATGGCATATTCACATCCACATCATAATTATGGACATGCACATAATATTTGTGGTCACTAAGGTGGTGTACCTTAGTGGTAGAGCTAGGCTCCACACCTGTCATCACATGTTATTAGTATGTCACATTTTTATATCATAACCTAGTTCAAATTTAATTAAGTCGAAGTGAGTTAAATGTGAGCAGGTGGGAGGTATTGTCCCTATGTGTGTTAAGTTGTCTGGTTTCACATTCTACTTTTCCTACTCTGAGATGGATTAACCCTCTCATGGAGGATTGGATGCAAGTGAAGTCACCTATGACCACTGAGGTAAGCTCATTTATGAGCAAAACGTGTTTAAAAGTCTTGGAAGGTGTTGAAGAGCCAAAGTGTACCGCCAACTACTAAGGGGGTCTCCCCAGTGTGAAGTCCCAATTAGACCTCACATCGTTCGGGATTGGAGGCCCATCCAATATGTGGGCTCGGCTCACAATAGGTCATTGACATGGCAAGGAACAAGTAAACATAGATTCAAAAATGAAACATACATGAAACCACTATGTATCAGAACATAACATCTTGCGTATATGAAATCACACTTAAAAATATGGTGAGGCACTGGATAGCTAATACAACCACCATGAGTGAGCATGGGAATAAGTGCTAAAGATAAAAAGTAAACATCTTATTAATATGTTGCAACTTCAAATACATATCATGCAATTGGTCAATAACCAATAGTGGAACATGGGCTGTTCATACCATTGCCCGATGTCAAAACCCTAGCCCTACTACAAACCCACTCTCCTAGCTACCAAGAGTTGAGTGGCCCCAGCTCTCAAGCATAAATCCACTATTTATATTGGCCTCAACTCAAGTGCCGAAGTCCCTGTAAATGAGGCCTGAGGGAAAATTTATAGAGATGTGGTGATTTTTCACCTACCGTGACCCTTGGCCTTCCCTCATGACCTTTCTACTACCCTCACGATTCTTGAGATTACCCACTTCTTTCTCAGGCAAAAATGATTGTTACATGCCCACATCAGTCCTAACATAGTGGCTGATATAATGGTGGGCGATATTTGTATTATGATGAAGGAGAGAGAGGGAAAGATGTAGAGGGTTATTGGAAACTCTAGAATACTTGTTTCCCATATGTCGCAATGATGTGGATGCTTGGTCCTTGAACCGACTTGTTTTTTTGCCACTATGCTTCGCTTGCATTCATCAATCTTTTGGTGATGTGCCTTGGGGTTTATTCAGGGGTTCTTGAATCTCGTTAGGTATCATCTGACTTGCTGTGCAAGCTTCATGATAAAATCTAAATCTTCTGTATATACCAATATCTTTCTACCTACCTTTTGCCTTGGAGCTAGCTTGACTTCAATATCTGTTGTTGACCAAGATCATGCATTTCCACATCATCAATCCCTTGGGTCATTTTAGCAACAAATTGGGCTCAAGTGTCTGCATAAATGACAGGGACTTACCTTCGCCACTTCCATCCTACACATGTACAAAATCATAAATTAATCATCAAGAAAAAATGTACTTTGATGAAATATAAGGTATAAATATCACAATTAATAATGAACCAGAATTCTTAGCCTTGACATATATTGAAATTTCATGGTCACAAATATGTGCGTTGATACGTTCCATGTCTTGGCACCAAGGTGGAAAAAATCATTTCTTTCCTTGAGTGGTTAGATTATCATTGTTCTATCACCTTTCACTCTCCTTTTCATCATTGTCGTACATGTTGGGCATTGTTGCATTGTGTTGTTTTTAAACAGTTGCAAAGATGCTAAGTAAATGACCGGCTGAGGCCTATATTTATTGTCTTAGGTCATGCATGTGGGCTTGCATGGGTCGCAGGGCCTAATATAGGTTAGTGTGTGACCTTTATGATTCATGCGACCTATGTGACCAGTGAAACCTTTGCGACTTGTGCTATCTATGCGATCTTTTTGTGACCTGTGCTACCTGTGCGACCTTTGCGGCCTATGTGACTTGTGTGGCCTGTGTGACTTGTGCGACCTGTGTGACCTATGGGACCTGTGCGACTTGTGCGACCTGTGCGGCCTATGCGACCTATGTGACTTATGCGACCAGTGCGACATATATGACCTGTGCGACCTATGCGACTTGTGTGACCTATGATACCTTTACGAATTGTGAGACCTATGCGACCTATGCGACCTTTGCGGCCTATGCCACATATGCGATCTTTGCAACCTTTGTGACCTGTGCGACCTATGCGACCTTTGTGACCTTTGTGACTTGTGCGACCTGTGCGACATGTGTGACCTTTGCGACATGTGCAACCTGTGTGACCTATGCAATCTTTGTGACCTGTGTGTAGGTTTCAACCCTATACAGAAATTACCTGCATACAAATTCTTAAAACACAGAAAATGAACAATGTGAAAGCATAACACATAAAACACATATACATAGAGATTTCCCCTGGATCCGAAAACCGTGACTACCAGCTTGATTTTTCATTATATTCCTTTCAATGTTACAATACATATTTATACATGCCATATCATCCAATACCATGGACCAAAAACCATCGTGTCCAAAACCATGGACAGAAAACCATTGCATCCAAAACCATGTGCGAAAAACATGCACAAAACCATAGTTAGGTCCACCCAACCTAATATAGGGTCCAAAACCAAAATTTTCCAGGGCGCTCCCTAGACCCCATAGAGTGGGGTTACTTGCACCCCTCAAACCCCCTATGACTCCCCCCACTACGCAATCAACACAACAAAGGGGGGGCTCTGCCCCCCTCCTAACACCCCGGTTAACTACGTGGGCTAGTCGTGGAAAGAATATAGCACAACCCAACATTCTCCCACTTGTTGTTTTCTTTCCACAGGGGGCCACAAGAGAGCTTAGTCATTTATCCAGCCCTACAATGCCCATTGTTTCTCTACACCAAGAGAACTTCTCAGAGCTCACAAATTTTGTCAATGCATCTGCAATATTCTTCAAAGTGTCCACCTTTACTAGCAACACCTTTTTTTCTTCTATCATATCCCTCACAAAGTGATACTGAACATTAATGTGCTTTGTCTTTGAATGATATGCAGGGTCTTTTCCAAGAAAATTACACTTTGGCTATCACAGTCTATCCTTATAGCTCCCTGTACTAACCCCATACTTGAACACAATCTCTGCAACCAAACTGCTTCCTTGCTTGCATGAGTGGCTGCCATGTATTCTACCTCTGTAGTTGTGTTGAAGCCCCGAAAATCGGGTCTAAAACAAGGGGGATACCCGCCCGGTCTGGACCTTGGTTGGCAGCTCCTTTTCCGTTTGGTATAGCGGGTCCGACTGGGGATATGGGACCAGTTTCCCAATTTGTGTGTGCGTGAGGAAGATCTGATATTTCTGTTTCTAATAGTTTCTAAATGGAATACTTCTAATTTAATTCTAATCTAATAATAAGGAAACTATAATTCTAATGACAGAAATATGTAAATCTACACTAACCCGGGGTGTGATTTTTCTTCTATGTGATCTAAAATGATTTCAAACAACAACTGATAATAAAGATCATTCAGCTGTTATGAGAAAATAATTCAGTACAGATGAACCACTTCGTATAAAAAGTTAGATGAAACAGTTGTGAAAAACATATCGCGTAATGAGCTTTTCATACACTAAGCATAAATAAATAGCTATCACCGTACAAAAGTGCCAAATGATAACTCGGGCATTCATACATTAATATATAAGCAACTAAACTGGAAATCACTCTAACACAAGGCAGAAATAGTTAAGAGATAGAAATACCATTTATAACTAGTCCTACTCATGAGCTTCAAGCGATAACGATTTATCTCTCCTTGATCAAATATCCACTAAGAGTACAAAAGTGCAACATCAGTAGCAGATATCAAATGCAAACATCAATAAATCTTGTTCCATTCATTCATCAAAACCTCCTCAGAGTGTACAAAAGTGCATGTTTTGGGGATAAGTTTTTGATAAATTTCAGGACCCTTCTCTAAATGCATGAGAAGGGTTTAAATACTACTAAACTAATTCTAAAAATAAATTATTACAAAAATGTAGGATGCGGTTTAAATGACTATCCTCTTTTCAGGAAAATAAAACAATATTAAAGCTAAAATTAAATCTAACATTAAACTACTTTTATATTTGGTCCTTGAAATCGCACGCATGCAGCATCTGTTTGAGAAGAGTCAGCTGGCTGACTTCCGCTTTTAGCTGAGCTGAGAAAACAGAATCGACGAGAGCTGGTGCCATCTTTTCGACCGAATTGATGATACACTTCACAGTCATCCACTGGCTATGTGGCTTTACCAAGTATGCCCAGTAATAATCCCAGTTCAACTTGGTTAACCCTTGAATTGCTTTTGCCTTTTCTTGAGCTCTCTGTTTCCAATCTGCCTGTAGTTTTACTTTCTTGCGATTTTCGGGACTTGCAAGTGACTGGGCAACTAGCAGCTTTCCTTTTCTAGAAATTTTTCTCAGCGATGCGCGATTAGCAACTGCCTCCGTTTCTTGATCCAGGTTTCCTTGATGCATTTTTCACCTTTCAATAGATATAAAGTTCAAAATTTGTAAAAAATAATACTTCTGTGAACTTTTGACCTTGAGTCTTAAACTGTTTGTTTCTGATTTCTGCGCTATCCAGTATCCACTTCACCATGTCTGTATATGGGAGGATTTTTGGCCTTGCTGCTATCCAGTTTAAGAATGAGCAAGCTAGCTCTGAAAGGGATGCTTCTGCAGAACCATTTGAGCCCGCGGTAGCAACTACTTCCATTACCCTGGGATTCTCCTCTTCGAGTAGATTATACATGCCTTCCCACGTAGCTATTTCCGCGCCTCTGTTACAAGTCGTGTCTGTATATAAGGGCACCATTTCCTTTCCTTCTGAGCTCGGGGCTTTGCCTTTCTGTCCCATTTCAACCTGTGTAATGCTTTGTATCAGCCTCTGTCCTCCGTTCTTGCAATTCACAAGTGAAGCGAAAATGAATGACAGGGAAGGGTGATGGGAAAAGTTTTAAATGCCGCAGACATATCAAGCATACCACCTTACGTGAAATGATTCTTTCGATAAGCATGCACCCATAATCCATTATAATTGGCAACTACCTCATTTATTAGCATTAAAGCGCATAACCAGGTGTCAGCTCAAGGAAAATACTTTTCTTGAATAACGCGCCCGAAAGATCTGCGATGAAGCAATTTTGCAATTTTCTTCTCAACATCGCAATATCGCAAAATCGATCACTCATGACATCGCATTATAGTATTATCACTGTATCGCGAAATCGCAATATCGCAATATCGCAAATCACAAAAATGTTATGTATGACAGACTTTGTTAACCTGTTTCCTGGAGATGCAAACTTGCGATCGGCGTTATCGCATATCGGCAAATTTTAAAGTATTTCAACGTGAAATGTGTTGAATGCGATGCGATATTTGTTGATTATCGCATATCTCAATCTCACAAATGGTGGAATTGTGCTTGTAAGGTGGCGTCCCGCTATCTTATGCGATGTGATATTTCCTAAGGAAAGATTTATTTTACCTTATCATAAAACTTAGCTTTTTTGGATTTTCCAAGAGGGTTTCCTAAGCTTATGATGGCAAATTTATTCAAAAAGGAAATTTAAACACTATTTTAATTTTTTATATTTTTAACTAAGGGTCACCACTTATTTAGTATTAGGAATAACACGCAATAAGAGGGGAGGGTTGTTGATGGCCACAAGAAGTTGATAGTGCCGCTACAGATTGTTTCTTACTCATCCAACTGACTGCCCCTCCAAATAGGTTAAACACATACCCACTTGTAGATCTTCTCTAATCCAGATCTCCAGTCCAATCTACATCAACAAAGCATGAATATCCAACACTCTATCCAATCCTAGTCTTCCTTGGTAGCACAAACCATAATCACTAGTGCCACGCAAATACCTGAAAACCCGCTTCACTGTTGTCTAGTGCTCCTTCCCTAGTTTTGAAGTAAACCTTCTCAATACTCCCACTGCATGTGCAATGTCTGGTCTAGTACAAACCATCAGATACATTAGGCTACCGACTGCACTTGCATATGGAACACGAGACATGTTCACTTCCTCTTCTTGTGTCTTGGGACATTGTTCAGCAGATAACTTTACACCTACAAGAATAGGAACCTTCAACGATTTACTATCCTGCTTATTAAATCTCTGAAATATTGTCTCGACATACTTCCTCTGGTTTAACCAGAGCTTCCTCTTTGTCCAATCTCTTTTAATTTTCATGCCAAAAATATAGTTTGCAGTACTAAGATCTTTCATGTCGAATTTGGAGGACAATTGGGTCTTCAAATCCTGGATAATTTCTTTGTCATTTCCAACCAACAACATATCATCCACATACAAGACCAAATAAATAACACGATCACCAATTAATTTAAAATACACACAGTGATCTACTTTGCTTCTAGTGAAGCCAATTCCCCGTATAAATGTATGAAATTTATGATACCACATCCTTGGTGATTGTTTTAACCCATACAAAGACTTCTTTAACTTGCATACCATTTCTTTCTTACCCTTCACCGCAAAACCTTTAGGTTGCTTCATGTAGATCTCCTCTTCCATATCCTCATGAAGAAATGTTGTCTTCACATCCATTTGTTCTACCTCAAAATCAAAAGCAGCAACAACAGATAGAAGTATCTAATAGAAGCTACCTTGGCAGCAGGAGAAAAAATATCACCAAGATCAATTCGTGGCACCTGGGAATAAACTTTTGCTACCAACCGAGCTTTGTATTTCTCCACCTTTCCTTCTGCATTTATCTTCTTCTTGAACACCCATTTGCTTCCAATGGGTTTCCTTCCAGCCGACAACTCCACGAGATCCCATGCCTCATTTTTGTGCAAAGATGCCATTTCATCAACCATGGCCTCTTTCTAGAGTTTGCCATCCTCTGAATCTACTACTTCCTTCATAGTTCTGGGATCATCATTAGTAATAGATAAAGCAAAATTTGAATAGAAAGAAGATGGACTATACCTTCGTGGCTACCTTCTTTCTCGAACTGATCTTCTCACACCCAGAGTTTGTGGCTCTTCATCTTCTGATTCCTCCTCTGCTGTAGAGTCTGAATCTTCCTCCTTAAGCTCAAACTATATCTTCTCAGGTTCTTTTTGTTGACTTCATGTTTAATAACAACTTTCACCTCTCTGAACACTACATCTCGGCTGTACACAAACTTCCTTATTACTGGGTTCCAAAGTTTATAACCCTTTAAACCATCCTGATACCCAATAAAGATGTACTTTTCATATTTACTACCCAACTTTTCTCTTTTCTCCTTTCGAACATGTACATATGCATCACATCCAAATACCCTTAGATGTGAAAGAGAGAGTTTCTTACCAGTCCATACCTCTTGTGGAGTCTTATCCTCCAATGCTGATGAAGGTGATCTGTTGACCAAGTAACATGTAGTCTTGACCACCTCTGCCCAAAATTCTTGTCCTAACCCAACAACACTAAGCATGCTTCTTGCCATTTCCATTAATGTTTTGTTCACTCTTTCTGCAACTCCATTTTTCAGAGTTGTATATGAATTAGTCTTCTACTGTGCTATACCACACTTCTTATAGAATTCTTCAAATTCCTTACTTCAAAACTCTCCACCGTTATCTGTCCTCAACACCTTTATCTTCTTCTCTATCTGGTTTTCCACCAGAGCTTTAAATTCTTTAAACCTGCCAAAGAATTCAGATTTCCTCTTAAGGAAATACATCCATGTATTCCTTGAGAATCCATCTATAAATGATACATAGTACACGGAATTACCCAGTGATGGAACCTTCACAAGTCCAAACACATCACTGTGCACAAGCTCTAATATCTGTTTCGCCCTCTTACCACCAGAGGGGAAACTCACCCGATTCTGCTTCCCATATACACAATTTTCACAGAAATAAAAATCCAAAGAATTATTACTCATACCTTCTACCATACCTTTACCATGAATTATTCGAAGGCCCTTCTCTCCAATATGTCCAAGCATTTCATGCCACAGCATGGTCTTCTCTCCAGAGACCACTAGATTTTCTGCTCCAATTTTAGGAACCACGGAACTGTTGCACCCATCAATGACAGTGCTACCTTGCAGCTTGTACAAAGTCCCAATCCAAACTCCCTGCATCAATACCAGTGCTCCCCGAACCATCTTGCAGGTATCCTTCTCGAACATTCTTTTTACACCTGCATCATCCAACTTGCTTACGGAAATCAAATTTCTAGCTAATGCAGGAATATGCAGAACACCCAGAAGTGTTCTAACCCTTTCACCTTGCAACTTCAACCTTACTTTTCTGCGACCAACGATTCTAGCCTTCTTATCATCCCCCAAGAAGACATCACCACCATCATATTTCTCATCCTCGCAGAACCACTCTCTATGGGGAGTGAAGTGAAAGGATGCACCTAAGTCAATCAACCATGCCTCATGATCTACCTGTGTACTTGAAGAAGCCAAGTAAACATCCCCACCTTCATTTGAGGTGGTTTTCACCTCTGCAGAAGGAGCATCATCAAATCCCTTTCCTTTATCAGGAGCTTTAGATTTACAGTCCCTTTTGTAGTGCCCTTCCTTTCTACATTTTCAGCACACCACCTTTACAGGTTTTCCTAGAGATTTAGATCTCCCTCTAGATTTAGACCTCCCACTCGATGACTTATTTTTGTTTCTATTTTGGGACTGTCCTCGTACAGACAAGGCATCACCATTTTGTCTCTCCATATTTTTCCGTCTCATTTCCTTCGTCAGAAAGGATGAGACTATTTCATCAAACTACAAGGCAGTTGCATTGCTACCTATTGCAATAACCAGACTATCCCACGAATCTGGTAGAGAACACAACAAACTGATGCACTTATCTTCATCTAAAATTTTAATATCAATAGATAATAATTTACTTACCATAGTATTAAATGTGTTCAGATGCTCTATCACTGAGTCTCCATCTTTCATCCTCAAGATATACAACTTTTTTCATAGGAACATTTTATTCACTAGAGACTTAGATTGGTACAAAGTCCCTAACATTTCCCACAAAACCTTAGTCGTAGCTTCCCTTAATACATACAACAATACTGAATCTAAGACACACAATCGTATTGTGCTCTTTGCCTTCTGATCCAACTTCTTCCATTCTTCATCATACACTCTCATTGGTTTAGTACCTAGATCTACTACGACCCACTGATCTTTATCCACCAACAGATCCTCCATATTGAGTTTCCATAACTCAAAACTATGACCATTAAATTTCACAATCTCTATATTTCCACTGCTCGCCATCTTCTTTCACCACCAAAATCGATCCTGCAGACCTCCCACTGAACAGGGTCTACCACAGGCCCAAGCGAAACCCCTCAGCAACAAAGGCATCCCCTTGAAGCCAAAACAACTCCGATACTAGAGGTAGGTTTTAAACCCGTACAGAAATTACCTGCATACGAATTCTTAAAACATAGAAAATAAACAATGCGAGAGCATAACACATAAAACACATATACATAGAGATTTTCCCTTGGATCCCAAAACCAGGACTACCAGCTTGATTTTTCATTATATTCCTTTCAATGATGCAATATATATTTATACATGCCGAAGCATCCAATACCATGGACCGAAAGCCATCACGTCCAAATCCATGTGCGAAAAACATGCACAAAACCATAGGTAGGTCTGCCCAACCTAATATAGGGTCCAAAACCAAAATTTTCTGGGGTGCTGCCCTAGGACCCATAGAGTGAGGTTACCTGCACCTCTCAAACCCCTTGTGACTCCCCCGCTACGCAATTGGTGCAATGAAGGGGGGGCTCTTCCCCCCTCCTAACCCCCCGGTTAACTACGTGGGCTAGTCGTGGAAAGAATATAACACAACCCAACATTGTGCGACCTGTGCGACCTATGTGACCTATGTGACTTGTGTGACCTTTGTTACCTTTGTGACCTATGCGACCTGTGCGACCTTTGCAACCTTTGTGACTTGTGTGACTTGTGCGACCTATGCGACTTGTGCGACCTTTGCGACCTGTGTGACCCATTGATTTGGCTAGGTCGCATGGGTCTCAAAAGAGAATGGAGTTGTGACTTAGCGACTATAATGGCCTTGGTTTAGTTTACAAAAGAGACATGAGGCTTTTCTAGACTTTTTTGGGGTTTCTTGGCTTCCGAATAGTCTCTAAGGATGAGCGGTAGCTACGGAAAAGGTGAAGGGGCTCTGAAATTTAGAGGAGTTAAAAAAATTTGGAGGGCTTGTTCCAACAGCTACAAAAATCGGCGATTCACTGGTAGAATTCAGCATCTTGACCCGCATCCCTACAATAGTTCGAGTCTAGATAATGATGGAAGGGAATATTGAACAGTTATTATGGGTACTTGTTACCTTAACCTTTATAGATATGCCTTCTCTTTGTGTCTCATCCAAGTCTTGTTAGTCAATAAACATCCAATTAGGAGTTCACACATGCCAATAGTCGATGATGATGCAAATGATGAGGCAGAGGGCTTATTATATTCAGAATTTTAAAATAAGTTTCTAGTGTTGCTCTACTACGAGCAGACCTGGACAGTACCCCAATGGAGTCACTCCAAGAAATCAAAAACGTTGCTTCGCTACTAACGAGCCTAGATAGTACCCCAGAGTTGTCCTATTACCTCTCTGCGTAGGAATCCTTTCTCGATCCTTTACCCTTTATTTAACTTCATTTTCTTTTATGTGTGAATTTGCATTTATTACTGGGCATTCATTGCACTAGGGTGGACGAGGGATCCTGACTTATTTTACGAGCAAGAGAGGTTGTTTCTTGTTCGACAGAAACTAAAAGGTATTCTGATTTAGGTTTGTCTTCATGTCAAGCTTCCACATCTCATCTCCAGTTAACAAGTGAAAAAACAAAACAAGTCATTGAAACAATCATGACCATGGTGAGCACAAGGTTCAGGTTAAGGGTATAAGTCATTCAAATTGATTAGGGTTCCCCACCAACAATATGTTCTTATCTTCCTTGTAAGTAAATTAGACTCGTACAAAAGATATCTAGGAGGAAACTTTGATGGTTGGTTCTAAGAGAAGCTACCCATTGGCGTGACAATCATAACTTCACATAATCATTAGGGCTAGGGTTTTAATTCTAGGGTCTTTGATGACTAGGGATGCTCTCCTAGGGTTTCAACATGTGCAAAGAGGTTGAAGTAATGCAGTTTAAGGTTTGAGAAAGTACAAAAAGGGCATGAGAAATATATTCATAGTACTAAAGGTTCAAAAGCTTCAGGCTCATGGAGGCTCAATCAGGTGGTATGCAAAATAAAGGGAATTTCCAGGTTAGGTCCAAGGCAAGTGTTTGTTAAGAAAGAAAAATATGTATGATGTAATGCAACGGACATGGCTTATGATGCAATGCAATTCTATGTACAAAAGAGATAAGATAATTGCAATTAAAAGACCAATGCAATGCATATGCAAAGGTTTCATAGATTCCATGTAATAATAAGAGAATGCAAGGACATGAGTGCAAAATAAACATGAAGGGAACTAACTGCCTACAGTAAGGAAAATGGAACAGGACAAATTTAAATCATAAAGCAACCTCTAATCAACAGACTAATAAGAAAAGAAAACTAAAACCTAACTTGTTTAAACCCTAAATCCTAATTTAACCAGAGAGGAGGTCGGGTTATTTGAAATCAAACTTCTAATGCAACCACCGTAGTAGTTCCCGAACTGCAAAAATAAATATGACATCAACTAGAATTTGTACAAAGAGTTGTGCAAAAAATAAAATGCTTACCTATAAATCATGCACAATAGAAAGAAAATCTCTTCTACTTATAGGGAAACGTGCCAAAAAAGACCTTTCAAGGAAAACTGCAACCCAATCTTGGTAAACCGAATCACAGGCATGAAATTTATAGTCATATAGCCATGACATACATCTGTTCATGCTTAAACCTAAACCTAATGCAAGTAAGTCAAGGTGATGCCAGCTAGCAAAGGAATCTGCCGGATTAATCCGATCAGCAACCCTATCATGAGGTAGAGGATGATCAACCTGATGACTCTCGAAAGAGGAGCTTCTTCCAGGTGTAACTGATATCCCTAAGGATTCAAACACAGAAAGCCTAATCTCAGGAACCCTAGTTTGAAGTTGTTCATAGACTTTGTCAAGGGAGTGAGGACCTAACATAACCATTAGCAAAAGCTGAAGTGCCTCATAGTCCTAACCAATCTCCAAACCTTCAAACGACACGCCATTAAATGTCGGTAGCTTCGCAAGGTTTGTAGGTGAATGCATATGGTTATCATTGGTTGTGACCAGAAAACTATCAATGAAAATACTGTGGATTGGATCTAATGTCTGAATATTGATAGATTGGCAGCTCGACAGATTAAATTCTTTATATTCCCAAAAATGAATTGAATCAACCAAAAGAGTCTCAGGCAGCGGATAGGTCAGGCGATTGGTACCTTCCAATATAGGAGATTGTAATACATCATCTAATTGTGTATGTTGATATACTGTACTGGCTAGGAAACAATCAAAAAGATTTGAGACAATGGCTAGAGCATTCCCTTCAACAAATAAATTAGGGTACAGAGGTTGATGCACATCTGCTGAAAGGTGATGGATAGATTTTCTCAGAGAGACATCACTCAAATTATAGGCTTTCCAAGATGAGCTCACATTCGATAAAATGATCTTAAGATAAGCATGATGTACGAAAACCATAGTTTCAGAAACCCTAATTTGACTTGGTTTAGGGGTCTCATCAGGAACGTGAGAACCTGACATAACCATCAGCGGAAGCTGAAGTGCCTCAACTTCCTGATGAGTCCCAAAACATTAAAAAGGTGGATCTGGTGGCTTCTTAAAATAAACATATGGGTACATAGGATGATCCCCAGAGGTGTGAGTGAATATATTTTCGTATAATGAGAATTTTCGAAACCACCAGTTTGATTAAGATGGGTATTTGACACATAAGGCTTCTCTTGGATTGAGAGTGAAGAGGGATTAATGAGAGAAACATCTTGATTTGGGTGATATGAAAGGGCCTCTCCTTCACTTGTTAAAGAATCTGGGTGGAAAAGATGAGGCATAACATATTTTAAATCCACATCCCTTGACTTTGAAACATCACCCTCATGCACATGATTGCAATCAACATGAGCAAGATAAATATGTGAATTATTTGTCGGAACCGCTAATGTAATAGATCCATGGACTAAATCAGGGTAGAGTGGATGCATAAGGTCATATGAAGGGGTACCAATCGGACCCAGATTTGCATCCTACCCATTTATGTTCACCACAGGGGAAGATGGATTTTCAAGCATGATGTGGTCTCTGGAATTGATGGGATAGTTAACTTTACCTGATACAAGATCAAGGCCATCATGGGTAGGTGAATGAGATCCAGGATTATAGTGAGACGTATCTTTAATGGACTCGATCTAGGTTCCATTAATAGCAAGAGATGTTATATAATTTTTAGATTCAAGATCAAAAGGATGTACGAGGGATTTAGAGCTGAGATCATTAGATTCATTTCCTAGAAGGAACTTTTCATCATCTAAACTATTTACAGCAAAAATATTATTATGTAACAAGTCAAGAGGAGGATAAGAAATCCCACAATCAGTAATCTCTTCCTCGGAGGCTTGAGGTTGTTCCAGATTCAGAGAGAGAGGCAAAACAAGATTATGGGTAGAAACTGAACACTTTGTAATTTGCAAATTATGATGATACTCATGCGAAACAGGACTTGTTTCTAATTGAAAATGTTGTAAAGAAATGAGAACCAATCGTTGAAAATTTATATTCAAATACACCTAGTCGACATCACTTTCAGGAAATTCTAAACAAATATGCACAAATCTGAAAGAAAAATCCTCTAAAGATTCTTCAAGTTTCATCCTAAGTCATTTATCCTCTTTAACACATCTTTAAAATCGTACCTGTCAAATTCTTGTTGGATCTTACCGACGAGTTGCTCAAACGAATGAATGGACGCCACTGACAATGTGTGGCACCATTGCTTGGTGCGACCTTCAAGGGTGAGGGAGAAGACCACACAAGCAAAATCTTCATCGTCTATCTAAAAAGATTCACAAAACTCGAGGAAATATGAAATGTACTCAGTTATGGGTGTTCCTATTAGCTCTGCTACATAGCTTTGACTTTTGAAGGTCAGAAATGAGCTTGGTCTGCTCGGTTATGCTTAAAGGAAGCTCATAATGGTCATTCTTGCCTTTTTACTTTGCCCCACCCATTCTCCCTTCATCTCAGTTTCCTCTGTTTTTCTTCTAAAAACCAACAAAACCCTTTTGTTGCAAGCCCCGAGCACTAAAGCCAAAAAACCCCATAAAACCTTAGCCATGCGTCTTCGCGCCTTTAAAAAACTCATTGCCTTTAATCTCAGCCATGGATCCTCCCCGCCAAATCTAATGGCTCCCGTTGCATCTAATAAAGAGACTTGCATGATCGTTTCCCCACCGTTCGATCATCTCTGCCAAGATCGGACGGCCTTTGCACTTTTCGCACCCACAAAGTGATGGAACGTTAGCGCATGATGGAGAGCGGTTTTTCTCTCTTCTCCACCGCTACATGTCATGCACTGAAAGGGATCACGCGCCCTCATCCTTTTACCGCCCAATGCCCAAAGGTGGTGCGATCGATACCACTTACCGCTTAACCTTCCATTCCTGCCCGATAATTTCCACGCCCCTTCAACGCCTGATCATCGTTGGATTTGTCCGCCTAAGATCTAATGCCCCACATTCATCCCACTCCCACCTCTTCTAATATACTCTGCTAAGCCATCTTCGCTGTCTACTCTCCCGATCCGACAACCAATCTTTCTCCCTCATCCAATTCGTCCACTCGCCATGCAGTCCACGTTCCTTGACCTCTCTGTGTGCCCGAAGGAAAAAGGTGACTGGCTTGCCAGTACCAGTCACAGTTGCTCCTCAACAACCATATTTAACAAACAGAATGGCCAGAGGGAAAAAGGATAGAGCACAATCATCTAGCTACGTTTAGTAGTTATGGAACTTCATTGATACGAACACTCCAGTTGCCTGAGGGGACAGCAGAGCACCTAAAAAGATCAGATTCATCCACCGAAGTAAGAAAACACACTCAGAGACTCCATCAGGTAGTTAAATGCAATTGGTGGTCGATTATGACCCCTCCATACCTAAACGGCCAAGTGCCTTTGTGATGAAACTCTGTATATACCGAAAAACAAGATGTAATTAGGGTTAATGGTTGATGTTTTGATGTAAGGTTCAAATTTTGGAGATTGTAACTATTTTGACACTTGTAACATCTCATCTTCATTTCCAGCTAATACAAGCTTCTTTTGCTGTTAATTGCTGACTTTTCATTCTTCTTTTGTTCCAAGCTATGCCTGATATGTTGTATTCTTGAGCTCCTGATGTTTAGCATTAGAGTAGCTATCATCCTATCTCTGTGTTAAAATCTTGTATGTATCATTGAATAAGCTATTCAGGTTTTTCTTCATCTAGTGCCAGAGAGCTATCATCCATTCTGTGCATTGGTAGACTAGATTTGTAGACTTCTTTACTGGTTGCAACCAACCATCACATGGTCTTGTGCATCTACTGGTGTGGTCAGTATTCTCCATATTTACCCAATCCTTAAACTGTGAGTAGTTGGTGGTCTAAAGCCTTGTAGTCTGGGGGTGTTCATGCATGTTTGGAGTGAGACAAAGTAGAAGTGGTTATTTGGCTTGAACAAGCATCATTCCTTCCATTCATCCATTTGAAACAATAGGTTGAATTTATATGTTACCAGGCATCTCCGAGCTACAACCTAGGAGAGTTTCTTGGAATCCTAACATACTTTGCGCCGTTGCGTGGAGAGGAGATTGAAGCTCAGCTTCCCTAGGAGAACGACATAGATCCAGCTTTGATGATAGACAAAGCTCGGACACATTTCTGGTTGTAATCATCTACTGGGTGACTCTGGAGGACCAACCTTTGGCGACTCCACAATACAGTTCTGGCTCACTTTGTGAGGCATACCCCGAGAAATCCTCAGAAATCACTAGCTGACCCAGTGCTTGACCGTGAGAGTATTGTTAAGCAGAAAAAGATCATTCAGAAAGGAGCATCAGGATCAGGTAAGCCAAAACAATCTTATGTATCTCTGCAAGAGAGGCTTATAGCTAAGCATGTACAGTTTGAAGATATAGAGCCTAGCATTGTTAGTGAAGAAATACCCTCAGAGATTCATAATGCTCCCCTTTGGATGTGAGTCCAAAGAGAATTTGCCACATAGTCCATCATATTCCTTTGTCCCTGTCATTTATTTCACAGCTCCCTACCTTTCAAACTGCCAGTATCCATCCACCTACCCCAGTCATGGCAGGCCCACAAGCTCCCACTAAGATAGAAAGAATCATAGCTGCTAGGTATGGACCCCTAGTCCTTCCTGTTCCTTTGAACATCATGCCTACAGGAGAATATCAGAAATACATGCCTAAATTCACTAGTACAGAAGGAGTAACAGCTAAAGAACACCTTTAATCTTTTTATAGCTATGCTGGTAACCTTGACGTCAATGAAGACGATGTGTGGATGAGAGTGTTTGTCAAGAGCCTTGATGGAGAGGCTAGAAAGTGGTTCAGAGAGCTGACTTCTAGGTCCATAGCAGACATTGAAGCATTAGATGATGTGTTTTTAAAGCATTAGGGAGATAAGAAAGACCTGCTATACTACCATACTGAGTTTGGAAACCTCAAGAGAGAAAATGGGGAATCATTGTTTGATTTCAATAAAAGGTTTAATCGTATGTATAGTAAAACACCAGCTGAAGTAAAGCCTACCCCCACCTCTGCAAAACTCACCTATGCTAATGCATTTGACGCTGACTTTTTCTTGTTCTTGAGGGAAAGAAGATGTGCCACACTGGCCGAAATGCAGGATGTAGCCCTAGAGGTAGAATCTAATATCATGGTTGCAGAAAAACTCAAAGGTCATGCTAACAAAAGGAGGCAAAGAGGTGAAGCTTCCACCTCTTCTTCATCTTCAGAACCCAAAATAGATAAAATGACTAAGATGATAGAGTCACTAGTTGCTGAGATATCTAAGCTGAAGGTTGAGTAGAGTTCTAGGAAGGCAAGGTTGCCTAATTCATTTGCTCCTAGAAATCCAAGTTCCTTCAGAAGAGCAAATGATCAATTGCAGATCATTTAACGAGGCAAAGAAGCAAATGAAGAACAGAGAGTTAAGACTCCTTTTCAAAAGGTAGTCATGGAGGAGGAACATCTCGATGAAGAGGATGAGATTCACTGCATGGAAGACAAGGGCAGTGATTCCTTTTTTACATTAGCTACCTACGAAGAATCATTACTCTGGGACTAGACTAGTCAAGAGTGGGACAGAGGAGTTGTTCTGCAGACTGATGAACAACAAAGGTATAATTTGAGGTCAAGAACCAGTAATGTCAAGGAGAATCCTACCCAAAAAGATGCTGTCCCCACAGAGCAGTAGATCAGTAGACCAAAAAAGCCAGCACTGATCCAGTGATCCCCAAAGCTCCAACTCAAGAGGTAAGAGGCCCTGACAAGTTCCCTTCCGCTTTAATTTTTGAATCAGAAGTCCATAAGTTAAAAATATCTATGTCTCTGATAGAGCTTGCAAAGAGTGAGGTATTTAGAAAGCCTATCCTTGATTCCCTTGAGCTAAAAGCCTCACAAGCCTCCAATGACTATGTAAATTTGCAAGATGATAAACCTACAGTTGTGATTAGCCCAATGACTGAGCCCTCTGATAATAGCTCCCCATCGTTCTATGTCTCCTTGACCATTCATGACAAAACCCTCCATAACTACCTGCTGGACACCGGTGCCAGCCATAATCTGATGCCCAAAGTTGTCATGGAAGAGTTAGGCCTTGTCATTACTAGACCTTATCATGATCTATTCTCCTTTGATTCAAGAAAGGTAAAATTTCTGGGATTAATCAAATACTTGGCTATTACCCTAAATTATCTGCCAATGAAGAGCATGATGATGGATATTATGGTGGCAGATGTTCCCCCTAAGTTTGGTATGCTACTTTCTAGAGGGTGGATTAAGATGCTAGGTGGAACATTACAAAATGATTTATCTTATGCCACTGTCCCAATTTTTGGAGGGGAGAGCAGGAGATTGTACAGAGAAGCACAACTAGCCTACATCATCAGTGATGAGAAGAATCCTTCTAATCATCCCGTCTACGCTGTGGACACTGATTTTGGAGCATGTATTTTCCAAATTGAAGAATCCCAAAGGGCCTCATTGCAGCTCAAGAAACCAATAATCCAGGTGATGGAAGAGCAAGGAAGTCAGGTTTGGGAGATGTTCTTTGATGGAGCATGTTCAAGGGAAACTGCAGGAGTAGGGGTGGTGCTGATATCTCCAAAAAAAGAAATCACACATCTATCTTTCAAGCTGACTTTTCAAGTTACCAACAATATAGTAGAGTATGACGCTCTGATATTGGGCCTTAATGCAGCTAAAGACAGAGGGATCAGAAACATAAAGGTGTTTGGAGATGCTGACCTCATCATTCAACAAGTGAAAAATATGTTCCAAGAAAAGCACCTTAGGCTGAAAGCATATAGAGATGAGGTATGGAGACTTAAAGATTCTTTTGACAGTTTTTGTATCTCATATATCCCTACAGTAAAAAATCAGCTCGTTGATTCCCTTGTGGTGTCTACTAGTACGTTTATCCCTCCCATGCCTCTTAGACTAGTTTATGAAGTTCAGATAAAATATAGACCATCCTTGCTTGATAACGTCCAGCATTGGAAAGTTTTTGAGGATGATCACGAAGTAAATAGGTTTCTTCAGGTCATTGATGAATTCTCTAAACTGAAAATTGACCAGGAAAATGAAGCCTTGGAAGAAAGCCCCCAATCCCAGCTAAAGAATTAAATTGGCAAAGATAGCATTGTTCAACTGCCCAGCAATCATATACCTAAAGGCCTAGTTCCCTTAGAAAAGTTGTTTGACCAAAATGATGTGCCTTATAAGGCTGCCCAAAAAGAAGATCAATCTGCAGTCCATAAGCATAACATAGGGAGTCCAAAACATCCAAAGTATATAAATCTGTCCACCCATTTGTCTGCTGCCCAAAGTTCTGAATACTGCACCTTGATGAAGCAGTTTGCTGATGTCTTTGCCTGGGAGTATAGTGACCTTAAAACGTATGATAAAAAGATCATCCAGCATAAGATCCCCTTGGAGAAAGACACCATCCCTTTCAAGCAGAAGCTGAGACCCATAAATCCTTTGCTCCTTCCTCTGATTGAAAAAGAGATCAAGAAGTTGTTGGCTGCCAAAATCATAGTCCCTCTCAGATATTCAAAATGGGTAGCCAACTTGGTAGTGGTGAGGAAGAAAAGTGGAGAAATCAGGCTCTATGTTGATTTCAGAAATTTGAACAAATGCTCTAAGAAAGACAATCATCCCCTACCCAAGATGGATCATTTGCTGCAGAAAGTCTCAGGAGCTAAAGTGATATCTTTCCTGGATGGATTTTCAGGGTATAATCAAGTTGTTGTGCATCCAGATGACCAAGAGAATACTGCATTCACCACTACTTGGGGCACTTTTATGTATTCCAAGATGCCTTTTGGGCTGATGAATGCTGGAGCAACCTTTTAGAGAGCTATGGATATAGCATTCGTGGGAGAGAAGGATAAGTTTGTCCTTATCTACCTTGATGATATAACAATATACTCTAGCAGCCATTAGCCTCATTTGTAGCACCGGAAGAAAGTATTTCTAAAATGTAGAAGGTTTGGGATATCAGTCAATCCTAAAAAGTCACAGTTTGCTTTAGAAGAGAGCAAGTTGTTAGGGCACATTGTCTCTGCAGCAGGTGTCAACATTGACCCAGAAAAAGTGAGAGCAATACAGACCTTGTATGTCCCAAGATCAAAGAAGGATATCCAGTCCTTTTTGGGCAAGATAAATTTTGTAAGGAGGTTTATTCCAAATTTTGCAGAACTTGTAAAACACATCAACTCCATGTTGAAAAAGGGGTCTAAAATCAAATGGACTGAGGAAGCAAGAAGATCTTTTGAATCCATCAAGAGAGCCATTATGGAAGCTCCTACTTTGATTAGCCCAAACTATAGCAAGGAGTTCCATATATTTTTGTTTGCCTCAGATGACACCCTTGCAGCAGTTCTATTACAAAAAGATGATGAAAGTTCAGAACATCCAGTGGCATTCTTTAGCAAAACCTTAAGGGATGCTGAACTAAGGTATGACATTATAGAAAAACAGGCCTATGCTCTTATCAAATCCTTGAAAGCTTTCAGAATATACATTCTGCACTCCAAGGTAATTGCATATGTGCCCTCTGCTTCAGTTAAAGATGTCCTAATGCAGCCAAATGTTGATGGAAGAAAGGCTAAATGGATTTCAAAGCTGATTGAGTTCGACATAGAGCTGAATCCCACCAAGCTGGTCAGAGGTCAAGCCCTTGCCAAATTGATGGCTGAAGAAAATTGCAGGATGATGGACATAAACCTCATAGGCACAATTTTAGAAGACAGACAGACAAAACAAACCGTTGAACCAGGGCAGAGCCAATCGGTGGAAAAAAATCTAGCTTCTTTTGAACGGTATTCTACAATAGCTCAATTTTTACTGAAGCTAGAAGTCCCTTCAGGCCTAAGTTCAAGCCAAGCTAGAACCATTAAGCTTAGAGTAGCCAAGTATTGCATTCATGAAAACTTTCTATATTGGAGGGACCCATCTGGAATCCTTCTAAGATGTTTGGACAAAGAACAATCCATAGAAGTCATGCATCAGTTTCATTCCAGCATTTGTGGAGGACATCATTACTGGAAAACCACGACCCACAAGATCCTCAGGGCTCGGTATTACTGGCCCACTTTGTTTTTAGATGTCTTTTCATTTCTTAAATCTTGTGACAGGTGCTAAAGGTTTGAGGGAAAGTAGCAGTTGAAGTCCTTGCCTTTGAAGCCAATACACGCCAGCGGTCATTTTCAGAAGTGAGGTTTGGATTTCGTTGGAGAAATCAATCCACATTCCAGTGGCTAGCACAGATGGATCTTAGTAGCCACTGACTACTTCACTAAGTGGATTGAGGCCATCCATACAAGAAAAGCTAATCATCACGTGGTCATGAGGTTCTTGATAGAGAATATCTTCACCAGGTTTAGTTGTCCACATAAATTAGTTACAGAAAATGCAGCAACCTTCAAGGAAAAGGAGTTGGTGGATATGTGTGACTCAATGGGCATTAAGCTAGTTCATTCCACCTCATATTACCTTCAAGGTAATGGCCTAGAAGAATCTTCCAACAAGAGCCTGATAAGGATAATTAAAAGCTGCTGGAAGACAACAAAAGGAATTGGGATTCCAAGCTCAAGTATGCACTATGGGCTGACAGAGTGACCACCAAGAAATCCACAGGGAATTCCACATTAAAGCTGGTATATGGCACTGCTGCCATATTCCCAATTCAGTTAATACTCCTTGTGGCTAAGTTCTTGCAGGGAGAACAGAACAAGGAAGAGGGCATGGCAAAAATGTTGGGCTGTGCTATATTCTTTCCACGTAGTTTACAGGGGGTTTTAGGGGCACTCGTAACCCCACTTTATGGGGTCCGGGGAAGTGCCCCGGAAAATTTTGGTTTTGGACCCTATGTTAGGTTGGGTGGACCCACCTATGGTTTTATGCATGATTTTCGCACATGTTTTTTGGACGTGATGGTTTTCGGTCCATGGTATTGAACGCGATGGTTTTTCAATCCATGGTATTGGATGCTTCAGCATTTATAAATATGTATTATAACATTGAAAGGAACATAATGAAAAATCAAGCTAGTAGTCCCGGTTTTGTGATCCAAGGGAAAATCTCTGTGTATATGTGTTTTATGTGTTATGCTCTCACATTGTTTATTTTCTATGTTTTAGAATTTGTATGCAGGAAATTTTTGTATGGGGTTAAAACCTACATTTGGTATTAGAGAAGATTTGGCTTCAAGGGGATGCCTTTGTTGCTGAGGGGTTTCGCTCGGGCCTATGGTAGACCCTGTTCAGTGGGAGATCTGCGAGATTGATTCTAGTGGTGAAAGAAGATGGCAAGCAGTGGAAAGATAGAGATCGAGAAATTTAATGGTCAGAGTTTTGAGTTGTGGAAACACAAGATGGAGGATCTGTTGGTGGATAAAGATCAGTGGATCACAGTAGATCCGGGCACTAAACCAATGGGAGTGTCCGATGAAGAATGGAAGAAGTTGGATCGGAAGGCAAAGAGCACAATATGATTGTGTGTATCGGATTCAGTATTTATGAATGTATCAGGGGAAGCTACAACAATGGCTTTGTGGGACAAGTTAGGGACTTTGTACCAATCTAAGTCTCTGGTGAATAAACTATTCCTGCGAAAAAAGTTGTATAACCTGAGGATGAAAGATGGAGACTCAGTGACAAAACATCTGAATGCATTTAACACTATGGTAAGTCAGTTAGCATCTGTTGATATTAAAATCTCAAATGAAGATAAGTGCATCAGTTTGTTGTGTTCTCTACCAGATTCGTGGGATAGTCTGGTTATTGCAATAGGTAGCAATGCAATTACCTTGCAGTTTGATGAAATGGTCTCAGCATTGCTGACAGAGGAGATGAGACGGAAAAATGTGGAGAGCCAAAATGGTGATGCCTTCTCTGTATGAGGACGGTCCCAGAACAGAAACAAAAATAAGTCATTGAGTGGGAGATCTGAATCGAGAGGGAGATCTAAATCTCCTGGAAAACCTGTAAAGGTGGTGTGCTAGAAATGCAGAAATGAAGGCCACTTCAAAAGGGACTGTAAATCTAAAGCTCCTGACAAAGGAAAGGGATCTGATGAGGCTACTTCTGCAGAGGCAAAAACCACCTCAGATGAAGGTGGGGATGTGTACTTGGCTCCTTCAAGTACACATGTAGATCATGAGGCATGGTTCATTGACTCAAGTGCATCCTTTCACTTCACTCCCCATAGAAAGTGGTTCTGTGAGTATGAGAAATATGATGGTGGTGATGTCTTCTTGGGGGATGACAGTGAGGCTAGAATCATTGGTCGTGGAAAAGTAAAGTTGAAGCTACAAGGTGGAAGGGTTAGAACACTTTCAGGTGTTCTGCATATTCCTAGATTGGCCAGAAATATGATTTATGTTAGCAAGCTAGATGATGTAGGTGTAAAAATAGTGTTCGAGAAGGATATCTGCAAGATGGTTCGGGGAGCACTAGTATTGATGCGGGGAGTTCGGATTGGAAATCTGTAGAGGGTGCAAGGTAGCATTGTTGTTGATGGGTGCAACAGTTCCGTGGTTCCTAAAAGTAGAGCAGAAAATCTAGTGGTCTCTGGAGAAAAGGCCATGCTGTGGCATGAAAGGCTTGGACATATTGGAGAGAAGGGCCTTCAAATACTTCATGGTAAAGGTATGGTAGAAGGTATGAGTAATAGCTCTCTAGATTTTGATTTTTGTGAAAATTGTGTATACGGGAAGCAGAATTGGGTGAGTTTCCCCTCTGGTGATAAGAGGGTGAAACATATAATAGAGCTTGTGCACAATGATGTGTTTGTACCTGTGAAGGTTCCATCACTGGGTAAGTCTGTGTACTATGTATCATTTATAGATGACTTCTCAAGGAATACATGGATATATTTCCTTAAGAAGAAATCTGAAGTATTTGATAAGTTTAAAGAATTTAAGGCTCTAGTGGAAAACCAGACAGAGAAGAAGATAAAGGTGCCAAGGACAGATAATGGCGGAGAGTTTTGCAGTAAGGAATTTGAAGAATTCTGCAAGAAGTGTGGTATAGCACGACAGAAGACTACTCCATATACACCTCAACAAAATGGAGTTGTAGAAAGAATGAACAAGACGTTGATGGAAAGGGCAAGAAGCATGCTCAGTGGTGTCGGGTTACGACAGGAATTCTAGGCAGAGGTGGTGGATACTGCATGTTACCTAGTCAATAGGTCACCTTCATCAACGTTGGAGGATAAGACTCCACAAGAGGTATGGACTAGTAAGAAACCCTCTCTTTCACATCTGAGGGTATTTGGATGTGATGCATAGGTACATGTTCCAAAGGAGAAACGAACAAAGTTGGATAGTAAATCTGAAAAGTGCATCTTTATTGGGTATAAGGATGGTTTAAAGGGTTATAAGCTTTGAAACCCAGTAACAAGGAAGGTTATTTACATTCGAGATGTGGTGTTGAGAGAGGTGAAAGATGTTATTAAACACGAAGTCCAACCAAAGGAACCTGAGAAGATAGAGTTTGAGCTAAAGGAGGAAGAATCAAACTCTACATCAGAGAAGGAATCAGAAGATGAAGAGCCACAAACTCCTAGTGTGAGAAGATCAGTTTGAGAAAGAAGACAGCCAGAAAGGTATAGTCCATCTACTTTATGTTCAAATTTTTCTTTGTCTGTCACTGATGATGATCCCAGAACTGTGAAGGAAGCAGTGGATTCAGAGGATGGAAAACTCTGGAAAGAGGCCATGGTTGATGAAATGGCATCTTTGCACAAAAATTAGGCTTGGGATCTGGTGGAGTTGCTGGCTGGAAGGAAACCCATTAGCAACAAATGGGTGTTCAAAAAGAAGACAAATGCAGAAGGAAAAGTGGAGAAATACAAAGCTTGGTTCGTAGCAAAAGGTTATTCCCAGGTGCCGGGAATTGATTTTGGTGATATTTTTTCTCTTGTTTCCAAGGTAACTTCTATTAATTACTTTTAACTGTTGCTGCTACTTTTGATTTTGAGGTAGAATAGATGGATGTGAAGACAACGTTTCTTCACGGGGATCTGGAAGAGGAGATCTACATGATGCAACCTGAAGGCTTTGCGGTGCAGGGTAAGAAAGAAGTGGTATGTAAGTTAAAGAAGTCTCTATATGGGTTAAAACAGTCACCAAGGATGTGGTATCAAAAATTTGATACATTTATACGGGGACTTGGCTTCACCAGAAGCAAAGTAGATCACTGTGTGTATTTTAAATTAATTGGTGGCCGTGTTATTTATTTGGTCTTGTATGTGGATGATATGTTGTTGGTTGGAAATGACAAAGAAGTTATCTAGGATTTGAAGACCCAATTGTCCTCCAAATTTGACATGAAAGATCTTGGTGCTGCAAACTATATTTTGGGCATCAAAATTAAAAGAGATCAGGAAAAGACGAAGCTCTGGTTAAACCAAAGGAAGTATGTTGAGACAATATTGCAGAGGTTTAATATGCAGGATAGTAAACCGGTGAAGGTTCCTATTTCTGTAGGTGTGAGGTCATCTACTGAACAGTGTCCCAAGACACAAGAAGAGGAAGAGGACATGTCCCTTGTTCCATATGCAAGTGCAGTCGGTAGCCTAATGTATACAATGGTCTATACTAGGGAAGACATTACACATGCAATGGGAGTATTGAGCAGGTTTATGTCAAAACTAGGGAAGGAGCACTAGACAACAGTGAAACGGGTTTTCAGGTATTTGCGTGGCACTAATGATTATGGTTTGTGCTACAAAGGAAGACCAGGATTGGACAGAGTGTTGTATATTCATGGCTTTGTTTATGCAAACTAGGCTGGAGATCTGGATCAAAGAAGATCTACAAGTGGTTATGTGTTTAACCTATTTAGAGGTGCAGTTAGTTGGATGAGTAAGAAACAATCTGTAGTGGCACTGTCAACTACAGAGGTAGAATACATGGCAGCCACTCATGTAAGCAAGGAATCAGTGTGGTTGTAGAGATTGTGTTCAAGTATGGGGTTAGTACAGGAAGCTATAAGGATAGACTGTGACAACCAAAGTGCAATTTTCTTGGCAAATAACCCCGCATATCATTCAAAGACAAAGCACATTGATGTTCAGTATCACTTTGTGAGGGATATGATAGAAGAGAAAAAGGTTTTGCTGGTAAAAGTGGACACTTTGAAGAATACTGCAGATGCATTGACAAAATTTGTGAGCTCTGAGAATTTCTCTTGGTGTAGAGAGACAATGGGCATTTCAGGGCTGGAAAAATGACTAAGCTCTCTTGTGGCCCCCTGTGGAAAGAAAACAACAAGTGGGAGAATGTTGGGTTGTGTTATATTCTTTCCACATAGTTAACAGGGGGTTTGAGGGGAACTCGTAACCCCACTTTATGGGGTCCAGGGTAGTGCTCTAGAAAATTTTGGTTTTGGACCCTATGTTAGGTTGGGCAGACCCACCTGTGGTTTTGTGCATGATTTTCGCACATGTTTTTTGGACTCGATGGTTTTTAGTGCATGGTATTGGACACGATGGTTTTTCAGTCCATGGTATTGGATGATTCGGCATGTATAAATATGTATTATAACATTGAAATGAACATAATGACAAATCAAGCTGGTAGTCCTAGTTTTGGGATCCAGGGGAAAATCTTTGTGTATATGTGTTTTATGTGTTATGCTCTCATATTGTTTATTTTCTGTGTTTTAGACATTGTATGCAAGTAATTTCTGTATGGGGTTGAAACCTACAAAAAATGATCACTGACTTGGCAGAAGTACATCAGATTCGGGATCAGCTGGTCGAGAAGTCTGTAGCACATCAAAAGAGAATCAAGGAAGCCTTTGACAGGAAGGCAAAGACAGACAGTTTTTAGGTTGGAGACTTGGTTCTTTTATGGGATGCACTGAAAGAGAAGAAAGGCAACCATGGGAAATTTGATGCTCTGTGGACTGGACCTTTTGTCATCACTCAGATCCTGGGGAACAATACCTTCATGTTGCAAAGTATGGAAGGAGAAACAATTTTTGATAGCCTAGTCAATGGGCGATTTTTGAAAATTTATATTGTTTAAGGTCTTCAGGCCTTAATGTTGTAAATATGTGGTTTCAACAGGTTTTGGTGTAGACTTAATTAGACTCCATGCCAAATGGAACACTAGGAAATTTTGCTAATCTGGTTTTTGTAGGAAAGGCAATGGTCTACAGTTCTTGATACCTCACAGGGAGGATCTCATCCCCAGAAGGAGCCAGTGTTAGCTCTGCTACATAGCTTTGATTTTTGAAGATCAAAAAAGAGCTTGGTCTGCTCGGTTATGCTTAAAGGAAGCTCATAATGGTCATTCTTTCCTTTTTCCTTTGCCCCACCCATTCTCCCTTCATCTCAGTTTCCTTTTTTTTTTCTTCTAAAAACCAACAAAACCCTTTTGTTGCAAGCCCCAAGCGCTAAAGCCAAAAAACCCCATAAAACCTTAGCCATGTGTCTTAGCACCTTTAAAAAACTCATCGCCTTTAATCTCAGTTGTGGATCCTTCCTGCCAAATCTAATGGCTCCCACCGTGTCCGATAAAGCAACTTGCATGATTGTTTCCCCGTCATCTGATCATCTTTGCCAAGATCAGACGGACTTCACACTTTTCGTGCCCACAAAGTGATGGAACATTAGCATGTGATGGAGAGTGATTTTTCTCTCTCCTCCGCTGCTACATGTCGTGCGCTGAAAGGGATCACGTGACCTCGTCCTTTTACCACCCAATGCCCAAAGGCAGTGTAATCAATACTATTTATCGCTTAACCTTCTATTCCCGCTCGATAACAGTCATGTGCCTTCACCGCTTGATCAATGTTGGATCTGTCTGCCTAAGATCTAACGCCCCACATTCATCCCACTCCCACCTCTTCCGATATCCTCCAGTAAGCCATCTCCGCCATTTATTCTCCTAATCCGACGGTCGATCTTTCGCCCTCATCCAACTCATCCACTCGCCATGCAGTCCACGTCCCTTGACCACTTCGTGTGCCCAAAGGACGAAGGTGACCTGCTTAACAGTGCCAGTCACAGTTGCTCCGAACAACCATATTTAACAAAGATAATGGCCAAAGGGAAAAAAGATAGAGCACAATCATTTAATTGCATTTAGCAGTTATGGAACTTCATTGATACGAACACTCCAGCTACCTTAGAGGACAACGAATCACTTGAAAAGATCAGATTCATCCACTGAAGCAAGCAAACACACTTAGAGACCCCATTAGGCAGTTAAATGCAGTTGGTGGTCAATTATGACCCCTCCATATCTAAACGGCCAAGTGCCTTTGTGATGAAACTCTATATATACCCAAAAACAAGATGTAATCAGGGTTGATGGTTGATGTTTTGATGTAAGGTTCAACTTCTGGAGACTGTAACTATTTTGACACTTGCAGTGTCTCGTCTTCATTTTCAGCTAATACAAGCTTATTTTGCTATTAATTGCTCACTTTTCATTCTTCTTCTGTTCCAAGCTGTGCCTGATATGTTGTATTCTTGAGCTCTTGATGTTTAGCATTAGAGTAGCTGTCATCTTATCTCTGTGTTAAAATCTTGTATGTATCATTGAATAAGTTATTCAGGTTTCTCTTCATCTAGTGCCAGAGAGATGTCATCCTGTCTGTGCATTGGTAGACTAGATTTGTAGACTTATTTACTGGTTGCAGCCAACCATCACATGGTCTTGTGCATCTACTGGTGTGGTCAGTATTCTCCATATTCACCCAATCCTTAAACTGTGAGTAGTTGGTGGTCTAAAGCCTTGAAGTCTGGGGGTGTTCACGCATGTCTGGAGTGAGACAAAGTAAAAGTGGTTATCTGGCTTGAAAAAGCATCATTCCTTCCATTCATCCATTTGCAACAATAAGTTGAATTTATATGTTGCCAAGAATCTCTGAGCTACAACCTAGGAGAGTTTCTTCGAATCCTAACAGTTCCATCCTCACCATCAAACTTTAACTGAGACAAGTGATGTAGCTACTCCTGGGGAATGGAAAATCGAAAAATAGACAAACTAGATAAACACCCCAGGAGCAAGATTCTTGTTTGATCCATTAGCAGATATGAGACTAAACTGCAGGCTCCAATGGCTCATCTTGTCATCTGGCCCTCCTTCTAGCGCCAATTTGTTGACGAGCCAAAATTTACCGCCAACTACTAAGGGGACCTCCCCGATGTGAAGTCCCAATTAGACCTCACATTGTTTCGGATAGGAGCCCCATATGATATGTGGGCCCCACTGTTGCCATGAATTTTTCTGCTCTTGGTTATCAAATGAGAAGGTGTGAGAGTGGGGCGAGAATGAAGTGCTTGGGCAGAGAAACAAAATCAACCCAAGATTAAAAAATTGTAGAAAGAGGTCTAAACAAGTCACAACAATAATAAGAAGAGATAAACGATGAGGGCGATTAGAGAGCTAAAACCCCATTGGACACAATAAACATGAACATGCTGGAGGTCAATTGTGAAGTAGTTCACAATAGGTCACCGACATGGAAAGGAACAAGTAAACATAGATTCGAAAGCAAAACATACATGCAACCACTATGTATCAGAACATAACATCTTGCATATATGAAAGTACACATACAAATATGGTGAGGCACCAGATAGCTAATACAATCACCATGAGTAAGCATGGGAATCGGTGCCAAAGATAAAAAGAAAACATCTTATTAATATGCTACAACTTCAAATACATATCATGTAATTGGTCAATACCAAATAGTGGAACATGGGCTATCCATACCATTGCCCGATTTCAAAACCCTAACCCTACTGCAAACCCACTCTCCTAGCTACCAAGAGCTGAGTGGTCCTAGCTCTCAAACATAAATCCACTATCTATATTGGCCTCAACTCAAGTGCTAAAGTCCCTGTAAATGAGGCCTGAGGGAACATTTATAGGGATGAGGTGACTATTCACCTACCATGACCCTTGGCCTTCCCTCATGACCTTTCGTCTACCCTCACGACTCTTGAGATTACCCACATCTTTCTTAGGTCAAAATGATTGTTACATGCCCACATCAATCCTAACATAGTGTTTGATATAATGGTGGGAGATATTTGTATTATGATGAAGGAGAGAAAGGGAAAGATGTAGAGGGTTATTGGAAACTATAGAATGCTTGTTTCGCATATGTTGCAATGATGTGGATGCTTGGTCCTTAAACTGACTTGTTTTCTTGCCACTATTCTTCGCTCGCATTCATCAATCCTCTGGTGATGTGCCTTGGGGTTTATTCAGGGGTTCTTGAATCTTGCTAGGGACCATTTGACTTGTTGTGCAAGCTTCATGATAAAATCTAAATCTTCTGTATATACCAATATCTTTCTACCTTCATTCTGCCTTGGAGCTAGATTGACTTCAATATCTGTTGTTGACCAAGATCATGCATTTCCACATCATCAATCCCTTGGGTCATTTTAGCAACAAATTGGGCTCAAGTGTCTGCATAAATGATAGGGACTTGCCTTCGCCACTTCAATCCTACACATGTACAAAATCATAAATTAATCATTAACAAAAAATGTACTTTGATGAAATATAAGGTATAAGTATCATAATTAATAACGAGCCATAATTCTTATCCTTGACATCTCTTGCAATTTCATGGTCATAAATCTGTGCGTTGATAGGTTCCATGTCTTAGCACCAAGGTGGCATCAATCATTTATTTCCTTGAGTGGTTAGATTATAATTGTTATATCATCTTTCATGCTCCTTTTCATCCTCATCGCACGTGTTGGGCATCGTTGCATTGTGTTGTTTTTAAACATTTGTAAAGGTGCTAAGTAAATGACCAGCTGAGGCCTATATTTATTGTCTTAGGTCGCGCATGTGGGTTCGCATGGGTCGCAGGGCCTGATATAGGTTAGTGTGCTACCTTTGTGATCCATGTGACCTATGCGACCTATGAAACCTTTGTGACTTGTGCTATTTGTGCGACCTATGCGACCTTTTCGACCTATGTGATCTTTGCGACCTGTGCGACCTTTGTGACCTGTGCGACTATTCGACCTGTGCAACTTATGCAACCTGTGTGACCTATGCAACCTGTGCGACCTATGCGACCTATGCGACCTATGCAACCTTTGCAACCTATGCGACCTGTGTGACCTATGTGACCTATGCGACCTATGCAACCTGTGCGACCTGTGTGACGTATGCAACCTTTGCGACCTATGCGACCTGTGTGATATTTGTGACCTTTGCGACCAATGCGACCTTTGTGACATTTGTGACCTGTGCGACCTGTGAGACCTATGCGACCTATGTGACGTATGCGACCTTTGCGACCTGTGCGACCTATGTGACCTGTGCGACTTGTGTGACCTTTACGACATGTGCGACTTGTGCAACCTGTGCGACCTATGCGATCTTTACGACCTTTGTGACCTATGCGACCTTTGCAATGTTTGTGACATGTGCTACTAATGCAAACTTTGCGACCTGTGCAACTTGTGTGACTTGTGCGACTTGTGTGACCTGTTCGACCTTTGCGACCTGTGTGACCCATTGATTTTCTAGGTCGCATGGGTCTCAAAAGAGAATGGATTTGTGACTTAGCGACAAGAATGACCTTGGTTTGGCTTATGAAAGAGACATGAGGATTTTCTAGACTTTTCTGGGGTTTCTCGGCTTCCGAATAGACTCTAAGGATGGACGGTAGCTATGGAAAAGGTGAAGGGGCTCCGAAATTTAGAAGAGTTGAAAAAATTTGGAGGGGTTGTTGTAGTAGCTACAACAGGAGGCTAGATTATTGGTTTATTCTCTACAACTAGTTCATAATGGAGAGAGTACCTGCACCTTTCCTAACTATACATGTTCATTCACTCACATTCTAGCACCTTATATTTGCATGGCCATGGACTTGGGGTGGAGGAGTTATCGGGTCAAGGTCATGCTATGTGTGTATCGACATCCATATTTCTATTCACATTGGTGCAGAGGGAGTTGATTCTTGGTTTTCAATTGTATTGCTAATATATGGTTCTTCCATAGCCTCACAGAGGTCGGGATATCATTTTGCAGCCAAATTTTTTCTTCTGGTATCTCTCTTATAGTGTTAAAGTTTTGTTTTTTTTCTGTCCTCACAAAGGTCGAGCTATGGGATCCCACTAACACTACTAAAGTATGGTTTTTTCATAGTCTTCAAGAGGTTGGGTTATATCTTGCTTGGTGACTATACTTTCTTATTGTTTCATTGTTTTCAAGCTCCATTGTTTATTATACAAAAGGGTCAATGTTCTTTGTTTCTTTTCTCCACAATTTTGGGTTTGTTCCATCATTTGAACCTGTTGTAGTGTTACCTTGACAGCGCCTCAGAACTCAAACCTTGTCGGGATAACTATCCAATTTTGGTGTGTGGAGTATGGTACCCAAGTATGGTGTGTGGAGTATGGTACCTTATCTATTTTTGAACCGTTGACCTTTTCGCCCAAAAATATCTGACCATAACACCTATCACTATCAATTTTACACCTCTAAATTTATTAAAATAATTAATTAAATTAATCTCTTTTATATATATAATGTTCCAAATTAAGCTATTATTAAATTATTGTCAATAATGTGTACTTATAATATTAGGCCTATGCAGTAAATATTAACAAAACCTTCTAGAATCATAAGAAAACTTCAAAGTGTAAAGAGCCCAATCCTGCGAAAAGGACAAAGCTCCTCATAGACACTCACAACTGTCCAGAGTTGAAGTTTAATGAATTGGAATTATGTGCAGGAAAACGACACAAATAGTAATATTTTTACCATATAAAAAAATAAATGCGTGTGTTTTAAATTACAATTTATTGATAGGGAAGTGATTTCAAGAGAATTTTTTAATATTAAAAATATTTCTAAAATAAATTTATTTTTAACATTATTAACGTGAATTTATTGAGAGGAAACTTGTCTTGTAAAACTTTTTTATTATTTACAAATAATTAAAAAATATTATTATAAATTTTTTATTATTTTAAAATAAATATTAATTGTTATATTTAAATTTTCAAAAAATTGCATACAATTTTATGTATTTTCTTAATACAAATTATATATATATATATATATATATTTGTATTAAGAAAATAGATAAAATTATATGCCATTCTTTGATAGTTTAAATGTAATAATTAATATTTATTTTAGGACCGAATTAAAGAATTGTAATAATATTCTTTTAATTACTTGTAAATAAGTGAAACAGTTTTGTAAGACAAGTTCCTCCCAATATATTCATATTAATATTAAAAATATTTAATTGTAATAATATTCTTCTAATTACTTGAAAATAACTGAAACAGTTTTGTAAGACAAGTTCCTCCCAATATATTCATATTAATATTTAAAAATATTTTTAATATTAAAACGCTATCATGATTTTCTATATGTCGTCGTTTTTCACCCAATAATTCCGATTCATTAAACTTTGAATGGTGCACCTCTTTACAGTTGTGAGTGTCTATGGGGAGCTTTGTCCTTTTCATAGGATTGGCCTCTTTACACTTTGAAATTTGCTTATGATTCTAGAAGGTTTTGTTAATATTTTATTGCATAGTCATAATTATTGTCAATAATTTAGAAGTCCTTTTACCATTAAAAAAATAAAAGTATATGTTTTAAATTGAAATTTATTGATAAGAAAATGATGTCAAGAAAAGCTTTTTAATTTTAAAATATTTTAATAAATTTATTTTTAACATTATTAATAAATTTATTGAGAAAAAACTTGTTTAATAAAAAAAATATAAAGATACTTTTAGAAATAATTAATATATATTTTTGAATTAACACATGTTTTATATTATTAAGAGTTAAAATAAAACCATATCATTTTTTACTTTCTTTTATATCATAAATTTTATATATTTATTTATTTTAAAAGTTTGTGAATCCCAAAATGTGTTTAGGTTATTTAAAGAATGAAGATGGTAAGCAATGATTTGGATATGGGCCATTTTTATTTTTTTCTTCCGATGTGAATTGGGAAAATAGTTTCGATGAATGAAGTTAATATTATTTCAAATTTTTGTTATTAAACTTTTCATTTAGTTTTTTTATATATATGTTTTTTTAATTTACAATGACATAAAATTTAATAATGTCGATATTGATAATTTTATTGGTTTCTTTTATATTGTAATAATTAAGTTAGGTTTTACTTTTTATATTTTATTTTAAGTTTTATAATGATATAAAATTTAATAATGTTGATATTGATAATTTTATTGGCTTTTTTTATATTGCAATACTTAAGTTAAGTTTCAATATATTTAGTTTAATCTCTTTTAAGTATGCGGCGGCATTTACTTATATTAAAAGTAATATGAAGTTTTATTTTTGTTCATTTTGAGGAATTCATGTTTATAATAACACTAATAATAACTTAATTTTAAGTTTATGGTTAAGCTAGATAACAAATTGATCTATGAAATTTTATTACTTGTGGGACAACGGATCCTATATATACAAAGTACATCCAACTTCAATTAAAATAATGGAGAAACAAACATTGCATTTGAACAAACATTGCATTTGATTTTAACATTACGGATTATAAAATATTTTTGAATTTGGTAAGTTTTATGCCAAGTCTCACAATGGATACTATAAGTGTAAACCTCATGACCATAAATAATAATTAAGATATGTAATTTGTTGAAAACGAATTTTTTCTTATTCCAAACCGAAAATTAAACACATTGGGGTAATAAACCAATATCAATTAATGAAATTAATACATATATCGTTGTAACATTGCATTCCTTCGAAGGTATTAGTACCATACCTCCCCGATCAGTGTGTTGAAAATCAACCCAACATATAGGGGAGAGGGGATGGGAACCCTACTAATCCGACACCTCTCCTTGCATTTAAGAGCGGGGATGGCATTTCCATCACACTTCATGCACTCACACATTCCAACATCCTTGACATTCTATCACATTAAGATGGCATGGCCCACTTCCACCAGACGTTCTTGCCTTCCATGTCATTACCCCGAGTTTTCCTACTTCATATGAGGTGAATCCTGGTTGTAGCTCAGATATTTCCACCACGACCAAGGATTTTTTAGATCACTAGTTTATGGAGGCCCAGGCTCCCTCTAGGTTGGAATATAAACAGAAGTGTCATCAAACATACAATTGTATTAATAAAGGAAAAGAAATTTGCATGATAATATGCAAGAGTTTACAGAAAAACACTCATTAATCTCACATGAGGAGAAAAATAAGCTTTAAATATTCTTATTTCCTAAAACTAATTTGGTTATAGATCACTTATTTCATGTGAAAAATGTCCATTTACATTTAATGTGATTCTAACAAATCTCCTAACAAATTTCCTAATTTGATTCCTAAATAACAACACTTTTCTAGATGTCAAATCTATTATAACAAATAAATATTCTAAGAAGACACTAACTCTAAATAATTAAATATTAAAATATATACTTCAGATCATATATCTAACATTCTCCCCTTTGATCCAAAAGTGCATTACAACAAATATTGAGTTCTTCCATGAACTTAGTAAATTTGATCCTGCCAAGCGGTCTCGTGAAAATATAGGAGATCTGATCTTCTAAAGGACAATATATCGGTTTGTTGGTGTCCTTTGTGACGAGTTTCTTGATGTAATGATACTTTGTATCAACATGCTTTGTTTTGGAATGGAAAAATGGATTTTTTTGCAAGTTTTATGGCTGATTCATTGTCGATGAACAAAGATGTGGCTTTTTCTTGAGGAATTCCTAATTCTTGCAAAAATCTACGTAACCAAACAATCTCACATGATGCTTCCCATGTTGATATATACAATGCTTCTATTGAATAATTTTCCATTTTGGCTTGCTTCTTACAATTCCAAGAAATTGTTGTTGATCCCATATTTGTCAAATAACCTGATGTTGATGTTTGATCATCAACACTTCTAGCAAAATACGCATATGAATATCCATCAAGTATAAAATTCTTAGTCTTTTTTGTAGAGAATACCAAAATATTTTGTATGTTGGATATATCTAAGAACCCTTTTTGTTGCATCATATAAGTTTAATGAGCCTCGTCACTTTTTTTATTTTATCGATTCAAGTTGTATGTCATTCCTAATGTTTGGATAAATTGAGTTCATGGGATATAATCTATGAATACCATTCCTAATGTTTGGATAGATTGGGTTCATGGGACATAATATATGAAGGGGTGCTACACATTTTTACTTAGCAACCTTTGGTTCAATAATGCTTTGATGTTTTCCACAAATTTTTCTTGTTGGGATCAAAAGACTTCACAATTCCTTGAATTTTTAAAATGAATGTAGAGAGACATGACATTTGGAAAGATGTCAATTCTCATGTTTGATGAATGATGATCAAAGTGTCTCCAATAACTATGAGTTTTTTGAATCTCCATTATTTTGAGAGTTCTTGACCCTTAATACAAAGCTAAGTGATGAGCCTTAGTATTGCAACAAGAATGCTACAACTCCCAAGGCTACCAACTTTAATTATCAACCTGGGGTTCGTACAAACTAAAGAAGTATCGACACTATATGTGCAACATACAATGTGTCCTTCTTTTGCCGTCATGATGTAATGGAGTTAATGTAATGAAATCAAATCCTAAACTAATTGCACAAATGGAAATGTTACTTTGAAAAGAAATTAATCCTAGGCAAGAACAACAATTTGTAATTGAAAACCTAAGAGCATGAATTCAAATAAATAGGCCTAATCTACTTGGTGTTTTATTCTTCCTCGGTCACTGATTTAGAGCCTAGGAGTTATGATTCAACTCTAACAGACAAAAAACAAGCTTTTTGAGCAAATTTGGTCAAGTTTACACGTGCTAGAGGAGTGCTATAAGAAGTTACAATGTTTGCTACAGGAAGTTACAAGTTTGTTATAGGAAGATATAATTCACCGAATGACAAAGTAAATCAAATACATATGGGATGGCAATTTTTTTTTAATTTAATAGGATTTCTTAAGTCTCCATTCCAAGTGGGATCACTCAAAAATATCGTTGTTAACACATGCTAAAAACTAGCAAAAAATTACTAGTCAAAAATCTAGAAATTCAAGAACTAGTGAGCTAGTTAACCTATCAAATGGCTAACCTAATCAAGTGCAATGAAATGGGGTAAATTTTGTTATTAACGTGGATGTTTTTACAATATAATTCAAGTGGAATAAACTCAAATGAAGCCCATTAGAATGTTCTAAATAATAGCAGAAAATTACTATTATTTGCTACAAGGGACTTCCAGAATATTTTAGATTTGTAAATAAGAAAACTAATCCAAGTAGCTCAATGATTATTATGACCTTTAAAAGTTGTTCCAAGGATGAAATCATGCTTTTTATCCTGTAAAAGAACTCACTTCAACTATTTATCACAATCCTAAAACAAGAAATCATCAATATTAAATGTAGAATTAGGAGAAACAAGAAGAAGAGATGCATGTGAATAATAAGTGAAAAGAAGAAAAGTAAATTATACAATAGGCATATGAGGCTCCTAGGATGGCCAAGCCCAAGGATATTCGGAGTCTTATGAAGGAGACTAAGCTTTAGAAGCTAAAAAAGGCACCAATCTTTATTGTTTCCATCAATCCAATCACATCACTGCTAGAAATGAAAGTGGAGCTACAAAAATACAAGTTTTCTCCACAAGCAGACTAAGGAAAACCAACCCCTAGAGGAAAATTCGAATCGGTACTTACAAAAAATGATGAGGAATCATTCTCTTTAAAAGGAGGGCGATTTCCCCTCCAAAATGCCTCAAATAGTGGATTTGGTTCCCAACACTAGGGATCTGCATTAAATGACAAGGAACACATTCCTAGATTTTCTCAATCATTGGAGCTCCAGAATTTGTGCAATAATTTCATAATATATTGTTGATATATTATCCAATATTGATCCTCCTATAGTAGGAAGCAATTCCCTAAATTATCTCCTCCTCCAAATCTTCATAATCTATTGAATATTCTCACAACATTCTACAAAAATAAATAATATTAGGCACAAATATGCAATTATCCATAAACCTTCCTAATGAACATATTAAAGTTCTAATGCAAAAAGAGAGGTTCAATTTTCTGAAGGATGGTCAGATGGGCCTTAATTTATGTCTAATTTGGAGGCCCATCATACCCCCTACTGAAAGTGTTGCTCATCCTCTAAGAAACTTAGTGACCTCATTGTGCCTCATTCATGGCCCTGATAGCCTCTCTCTTGTACATTCCTCAGTAATTTCTCTTAAGAGTCTTAGTTGTAGGTTCTTCAAGGATAAGCACAAAATGTAGTTTTTCTTTTCATGATTTTTTAGCAGCTCTTAAAGCACAAAAACATAACTTTCCTCTTTGCAAGTGAACTCTGTTGGCTTGTAGATCCATTTCATTCACATCCTCTCCCTTGAAACATTCATTCCATTTTCACTCATTTTTTTGAAACTGTTTATACCATTAGCCTACCTTTTTGCCCTTATGCAATATGGGTTTTTGAAGATTTTTCGGTTTGGTGAGGTCTTGCACATCATTTTCCAATCCCTTGCTACCGTTTTCCACCGTTTGATCACCTCTAAAACCCTCAAAAAACCCTCAAATGTGGTCCTGTAGCAACATAGAGCATCCTATAGTAGACCTGTAGCACACCACAAAATCTATCAAATATTGACCAAAATTTCACCTCATTCTTAATTGTTTTTTCTTCTTACTTTTCTATAACATCTTTTAGGCCTTGGAAAAAAGCTAGAAAAAGATTAGAGCTCTCTTGGAAAGCCTCTTTTCGTCATTGTGGTTTGATTTCTATTTTGATGGTGAATGACTTCTTGCCTTTTGTTGCCTTATTCTCTTTTGTGGCCTATACAATTGCCTAATGGGCTTTGGGTTTCTCTGTTTTGATTAGGTCTCTATTAGGCACTACCATTTTGGTTTTTAGCACAGTTTGTTCCTTTCTTCCTTCTTCCTCGAGTTTTTCTTTTGGCTAATTTCCCTCTTCTCCCTCTTCTTCTGCTTATTAATTTGCTTCTTCTTCTCCTTCTTCTTGGTTGTGGGATTTATATGGTTAGATCCACCCCCCATAGCCTTCAATACAACTTTCCAAAGTTGGTAAGGAAATTTCCTATTTTTTATAGAAGTTTTAGATATTCCTGTGTAATGAGAGTTTTATGACATAGGCAAAAAGAAAAAATTTGTCATATTTCCTAGAGGAAGCTTGATTTCATGCTCACTCAAAAATAATTGCAATTCCCCTTCTTATCAGGCTCAATTCAAATGAAATATCCATATTTCATTTTTTTATTTGTAAACATTTATCAAAAGTTTCCCATAGGTTGTACTACTGAAAAAAATGAAAATTTTTGCAGGCTTCTTGTTCACATATGGCAAGGAGAAATATGTATTTACCCTTTCTTTGTGTGTTGTCCTTCGAATCCTAAAGTTTGGCCTCAAATTAGAGGTTTGTTGCAACAACGTTTGCCTTCATGTAGCATCTATGTTTTTCCTTTAACACATAGTCTGTCTCTCTTGTAGTAGCCCCGTTTCTCCTGTAGCAACTCTTTTTTCTCCTATAGCAGTGGAAATTCCTCTTGCAACTGGTTTTTCTTGGCTCCCTAGGTGTCTGTATTTCTCTATGAGGCTTAGGTTGCATCCCCTTAGCTTAAAGGGAGGTTATTCCTTCAATATGCTCCTTATTTCCCTCTAATTCTTCCTTTTGCTGATAGCTCAATTGCTTAATTGCAATTAAGGTTGTTGAGGGAGGTTGAGGCTTCCCTTGTTTGAGTCTAGTGCTTCTCCTTCTATTAAATCCTCCACCCATTTCTCCTAGTATTCCTCCTTGATGTTAGGTAACCTTGTGGAAACTAGAAATTTTTTAATCGGCCTCACTGGTGAAACAATGGTAAATTGTTTGGTATTATTGAGGAAGAAGGGTTCTTGAAATGATGTAAACCAAACTATTTTCCCTCTTAACTACAACAAATTTCAAAAAGACCTCCTACTGATCAATTGACTGTTACAGGCTCTTAATTTCAAGCAAACTTCTCATGCAATTGGATGTGGAAACAAGGAAGAAGGGCGTCACTTACTTCTTGTCAGAGAAATTATCAGTGTACATGAAGGTTTGAGACAATATCATATCACTGTGACACCTTTTTTTCTCCTCCCAACTCTTCCTGTAGCTCCTCTTGGCCCTCCTATAGCACTCACAGGCCTGCCTGTAGCTTTCTCTTGTAGAACTAGCAGACTATGTTCGAAACTCAATGACATCCTGGGCACTAGCTTGTTCTTCCTATACCTATTTTTGGAATGAGTGATGGTGAAAATGAATTTGATCTAGCACATAATAACCTCTTTTGGTTAAAATCTTGGAGCGCTTTAGTGACTTGCCATTAAACTGAGTTTCCTCTTGTGGACTGTTGTCCCTACTAACTATAATCATTTCTCTCTCCTTGTAATCATCACTTTCCCCTCTTTGAATTCTTCACATTGCATGTGTGTTTAAGTAAAATGCAGTCTTGCTAGTCGAGGGTGGTCAAGTTTACGCACCAATTTTAGCCTATAAAACCATTTTTTATGTGCATTGCAAACAATTTTTTTACCTTAATATTCTCAACAAGAGAGGTGAAGAACAAATGCATACATGTGCCTATTTGATTTCGAGATGTTGTAGATGTATGCATGTTGTCATGGGCCTTCATATCATTATGGGTTGAAGGAGAGGCATGCATGTTGCTGCTACATTAATGATCGATCCATGCTTCTTTGGAGGTGCTAATTTTCTTTGCTTGCTTTTGCACAAGTCTTCATAGCTTAATGATTCTTTGACTGATAAGGTTATCATGTGCAAGTTTCTTTCTGGTGTTCAATCTACTACCGATAGAGTGGATGGAATGATTCCTAAGGAGGACATGCCCCTTCTCAATCGTCAGAAATGGCTTCATGATGCTCAAGGTTGCTAGATCTTCTGATGTGTGAGTGAAAAAATAATTTATGTTGAGTTCAGGTATAACTATGCAAGCTGCTATAGGAGGAATCCTCTTCCTGCAGCAATCATTTAATTCCTCTTTGAGACCTCATTACTACATGTGGGATTGATGGAAAGCCATAAGTGGTGTAGGAAAAGGTTAAAATCATCAAGGGGTGGTGTAGGTGGTGGAAAAGTTGACGACAAAGTTTTTTTTTTTCTTTTTCATGTAAGGAAGAGTGGAATTTGAAGATAAATTTTGGTTAGATGGAGTGGATGAGTGATGAAAGTGTTGTTGTGGGACCTATCTCAACCTTCCCTGAAGAAGAATTGACCTTTTTACCCCTTTCTCCAATCGGATCTGCCTCCTATAGCTTCTTCTCGACCATCCTGTAGCAATTCAGACCTTCCTGTAGCATTTCAGGACAACCTCTTGTAGGAAAATTAATTTATTCGTATCTCTCACACGGTAGACTGGGTTGACCTAAATTTTTTCGAGAACGTTTCCATCATCCTTATGCACCTCCCCAAAACAAATCGTGGCCAATGGATCCACAAATATTGATAAAAAATAAAAATATTTGTAGGTGATTTAGGTCGATTTCTCAAAAAGTGTGCACCAGAATTTGCTGAAATTGCTTGAGCATGTTTCCATCATCCATGTGAATCTCCCCATGTAAGAACTTAGAAAATGGATGCACCTATTTCAATATATGATAAAAACAATTTGCTTCTCTATGTATGTTGGCTTCATGTAGCAAAACAGAGCTCTCATATAGCATTTTAGGAAACCAAGGAAAATGAATGAGAAAGACTTGGAAATTATGGGTGGATGTTGGAAATGGATGAGGGTGATGGATTGACATGGCTTTGGTCCTTTTGGAGCATCTAAGAAAAGGAGGAGAAAGTCCAAGTTTGACTTCCTTTGACTAGATTTTTGATGAATTTTTTCCCTTTTGGTGCTAAGTGTTCTTGTTGCTTGAAAAGGTTGGAGAGCACCTGCATTCATGAGAGAGAGATACATGGAGCAAAGAATTTTTCATTTTTTCCTTTTAGGCCTACTAGCTACCTCAATGAGTTTTTTAACTAGTAGGTCTGCTTAGGCTCCCCAAAGGAGGTTTTCACCTAGGATATTTTCTTTTTATTCTTTTTTCTCTTTTTTTCCAACCCATTGACCGCCTCATGGAGTTTTTCAATCAATGAGCCAATCGCAAGTGCCACAAATGAGCTTTTCACCTGAGATTTTATTTTTTTCTCTTATTTTTCATATTTTTTATTTCTTTTTCTATCCTACTCTACTTGAAAAAAGAAAATCATTTTCAAGTGTACGAATGCTTCCAATGGATGGACTTGCAGAACAGGATGATAGATAAAATCATGTGTAGGCTCGAAACATATGCTTTGACATGTACCTGAATGTGAGATACCAACTACTTTTACTGAGATGAGATAAAAAATTGTTGAAGAAGAGTGCGTTGTAGCAACTTACCAATTTTCATGGAACCATATTCAAGTATAGTTGTGATGCCCCTGGTCCACCTGTTGATTTGGATCATTTTCGATGTCTTGTTCTTCCATGAAATTCAGATCTTCTTCTTTTTGCTGATTATTATCTTGAACAAATAGACGATCGAATGGTGAACATAATGTAACTTCCTCAATATCTAATTCCGATGTCTTCTCTTCATCAAGTGTAGCCCATGATCCTTTGGTTTCCTCATTTGAATCTTCTTCTTCTAGATGTTTTCCTTTAACGACATCAATAAAATATCCTTTTTGCAATACCTTTCCTGATCTAAGATGAAGACCATTTAGATCAAAAGGAAATGTTTGGAAGTGTTGCGTCTCAACATTGTAAGTGGGTTGAGCTACTTCCTTGTGTGGGTTTGGAAATGGTGGTACATGTAGTTGAATGGGAGTGGATCTTTGAGATGGATGTGGTTGAGGTCATGGTTGTGGTGGAGGTGGATGGTAGGGATAACAAGGAATTGGGTATGGTGGATATTGTGGATTTCCCCAATAAGGTCCTTTCCAACCTTGTTGCCAAGATTGGTTTTGGGGTTGATATGGCCAAGATTGTCGAGGAAAGGGTGTGTTCCAATTACTTTGAGATTGATGTGCATAACCTTGAAATTATGGATTAGGTTCTTGCATCATACTAGGTTGACTAGGTTGCCATGGTCCTCTTGGAGCTACATAACATAGTTGCTTTGGTGATTGACTTTCTCCATTGTCCTCGTGGCAAACTTCTTTCAACCTTGGTAATAATGGGAAATATTTAACAACATGTGGTCCTAGATGGACAACACAAATATCAACATCTTGTTTTTCCTCATCTTCCGTTTTTAAAATTTCTACTTGTTCGCTTAGATTGCTAAGAATTTATATTTTAAAGTCATCAAAAAATTTCCCAATGTAGCCTTGACTAACTGATCTTGATGCTGATTTACTTACTCTTTCCCTTTCTCTTGATATGTTTTTGCATGTTTCACAAATTTCTTAAATGATAATTGGTATACATCACCTCTACTCATGTGATAAAGAATATCAATCCACTCATCCCTAATCGTTCTAAGTAAGAGGTTTATTAGTGTTTTAGATCCTACATGATGTGATTTTCCCCCCTTAACATTATACATGAACCTCTCTATTCGATCCTCAAGGCTCTCTTCTTATTTTTTATTCATTCTAAATATTTCTTCTTTAAGATCATGATCTTTATATTTTTCTAGAAATATCTTTTTCATATCATTCCATGATCTTATTGAATTAGTCCCTAAACTCATGAACCATTTAATAGCTTTATCCTTCAATGTTGCCAGAAACAATCTCAATTTTTGAGTGTTTAATAAGTAACCATAAGATCTACAAACAATTTCAAATTCAAAGAGAAAGGTTTCTGGATCCTCTAACCTCATACCATGGAAGTTGGGAAGGAAAGATGGAGGGATGTTCTTCATATTAACGCTGATATCAGTGTCTTAAAAGGGAAATCTAATAGGATCTTCTTCATTGTCATCATCTCCATCCATTTCTTCTTCCTTCTCTTTCACCTCCTCTTATTTTACCTGTAAAAGTGGATGGTGATGTGGCTCTTACTGCACCATTTGATCAAATGGGGGGGTGGTGTTGGAGAATTTGTTTGTTTTTATTATTGAATGAAAACACCAATGCAATGCACTTTTCTGTTTTTCAAATGAAAGATGTTGAATGCAATTTTTGTTTATTTTTGTAGAAAGTAAAAGAAATGAATCAACTAGGGAAGAAAACAATGCAGACTTTGACACCTCCCCGAAAACAGTGCCAGAAAGTGATGGGCCTCAGTATTGCAACAAGAATGTTGCACCTCCCAAGGCTACAAACTTTAATTATGAACCTGGGGTTTGTACAAACTTAAGAGGTATGGACACTATATGTGCAGCATACAAGGTGTCTTTCTTTCGTTGTTATGATGTAATGGAGTGAATGTAATGAAATCAAATCCTAAACTAATTTCATAAATGGAAATGTTACTTTGAAAAGAAATTAATCCTAGGAAATAACAAAAATTTGTAATTGAAATCCTAAGAGCATGAATTCAAATAAATAGGCCTAATCTACTTTTTAAAAAGGCATGTGCTAATTGGTTTTTTATTATTCCTAAATCACGAATTTAGAGCCTAAAGGTTATGATTCAACCCTGAGAGATAAAAACCAAGATTTTTTAGCAAATTTGGTTAAGTTTAGATGTGCTAGAGGAGCGCTACAGGAAGTTACAGGTTTTATACAGGAAGATATAATTCACCGAATTCCAAAGCAAATCAAATCCAAATGGTATGGGAAAAATTTGGTTATTTAATAAGATGTATTAGGTCTCCATTACAAGTGGAATCACTCAGAAATAACCCTGTTAACACATGCTAAAAAATAGTAGAAAATTACTAGTCTGAAATCTAGAAATTCGAGACGTAGTGAGCTAGTTAACCTATCAAATGACTAACCTAATCAAGTGAAAATGAAAAGGGGTAAATTTTGTTATTAACTTGAATGTTTTTATGATATAATGCAAGTTGAATAAACTCAAATGAAGCACATTAGAATGTTCTAAAAAATAGCAGAAAATTACAACTATTTGCTACAAGGGACTTCCAGAATATTTTAGATTTGTGAATACGCAAACTAATCCAAGTAGCTCAATGATTACGATGACATTTCAAAGTTGTTCCAAGGATGGAATCATGATTGTGATCTTGCAAAAGAACTCACTTCAACCATTTAACACAATCCTACAATAAGAAATCATCAATACTAAATGCAGAAATAAGAAAAACAAGAACAAACGATGCATGTGAATAAGAAGTGAAAGAAGAAAAATAAATTATACAACAGGGCTCTGAGGTTCCTAGGATGGCCAAGACTAAGGATACTCATATTCCTACGAAGGATACCAATATTTAGAAGCTAAAAATAACATCAATATTTATTATTTTCATCAATCCAATTACATCCCTACTAGAAATGAAAGTGGAGCTACGAAAATACAAGTTTTCTCCACAAGAAGTGTTAGGATCCAACCCTAACCCCCTTATTTATGTAATAGGGTCAAGTCATAGTTATAGTTAGTTAAAGAGTCAATAAAGCCCGTATTAATAATTGTAAGTGGTTGAACCACATTTAAAGAAATGGACCACAGTTAGTTGCAAATGGGCCATGGTATTAGATAGATGGTATTAAGAGAACCATGGTACTGACCCATGGTATTGCATGTATGAATCCTATATCAAGGATAGAGACTCCCCATTGAGGAGGGTTGTGTCTTATTTTTTAATCGAGCTCTGCTCTGTTGGAGGTTGCCCCCTCGAATAGGCAAGTGAACATTGCTTTCATCTTTGAATAATAAAATACTTGTTGTTTTTCTCATTTTGTTCCGTGTTCTGGGTTGTATTTATTCGTATATTTGGTATTCTAGCATCTTCTCACAGGACAAGAGCATAACAAGTGGTATCAAAGCACTTTCGAGGGCTGGTGGTATCTTCATTTTTAGCAGAAATGTTTTAGGCTAGAGACGCGTTTCGACGTCTTTAAACCACGATATCTGTCGTTGAGTGCATAAACCTGCGGATTTGGGGAGGCATGCATGCAGGAAATACAAGATGTGGTCACGCTTGTTGGACTCCCTTGTAACCCCTGTGGGTACCCCTTCGAGTAATAGTGCATTAGACAGAACCGCGCACAAATTGTCTTCCATGTACCCTCTGTGTATATCGAAAGCCCCCTAGGCTCACCTGAAACCTCGTTTTAGATAAACCGTCAGTCATCTTGCTGCTACAGTACACCAAGAACGACACTTAGGGAGATTACTCGCACGTACGATAGGGTAGTCGGGTAGTACGACTAAGGGTACGGTTGATCCTCCTTAGTTAGTGCCCTGAAAGATTGGGTCGAGTACTACTGTTGGACCCTTATGTATATTATGATCTGTAGCACCTGAAACTCCTTGAGAGAATAGTTCCTTCGTCTCTTTGAAGATCGCCTATCATCTTCTTTACCAAATCAGATCTAGCAAATGGGGTTCTGTCACCGCCGCAACAATCAGATCCACCAGTTTAGGTTCTACCGCCACAGTACCATTTAGATCTAGCAGCTGGGGTTTTGTTGCCGCCACAATCCAACTCACATTCAATAGTTGAGGGTTTCGCAGGCAGATCTGACCATTTGTGCAGGGAGGCTTGTGGTTCCTATACCTTAGGGCGATTCTCGCAGGACATTGGGCAGGATTAAGTTTTCTAGAAATTGGCCACTACAGTATTGATAAGTGGGGAGTAAAACTCCTTTCGAAGTAAAAAAAAGAGTCTGAGGCCTTCTCGGGTCGCTTATAAGCGACTTAGCCCATAAGAATCAGGACGATGAGCTGATCGAGGTGGTACCATTCACTTGTCAGCTTCAATTTTTAGGTGGTCCCAATTTTTTTCAAAGTAACGACAAGTGACCAGGATCGGTGTATGATAGAAACCAGAGCTCAAGCCATGGCCAATGAGAAGATTGAGAGCCTTGAAAAAGAGTTGGCTTCTTTCAAGTGCCTAGTAGACCATATGCAAAAATTCATGGACAGTCACAAGGGGCAAGTTGGGGTTGCAATCGAAGACACATGGTTTTCATGAAGACCTTGAAGGCGAATCTAGCCATCACCTTCACTTCCATGGAAATCACCAACATTCCCACCCTCAACCACCCAAGCTGGACATGTACAAATTTGATGACTCTGATCCGGAAGTATGGGTAGAACAAATGGACCAATATTTCACTCTGAATAACATCGTAGATGATGAAACTAAACCACATGTGGGAGGCCTCTACTTGGACCAAGAGAGATGGAAATGGTGGCAGTGGCATCAGAAATGCTATCCAGGGAAAATCACTTGGCAGGCATTCACAAAATCCATTTGTGACCGCTTTGACCACGAATCTAATTTTTTTGGGTCATCTTACTAAGCTCCGATAGACAGGCATAATAAACGACTATATTACAGCCTTTGAGACATTGGCCATCCACACAACAGGTTTGGGAGATGAATTCTTCTTGGAATGTTTTATAAGTGGTCTCAAAGAAGCCATCCAAGCCCACATCTAGATGCACCACCCATCCACATGAATGGAAACTTGCAGAAAGGCTATCGAAGTGGAATGTGCCTTAGCTGCCCAATCGCCTCGTCCAAATTTCATAGCCAAGGGATGCCCCACCGAGGCTTAGGGCACTACCCAAACACTTAAGCTTCAAAACATGTCCCCCGCGGAAATGGTTGAAAGAAGAAAGCAAAGATTATGTTATTACTGTGATGACAAATACTCCCCGGGGCATAAATGCAAGGAACCCAAATTCTTTCAAATTGATGTTACTGATCACAGCTCATTTGAGGAAGCCCCACCATTTGAGGGACTAGAGGAGGAAGATGAGGACAACCAGTAGGACAATGAGCTCCCAACTATGCCAGAAGAACCAGTTATCTCGCTCCATTCTTTAGTAGGTATTTCTGCTCCTCAAACTCTCAAAATCAGAGGTTTTATCAAACATTGCCCTGTAGTAGTATTTATTGATAGTGGCAACACGCATAAATTTATCAATCAGAGAGTCATCGAAGCTGTTCATTTTTTTGTCAGAGCAGTCTCTAATTTCCAGGTCCAGATTTCTAATGGGGGGAAAATGAAATGTGAAGGCCGCTATGAAAATATCAAACTTCAGATGGGAGATTACCACCTAAAGACGCACATGTTTTCCATCAACATGGGTGGTTATGACATTATCTTAGGTGATGAATGGCTCTGCACACTAGGCCTAATCAAATGGATTTCCAAGAGTTATACATGAGCTTTAAGTAGAATGACCACATGCATATCCTCTGCGGACTCCAGGCAAGTGCTCCTTCTATCATCAGCTCACATCGAATGGAAAAGTTAACGAAAAAGGGCCATCATGGAGTTATCACCCAATTTAATGCCATCCAGGCCATCGAGCCCACTACTCTTCATATTCATCCTGAGATGCAACAGGTCTTAAACCACCACCCGCAAGTCTTTGAAAAACCTAACGAGATTCCACCCTCTAGAGGAGAACATGATCGCAGCATCACTTTGGTCCCAGGGGCACAACCACCGAATGTGCACCCATATAATAGATATCCTTTCGCCCAAAAGAATGAAATTGAAAAAATCATCAAGGAACTCCTGGAAGCCGGTGTCATTTGTCCTAGCATCAGTCCTTATTCATCACCTGTGGTCATGGTGCTGAAGAAAGATGGGGAATGGCACATGTGTCCAAACTTTAGGGCCCTCAACAAGCTCACGGTCAAAGACAAATTCCCCATCCCGATTGTTGATGATTTGCTAGATGAACTAACTACTGCTCAATTCTTTACTAAGCTAGATCTTCGCTCGAGTTATCACTAAACACACATGAAAGAAGTAGATATTCCCAACACTGCTTTGCGAAATCATGAAGTCCATTATGAATTCTTGGATATTCCATTTGGTCTCTGTAATGCCCCATCCACTTTTTAGAGCCTCATGAATCAGCTGCTCAAACCATGTCTCGAAAATCTTATCCTCGTTTTCTCTGATGGCATTCTCATCTACAACCTCACATGGGAAAAACATCTTCAGCATGTAGACCTACTCTTGAAACTACTCTGGAAGCATAAATTATTTGTCAAATTGTCCAAGTGCTCTTTTGGCATGGAAGAAATCGAGTATTTGGGCCACATTGTGGGTCGTGAAGGTGTCAAGGTGGATCCCAAAAAGATCCAGGCAACGTAGGATTGGCCCCAACCAAAGACCTTGAAGAGTTTGAGAGGATTCTTGGGTCTCACAAACTACTATCGCAAATTTGTTCGCAATTATGGTCGCATTGCTAGACCCCTCACTCACCTTCTGAAGAAAAATTCATTCCTCTAGACTGATGAAGCAAAACAGGTGTTTATGGCTCTAAAATAGGCCATGTGTTCCACTCCCGTATTGGCACTACCCGAATTCACCAAATCTTTTGTGATTGAATGTGATGCGTCAGGTATGGGTATTGGGGTTGTCTTAATGTAGGAAGGCTGACCCTTGGCTTTCACCAGCCAAAAAATAAGTGGGAAACATCTGGGACAATCTACCTATGATAAGGAGATGATGGCCATCTTACATGCAGTAGATACCTGGTGACCATACTTATTGGGGTGGCATTTCCCAATCCGCACAAACCATCAAAACCTCAAATATTTTTTGGAGAAACGTTTATACTTGCCACAACAAAATAAATGGCCGGCCAAGATGCTGGGATATGATTATGAGATAATTTACAAGAAAGGGCACGAGAATGTAGTAGTGGATGCTTTATCACACCAATTTGAGGATAACATCACCCTGCTAGCAATCCTTCTTCCCATTCTAGATTGGATTGAAGAAGCCCGCAAGGAATGGTTTTCACATCCTTCTCTCTCCCAACTCATTAATAACTTGTGAGTAGATCCTAATTCCACAGTGGGCTACTCTAGGAAGGATGAGATTCTTCACTACAAGGATAAAGTAGTGATATCACCGACATCCACCCTCAAAACACGCATTTTGGCAAAGTTGCACTCATCTCCCACCGCAAGCCATGCAGGCTTTCAGAAGACTTATGATTGCACTCGTCGTTCCTTCTTTTGGGCAGGCATGGAAACTGAAATTCTTACTTTTTTCGCTGAATGTGATGTGTGTCAACGCCACAAAGGAGAAATAGTCAAGTCCCCAAGCACCTTACAACCATTGCCCATCCCTGCCTCAATCTAGACGAATGTTTCTATGGATTTCATTATTGGACTTCCAAATTCAGGCAACAAGTTAGTCATCATGGTGGTTGTGGACAAACTTCCTAAGTATGCTCATTTTTTCACCCTACCCCACCCATTTACCCCCATTTTGGTGGCTCAGTCTTTCATTGACCAGATCTTCAAACTGCATGGCATGCCCACTTCCATTGTGTCTGATCGTGACCTGATCTTCACCAATAACTTTTGGCAAGAACTTTTCAAGCTATAGGGCACCCAACTCCAACTAAGTACTTCCTATCATCCCCAAACTGATGGTCAAACTGAAGCAATCAACAAATGTTTGGAGACCTACCTTAGGTGCTTCACTTCAGAAAAGAAACATCAATGGTTACAATGGTTACCTCTAGTTGAATGGTGGTATAATACTTACTATCATGCTACCACCAAGATGACTCCATATGAAGCAGTGTATGGTCAACTCCCCCCTTCACCTACTTATTATATCCCTAGATGCTCTAAGGTGTAAGCAATGGATCAAATCCTACATAACTGTGCAACCATGCCAGCCCGTCTCAAATATAATCTCCATCAAGCTCAGAATCGCATGAAGCAACAAGTAGACCAACATCGTTTAGAGCGCACATTTCAAGAAGGGGATCAGGTATTCTTGAGGTTGCAACCATACAAGCAAACATCACTCAAAGACAAGGGCTGTCAGAAATTATCTCCAAAATTATACGGACTTTATCAAATACTTCAGCACATTGGAGAAGTAGCCTACAAGCTAGCCTTGCCACCAACTGCAAAAATCCATCCCGTCTTTCATGTATCATGCCTCAAGAAAGTGGCGGGGAATAATTGCAGAATATAAACTAGTCTACCTGAATCGGATGAAGAAGTTTCACCCTGGCTCCAAGCTGAACAGGTCCTCGACATGCGAGAATGACATCTGCGTGGCCGCACGATCACGAAAGTCATCGTCAAGTCGAAAGGCACCTCTCCAGAAGATGCAACCTGGGAGCCAGCCACTGTTCTTCAGCAGTGTTTGCAACTTCAGCCTTGAGGACAAGGTTGTTTTTATGGGGGAGGGCTTGTTAGGGTCCAACCCTAACCCCCTTATTTATGTAATAGGGTCGAGTCATAGTTATAGTTAGTTAAAGAGTCAATAAAGCTCGTATTAATAATTGTAAGTGGTTGACCCGCATTTAAAGAAAGGGACCACAGTTACTTGCAAATGGGCCATGGTATTAGATAGATGGTATTAAGAGAACCATGGTACTGACCCATGGTATTGCATGGATGAATCCTATATAAATGATAGAGACTCCCCATTGAGGAGGTTCATGTCTTATTTTGTAATTGAACTCTGCTCTGTTAGAGTTTTCCCCCTCAAAGAGGCAAGTGAACATTTCTTTCATCTCTAAATAATAAATACTTGTTGTTTTTCTCATTTTGTTTCGTGTTCTGGGTTGTATTTCTTCGTATATTTGGCATTCTGGCATCTTCTCGCAGGACAAGAGCATAACAAGAAGACTAAGGAAAACCAACCCCTAGAGGAAATTTCGAATTGGTACTTATAAAAAATGATGAGGAAGCATTCTCCCTTAAAGGAGGAAGCTTCCTCCTCCAAAATTCCTCAAATTGTGGATCTGGTTCCCAAAACTAGGAATCTACATTAAATGGCAAGGAACACATTCCTATATTTTCTCAATCATTGGAGCTCCAGAATTTGTGCAATAATTTCATAATATCTTGTTGATTGAATATCCAATATTGATCCTCCTATAGTAGGGGGGAAGTCTCGAAATTATCTCCTCCTCCAAATCTTTATAATCTTCCCAATACTCTCACAATATTTTACAAAAATAAATACATTAGGCACAAATATGCAATTATCCATAAACCTTCCTAATGAAAATATTAAAGTTAAAAATATTTTATCTAATGCAAAAAGAGAGGTTTAATGTGTTGAAGGATGGTCATATGGGCCTTAATTTATGTCTAATCTGGAGGCCCATCACTAAGGTTTCTAATTGGTTGTTAGAGGTTAATCCCAAGCCGAAGAGTAGATTAATTCAAGTTGTCCCTTGAAGTTGTCAACAACCCTACTCCCAACACTTACCACCTAAAAGGTAAGTTAATTTTTATTTATTGATTTTATTTATTTATTTATTTGTGTAAATAAGTTTCTTTCTATTAGACTAATACTATATTATATAATATCAATTTTTGTTTGTCATGGTATTCTAGATTGGAAACAAGACCAATGGAAAAAGTTGATGTCTTGTGTCCAAAATGTCCATATACTAATTAGATACATACAAAAAGGTCTACTGACCAAGACTTCATTATGCAAGACACTATGCCACAGTACTAGTAAATTCCAAGTGAATTAGAAAAACATAAGTTAATTAAAACCATGAAGAGGACGTGCAAATATCAATAGTGCTTGGAATGTTTGGATTGACTCGAGGTGCATGATTTGTATTATTGCAAAGTTGCTCCAATTCTCTATGTTTTTCCACCCCTGGGGGCATAAAGGTATGATAGTTATAAAAAATAATCTAAAGAAGCATTTTCATTATTACATGTAGCAATTTGTAGTCTAAGGTCAAGTATAAACATTATTAATCACAAATTTTAAATTATTTTTAGTGATTATTAAATTTTTATAATAATTATTAATTAAAATATATATTATTTGAAGGTGGAGTCTAATCTTTTACATTTTGACCTCTTTCACTAGAATCCAGTGATACAATCTTTGGTGGGATAACAATTTTTCATTATTTAAATTACATTTTTTAATGCATAAATCGATTTAATGCCATAAATATCTAGATAAATTAAATTATATAATTTTAACTCAAATGTATAATTTGAACAAATTCTATCCTGGTTCTGAATAAACTTAATTAAATAAATAAAATTACATTTTATTTAAATTATATATATATATATATATATATATATATATATATATATATATATATATTATCTTATTATTATTATTATTATTATTATTATTTGAACTAGAATGTAGATTTATGGAGAATCTATAACTTTGATCATATCGGATGCCATTATTACAACTAATATAACTATTTCATAAATGTCACAAAAAATCAATTACAACAAGTCTCCAAAAATTTGACCAAATTAAATTAATGAATAATTCATCAAAACCATTAAAACTAAAGTCTTTTAATATTAAATTATATTTTTTAATTAATAAAATTTAAATTTTATACTTAAAATAAATAATAATAATAATTTAAATTAAAATAAATTTAAACTTTTATGTATGTGATTTACGCCAAAGTTCTACTTATAACTATTATGGATCACAGAAACCTCAATTCAACAATTAATATTAAATTATTAAGTAAAACATACTAACCCTAAATATCAAGAAAATCCAATCTAAATAATGAACTAATCCAAACTAATTAATCGTTAAATTATTTACAATAATATGTATTTATATCGTTATGACTATGAAATAAATATGAACATAACCTTCTAGAATCGTAACCCAATTTCAAATTGTAAAGAGTCCAATCCTTTGGAAAGGACAAACACCCTCCAGTCGCATCATTCAAAGTTTAGTGAATGAACGGCACGTCTTTTGTTAAATAGTGAAAAAATTACGGTATCTCTTTATTATTATTTTTAATTAATTACGGTATCTCTTTATTATTATTTTTTTTATTTTATTTTTAATTAATTACGATATCTCTTTATTATTATTATTTTTATTTTATTTTTAATTACTTTATCTTTACTTAAAATAGATATAAAATTAAAATAAAAATTGAAATAATTTAGTTATTACTAACATTGGTTTTTTAATATTACTATTTAAAAAAAATTATTGTAAATAATTTTTATTATTTGAAATATAATGTGATGTAACAATATATCCTTATACTAAATTGCTTTCGATGCAAAAATAATTTTATAACCTTTTTCAACATTAAATTTGTTAAATAATTCTATGTAACTTTATCCATTTTTTAAATATAAATTACTTATACTAATTCCCCATGGTAGGTGAATATTGAGGCACATTCGTTGTGATATCATGTATGTTAACAATGCCACCTCCTTTGCTCATGGCATGGGCATAGTTGGTAAGGGTTAATGCAATGTGTGCAAGAACATCTTCACATGATGGGAACATCAGCATAGGATTTGAAAAAACCAAAATATACATTAACATTTCAAAGTCCATACTAAATAGACAAATATCACTCGAGTTATTATCGACCCCTCTCTACGAAACCTGATTTGGGTGAATATCATTTTTTTTTTTTGTATTACAAGTGTTATACATGTGTTAATTTTAAACTTGCTTTTGGAGTGTTTGAATGATTAATTTTGTTACGAAGATTACAAGTATTGATTCTAATATCAAGAATATTTATTTTGTTCTTTAAATTTATAATGGAAAAATAGTCTACAGGAGTGAAATAAGAATTTACTCCAATTTTATAATATTTTAATTTCATTTTATTAATATTAATATTTTCATTTTATATTTTATTTTTAAAAGTTTAATATTTATTGATATAATTTTTTTTGTTTTTGTTTTTTTGTTTTCTAATAGTTTAATTTATAAGTGAAATAGACCTTTTTATCGACAAAACAATTTCAAAAAAGAATGTGACTTTTTGTTATTTAAAATGTATTTTTGAATGTATAAATAGATTCGACACCCTAAAAAACCTCCCCGCGCACTCAAATTTTGTATATTAAACTCAAGTTTTTAAAAATATCTGCTAGATTTTGATTAAAATTTGTAAGAGTATTCTATTACTCGCAAGCTCATGTAAAAGTACATAGAAATCCTCCATTATATAGCAATGGGGAAGACTCAGTGTCAGTTAAGGATAACTACAAAAACTGGGCAGATGTAACTCCCTATGTGAGCTTACAAGTAACCATACTTAGCTCATAGGGAAAAGAAGCGTTGGAAAAAACAAACTCCAATACCCCAGGAAAAAAAAAGGGTCTCGACAACAATACGTGATTAGGTACCCATGTACAAACTCTCATTAGTGGAGAAAGAGAGAAAACCCTGTAGGAAACCCCCCCCCCCCCAAAAGGGAGAATGATGCTAGCGCTCAAATTATCACGAAGCTAAAATTATAGATCCCATAATGATCCACTGAATGGCAAGAACATAGGCCTTCTCCAATCAAGAAGTACGAAATGTTGAATTATCAAAACTCTAAAGATGAGAGTTGTGAAACCTCAATGAGATCATCCGATCTCTGAAGTAGGATTTTTGCAGAGGCACATAGGTGGCAAACACTGTCAACTTCTCCAAAAAAATGCTTCAAAGAAACTAGGTGTTGGTAAATAACTAGGACAAAGGCTTTAAACAAAAGCAATACCATCAACCAACAAACAAACAATGAGCCATGTAAGTATAAAAAATGTTGTACAACAATAATCTTGAAGTTGTATGAACGCTTTCACCATCACACTGATCAAACACAAAAGATGACAATTGTCAACAAAGAAACGATAACAATATTTGTCCCCATTTAACACCCTCCACCACAACCCCCCCCCACCAAAATACAATTGCGGAAGAAGCAAGAATAATTAGCCTCCATTTTTAGCAAATTCCCCCCCCCCCCCCCCCCCCCCCCTGAAACACAACCGAGGGAACAATGGGAATAAAAAATGAACAACTGATGCAACATGACGCTATGAAGTCTTCTAACATTGGCTCAATTAATGCCATGACCATCCATTGATCCTTCCATAAACGATCTTGATGGTCAACATTAGTCCACGATTCATTATCTCACGTATTTTTTGTAATGATTTGAATTCAGGACTAGTAATTGAACAATAATGTTGATTCTTAGGTAATTTCTTCCGATGAGGATGTGCAGATAGCTCATTTTTTATTTTTTTAGACTCAAAGTTGGGTACCACAACATTTTCATATCGAATGATATTAGTAGCCATGTCATCAATATGTTTCACAATTAACATGAGCATTTTCTTCAAGCACCTCACAGTTGGATGTAGGTGATGAGGTAATAACATGATCATATCCAAGACCCGCTCTTAGTGTCTACACTATAGGGTTAATAGGAGAAACAATTCCCTGTCCATTCTTCCTAGGTCCTCCTCGTGTTAATCCCATTTTTCTCGACAATCAAGATCCAATACCAATAGTAAGATTTTCAAAATTGAGTGTGATAAAGGCATGCGATGAGTTAACATCAGGCTTTTGGCTTTCAAAATCATCAAGTGTGGAAGAAGGTGAGATTGGAAGTTCAATATAATTTGTCTCCATCATAGATTTCTAAAGGCAACTAACCTCCAATTCAATTAGTTGTTGAGACAAGGCATCATAATCATGTTTCAAAAAATGATACTGCTCCATCATTGTTTTTTTAAACAGTGAATTTACATAACATGCTAATTGTTATGCTCTTCTAGTTGCTTCTTCAAATTTGAGTCGGAAAAAGACTCAACTTCCTTGTGCAAGTCATCAAGGAGGTCAATCTTCTCTTGAAATTCATCTGCAAGCATTTTGAAATATTTTCCCATGGTTGAATCTAGATTGTCAACCTTTTGGATTTTTTCAGCTATGGAAGTTTGCAACCTATGCTTAAGAGTTGCATTCTTTGCTTGCAAAAGGGATACCACTAGCTCCAATTGAAGGACCTCTTTACGAAGTTCATCTATTGTCTTCTTCTCATGAAGCTCCTACAATAATATACCCATCTTGAAAAGACTAGCATGGGAGAAAACCAACTCCAATAAAATTAACTAGAAAAAAAGTCATTTCATCTATAAGTTGGACTGGCCTATAAGTAATATAATATATATATATATATATATATATATATATATATATATATATATATCTATTTTTTTATTTTTTCTAACTATTATTGGGCAAAAGATAAAATTAGTTTTCGAAAAAGTAATATAAAATGTGGCATGTGTAAAATTTTAAGTTAACGTGTTTCAGATAAATACATTATTCATCAATAAATGATAAGAATTAAAGTTTTGATCATAACGTGCTTAAAATTGTAAGTCAATGTGTTTTATGGAAACACTATTTATTATTAAAATATTAACCCAACAATAATATTGTAGTTAAAAATTTATAAATATTGGAATCTTTCCCTTCAAACGAGATAGTTGTATATATCAAACATGTTATAATGTTCAAAGAAGAAATATTTAGTCATATTATGGTCATGAGTTGTGTGTAGTAGTTTGGTCCCCACAAGTCTCGAGATCTATTCTCGAGAAAGGTTTTGTACTATCTCTTCTTGGATTCCTATAAATAACAGAATATATATATATATATATATATATATATATATATATATATAAAATATTCAGTCATATAAAAAATTTAACTCATAACTCTAAATTCCTATTCTTTCTAATACAAAATATTACTTCATATTCCTATAATTTAATTCCTATACTTTCTAATACAAAATATAACTTTATATTCTATAATTTCTAATACAAAATATAAAGACTTTGACAACTAATCCTTAGTTTTAGGTACAACATCTATCTTATGAGATGATAACAGAACATGATATCTGATACCTATTACATAATTCATATCCACAAATATCGTACATCTACTGCAAATTGTTGGAGTCACTTTCACAAATCCTCGACCTACGCGAGGAATACTTTAGTGTCAAATGCTTCCAAGTTGCACTAAACTCTCGAGAGTACTCTAATAACCTATACAACACTAACTCCTATACTTGATTCATCCACGCCTCTACATCAATTCATGGCAGCTCGTTAGGGTTCTTTAGACCTACATTTGTATTATCGGAATGTTTGTTAATGACATAAAATTTATAAAAATGGAATATATTTTTAAAAATTATAAAATTCATATACTATTTTTCAAAAGTATTTTTATCTATATTTTCTATAAGTCTTTGAGAGGTAGCATTGTTCTTAGATCAATACAAGTTTTAGCATAAGGGTAGTCATCAATAACAATAATTTAATTAAACAACCAATTAAAAAGTAAAATGTTGAAAGTAACTGTGATTACCTCACCCACTATCATATACATCATATCAATCCATTGTGTCATCTTCGGCTCTCTAAGCCCAATCATGGGAATGGAGATGTAAAGACACATACTTGGAACTCCCTCTAGGCAAAAGGAGCAAGGGATACTTCCATATTGAAAAAAAAATGTCGTTTCCTAGTTAGTGAGTGAGTTGACCTTCATGCTACCTAGTAATGCAATGCATTATAAAAATATGATGGGTCTTAAACATTGCTTTCCACAATGCACCAAACATGAGATACTAAGTATAAATAAGCAAATACTAACATCCAAGACAAAGTAAAAGGTATGATCTTGAGGCTTAAGTTAGAAACCTGGCAAACAGGGACATAGTAACCTATCTTACATCCCCTTATAATATAATACATAGTAATGTACTTAGTCATGATGTGGACTTCTCCTCCTCAAATCTAGCTTGTGAACAAGGATATCTCTTCTCAATGAAATAATCTAATTGGAAAATTTGTGTCATAACCTTTAAGCTTGAACATCTCATTATCCAACATGAATGCATCTTAATCTGGATCCCTATACACGATTAGCATTTGTAAGAATTAAGGTTAAGACCACATGTTAGGACACTTAAAAGATAAAAATTATGCATTCTTTATGTGCATTCATTGCTACTAGATCATTGAGAGAATAATGGTTTACTACTAGATCATTGAGAGAATAATGGCTTACTTCATAATGCTCCCTTTCTCTCTAAACTATAGTCATTCTAAGCACATTTGCGCAATGATTAAAGAATTTTATAGAGTGTGTTTCTTCAAATTTTCAAAATTTTCCTTTTTTTTAAAGGAAGGGTGTGACTTTTTCCTATTATAGTAGCAAATACCTAATAAGGTAGTTTTCATGTGGAATCTTCACCAATTCATTATTTTTAAACATTTAAAAAAAAAATTGAATTTCACGTTAAGTTTTCACTTATTTTTACATTAAACATGCTTATATTAATAATATTCACCGAATTTATAATATTTAATAGTAAATGGTGTTTTTAATTAAATATTCTCTTACACATCTATATGTATAACTTTTTCAATTTGAAATGATATATTATAATACTATTCTAAGGCATAATATTTGAATCCTTAAAAAACACCTTGATGTCTAAGTTTCTTCTTTATAGTAGTCATGGGTAGGGTGTTTTCCTATCACCCATTTGTAGAGAAGATATGGAACACGTAGGTGCACTTTACTAAGGATCCCTATCAACCAGAAATCTAAAAAAAATGAAAATTAATTCTTACAAATGAAAGAGGGGGCATGATGAAGTATCCAAAACTAATAGTGCTTGAATAAGATGATGAATGCTCCTAGAATTTGCAATTGAAATTTGTGGCAAAATTTTCTTTCATGGGATGGGCTAGTTTCCAAGTAAAAATGGTGAAATGATTTGTTTTTTATTTATTTATAAACATTTTTCATCATATATTCCAAAGTAATATTTTGTTTTACCTTATATTTTTCTTCCCTCTTTTTAATATTGATGCATTTAACCCTAAGGAAATGTTATTTATTTTATTGTACATCTTTTTTTTTTTTTGTAAGTGTTGAGCCTTTGTTTTGTCCAGATTTTCATACTTTTTACTAAATAACTCTATACCTGTACTAGGTGTTTATAATCATTATTATCTTTTTTATATATCTGGAGGCATTCAGAGGTAATAATTATTCATTTACGAATTCTCCTTGTTTTGAAGAGTATTTAATGTGAAAATGTCATTAATAGTAGGCTCTCTTTGTGGCAGGTACTAGCAGTTCCTGTACCATTAGTTCCTACAGCAACAGTTCCTATACCAATAATTCCTGTACCAATAGTTCATGCACCAACGGTTCCTATACCAGCAATTCCTATACCAACAGTTCCTATACCAGCGGTTTTTGTACCAATAGTGCAAGAACTGCAATAAGCATTAATGATGTGAAGGATTCAGTGGTCGAAGGAACTTTGTTCAAGTTTGACGATATGGATGCCAATCCATCTTTTCTTCCATTATGTTTTGGTTCTCGAGTATGTGCTGGAAAGAAATTTTCCATTGTTAAAATGACATCACTCTTAGCATCAATTCTTCAATGCTATGCGAATATTTTCAAACTAGTCTTGATTATGGACACTTGGCAAGTTGGATGGGTTCAGCTTCCATTAAAGTGATGGAGAAAATGGAGACAATCATATTCAAATGAAGAAGTTGTCAATAAAGAAATTGATTCGGAAAGAATAACAGTTCGTCCATTTCCCCAAACTTCTTCAAATTTCTTTTGCTGCATTTTATTTTGTATAGTGTGAGTGTGATTTAAGATATCTATGCAATTTCATCTCATAGTTATGCTTCATGCTTTGATCATTTGATTTTCAATTTCATTCCATAATTTCTTTTTCGTTGTTCTGGTTATTTAAGTTCAATGATATCGTTGCTCTCTTGGAATGTATTTTCATGAAGGTTGAGTTGAGGTAGACAGAGTATAGGTAGTGAATGTTCTAATAGCTTGATCTTATTTGCTGCATAACAAGGATATTATGGTTTACTAAGAATTCTGGTTGATTAAACTCATGGCTGCCTTAAAACTATTTGAGATGCGAGACTGATTCCTGCACTATGAAGAGAAACATTTATTCTTGAAATTTTAATAATTAAATTCTAGGATCAACTTGAGGAGAAATTGCAACCTCGTATTCTATTTGGCAAAGTGAGAAAGGTCACAAAATTCCTTCATTATAATTGAATGTTGCACATATCATATAGAATATTTCAGTGTTGTAGAGAAAGTATTTAATGATTTTATAAGATCAGGGTGAACAAAAAAAATGTCTTTATCTTATTCGCTTCTATTGCACACTTTCCTTACAGCTGAAATATTGATTTGTCTTTAGAGAAGTAGTGCACATATAGTCTATATTCTTTTAAAAGCATTCAAATTAGTTGGAATGAAGTTGCTAGTTTAATTTCATGCTTTTCATCTTTGCAACATAGCAGTAATATTTTAATAGGTTTTTGCACTCTTTATTTCTTGAATCGCTTTCTTTTGAATGGGGCCTACATTCCCTTGTCCCCTGGACAACTGAGGAAGACTTATTGCATGAGTCAACTCAAACCAGAAGAGGAGCCAGAAGTAGATTCCTGGAGTGTGTTTACTTTAATTTCGAAAATTCTTGTTCTTTTTTCCTGAATGATGCTTCTTTTGAATTTCTTCCAAAAGCTTGGTTTTTTTTATTTGACAGATCCCTGAGGTCCTATTCTGACATATATTTTGCTACGCCTTTAATTTTACTTACCCGGATTGAAAATTTAAATTTTGGTGTAAATCTTGCATTTATACCACTTGACAGTAAGCTTGATTTTCTATTGATTATCTAAAAAAAGTGTAGATCAAACAACTTTTGGTTGTGGTTTTCCACTAGGGAATCCAAACTAGCTGTAGAAAAATAAGACTTTTGTCAAAAAAAGTACATAGAAATCATATATATTGTAGTCAAACCATGTCTCTATAGACAGGAGTGTAATAACATGGGAATATATAAAAGTAGCCACTACAAAATTGCAACTATGCTCCCTATGATATGTGATTGTTGTAGGCATCCAAAACCAAATAGAACCACTACTGTTGGCCATAGAAGGAACCATAAATATGACTAAGTTTAGCTTAACACATTGATTGGGGTTGTTAGGGTACCTGTAGAGGCAAGTCCTTTACCCTTCGAAATAATGGCTTCAAATCCTGCTAGCCTCGTGGCCATATCCCTATGTTCAAGAGACATCTGTTGATATTTTTCATGGATAATGTTGAGCTGAAGAGAAATATTACTGTTGTCCCCTTTTTCCTCAAGTTCCTTTCGAATGAGTTTTTTTATGTGCTAATAGAGTTCTAATGTGCATACGTATTAATTTTGTCGACCATATGTGTTCCCTAGATCTAGGATTCACTCGACAACTTGGGTAATAATATCCCGACACTACTACATATAGGACTAAATTATGATGTCATAATCTGACGATATGGCCCATACTGTCGCAAAGGTCAAGAAAAATGTCATTATTTAAGTTTTGGTGCCCATGCTCATGACAATTACGACAACATATTTTTTTGTGTCATAATTGCGATGTATTATTTCTAATGTGTCATAAAATGATTCATCACAAGTTAGATGAAGAATTTTTTTGTGTCATAATTTCAACGATACACATTTCTTGTCACAATTGTGACATCACATGGTTTTTTGCGCCCCAAGTTTAATGTGGCTTCATGTTCTTAAAAATTCACTATTTTGGCCTCCACTATGGGTGTTGCTCCTTTCCTCTCGTCATGCCCATCATGAGAAGCCTTCCTTCTATGGGCCACCTCACTATCCAAAAGACACCATACAGGAGTAGGTGGGAGCTATTAAATACTTACGTGATGCGATACATATTATTTACTATGGGCGTGTATGGTAAAATGAATCTCATCATGGTTATTCATCATACCAAGGAAAGGGTCTATTTTCACACACTTGTGATTAATATTAATTGGAATTGTATTCCAATCATGGCTATGCTTCGTCCCTCCACCACCTCTGGCTTGACGTTTGAAATGAGGATTATTAGCACCCATGCCATTCTTTTTCTCAATGTTCATGAACTCTCTGGTTGGTCCCGCTATGGGAGTTTGTTAGTTCTCGATAGCATGGAAAATGGTTGTAGCTCTTCACTTGGTGCATAACTCCCTCATTCCCATAAAATTATCATGGTTCCTATGGGGATTGACCTAACCAACATACATAATTATATGGTTTCTCCTGACTCACAGGTTTTCATGCCTCATCTCATTGTGTAGGTTGTCTTGAGGAATTTTCTCTCTTTGGCTTAGGAAATTTATGTTAATATCCTCATTGCATTGAACTAGAAGTGTCGTGGCTTGTCAAAGGATTAACAATCACAAAGGCGACCCAATTGAGCTTACTAATCACTCAATTCCCCTTCAGATATTCATAGAATCTCAAACTGGTATGGGACTTGACATCTACATGGACACAGTGGTTGAGGGTCCCTATTTCATTGCACCTCTACTACTAAAATGAAGGTTTCTTCATTCACTTGTGCTCGGGATGGTAGTCTACCTCACGGAGATTTCAATTGATCTCAATTGGTCCAAATTGGTCTCAATTGTGCTTGGAATGGAATTATGCCCAAAGAAAATTTCATTTGGTCTCAAACGAATTCAATTGGTCCCAATGGATATTTCCCAAAATGGGCCTCCATCGTAACTGGTCAATTCTTCAATCTCAACTCTTTGGTAATCTGAAGGAGCACACATCTAGCCCGAGTTCCTTTCAAGTCTTCTCGGTGAAGCATCTTTGTGCCAACTAGGGTTCAATTTCGGGTGGGTAGCGTGTCACATATAGGCCTCAGGTACCCAGTGTTTTTGTGCCTTATGGGACACGTCCATCTCAATTCACATATACAATCGCGTCTTTTCCATTCGATATCTGAATGTTCGAGTGGGATGATAAAAATGATATTCAACTCTAATCCAAACTTAAACAGGAACACTACAACTTACACCTATAATCATAAACACAAAGATGCAACAAAAAAACACTTCATTTCTTAACAAAAAAATACTGAACTATGCTTACAAACATAATGGAAATAAGATAGCTCAGACGATGGTAGCTTATCTCTGAGAAGAGATGTGGCGGCTACATGCCTCTAAACCGACTTACAATGAGGCTCAAGGGAATTTTTATTATTGAACAATAATAGAAAACCATAAACAACCAAAACCCTAACTCGAGGAGATGTAACACCAAGAGTTTATGGGACATGTTGGGGTTAGTTGGGCAACAGACTTCCCGGGGTCGTAACTTGGTCATAATATCTCCTTTTGTCATGTACGATACCTCGTTGCAAATATCTCTTTGAGAAATAAAACTATCGAAGCAATTGCCATGGAGGAATTTTGCCAAAAATACGTCATTTGGGGCCTCAAAACGGCTCTAGAAGTTTAGGACCCGAAAAACTGCCAAAAATAGTAAACTATGCTACAATTAAGGAAACTGAAAAACTGAAAGAAATAATGGTGAGGGTCCAAGTGGAATAGGTAGGTGGCCACAAATATCTGCCTGGATGAATCCTCCCCCCTTAGGAAGAAATGGTCCCCATTGTGTTGAGTTCCTCCATGAGATGAGGCAACTTCTGTTGAACTTGGTCCCTCGTGAGCCATTTTCCTTGGTGAAGGAGTTGGCCTGCTTTGAAAACTCGATGTAGTTGTATCCTCTGTTGCTGATTGTTCATAATCTTTGTGTCCATGATCTGATCAGTTGTTCCATGTTCCATGTAGTCCGGGTTGAGCTCTGTTAGTGTGAGTTTTTCTACAATATCAGATGTGTCCAACAATGGTGGAAATTATGCTTGAAGGCAATCTACATTGAACACAGGGTGTAGACCAAGGAACATTGGGATGTTGATCTCGAAAGCATTGTCACCGATGGCCTTTGTGATGGTGTATGTCCCATATTAGAGCGACGAAGCTTGCGGTGCGGTCCAACAAGGTGCTCCTTCTGCAAATGTAGCCAAACTTTGTCACCAACCTAGAACTTGTGCGACACTCGATGCTGATCATGGAGTTACTTGTACTTAGCATTAGCTCTATCCAATATATCATGGAACAATTGGTGGATGTGTTGAATGCCCTCAATGAAGTTGTTAGCCCTTTCAGCTTTGAACTGCACATGAACCGAATCTACCTGAGTGATTGTAAATGGTATGGCCACATCAATGGGACATAATGGCTAAAATATCAGCCCTACCTAAAAGGGGTTGTGGCCTCTTGAGATGTGGAGAGCTTTGTTGTAGCTATGTTGGACATAGGGGAGACTTTCATCCCATGTACGATCATCTTGTTGACAACCTATGTTTGGCCATTAGTTTGTGGATGGAAAGTCATGGACTTAGTAAGTTTTGTGTCCAGCATCAACCAGAGACTTGACCAAAATTCACTCAGGAATTTGTTGTCTTGATCTAAGATAATGGACTGTGGGATCCCAAAGTGTACCGAAACTCGCTCAAAGAAGAGCTTTGCAGTGGCCTATGCTATGATACTCTTTTTGCAGGTCACCATGATGGCCATCTTGGAGAATCTGTTGATGACCATGAAAACACAATCGTTGTCATGCTTAGCAGAAGGAAGGCCTAACATATAATCCATGGAGATAGATTCCCAAGGCCGACTAAGAGTAGGTAGAGGAGTATACAGACCTTGATTTTTGATGGTTGGTTTGGCAATGGCGTAGGCAGTGCAGGATCTAATATACTTCCCAACATCTTGACCAAGTTTTGGCCAAGAAAAATACTTCTATAATACAACCACTATTTTCTCTACTCTAAAATGTCCAGTGACCTGACTGTAGTGCGCCTCCCAAAATCATTTTGGCACACTCACTTGAAGGAACATAGATGTGTCCAAAGTAGCATAATAGTGCATCTTGAAGGTGAAAATTTGGAACTTTCTTCCCTTCTAGGAGTGTCTGGTATATGTTGTTGAATTTTGGATCGCTCTTGTAAAGATGTAGCCACCCTGATGTCTCGTGCCCATAGGATTTGAGCACAGTGATTAGTGCCATGACCAGTGGTCAGTTGAGGTAATCAGTGACATTATTGGAGCTTCCCTTCTTATACTTAATTTTCAAATGGAACTATTGTATATAGGTGGACCATTTCTTATGGTGATCATTCTGCAACTTCCCTTGTGTTTGTATGAACTGTATAGGCTGGTGGTCTGTGTGGATGACCATTTCCTTCCCCATAATGTAATGCTTCCATTGATGGCAGGCCTACATAATGGAATACATTTCTTTGTCATAAGTGGGGTACTTTCGAACTGTGTCTGAAAGTGTCTCACTATGGTAAGGCACTGGATGCCTATGCTGAGTAAGAACAACACCAATAGCATAGTCGAAGGCATCTTTCTCAATCTCAAATGGTTGTTGCATGTCTGGTAATGTGAGCACTAGTGCTGAAAAGAGATGATTCTTTAACTGAGAGAATGCTCGTTGTTGGGTTTCCAGCAAAAATAATTTTTCTTTCGCTCCGCCCTTAGTGACTTGATTTAAAGGCCAAGTGATATGAGAGAACCCCAACACGAACCTATGGTAGAAATTGGCAAGACCCAAAAAGCTATGGAGCTCTGTTAGAGTGGTTGGGGCTAGCCAGTCCCGAATGACTTGTATCTTGGATGGGTCCACACATACACCCTACTCATCAACGTTTTACCCCAGATATTGAACCTGGGTCAGGCCAAAGGTGCACTTATCCAAGTTAGCACACAACTTGTGTTGTTGAAGAGTTTGAAGGACCTGTCGAATATGGTAGAGGTACACTTCCCTACCCTAGCTGAAGATCAAGATGTCACCTAAATACACCACCACGGATGCATTGATGAAGGGCCGCAAGATGTCATCCATCAGTCTCATGAAGTTTGCAGCGGCGTTTGTCAATCCAAATGACATGACCAACCATTTGAAAAGGCCCTCCTTGGATTTGAAGGTAGTCTTCCACACATCAGATGGTTCAATAATCACCTGGTGAAATATTTTCCCCCTTGAGTTGGTCCAGAATGTCATAAATTTGCAGGATTGGGTACCTATTCTAGACAATGATCTTGTTCAGTGCCCAATAGTCCATACAGAGCCATCAGGTCCTATCCTTCTTCTGTACCAATACAATTGGGCTCCCACAGGGTGATGAGCTTGGCCTGATGTTCCCTTTTTGCAGTAATTTCTGAATCTGCCTCTTGATCTCATCATTCTCTAGAAAAGAGCGTCGATAGATCGGTCCATTGGGCAGCGGCACGCCTAGGATCATATCGATGGAGTGCTTGACCTCACAGCATAGAGGTATCCTTGTGGGTGACACAAAAATATCCCTGTACTCCTCCAAGACCTTGTCCATCTGTTGTTGCTGTGTAGAGGAGCCCTTCCTGGAAGTCGTGGCCACAACCTTCTTCTTTCCTTAGGGGCGAATCATAAGAAAACCAAATTTATTGGTCTGGGAAATGATCTTAATGCATTTATTTGCAGTGATCAAAGAGATGTCGGTAGGCGGGGCTACCTCCGGTGTCCTGTATAGCTTATTATCCAAAGTAGTAATCATAGAACGAGGTCTAGACTCATATACAACATGTCGTTTCCACAAGTATGGTTGTCCTAACAATACATCAGAAACTTCAAGAGGAGAAACATCACATAGTACCTCATCCATAAAGGGCTTGATGTTGTAGGGAAGGCGACACTGCTGGCTGACGCGAAGATCTTGTCCTTGGTGAAGCCACCCAATGGTGTACGACTGTGGATGTGTTGTAGTCTTTAGCCCTAGTTGCTTCGTGACCTCTATTGAAATGAGGTTATTTTGGCTCCCAATGTTGACAATGAACTGCAGTGGAGAACCCTTCACCCACATCTGTGAGTGGAAGAGGCATCCTCCCTCCTCTGGATCTTCAGGCTCAATTTTCTCGATCTTTGTGGTGGCCATGGTGGCATTGGGCTCTGTATCAATGATCTACTTCCCTTTCTTAGTTCCCTTATCGGGTTCTGATTCAGAGTTAGATCATGCATCTGATTTGGAAGCCTTCAACTCGACCGTCAGTGACTTCTTGGCCCAACACTCACTTGTATTGTGAGTGGAGCTCTTATGGAACTCACACAATTTTCCTGTGTCCTTCCTCATCTTTATGGTGTTGTTCTTTTCTTGTGGCTTCAGCGGGTTGTCTTGGGTAGCCCTACCTTGGCTTGGTCCTTTGTTTTGTGGTTTGGGGGGTGCCTTTTCCTTGCTTTGGATTCAGAGATCCAAAGTCCCGCTTCTTCTGCCTAAAATTATACTCAATCTTTATAGCGTACTGATACATTGTGGTGAGCGGGAGATGTCTAGGAACTCCATCTCGTCCTAGATGTACTTTTGTAGATAGCCATGGTACTTGAGCGCCAAATTCCACTCAATATCCTTGATACCCATCTTCATGCGAAGGTTATGGAAATTATTTGTGAATTCTGGCACATCCTGGTCCCTTCCCTGTCGCAGCATGGTCCACTTTATGTATTTATCTTCATAGCTCCCAACAGGGTAATATTGTTCCTTGATGGCGTCTTGGAAGGAATTCCAGGTGGGTGCGACCGAAAATAGTGAGGGTTCACTCTCGTATTTTTGTTCATAGTAGGTTTCCCACTAGTCCTTGACGTGTGGGGCGACATTGAGAAGTGAAAAAGTAATCTTTTCCCGATCGGAAAAGTTGTGAACTGAAAAATATCCTTCCATCATATTTAACCATTTATCTACGATGTCTGCATCTATTAGGCCTTCGAATATGGGAATATCAAAGCTAACTTGTACCTTAAAAGGAGTAACGCCTCCAGAGTGGCTTCTGGATGAAGATGCATCGCATGTGGGTGGTTTTTGAAGGATATGGGCAAAGTTATCCATCATCGTGTCCCTCTGTCGCTTGAGGGCTTCCTTGAGCAAGATTTTGAAAGGATCTCCTGCCCCTCGTCTTCCTTTTCTTCCACCATGGAAGGTCATCGGGTTTTGGGAGGTTGATCCTACAATGGTTCAACCAGATCGTGCCCTAACTCCTTATACCTTGATCTCATTGGTGACAGGCAAAGAAAAACAAAGAAAGAGCAAAACACTCTGATACCATTGATCTGAAATTAAACAGGAACACTCCAACTTATATATATAATCATAAACACAGAGATGCAATAGAAAAACACTTCATTTCATTAATAGAAAAATATTGAACTATCCTAACAAACATAATGGAAATAAGATAGCTTGATCAATTATAGCTTATATCTAAGAAGAGATGTGGCAGCTACATGCCTATGAATTGAGTTAAAATGAGGTTCAAGGGCCTTTTTATTATTGAACAATAAGAGAAAATCCTAAACAACCAAAACCCTAACCTAAGGAGATGTAACACCAAGAGTTTATGGGTCCCATTGGGTTTAGTTGGGCAACCAAATTCCCGGGGTTGTAACTTGGTAATATTATCTCCATTTGATGCATATGATACCTCGTTGGAAAGATCTCTTCAAGGAATAGAATAGATCCAGAAGTTCAGCACCCGAAAAAAACCCAAAAATAGTAAATTGTGCTACAATTAAGGAAACTGAAAAATTGAAAGAAACAATGGCGAAGGTCCAAGTGGAATAGGCGAATGGACACCAATATCCACCTGGATCAAACTCCTTCAATATTGCATAGAAATTCTAGGCCTGCATGCATGTAGTCAATCATTTAGCTTTTATAGTCCTTGTTGTTTTGTAACTCTATCAGATGCAATGCTCATAAGCAGACAACATAATACGAAGATCTTGAATTTGTGTGATTGATATGGTTTTGCCTTAGGCAGACCACTAGCACAAAGAAACTACCTTTGTAATGTTTTTATGAAGTAATAAAATTCGAACCCTTACAAAAAAAAAAAATCTCTATTTTGGAAAACAATATTATTACAAGTGTGCATATTAACCAACACATCTACTTTAAATTTTGGTGTGGCTTGACATACTTGATGGTTCATACTATATAGACCAAATTATTGTTAGTCTGTGCAAATTCGTCTGAATCTCAACCATTTCGATAATATTTTTTAAATGTATATGCATAGTCTTCTCTAATGAAAATGAATGTATATGTGTGGGGTTCACTCTAGATAAAACAAACCAAAGCCAACATTTTGAAATACCCTATTTATATCTATCATTTTGGTAATAGTTGTTACATATATATTCATATTTACCTTTGAAGAATATTTATCTTTTAAAAATTTTATGATTTTATATTTTTAAAATATTTATCTTATATTATATGTCACTATAATATATTTTTAAAATATTATGATTCGAGAAAGAATTCCATTTGATATTGTACATTACAAAACATGCTAATATATTTTTAAATATTATGATGCAAGCGGGAGTTTCATTTGGGAAAGAAAATTGGGGATGCCCAAAAGGATTTTGTTTACTATTATCAATTTCCACTATCATTGTTCCATTTCCTTTCCTTCTCCAAGTGAAGAGAAAGAACAAGGGCTTCCCTTTCATCCCATTATGAGTTCCCTTTCCTTTCCTTCCCTTCCATTTCATTCGTAGGTGCATGCAAGCGAAGAGCAAGTACAATGGTTTCCCCTTCATCCTGTTATGAGGTCCTATGGTAAGCTAGCTTGGTACATGCCAAAGATTAATAATAGGATTTGACAGGGAAGAAGTGTTGGGCATGGAATCCCCACAACATGGTTTGGGGCTCAAAGCCCACGTTTTGAGTAATATTATTGTAAAAGCTTCGCAAATTGCGGGCGTGGAGTGTGAATTGTATGTTAGAGTCATAGGGCTGTCCGCCCTAAGTTTTGAATGTAGTGTCGGTCTACCCATGGTCCGCGAACCATGGGATTGTATAAATAGAGTGAGGCTCTCAGTTGTAAAGTAGTTAGGTAACCAACGGATGGAGTAAAAAGAATAGCACGCATAGAGCAAGAGTCTAGTATCTTGGATCATAGTAGTAGGAAGAGGCTGTGTAGCTGAGTGCACAGAGGCCTAGTAGAGTCCACAGTTGAGTGCGCAGACCCCTGCAGCTGAGTGCACAGGGTGGAGTCGAGTCTATAACCAAGGAAGAAGAATAATAAAGAGAAGTTTATCTGAATTCCATGTATCTGTTCTTATGTTATTACATGTTTGATATCAATTGCAATTATACTATTTATTTATTGTGTGCTGTTGTATGAATGGTGAATATTGGTAAGTATAAATGAAAGAATACAGATAAGTTAAGTTAATCAAATAATATCGGGTTACTAGTAAGGATTTGGGTAATAACACTATTCGGCCCCTGAGTAGGGCTGCGCAAAGGAAGCATCACCGGCTGTGAAGTATTGATAAGTGCGCCTAGCAACGTGCACGTAGGGTAAAACCGCGGACCACTTGGCACCCATTAGACATCCCCAGGGTGTGGAAACTTGGTTCTAGCACCCTCCCATACTACTTCGGGTGAGACCTCAGTTCGCGCTCTGCGGACTGTTGTCGAAAGGGCCTGTAGTATCGGGATTTGTTTGGCTAGATCACCTCTAAACCTGGGTCAAGCCCCAACAAGCCAACAAATGGTTCCCTTTCCAGAAAGGGTCCACGAAGAATTAGACAAAATGCTCGCAGTCGGAATTATTGAGCAAGTGGAAGAATTTGAACGGGTGAGTCTTATGGTGGTGCAGGAGAAAAAGCAGAAGGGCGAAATAAGAATATGCATGGACCTCAGGAAGCTGAACGACGCCTGTGTACACTATCCATTCCCAACACTGTTTATAGATGAAGTACTGGAAAACTTTGGCAGCCAGGAAGCATACTCGTTCATAGATGGGTTCTCAAGGTATGATCAGATCAAGATCGCGCCAGAAGACAGAAGCAAAATGACCTTTGCAATGGAGTGGGGCTGCTTTCAATACATCATTATGCCGTTTAGATTAAGGAATGTGTCAGCCATCTTTTCACACACCGTTGTTGCTGCGTTCAAAGAATATATCCACAAGTTCTTGGAGGTCTATCTAGATGATTGGACTATCTATGGATTAGTTAAGCACCATGTTGCAAGCTTATGCTTGATGCTAGATACTTGTTGCCGACACCAGATTGTGCTGAACCTTAAGAAGTGCACAGTCCTCATTACCTTTGGAAACCTGCTGGGACATGTGGTCTGCAAACAAGGACTGATGGTGGACCCTGCGAAGATTGTTGTTATTCTAAATTTGGAAGCGCAACAAAGTGTTAAACAACTATGCGCTACCTTGGGACACACCATATACTACAAAATTTTTATCAAAAGCTATGCCCAAATCACCGCGCCGATGGAAAAGTTATTGAAAAAGGATATTACATTTTGCTGGAATGATGATTGTATGAAAAGTTTAGATATCCTAAAGGGGAAATTGGCCTCTGCTCCAATCCTGGTCTTCCCAAAATGGGATGTGGAGTTTCATGTCCATGTTGATGCATCGCGTATCGTGTTGGGAGCAGTGCTCACATAGGAGGGCGGGGAAGGCTTGGATCACCCTATCGCATTTTCAAGTCAGAGGTTATCCAAAGTAGAGAAGAACTATTCCACCATCGAGTGCGAGGGGTTAGCAATGGTGTACGCACTCCAAAAATACTGACACTATTTACTCGGAGGACATTTCAAGATGTGTACCAACCATTCCATGCTGAAATACCTGGTCAATAAGCCTGTTTTGGGGGGGCGCATATGCAGGTGGCTCTTATTGTACCAGGAATATGATTTTGAGGTCATATAGTCAAGCTAGGACACCTAAATGCAAGATCGGATCACTTGTCGCTAATTGAGACAGGCGAGGAACCCATTAATTTGGAGGAGGACTACCTGATGCACAACTCATTGTGATGCGCGTCGCAGACGGGCATTTCGAAGATATAATTCACTTTCTGACAACAGGGACTATGCCGAAGGAATAATCCATCCAGCAAAAGAAGGAATTGGTGGTGCGTGCGGTGGATTTTTTTGTCATCGCGAGGAACCTATACAAAATGGGAAATGATGAGATATTGCGAAGATATGTACCTAAATTCGAATGAAGCCAGATCCTCATGGAAGCACATGGGGGCACTGCAGGAGGACACTATCTAGGATGTGTGACTGCACAGAAGATTCTTCGTGCAAGGTTATGGTGGCCAACCATGCACCAAGATTCGAAAGTGCACTGTAAGGCCTGTGATATATGTCAAAGGACTAGAAAACCATCTCGAAGGGACGAGATGCCATTAAATCCACAAATGACACTACAGTCGTTCGAGAAATGGGCAATCGACTTTGTGGGACCGATCAAACCTCAGGGAAAGACAGGCACACGCTACATCATCACTGCAACAGAGTACCTAACATGATGGGCAGAAGCGCAGCCAGTCAAAGACTGCACAACCACCATGGCTGAAAAGTTTTTGTTCGAAAATGTGTTGACCCGATTTGGTCATCCAAAAATCTTAATGAGTGATCACGGAACACATTTCTTGAATGAAACCATCAGCGTGCTCATAGAAGAGTTCCAGGTGTATCATCAGAAAAGTACACCATACCACCCACAAGCTAATGGCATAGTAGAGGCATTTAACAAATACTGGAGACTGCGCTGACCAAAGTATGCAATGCGCAGTGAAACGATTGGGAAATGTGCGTACCTGCCATGTTATGGGCTTATAGGACAACGTGTAAGAAACTGACGGGACAAACACCTTTCTGGTTAGTTTATGGCATGGAAGCTGTCATGCTGATGGAATATATCGTACCTAGTCTGCGAATAGTAGCGCTTACAGGCATGACGGACCGTGAAGCTCTAGAGGAAAGGCTCGCGCAATTAGAAGAACTCAAGGAAGAATAGATTTTGGCAGGATTTCATCAGAAAGTACAAAAGTAGTGTCAAAACTCCTGGCACGACCGCCATATCAAGTCGCGAACCTTTAAGGTCAACGACTTAGTGCTACTGTATGATAGTAAGTTTGAAAACTTTCCGGGAAAATTCAGAATGCACTGGCTGGGACCATACGTGATCATGAAGGTCACAGACAGAGGCGTGGTCCAACTAGTCAAACTAAATGGAGAACCCTTCCCAGGCAAAGTAAACGTCAGCCACTTGAAGCCCTACATGGGTGGGCCGACTATCTAACTAATCGGCCGAAGCACAGTCTTTGTGACCCGAGGAGACAGAAAAGGGCGTGGGGCTCTAAATATGTGCAGCGGATACTGGTACAGATGTAAGGACACAATTTGGACACGAAGGAGCGAATGCAGTAGGTTCAGCAAGCAGCAGCCCAATATGTGGCAGAAATCAAGACCATTCAGGACTAGCTAGAGGGACTCCGTGCCAAGATTGCTGCACTGACAGAGTGACTTGAGGGCGAGTCACGATGTTTGTGTTGGGGGCTTGTTGGGCATGGAATCCCCCCACAGCATGGTTTGGGGTTCAAATCCCAAGTTTTGAGTAATATTATTGTAAAAACTCCTCGAATTCCGGTCACTAAGCGTGAATTGTATGTTAGAGTCATAGGGTTGTCCACCCTAAGTTTTGAATGTAGTGTCGGCCTACCCATGGTCCACAGACCATGGGATTTTATAAATAGAGTGAGGTTCTAAGTTGTAAAGTAGTTAGGTAACCAACGGATGGAGTAAAATGAATATAAAGCGTAGAGCAAGAGACTAGTATCTTGGATTGTAGTAGTAGGAAGAGGCTCTACAGCTGAGTGCACAGAGGCCTAGTAGAGTCTGCAGCTGAGTGCACGCACTCCTGCAGCCGAGTGCGCAGGGCGGAGTTGAGTCTGTAACCAAGGAAGAATAATAATAAAGAGAAGTTTATCTGAATTCTGTGTATCTGTTCTTATGTTATTACATGTTTGATATCAATTGCAATTATATTGTTTATTTACTGCGTGCTATTATATGAATGGTGAATATTGGTAAGTATAAATGAAAGTATACAGATAAGCTAAGTTAATCAACTAATATCGGGTTACTAGTAAGGATTTGGTTAATAACTCTATTCAATCCTCGAGTAGGGTTGCGCGAAGGTAGCATCACTGGCTGCGAAGTACTGATAAGTGCGCATAGCGACATGCACGCAAGGTTAAACCACAGACCACTTGGAACCCATCAGACATCCCCAGGGTGCAGAAACCTGGTTCTAGCACCCTCCCATACTACTCTGGGTGAGACCTCAATCTGCGTTCCGTGGATTGTTGCCAAAAGGGTCAGTAATACCGGGATTTGTTTGGCTAAATCACCTTTGAACCTGGGTCAGGCCCCAACAAGCCAACAGGAAGCAATACTCGAAGACTGAAAAATGTTAATCCTTTCAGTCTCTTCTCAATGAACCAAGGAGCTAATTGTAGGAATAAGACTAGGTTTTCTTCATTGGGTTTTTGGTCATAATTTTTTCTGTGGTTTTTGGGGTTACATGATGCATGCACATTGTTACCTATCACAAATTCCCCTTCAAACAATTAATTTATCCTCACCCCTTTTCCTTTTTTATTAAAAGTAAATAAAAATAAAAATAAAAATACTAAAGGTCATAGTTAGACCCCCATACATTTTAAAAGAGGTTTAAGAACCTTAATATAATAGTGTTTCGGATGGACTTGTTCGATGCCATTTATCCTTCCTTCCCTCGCTTGAAAGAAATTGATAGGCCCCAATAATTTTATTTGATGGTCTTCACTAATTCAAGAGAGAACTTGCTCATAGGTTAAGCCCCACTCACGCACCCAAATACATTCGATAGCTCAAATTATTTGCATCAAGAAACACTTAGCTCATTTGGGTGTAGACATGCATGAAAGATAAGGACATTTCACCACTCAAAAGTGATATAGGTGAATATTAAAATTCTAAGTGCAATGTGATATTCATTATTCCTGCTTCTGATGCATTTACTGACTGTCATGACATTTATTCCTTGTTAGGTAGCGTACATATTGATTCAATTCATTGATAATCTTAGTTTAAGGCCTCCATACACATCATTTCTATTCTTTTCTGACTCATGCTAGAACTAATTCACTTTGGATCCCTCTGAGAGGCCTAGTGGAAATTGAACATGAAACAATGAATTTAGATAAGTACCCGAGTATAGCTCTGAAGTTCTGCATGATTATAGTTTATCCCTTAGAACCCTAGCTACTCCATGGCTCATAATTTGATTAAATACATTTTTCTTGATCCCTTGGCCCATGTTAGAAATATGTTAGTCATTAATACTGATATATACACCCTGAGAAGGGAACTGGAAAAAGGAAACTTGACATGAGGCCAACTAGTGTTTGATTCAAAATGGATTTTTGTGGGCATCCTTACTAGTGGTCCATTATGATCCTGACTCCATCATGTTGCTCATAAAAAGTGCTCAGCCTGAAAATCAAAGGATACTCTTTCCAGGAACTGATAAGCTATTCCTCGAGGTATCTGAAGCCTCACTATCTAAAATGCTCCAACTTCCTGTAATCAGAAAGGTATTTTGTGATAGAATTTAAGTATGAAGTTTGAAGAGTGGGACAACGAGGGAAAGCTTACCTTCTTGCAGATTTTGGTGAATAAACCTCATGAGTTTACAGTGTTTTTCTTACCTATCTTAACCAATTTATTAAAACCCTTATATCATACCCTAGCCTTGCTCTTAGATATCATTTAGGGGTATTACACTGATCTAAATGTAGATGATACTATGTTTATGTTCATGAAATAAGTTCTTGAAAACCGTAATGAAATTTTTATAAACTTTCCCTCTAATTTGTATAGGACTATTTTCATTGATCGTAACACAATGTCTCAATGGTTTATCTTTAGACACTAATATTATTTGGTCCACTTAGTCTTATTCAATCATCCCAATTTCTTTTCTTTCACTAAGTTGATCAACCATTACAAAGATAGTTTGGGTAAAGAAATGTTAATTGATTCTTGGTCCCCAATGTTATACCTTGGCAGAGTGCCTAGAGGGTATTCAATGTTCATTGAATGATTTTCTTTCTATCTCCATATTAAGATCCTATGGAAAGTCCCTGACATGATTTCTACAGAATCCATGAAGATTATTTACCTTACTAGCGAGACCAATGTTGGACAATGATTTCTGATGCCATAATTTATTGTTATTTTTGAATATGATTTTGAAGGGGAGCCTTATAAGTTACACATATTTGTTCCAAATTAGTTATTCATGTTCGAATTAGCCAGAAAAAGGATACAACTGAATGGTTTTCATTTTGTATCGAAAAGCAAGAAGGAATTTCTTGTAACACCTTTCACTATTGGTGATTTAATAATTAAACATAAACAAATAATTATTTGTGATTTAAAATGAACTACTGACTTTTAAAATAGAAAAGGATATATCATGGCATTTTGATCCATTCTATATCATTTCAAAAGCAAGAAAGGCAATTGATTTACCTGCATATCCTCATCTGTCAAGAACTGAAATAGAAAAACTTGTTAATGTTGAGTATGTTGTTGTAGGGAAGGAAAACATTGATGCTATGAAGGTATCTAAGGAAACCATAATTCCCCCTATTTCTATTGACCAATGGTGAAATGAACAACCTCCATCTGCAACTTATCAGATAAATAAAAGTAGTGCAATTGTCAGCTTGCATGAAAACCAATTGAAAAGGAAGGTTTCAAATATTAATGCAGAAGAAGAGCCACCTACCTTGAAGGATGTTATGAAACCAACTCAAAAAAATAGAAGAAAAGATAGATCAATGCCTTCAAAATTAGCCTCTTCGAGGGGGAAACCTCCTTTACATTACAAAAATGAATAATTCTTGGATGATACAAATGACAAGACCTCCTTTCTATATATAGGAGTCTAAGGGGTCATAATATAATCAGAGTCGACATAACAATAATAATGTAAGGACATAACAATAACAATAGTGGGCTTCTATGGGGCACAATAATAACAATATGGGGACTACATGGGCACAACAATATAATAAGGGTCACTAATAACAATAAGGGTTTACAATAGTAGTATAGGGACCTAACATGTCCCTCTCCTTCAAAAAGTGTTGTCCTCAATTATTGAGTAGTTCTGGATTCCTCTGTATAAAATTATCATCCTCCCATGTGGAATCTTCAACGGGTAAGTTCTTCCACTTGATGAGATACTTGGAAATTGATCGATATCATAGCTGTCGGGTTTTTGTTTCCGTGACTTCTTCAGGTTCTAATATGATTTTTCCTTCCTTGTCAAGTTTCGACAATATTGTTTGAATTGGGATCTTGTCACCTATAACCTTTTTTAAGCATGAAACGTAGAAAACTGGGGGCACACGGGAAGATGCAGGAAGATCCAATTTGTATGCCATAGTAACAATCTTTTGCAGCACCTTGTAACGACCATAGTACTTTGGTGATAATTTATTATCCTTCTTAGCTTGCTTGAGATACATTTATTTGTATGGTTTTATTTGTTTCATTCGATTTTGCACCAAAGTGGGGTTATCCTTTAAAAGTTGGAGAACTTCTTGTTGATGCTCGATGTGATCTTTCACTGCTTGAACCTTTTTCTTCTTGATATGTCCTTCTATCTTGAGATTTTGAGGAGTGGTAATTCTCACCAATGCATTACAAGATATGGTCGGATTCATTTCTTGATGCTTGATGTGATCTTTCACTTCTTGAACCTTTTTCTTCTTCATATGTCCTTCTATATTGAGAGTTTTATGAGTGGTAATTTTTTCCAATGCTTTACAAGATATGGTCGGATTCATTTCTTTTTTATCTAGGGTTGGTTCCTAGTGTATATCCTCTTCTTTTGACGTTTCTTGATCCTTTTCTTCCTCCTCTTCACAATCTATGTAAAATAATTTCTTCTCAACACACTTATGACCTTTAGTGTATTTGCTATCACAATTGTAACAAAGCCCTTTTTCTCTTTTTTCTTCCAATTGTTGTGGTGTAAACCTTGTAGGTTTTGGAAGGCTAGGAGAAAAAACTCTTCCATATTTATAGTCATGAGTGGTAGGATTCCTTGTTTCCATAATTTCGCTTTCAATTTTTCTTGCCAACCTAAATGCCTTCTCCAATGAATCAGGTTCCCAAAGATGAACCTCATGTTGAATAGTATCCTTTAAACTCCCTATGAAGACATCAATCCTTTGCTTCTCTGGAATATCATTTACCCTTATATTCAATTTTTGGACATCCTCAATGTGCTCTGCCATTGAACCCTTTTGTTTGAGATTTATCAATTGGTTAAAGAAGGTGTTGCTCTTTGTATCCTCCTAACGTGCTATCATTTTCTCCGTGAAAATCTACTAGGTGAAAAGTGGTTTACGAGAACAATTCCCTATATACCATACAAACTAATTCAATTCTAAATATAAAGATGCAATATGTACCTTTTGTGTGTTTCACACATTATGTAGATCAAAATATTTCTCCATTTGTAGTATCCATGTTACGGGATCATTAACATAAAACTTCCTTATATCTATCTTTGGAATATGTTGGGTCTAAATTCCAATTTTAGATTCTATGAAATCATGATTAACATTACCTTTGTTCTCATCATGAGTTTCCTCTACTACCTTTTCACCATTAGGAGGTCTTTCTTGTAGCAGATTTGTCCCACCTTCCTTCAGACCTTCCATGTCTTTCTTCAAATATTCCATGTCTTTCTTCCAATGTTCTTTCATACCATCAATATCATCTTCTATGGCATAGATAAAACTATTTATCTTAGCTTCGATCACATTCTTCAAATCATCCATCCAATTTTGATTACTAGGTGTTTCTATTTTCTTGATTTGTGTCATTCCTTTTCTTGCTTTTAGGATCTCGATCTCAAATCTGTTGTATCCCTAAAATTTCAGATCTCCAAGGTTTAGAATTAGGACCTGCAATACCCCTTTGTGTCCTCATTCCAATTCCACAAGTCGGATCAAAATTAGATTCTCCAAGAAAGAGTTATGCCCAGTCTGCCAAGATGACTTGATTATATAATTTTTTAGTAGAGTGAACTTGTACAAAGTGCCTGTTGGGATGTGTTATATTCTTTCCACGACTAGCCCATGTAGTTAACTAGGGGATTAGAGGGGGGGCGGAGCCCCCCTTCATATCGTTGATTGTGTAGCGGGGGGGCGGGTCACAAGGGGTTTGAGCCATACCTATAACCCCACTTTATGGGGTCCGGGGCAGTGCCCCAGAAAATTTTGGTTTTGGACCCTATGTTAGGATGGGCAGACCCACCTATGGTTTTGTGCATGAGATTCGCACATGTTTTTGAACGTGATGGTTTTCGGTCCATGGTATTGGATGCTTCTGCATGTATAAATATGTATTATAACATTGAAAGGAACATAATGAAAAATCAAGCTAGCAGTCCTAGTTTGGGGATCCAGGGGAAAATATCTGTGTATATGTGTTTTATGTGTTATGCTCTCGCATTGTTTATTTTATATGTTTTAGAATTCGTATGCAGGTAATTTCTGTATCGGGTTAAAACCTACAGTTCCATGTGTCAATCTTTCGAACTTCGGACCTAAAAATGATACACATAGAATTACAATCTATCCTCTTTCTAAAACTTCTTACGAAATTTCAATCTAATTCTCAGAGAGAAAGTTATGACGATTTTCCTAAGGTCACCTGTTTGGGATGTAATTCAGGATCGTTCAAAAACCCTAAATGTCTTCGACCATATCTCCGAAACTAGAGCGAAACAAGATCTGTAATTCAGACCCAAGCTTCATCACGATTTTGGGTCAAATGGGTTTTACTTTCAGGGTCTGAAACTTCGTGGAAACAAAATTATAAAAAAAAATTCCATGATGACTTGTTTGAGATGGAATTATGGAGCTTGCAAAATCCCTAACTTCCTCAGATCATATCTCCGAAAATATAGCGAGACAAGCTCTCAAATTCAGACCCAAGGTTTAGAACGATTTATGCTCAAATGGGTTGTTTTTCTAGATTCTGAAACTTTGCAAACAAAAACTTATATCGAAAATTCCACGATGACCTATTTGTAGAAGCTAAACCCTAGAATCCAAAGCTCTGATACCAAATGTTATGAAACCAACTCACAAAATAGAAGAAAGTATATATCAATGCCTTCGAAATCAGCCTCTTCGAGGGGGAAACCTCCTTTGCATTACACAAATGAATAATTCTTGGATGATACAAATGACAATACCTCCTTTATATATATAGGAGTCTAAGGGGTCATAATATAATCAGAGTGGACACAACAATAATAATGTAAGGGCACAACAATAACAATAGTGGGCTTCTATGGGGCTTAATAATAACAATATGGGGACTACATGGGCACAAAAATATAATAAGGGGGTTGCGCTAATAACAATAAGGGGTTACACTAGTAGTATAGGGACCTAACAAATTATATAAGGAGCATGAAGGAGAATGACAAAGATGTTATCTCTTTTCACAAAGCAAATGATTAAATGATGAAATAAATAGAGCAGATGCTAGAAGAAACCACAATAAAGGTCTTATGGAAAAACATCATAAAGGTGGATCACTTCGTTGCAATAGAAAGATTGGTAGAGATGAGAGGAAAATAGGTGATGATAGTAGCTAAAAAATATGTTTGCTAGTTAGGCCCTATATTTGTATCAACAATTGATTTTGAGACAAATATGCCAAATCTTCCAGTGCTACAACCAGGGTTTGATGTGGGTATGTAGGTGCTTAGTTTAAGATCCACTACCATTGATATCAACTTGTCTAGAATAAATGATATCGACATGATCGACTAGCATAGATAGACCAAAGAAATGGTAGAAAGAAGATTGTTAGAATAATCCGCTAACAACAAAGTATCAAATGATGATCATTAAAGTACAAGTAAAGTTCAATTATGCCAAGATAGCTATAAAAACGGGAGTCAATTAGATTAAAGAAATGGAGGATAAAATAGTGAAAAATTAGGGATGCCTAAGGATGGTACTATGACTAAAGAGTTGTTGTAATTAAAGGATAAATAAATAAATAATCTGAAATCAGGTACCAAACTTCAGGATTATTACATGAATAATTTAGTAGAAACATTCTAGAATAAGGAGATGCAAGAAAAATAGATACATGAGCTAAATAAGTCTCTCGATTTTAGCTAAACCCAATATAAAGAAATAGAAGAAGAGCTTAATAAGGAAACTCTGGAACTTAGGAATAAGGAGAAAGAACATGCTAAAGAGGTTAGTAAATATAAGAAAACTCTAGACAAAGCTTTACAAAACAATCCATTAGAAAATGCAGATTCTAGTAGAGTGAAACTCCTAGAAGCCAAATTTGATGAATTGGAATGACAAAGAAGGTATAAAAGAGTAGAGCTTGAGAAATTTATTGGAAAAATAAACCAAAAAATTGAAGGTTTACATGCTTTTTTGAATTAGAAACATGAAGAAGTTAATTCCCTGCAAAAGTGTATTAAAGAATCCACCTTGGGGAAGGAGACACTACCAAAAGTCAAAAATAAAATATGGTTAATGATTGATGATTAATGAGAAAATTATTTTATTGAAGCCTTATGCTCAAATATTATTTGATTGTGGAAATAATAATCATTAAAACTTAAAAAGTGATTTAAAAATATGATGCCCTTAGTGGAAGAAAGATTCAAATATTTTGATTCTATTGTTGATCTCTATGTTTCTCTAATTGACAAATAATTATAGTGTTTAAATGTTTTTGGTAGGGAAGAATGCATTGTGGCACTGACATCTGTTAGAGAAAACAAGAGACTACTTTTACTTCAAGGAAAAAGTGACAAAGTTTCCAAGTTTATGCAAATCATTGAGAAGTTTAAAATTGAATGGAACTATATTTAGATATTTGGTTTTTCATCTTTATAGAATAATGAAGGGCAGCTGTAAGAATCAACGTTTGATGAATCCTTGGACAAGTTAAGACGTGACCTTATAGCTTTCTCATACAAAAAAGAAGGATATATTACAATTCAATCCATTCTTGACTCCTTCCTGTGAGAATTCAACATTCTAACCTTACTAGACAAAATGGTACAACAAATTCCTAAAGTCAAATATAAGATTAAACAGGACTTGATCTATTAAGGCTAAGATAAATTTAGTCTGTTGGTTAGCATATTTCGAATGGGAGAAGTTCTTAAAGCTAAAGAAGGGCCTCAGAAGAATAAATGTCTTGGCCTTGATTATGTAGGCTACTACATTGTTTCCTCCTTTCCAATCAACAAGTTAGCAAGTGGAACTGTCAGATTCAGATTGCCCGACATTTTTCCCAAATCCTGCAAGCAGTACCATATGTATTCCAAAGATTTAGATTATGTTCTTTGACCCACCATGAAAGCCAAAGAAAATGAAGAAGCCCTCAAAAAAGAAGAATATTAGTTAATTGCTTTAATTTTTTTCATTTTCAAAGTTTGTTAAATGTGGTTACAAGACAACTACGACAAAACGATGATCCGGATTTAGACAGGAACGCAATAGATTACAGAGATAACCATAAATACAGAGATGAAATAACCATAAACACAGAGATGCAGCGGAAATAATGCTTCATTTCATTAATGGAAAATACTGCAATATGCTTACAACCAGAAATGGAAAGAAACCAGTTAGGGCGATGGTAGCTTATCTCTGAGGAGAGATGTGGCGGCTACATGCCTCAGAACTGTTCCGAACTGTGTTACAATGAGGCTCGAAGGCCTATTTATTGTTGAGAAACAATGGAAAACCCTTCACATCCCGAAACCTAACCCCTAGAAGATGAAACGCCAAATTGTGGGCCCCGTTTGGGTAAATTGGTACATCAATTTCCCGGGGTCGTAACTTTGGCATACGATCTCCATTTGACGCGTACGATAGCTCGTTAGAAAGATCTATCCGAGTACTACCAATTTGGGAGGCAACATCGGTCCGTGGACCCATGTTGCCCCAGATTCCCAAAAAAACGTCGTTTAGGGCCTCAAAACGGCTCCGGAAGTTCAGGACTCGAAAAACTGCTAAAAATAGTAAACTGTGCTACAATTTAGGAAATTGAAAAGTCTGAAAGAGACAGTTGTGGGGGTCCAAATGGGATAGGTGGGTGGCCACCAACATCCACTTGGATCAAACGATTACTTTAATTTTGTATATAATACATTCATTTTCTCATTGAGGGTGTTGGCTACAAAAGGATAGAATCTTCTATGATTTAACAATCTGATTGTACTTGCTACACAGATCTATCATTTAAATTTAATGATTATCTTATGCAATTTACAAAATGAATGTTCAACTTTTCTTCAAATGTCATATGTTCATATGTAGAGTTTGATGTTAATGAATTGTGAATGTGATTTATGATTCAAATAACATCTATTGTACTTAATCAACTTTGTTCTTTGATATTGTATTATTAAAAGTGGGGTACTTAAGATGTTTATTTTACAATTTATAGGTTAAGGCTTCATGATTCTGACTCTGAAATCATGTGCCAATACAGTAGAGAAAAAGAGGAGGATGTCAACTAGGGTGGAATCTTTCACTACCGAAATTGACAAAAGAGAGAGAGGTCTTAAAAACTTTAGAGTTAATGCTAAAAAATAAATGAATTGATTCACACGATGATCCAAAATCAATCCATCCCTCTCATATTTATAGATTTCCTAGAGGGGCGTCTTCTTCCTTAATGATTAAGTAGACTTTACCTCAAACAATTTATTAGTGAAAATTGTAATTTCTTATCTTCATATGTTTTGTGAAGACTATATTGACTTGGTATTCATTATAAACTTAAGTTATTCCTCAATGAGGCTGGGTACACCATGAAAATTAAGGTTTTTTGTCCATGATCATACTTGTTTATAACTTTCTTGATTGGATGACTTAATTTATTAAGAGACCTATCATTGGCCTCACCCCATTGAGTCAACTACCATAGCTAATAAATAATTTGAAATACATAAAACCATGCCTTTCCAACTAGTGTACATTTATTTGTATCCATAGTTATTTCTCATAATAGCCTTGTCACCAAAGGAAACTATTTATTTTACAACTCTAATTATATTTTGTTATATCAGTTTTTTGTTTTGCTAGTGTGTATGCATGAATCTTAATGTGTTCCTATCAAATTTTTTATAGTATAAAAATTGGGTACTAGGGAATGGAAAGTGATGTGAAGGAGGGGGGAAGGGAGGGGAAGGGGTAATAAGAGCTTCCACCTTCACGTGGTTGGCCCTGTTCACTAAATAATAATTTGAGAGAAAACCTCCCTCCTTCTAAAAGATGAACAACCAAGTCAATGTTGACTTCATTGTTGCTCCGTCAAATCGAGGAATGTTTGCTCTAAGATTATACTACTCCAATAAATTATTCTTGAAACCAAGAGGAACTCATTCAAGTATTCATGCACCTTAGGCTTGTCTAATTTTTATTTAGTCATAAGTTTTTTTCTTAATTATTATTATTATTTTTCTTATTCTTTATCTACCTTTAACACATTTTATGTGCATTGCAAGTATTCTTATTCTAGAAAGTTGTCATCCACAATTGTAATATGGCTGGAAAGAAAGTTGATGAAATTCCCCTCTTGAGTAGCCATTCCTTGTTAAGTGTGCGCCCTACCTTTTTCATTTCAATTCCGATCCTCCTTTGTTGTCCGTTATTCATCAGTTATCATAGTTCTTGGAGTCCTTAATTCATGGAATACATGCATCCACTTTGTTAGCTTCATCCTACAATCTTGTAAGACAACCTCATTCACATCATCATTCATGGGTCAGGGTTTTGATTGTTTATAAAAAACAACAATCAATCCTAGGGTATGAACCCTACATCCTTCTAATTCAACACTTGTCTAGAGTTCACAGATCAAAATACTCAAATAATAAAGAACTTTTCATTAAGCTTCCTCTAAACTAACTCAGGTTTTAAATTAATATGGGCCCAAATGACAAGACCCTAGATCCAATAATCAACCAATAAATATCACCTAGTGGCCTTTAGTTTTGTGTTCTAGACTCTAGTCACTCACGCGCCATGTAATGAAATATTTTTCATCTTATTGCCTTGTTATAAAAGAACCAATTGGATCCCATGAAATTCCTTTAACAAGTCTAGGGTGACCTCTTAAACCCAGAATAGAAGATGCATCACTCATATTCCAAATTTTGGTTGTATTACTACATGAGAATTGCTATAGGTTGAATGATTATTGAATGATTGCTTTCTCCTAGAGGTTTTCCTACCCCATATTGATCTGTTGCCTTTAAAAAAACTAGTTTTCATATGATATCATGACCATCTTCATTTTTTTTTTCAGACTTGTTATCTCGTTTAGTTTACACTGAAAAAAACTACATTTTTATTAATCACCACATATTGGCCAAAGCATTCTTTGTCGGCAACAATATAAACCAAATATAAGCTTCAAATAATCACTATAACTCATTAAAAAGAACTTTCAACATTTAACATCTATTTTATTATGTTTTTCATCAATAATTCATGCATAAGTAACTTAACCAACAACCTTGAGATTACTTAACTGAAGCTTCTTCCCATATCAAGCCTCTTTTAGATTCATAGTTTTCAGCAAGTAGATAGTTGTATGTACTATATCTAGGATGCACCTTGAAATATCCATACCATTGTGATTCATTCTTTCTACAACTCTACTTTGTTGTGGAGTATAAGAGGTGGTGTATTATCTCTGCATTCCTTCTTGATTACAAATGTGAATAAAAATATGAGAGAAACTCCCCACCATATTCAAACCTAAGAATTTTAATGCCCTTGCCATGTCTCTGTATTCCTTCTTGATTACAAATGTCAATAAAATTATGAGAGAAAAAATCCCACCATATTTAGACCTAAGAATTTTGACGCTTTTAGCCAATTCCTAACACATCAGACCTTTGTCCAAGGAAATACACCCACATCATTCCAGAAAATGATCTACAAACAATATAAAATCCTTGACACTGGATATTGATGGTGTCTTCATTGGTCCACAAATTTATTGCATGAATCAATTCTAGAACCCTCTTGGCTTCCTGAGTCTGTCCTCCATCAAATGAAATTCTATGTTGCTTTAGTGCAAGACATGCTTCACTTACAGTTGTTTGGTGATTCCTAGTATTGGAAAGATATCCACTAAATTTTCTTATTTAAGAAGTGAAAATATTAAAGATTCAAATTTCCATACTTTGATGCCAAATTGTATTGATTTATTGTCCACATTTTTTTAACATGGCATTATCCTTGGCCTCAATATCATTGACCAATCTTGTTGAAAAATGTAGCAATAAAGTCTCAATTCGATTTTGCCTTAATTAAATTGAGAAAATTCAAATTTCCACATCAACAAACAACTTGGATGATGTTAACTTGTGTGACATGGCTTGTGTCACCCAATTTACTCAGTAAATTTGAGTTGGAAGAGTTAGAGTTTTGTTCTGCATGCATGATTGCTAATTTGTAGCAACCAAGATCAGTTTTCTTAGGTTGTTTTTGTTGGGTTGTGTTATATTCTTTCCACGACTACCAATCTTGTGTTATATTATTTTTGGACCCTATATTAGGTAGGCAGACTTACCTATGGTTTTGTGCATGGATTTCGCACATGGTTTTGGGCATGATGGTTTTTTGTCCGTGGTATTTTGTAGATTCAGTCAAGGGAACTACGGTTATGTTTTAATCCAGGGTTAATGGATTGGGATTTATGGATGCTTCAGCATGTATATATATGTATTGTAACATTGAAAGGAATATAATGAAAAATCAATCTGGTAGTCCTGGTTTTTGGGATCCAAGGGAAAATATTTGTGTATATCTGTTTTATGTTTTATGCTATCGTCATTGTTTGTTTTCGGTTTTTTTTAGAATTTGTATGCAGGTAATTTCTCTACGGGGTTAAAACCTATAGTTTTCAGTTAGAATAGTTCCAAATTTTAGAGGAACTAGTGGAAGGTCAGTTAAGCAGTGGGACTTCAGTCAAACTCAATGATCATCTAGTTAAATAATTAATCAGCCCAAAATAGCTAGTGCATGTAGAGAATTGAAGTTAGCCAATTGAGGTGGAGATTCCAAGACAATGTAACATTAGTTGTAGACTGGTCTTGAGGGTACATGTGTTGCATGTAGTTAGATGATGAACCTCAGGAATTGCATAATTCAATTAGAGGAATTTCCTAAATAATCGGGGCTAATTCCTCAAGGAACAATGCAAGGAAATAGGATCTCAAACTGAGGAAAAATTTGACTAACTATGGGTCAGAGGCCTTTAGTGAGAAGAGAGATAGGTTATCCACTTCTAGGGTGTGCTAAGTTGAGAAAAGTAATTGTAATACATCTCTATTCATTTGATCAATGCAAGAAGAAAATGGGGTTTTTAGTAGATTTCTTTCTCCAGATAAAATTACTTGTTGCATGTGTGATATTTCTTCTTGCATGTCTAAGATTTTTATTCTAAATTGTGAATTAATGTCCACGGAGCAATAGAGTAGGTTTGTGGCTTATGATTTTTATTAAAAATTCATGAGAAGTTGAAAATCTACAGCCTAATTTCTACATGGTATCAGAGCTGGATTCACATTAGAGCAGGAAATTTGAATTTCTTTCTCATAGGCTGAAATTTGAAGATCAGTTTAGCAGGATTTCTTCAGAGTTGAGAAGATGGCCTTCAATGGACTAAGGCTAGAGTATGCCTTGGAAGGAACCTCAATTTTTTTTGCATGGAAGGACCATATGGAGGAAGTATTGGATAACAATGGATTGCTTGAATATGTCAAGACAAATATTCCAAGACCACCAATGACTGATGTCCAAGACATTGCATAGTGGAAGAAAGACGTAGCCAAGACGACAAGAATAATATTGGAGGGAGTATAGGATCATATTTTATCGAATCTCCATGGAAATAAACTTTGTTTGAGATGTGAAAAGCATTGACATAATTTTTCGAGAATAGTAATGACCACAGGAAGTTGATGCCCAAGGATAAACTTTTAAGTATCAAGATGCAGAAGAATGAAAATATACCACAGTATTTGAGAAGGTTCGCAAAATGTTGTGATGAACTAACTGTTATAGACATTTTTGGGCATTGTAACCCCAGTCATAAATGTACATAAACCAAGGGCTCTTAAGTCCCTAAAAGTGTTGTTCCAACCTCTAAAAGAACAAGGTCAACTGATTACATCTTCTCCCAGAAGTTCTCCATGAAAAACTACTCAGAACTGGTCAAAATTGGACCATCTCACCTGCTCCATGGTCAAAGTGCGCTGCATCCCACCTAAATACACACCGGAGGTGCGATGCATACTGAAAAGCCATTCTATGGGGTGCAACGGGTGGGAGAGGACAAATGGCAGGGTTAATCTGCAAGTTGGAGGATCATGGAATCTTCCAGAAACTTCTCTTGTGACACTTGCCTCTCTGCATTCGCCGAGGGATGAGTAAGAGATCATCAATCCCCAAGTGGAATCAAGAACTATCAGAGAGAGGACACTAATCAAATCTCAAAAGCTGACTCACCCCCCTTGCAAACATCTATATATGGATCCCTCATCCCAGAGATCCAGAGGCTGGAATTTTGTATCTTGTAAGGAAGTGCTGCTGGTTTCTTGATGCAACATCATAGTGTTGGGTGATCTAAGATTTTCATGAGGTGAAGAAGGGCTTTCTTGCTGAGAGGATGATGCTAGGTCAGAACAATTGGTTGTAATCCTCTTTTCTATTCTTGATTATTAATAAAGCTATTCAAGTTTTCCTCCACATTCTTGTATGATTGATGATATATGCATTTGTGTGGTCAATATATATCTGGTCCTATATTGTTTATGATAATAGATCTATGTTCTCGGATAGTGTTATGCTGCTTTGATTCTACAGGTGCTCTTTGAAGCTGGGTAGGCGAGGAAGCGAGTGGCAAAGATCTATCAGAAGGGAGAGGAATCAAGCAAGGAACCAAGCGCAAGATAGAGGTTGGTCTCCTTTATTCCCCTCTTATCTACTTCTCATAGAGGAAAACGAAAGTGGTTTTAGTTTGTTTGTTTCTAAGGTAGCTACCAGCCTTAATGGGACTAGCAGCTCTTCATAGACTCTAGATTTCTCGATAACAAAATGGCGACTCCGCTGGGGAGCGAATAGACTGTTTGTCTATATTTTTTTACTTTATAAACTTACAGACGGAGCCTGAAGTCAAGCCAGCTAGCCTTCGAACTGCATTTGTTATGCAAGTGCAAAGTAGATCAACGTTGCTTCAGTCTATCTCCGGGTTTTGTTTATGAACTGAACAATCGATTTACAAGCTCTCTAATTGCCCTTGTGGTGGCTCTAGTAACCTCCTTAGATTTACCCCTGTGATTTATTTACTGATTACCACTTGCTCGGCCTAAATCCCTGAACTGAGCTACAAACTATGACCTGGAACCCAGTTGAAGTCTCATCCCTGGACCATCGCACTATCTCTTCTTTCGAATCTAGATGCATCACACTTCCCGAGTGTAGTAGGTGCGCTGCATCTTACTTTCCCTGTGTTACACATGCGCTGATCAGACAAGGCCTCTTCTGCTCTTAGATTTTGGTTTCTGTGTTCACTCTTTTCAGCTCTATTTAGGAGTTTTACTGTCTGTAGTCAATATACCTCTGTTGAAACCCTCTTCCTTGCCATTATTCTACCTCCATTTTGCAACGAACTGTAAATGTTTTTATGTATTGTGATCCATTTTTAGTTCTCTTTACAAAGAAGTAGAGTAATTGAACTGTCGTTTCTTGATTTGAAAGTGTCGCAAGTGTCGTTTTCAGTCATAGAAGAGAATCCGATTGTTCTTGATAGTAGATTACACTATTACTCTTGTATTTGATTTGAATTAGTAGTTTTTCGAGTGTCGAAAGCAAGTTTTCAATTCCAAATCGCAAAGTATCGTCATTGTCTTCATTTTGTCTTGAAAAGAAACTTGTTAGTAATGTCCTTTGAAAAATAATTCAGATTTGTGCTTAGCTTTCTTTTTATCATTCACACATTAAGAAGGCTGAAAACAAATACATGCATGTGAATTTGCATTTAGACTGTTTGTTGTTTTGATTTAGGACAGTGTATATAGTGTGTGCTCTCTGCTCTATGTTGAAAGAATATCATCTCTCTTTCCTTAGTAGCTAGGATTTTCATTGAAAAAAGAAGATTAAACGATTGTTTATCGTCTTAGATTGCATTTTAGGAATTGTACATCTACATCACGCGGTGAACCTGAAAGGCAAATTTCTTAAGCAAGATCAACTGTAAAATAACTTTAATGAATCTAAAAACGCTTTGGAACCTAACACACAACATTTAGAAGTCTAGGCTAGAGACATATTCCGGCATCGTAAAGCCTGGTAACTGTTGTTTTCATTGATGGTTGGGTGATTCCTCCACTTTGAGACGATAAGTTCCAGTATGGACTTGTGCTCCCACGTACCGTCAAGTATATATTGGGAGACCACAATAGGCTTTATCCTTTATCCATAGGAAGCCGTGTTTGCCGCCCTATCGATCGCAATGCACTGAACACAACATTCGGGAAGATTGACTGCCGTACCGTAAAAAGTATTCTGCAGTTTTGCGATTGGTTTGGTAATCCATATGTCTAGATTTCCAGAGTAGTCTCTTTCGTTCCTTTTCAGACTCCTTAAAGGAAAAGGTCCATCTGAGCACTTGTCACTTCAATCTCATTAAAAATCGAAGGCGACTAGAGTCATATTTTGTTTTTTCTCGACTCTTAAAAATTGAAAAAACAAGTTGTGTCAAAGCGTCTAAAAGTTATTTTAATCAGAATAAATATCACCTTTCCTATATTGGTCTTAGGTTGAGAAAAATGGAGTCCACCAACCAAGGAGTTCCCCTTGGGGGAGATCCTAGTCCTTTCTCCTCTTGGGGAGATGTTGGCGCACCCCACATGGCCACATTGTTGCTTCTAGGATTGACAATCGTCTTGCCCGTATGGCTCTTCTCAACCTCTGTCGTTCAGAACACCGTGATTCCTGAACAATCAAGTCAGCAACTAAACGATACAAGAGTTACCCCCAAACCTTCTACTTCGTCCAATTCTTCCTCTCCTCCTTCCTCTTCACTTGATGAAGCTGGTAAAGCCAAAAATCAAGTAACCGAGAAGAAGAAGGAGAAGAAGAAGAAAGAGAAGAAGAAGAAGGAGCCAAAAGCGAAAAGGGGCAACCATGCATCGTCTAGCGAAAATCCACACACTGCACCGTCCAGGCCTAAATCGCCATGTGTCATTTGCAAAGGAGACCACTATCATTGAGATTGTCCTTGCATCCCTCGGATCTTAAGGGATTGGTCTCTTCATTTGCACAATCCGGTGTCATCAACCTCTGATGATCATGTCAAAATACATCGTCGACTAGTGAAAGTGAAGCCCCTGGTAAAAAAAGGAAAATGTAAATTTCCTTGTAAACTGTGTGAAGGTGATCACGCCGTCCACCATTGTCCCTTCTTAGACGAGGCTAAAAGAGTTTTGGACGGCCATCCAATTTCACCGTTACGGCTTCCTCTTGGATATAAGAAACTCTTGCCGAGTCCGATACTAGTTGAAAATCCGGCTGACATGCCATTGTGGTCGGCCAAAGCGTCTATCATTGAAGATAAACCATCTGAATCCACACCAGACGAAAGTCAAAAGGTGGAGGCGGTAGTTGACCCGGTCTTGCTGGTGGGCTCCAGTATTGTAGCAATAATGCTACAACTCCTGGAGCTTCCTTCTCTAATTTTATCAACCCGGTAGTTCGTAACAAACTTGGAAGCGACGGTGCTGTATGCACAAGTACTAGCTCTTGTCGCAGCTGTCACTTGGTCAGCTGGCACAAGTCCGCTGGGGCTCAAGCCAACTTCTATATGTTCTCAGAAGAAGCTTTCTAAATGATGAATGAAGGCTATCTCAAAAGAAATTAACCTACTTTGCAAGAATGAACTGAAAGCCAACCAAACATGGAAACCCTAGTAAACCCTAATCTGACTAGCTTAATCTTTATGATGCAATGGTGGGAATGCAACTTCTAGAAATGATGCCATTACTTTTAGTGAGATGAGATGCATGAATTTAAACTACTTCCATTGAAGAGAACACGTTTTTGGTATTTTTTCTCAAGTGGGTGGAGTTATTATGATTGTGCTTCTTACTGGGTCTTGACTGTGCAGGGGTAGTTCAAAGGGGAGGAAGGCTTGGGAAAGGTCAGGAGGACTCTGAGAGGTTCCAGGGGATCCCTCACACCATTCCCCAGAAGTCCACAACGTTTAGGTGCTTGGCAACCATGTTTGCAGGCTTCTACAGGATGTCTGCAGGGGATCCTACAGGAAGCTCGGGATTTCTACAGGAAGTCTGCTAACTTCTACAGGATGTTCTGCAGGCGGAGTTTTGGGTGATGGAGGAGTGAAGGAGTTGTCTGGATGGATGGGTAAGATGAAAGAGGAGCTTGAGATGGCCTATGGACAGAGAGATGAGGTGGGGAAGGTGTGTGTAAAGCTGGCTGGTCTAGAGGAGGGTAGTAGTAGTGGAAGGTCAAAAAGATTGAGCAACGTGGACAGTAGAAGGGTTGGAAGGCAAATGAGCTGAACAGAGGATGAGTAGGTGGCTTAGGCACGGTTTAGAAGAATAAGAACACGATGGTGGTGATGCGCAGTGTAAATGAAACAAATCACCCTTATCTTGCATGTAAACGAAAGTTCAGCAACCTATTCTAACTGTTTCATTAGGAATCAAAGAACAGCAATGTAAGTTGAAGGGAATTCATGCATGATGCTGAACCAAAGAGTCATTACTCAAGATATAATCGTATGGACAATTCTGCAACCGAAAACATTACATCAATACTTGCATGCATATGTTAAAACAGTGTTTTTGGCAGTTGGCACGGTCTACACTTCCGGTCCCCAAACAGAGGTGAAAGTGAGCATGCATTCAACCTTTTTTTTGAACTTCAACGTAACTTCAATCTCCCTACGCTAATTCTGAACTACTGAAACAACTGCATTCATGAAACTAACCTACATAACCAAACCGAAACAGTCAACTCAGCAAACTGTATTTTTCAAGTGCATGTAAAGGAAAGAAATGCAATGATAAAAGAAAGACAAGTAACAATACAAAGAAAAGGAGGTCTATTGCTCTCAGGTTGGGCCCTAACCTGAGAGCTATAGCTCCTCTAAGAACTCAGAATTGAATCCAAATCTGCCTGCCTTTTATTAAAAGATCATAATCATGAGTCTAACAACATGCCAAAATTGGCTTACAAAGAGCAAAAACAGAGCTACAACTCATGGTTCAAAATCTACAACAAAAGTTCAAGAGTCTCCTCGAAGGCTACAACCTCAATATTTATACATGATGAGGGCCAAGCTGGCCTCCTCAATTAGTGGGGCTTGGCTGTCCAACTAAAAGTAAACTGCTGTTCCTGTAGAATCCGTTGGCTGCCTTCTAGCTCGGTGGTGATAGCTGTTGGAGCTCGGAGTTGGGGTGGAGATCATGAGGAAGGTCATTCAAGGCTGTGGACAACCTCCCTATAAACCCGCAATGCCACCTTGGCTGTCTCCTTGTCTTCATTTGCGTGGTCTTTGCTCCATTTAATGTCAAAAAACCTGAAATCATCATGTATTAGCCACATAGGCATAATGACTGCCCTTCTTCCTACAAATAACACGAATATACTAAGAAATGATGCATAAGTGATAAAAAATGAAGGGTTGAGCAAGGTAAGTAGGCCAAATGAGCCCAAATTGTTACCAAAAATTTGGGGCTCATCACTTGCCTTCAGAGGATCCATCTTCAGATGATACAGTCACTGGAGAGAACAAGAACGACACCGTCCAAATTCTCTTCGTAAGCACAGACTCCGATGAACATGGGGGCAGTCTACCCGTTCCTTTACCGCAGGAAGGAAGTTCATCAGAGTCATATCCGGCCGTCTATTCAGTCCCACCGCCAAGCAACCTAGTTGTTTCCTTCGATTGGAATCTACTAGGCAGACCTCGCTTACCGGCTAGTGTACCATTTCGAATCATTGCTCAAATATACAGAATGGTCATGGCCGGTACCATCATAGATGAAGGGGCTTCTGTGAGTATCCTTTCCTCAACTACTTGGAAAATGCTTGGTTCGCCATCGTTTTTGCCTGAAATGAGAAATCTAACAGCCTTTGACAAACGAACTAGTCGACCGTTAGGGATCCTTCCCAATGTGCCGATAGCATTGAGAAGGAAAACCATTCACGTGAACGTAATGGTAGTCCAAGGACCCCTGGATTATAATCTACTCCTTGCACATGACTATATTTATTGCATGGGAGCCATTGTCTCCTCACTCTTTAGAGTAATGTGTTTTCCGCATGAAGGAAGAGTGGTCAAGCTCGTAGACCAGCTTTCATTCCCCGGTTCACAAATAGCAAATAGTCATATGCCATCCCTGAATGGTCTTTTCACGCAAGGAATGTCTCATCAATCCCCAGTCCGTCCTCCTGATGAGCGCGAGTGATTCAGAGGATATGACTGAAACCTAGGGGGCATGCACCCTGGCCTGTTTCGGCAAGAAAACCTTGGGCATAGAGTAGGTTTCCGCGAAGGATATATGACTGGTTGACATACCTGTCCATTTAGAAAATGGGGTTAAACCAAAATAAGATACCTCCGTTAGAAGGTAGGCCTTTCCCGATAGAACAAATGTTTTGTCTACAAATTGAAGGGTAACCTGGAAAAGGTAGGCCTTTCTCGATAAAACAAATGTTTTGTCTTCAAATTGAGGGGTAACCTAGAAGCCCTGCTTCACTATACCTGGGGGCATGCAAACCTTTTGCCATGCAAGCGAAGAGCGACCATTTATTTTTTAAATTTATAGGTCCTCTAACCCTTTAAACTCGTAGTGTTGGTCATTTCCTAACTTGCATAAAGAAAGGATGCGTGGCAAAGCTTTGAAAAAATTCCATTTTTAAATGAGACATCCTTATTATACGACTGGATCGAGCAATTTTAACGCGGAATTCAAGCTCCTTAAAAAATAAACATAAGCAATGAGCAAATGTTCCCCCAGAGTTTAAGCTCATTTTAAAAATGAACCATTTTCCGGTAAATAACCTTCGTGAATGTATTATTATCAGCCTTTGAAGCCTTGGTCGTGTTCTCATCATCACCTCCACTCATCATCATCATTTGATTGTTTACCCTTTTTGAGGAACAGCTGCGAAGAGTGATCCTGTTAGCCATCCTTGTGACATTGCAGTGATTGGAAAATTCCAAACCTTACCTGGAATCAACTGCTACCCGAATTTATCACTCGTCCCTAAAAAAAAAAAAACAAGTCTCCTTTAAGCTCTTTTCAACTAACTCGTAAAATATGAAAAGATCGCCGAGAAATTGGCCTCTCCAGCTCGTTAAAGTGACCAGAAGTGCTATCCCTCCTTTAGATTTTAATCTTTTTGGACTTGAGGGATTATTACACAAAAATATTGAGTGCTTGTTTTCTTCGGCTCATTAAAAATACCGAAAATTCATCCATTTTGTATTGTTTTATACCTTTTCAGACTCAAGGGATTATATGACGAAAAAGGATTATTGGAGTTTTCTTTACATCCCATTTTTCAGACTCTCTAAAATTGAGAAGGACCGAGTTATCTTTGTCATTAAACTCGTTAAAACTGAATAGCGAAAAACTTGTCCATACAGAAAAGAACGAGTTTCACTATCGCTAGGCTCGTTAAAACATAGCGATGGGTTTGCCCGAGGGGAAAATTATAGAAAAAGAATATTTTATCCTCCTCAAGCTTGACAAACATAAAGAGGTACTGGTCAGCAATGACTGGGGAAAAATTGGGAAGAAAACTTGAAGAAACTTTATTGGTAGCAAGTCGCTCTTGAACATGACACTTTCACTCCGCATCCGAGTCGGTTTGGGTTGTTCCGTTCACCAGTCATATCACCATGGGTCCATCACACCATCCATATTTGGGGTTAACGCTACCAATCCATCATGTTAGTGTCGCCGATATGTTCAAGAGAAGTCGCTCAGAGAATTCACCTGTGTCTCATCCACTGCAATACATTTACGCTCCATTCTTTCATGACCGCCACCCTGAACCTTATATCACCAGATCGTTTTCACCTCCATTAAAATCATTTGCTCCATTACGTGTCATTGATGTGGGATTCACTAAGGCCCTCCTATGATGGATCTCTTCTTGTCAACATCAGCTCATTATCCAAAAAGTCGATCTAGGAACAACCCTTTCAGTACTTTGAAACTTGCATGCCTCAATGGAAAGTTTCTCACTTCTGGCGACAGGTTTACATCAATGGCCTTCGACCGAAAGACTTTGCGTGGTGTTCGACGCCAAGTCCCTTATTCACACCATGTGAATTGTATCGTAGTACCTTGAGGGTCATCATCATTACCGGTGATTCCTCTCGCGCCTGTTAACAGCTTACATCATCGGCTGGTAATCAGGAGATGTCTTTCCATGTTCGACTCCAGAACATCTCTCACATGGATCGACTTGTACTTTGAGTGAAGATCGAACGAGATTGAATACCCCGGATCTAGTTTCATCCATCCGGGCTGCGATATATATTCAAGAAGATAAAGACATCAAATGTACATCATTACTGCATAGATAATCATCCAATCCAAGGGATGATGGCTCTGCCAAGATCATCAGTCTACACTCAGACGATTGTCTGTCTTATGTACATGAAAATGAATTTATAAAGCTGAGCACGGGAATACCTGCCTCAACTAGATCATGAAAATATTATGAAGATAATGTATTGTACTGTATCTTATTACAGGTCGCCTTCTAGCTTGAAAAAACTTCAGATCCTCATGATAAAGCATTTCACCCGACATCAACAGATTAAGGACCTCATGCTTTAGGGGGCAACTGTTATAGACATTTTTGGGCACTGCAGCCCCAATCATAAATTTCCATAAACCAAGGGCTCTTAAGTCCCTAAAATTTTTGTTCCAACATCTTAAAGAACAAGGTCAACTGATTACATCTTCTCCCAGAAGTTCTCCATGAAAAACTACTCAAAACTGGTCAAAACTCGACCATCTCACCTGCTCCATGGTTAAAGTGCGCTGCATCCCACCTAAATATGCACGGGAGGTGCGATGCATACTGAAAAGCCCTTCTATGGGGTGCGATGGGCGAGAGAGGACAAATGGCAGGGTCAATCTGCAAGGTGGAGGATCATGGAATCTTCCGGAAACTTCTCCTATGACACTTGCCTCTCTGCATTCGCCCAGGGATGAGTAAGAGATCATCGATCCCCAAGTGGAATCATGAACTATCAGAGAGAGGACACTAATCAAATCTCAAAAGCTGACTCACCCCCCTTGCAAACATCTATATATGGATCCCTCATCCCAGAGATCCAGAGGCTAGAATTCTGTATCTTGTAAGGAAGTGCTGCTGGTTTCTTGGTGCAACATCATAGTGTTGGGTGATCTAAGCTTTTCATGAGGTGAAGAAGGACTTTCTTACTGAGAGGATGATGTTGGGTCAGAACAATTGGTTGTAATCCTTTTTGCTATTCTTTATTATTAATAAATCTATTCAAGTTTTCCTCCACATTCTTGTATGATTGATGATATATGCATTTGTGTGGTCAATATATATCTGGTCCTATATTGTTTATGATAATAGATCTATGTTCTCGGATAGTGTTATGCTGCTTTGATTCTACAGGTGCTCTTTGAAGCTGGGTAGACGAGGAAGCGAGTGGCAAAGATCTATCAGAAGGGAGAGGAATCAAGCAAGGAACCAAGCGCAAGATAGAGGTTGGTCTCCTTTATTCCCCTCTTATCCACTTCTTATAAAGGAAAACAAAAGTGGTTTTAGTTTGTTTGTTTCTAAGGTAGCTACCAGCCTCAGTGGGACTAGCAACTCTACATAGAGAATAGATTTGCCGATAACACTGAGCAGGTTCAGTGTTACCTTCCTTGAAGATGACTTGGCAATCCTAGTCCTTCTAAGCCTTCCTAAAAGCTAGCACAACTATCAAGATTTGGTGAACGGTAGGGAGAAACTACCAAATTGGGAGCACTTATATTATGATTTGGTACAAGATGAAATAAGGTGGAATACAAGAGATGGGAATTCATCCAAGGAAAAGGATGAAGAGAAATTTGAATTGGTTGGAAAGGAAAAGAAGGGAAAAGGGAAGAAATCCCAATCCAATCTAGAATCCATTCAAGGGGCAAGAAGAAAGATTTGTCAAAAATGAAATGCTTCAATTGTCATGAATTTAGGAACTATGAAACAAACTATCCACATAAGAAGGCAATAAATAATAAATCAGGAGGAGAAACAGATGAGGCGTTGGCTTCAAAGTTCAAGCTTGACTTTACCCTCATTATATGCATGTCCAAAACAATGATGGGGAGTGTGTGGTACTTGGATTCAAGTGCATCATTCCACATGACAGGGTGTAGAGAAAATTTCAATGACCTGGAGCAGAAGGATTTACATATGTACATCGAGATGGGGGATGATGAAAGGTATAATGCGACTGGGATTGGTACAGTCACCTTTTAGAGGGAGTCGGGCTCCCCCCTCAGGCTCAAGGATTTCATGTTTGTTCTGAGCCTAAAGAAAAATCTTGTCATTGTTATAGTTGTAGAAGACCGTGGTTATGATGTGATCTTCAACAAAGGAAATGAATTTCCAAGAGACATAGCCATAGGATAGGTGAAGTACACCGAGGTTCATGTGAAGAACATGTACAAGTTAGATATGGAGGATTGTGCTGCATTGTGCACAAAGGCAGAGAAGATGCAAAGACGTAATGTTGGTGAAATTTGGCATAGAGGACTTGGACATTTTCATCATGGTGCTTTGTAGATCATGTAGCAGATAACCACATGCCTCCCCAGAGGAGCACTTTAGTAGAAGGATGTATGCAAAGGATGTACTTTGGTGAAGTACACAAAATCCACATTCCATGGTTGTGACAACAAAACACATGCAATGCTGGAAAGGATCCACTTTGATGTCTGTGGACCTTTCTCGACATCCTCCATTGCTAGATAAAAATATTTTGTCATCTTTATTGATGAATTCTGATGGAAATGTTGTATCTTCTTCATGCAAAAGAAGGATGATACATTCTCCAAGTTCGTAGAATTCAAGGCACTAGTTCAGAAATAAATGGGAAAGAAGGTGAAGGCTCTCAGGAGCAATAATGGACGTGAGTACGTGTTGAATGAATTTAAAAAATTATATGCAAAAGAAGGCATGCAACAAGAGTTGACAACACCCCACAACCCACAGCAGAATGGGGTGGCTGAAATAAATAATCGTAGCATTGTGGGAGAAGTGAGGGTGATGTTGCATGATGAAGGCCTACCTATGCATTTGTGTGACGAAGCATGCAACACAACAATGTATTTGCAGAACCAAAGTCCTCATCAGATTTTGGGCATGATTACACTGAAGGAGGGTTTCTCGGGGATAAAGTTGGATGTGTCACACTTCCAAATTTTTGGAGCCTCTATTCACTGCCATGTCTCTAAAGAATCAAGGAAGAAGCTAAATTGGACAACATAATTGGGGGTATTTATAGGTTACATAGGAACTCCCCACAACTACCGTGTTTACTTTCCATCCCTCAGAATGATATTTGTGTGAAGGGATGTCAAATTTGATGAAGATAAGGCCATGTAGTGCTCTATTTAGAGGGAGCTTTAGATCCCACCAGAAGAGGAGCTTTTGGATCCAAGGGAGGAACCTAAAGAAGTTGTGGAGCAGCCACAAGTTGTGTAGCAGAGAGTGTAAACAACCACTCAGGTAGAACCATGCAGAGAAGTCATAGAAAGGACCAGGGAAGTTGAGAGACTTGTGTAGGATGTGAGGGAGAATGTGGGTTCTTCTTCAAATTAGCACAGGTAGATAATCTCACTAGATCAGTACACTGGCTACATGACTCTAATGACTGAGCTTGTACAGACTGAATCATTCTCTTTCGAGGAAGTAGTATAGAAACCTATATGGGTTGATGCAATGGTGGAGGAATATGAATCCATTGTAAAAAATAGTGTTTGGTTAGTGGTCCGAAGACCAGTAGACAAATCCATTGTGGGTTCGAGATGGATCTTCAAGGTAAACCATGCAATAGACAAAAGAATAGAAAAGTACAAGGCTATATTTTTAGCCAAGGGGTAATCTTAATTTGAGGGGATTGACTATGAGGATACCTTTGCTCATGTAACAAGGTACTCATCCATTAGATCAATTCTTTCTCTAGATGCACAAATGGGGTGGAAGATCCACCAGAGGGATGTAAAAACAAAATTCCCCAATGGAGTTGTTGAGGAGGAGGTGTATATCGAGCAACCAGAAGGATTGAAGAATTTTGATCAAGGTTTTCATGTGTGTAGACTCAAGTGAGCATTGTATGCTCTCAAGCAAGCACCTCGTGCATGGTACACCATGATCAATAGCTATATCACCGGTTTGGGCTTCACCAAAAGTGAATTGGATGAAAAGCTCTATCATATCTTGGTAGAAGGTAAATTATTGATTATTGTGTTATATGTTGATTATTTGATTTCAACTGTTGATGAGAAATTGATCAGCTCTTGCAAGGAGTACCTTGCAAGAGAGTTAGAAATGAAGGACATGGGTCTCATGCACTAATTCCTTGCAATGGAAGTATGGCAAGGCGATGGGAAATTGTTTCTCTCTCAGGGGAAGTATTCCAACAAGATACTTCATAGGTTCCGCATGGACAATTGCAAACCCATGGAGACACATCTAGTGACCAACTGTGGAAGGAGGATCCCACTTCAAGTGAGGAAGTGGATGATATTTTTTACTAGAAGTTGGTGCATTCACTAATATATCTTGTGAAAACACAACCAAATATGTGCTATGTAGTAAACAAGTTGAGCCAATCTATGGTTAGGCCAACCAAATTATTTTGGAGGGTAGTTAAGCATGTTCTATAGTACCTCAAAGGCACTACCCAGTTTGGACTATGGTACAGATGGACAAAGGGAGTGAAGCTATGTGGTTTCACATATGAATATTGGGTGGGAAGTCCATTAGACCGAAAGACTACAACAGGTGTAATTTTTAAAGTTGGGTCCACAATGGTTTCTTGGTACAACAAAAAGAAAAGATCTATGGAACTCAGCTCAGAAGAAGTAGAATACATGGCTGCCAGTCAAGAAGCATGTGAGGCGATTTGGATGAGAATGATACTTGTTGGATTTTTTATTTATATGATGGATCCAACTATGATCTACTATGATAATTATAATTGCATCAAGCTCTCTAAAAAGCCAATTTTTCATAATCGATACAAACATATAGATATTTGGTATCACCATTTACGGGATTATGTGCAGAGGCAGATAATGCTATTGCAGTACATTCTAACAGAGGGACAAAATGCTGACATTTTGACAAAGGCCTTGTCAAGAGGTAAGTTCGAGTTCCATAGGTGTAGGATAGGGGTGGTTGATAATCCCTTCCTTGCTGAGAGGAAGCGTTGAAAAATGTAGCAAGGGATTCTCAATTTGATCTTTCCTCATCAATAGACAACTTGGATGATGTTAACTTGTGTGAAATGGCGTGTTTCACCCATTTTACTCAATAAATTGAAGTTGGAGGAGTTATATTTTGGTTATGCACGCATGATTGCTAATTTGTAGCAATCAAGGTCAATTATCTCAGGTTGTTTTCAGTTAAACTAATTCCAAATTTTGGAGGAACTTGTGGAAGGTCAATTAAGCAGTGGGACTTTAGTCAAACTAAGTGATAATATAGTTAACTAATCAATCAACCCAAAATATCTAGTGCATGCAAAGAATTCGAGTTACCCAATTGAGTTGGATATTCCAAGGAAATGTAATATTATTTGTAGACTAGTATCGAGTGCATAAGTGTTGCATGAAGTCAGATGATCATCCTATGGAAAATGTGCAATTCAATTAGAGGAATTTGTTAAATAATAGGGGCTAATTCCTTTAGGAACATTGCAATGAAATAGGATCTCAAGCCAAGGAAAATTTGACCAAGTCTAGGTCAAAGGCCTTTAGTGAGCAGAGAGATAGATTATGCACTTGCAAGGTGTGCTCAACTGAGAAAATAAATTGTAATAAATCTCTATTCATTTGATTAATGTAAGCAGGCATTGGGGGTTTTAGCATATTTATTTCCCCATATAAAAATATTTATGACATGTGTGACATTTCTTCTTGCATGTCTGAGATTTTTGTTCTAAACCGTGAATTAATGCCTGCAGAGCATTAGAGTAGGTTTGTGTCCTGTGATTTTAATTAAAACTTCATGAGAATTTGCAAATCTACAACCTATTTTCTACAAATCTAAACAAACCTTGTTATTCAACACCAATGCCAATTTAATTTTTCAAATTTTATCAACAATATAACAATCGTGCTTTGTAATGATGACATTCAAATGGGGGTTATGTTTCATGATCTCACATATAGATAGAACGTTCTTTAATATAGGAACAAAAAAACACAATTATGAAGAGAATATTTTTTTCTCACAATTCCATCTACACATTCGTTTTGTCATTCAATCTTGTGTTCTTCTCCACTACCAAAAATTCTTTGAAACTGAACAAGACTTATCTATGAAAAACCAACACACCAATCCTTCCTATCATTGAAATAAGGGGATGTACTGGAATCAATTTACCATTTCACTTTGTTCAGATTGGGGTCTATTTATCTAGCCAGAAAAACACAAAATTCCCTTGATTCTTGATGTTCAACTATGCTCGACTAGTTCTTTCTAGTACAATTTCTATAATACACCCCTTGATTGTGCTCTTTGCCCCACAATCTTCTTCTACAAAATTTTCTCTTGTGGCCTATTTGTCCACAATAAAGACATTTAAAAGTATTTTTGGGTTTTTGAGTACTTGAATTTGATGACTTTTTGTCATATTTGCACCCATATTCTTGTATACTAGGTTTGCATTTACCTTTAAACTTCATTACCAAGGCCACCTCTGAAGTTTATTACCCATTATTGCTTCCAAATTGCATTTTATACTTGTTCTTCTAAGGAGTTTGTTGGTCAATTAATCAAAGGCTAGGTCATTATCTTCAGAAGTGATGTTCAAAGTTCCAATGATATTTTCTTAGCAAAAGAGTGGGCTCTTCAAAGTAATTAATACTGGACCCTCTTATTCCACATTTTTTTCTATTTATTTCCATGGACTGTTTACATCTTCTACCCTCCCATAAGGATTTTCTTGGGGAAAAGGAAATAAGGTGGATGCATTATAGGGCATAATATATTTTTTCCATTCAATCCCACACAAGGTTCTTGCACATTTCCAAAAAATAACTTTCCAAATTACCCAAAATGACTATTAAGCCGCACCTACATTTGGTTGAAACTTGTTGGTCATGTTCTGCAACAACAAATTGGAAGAAACAATGATATTATGTTAGGTTTCAAACAATGAGCTCTTAGAAGGGGAACCAATGTCTAGGACATCGATTTATAATATGATAAATTTTGTTTAAAAATTGTGCTCAAAGACAAACCCTTTTAGGTGTAAAAGGAAGTTAATCTTGGAAGTTTGAAAAACCATCTCAATCTAGCCTAATATTAATGGTCACAACTTATCTTGAAGTTGTATAATAGTAGGAAGAAATTTAAAGAGAAAGTATTTTATATATTGGGCTTTGCAGAATCTAGTTTATTGAACCCAATAAGAAAATATCTTTATGAAATGAAAAAGAGAGTGTAGTGATGAATTAGTGGAGTGTTTATTAAGGTTTTTGTAGGTAATCTCACTGGTATCTTCTGTAACTATTAAGAAAGATAGATAAATCTCTTTATTAAACAGGAAACTAGTTACACTTTACATACACATACTTCAAACAAGAGAGAATAAGAATGAATGTTTCAAAAAAGGATAACACACATATTATGAACAATCAAAATTTTAGAATCAACTTGATAATGATTATTCACCTTCCAAAACAACTTGCACATTACAAATATATATTTCAAAAAGTCTATGGGCCTTCCAATATTTGAACCTCTTTCAGTGGTTCTCAAGTCTTTTTTAAAGATTACATCAAAAATAGTTATAGGATAGCTGTCAAACTTCTCTAACTATCTTAACTATTTTAAGAATAAAAAAAGTTTTTCAAAATTTACAAATGAAGTCTTGCATTATCGAGAAGTAATATGAGTTGTGGAACTTTTACTCTGAGAAGGACCTCCTGGTTCCAAAATTCAAACTTGGATGGGTGAATTCATATTTTCACATTTTTCTCCAAAGTGTTGGCTTTGGATGTGTACACACGATCATCTTCTGATATGCAACCTTTAAATTTGTTAGCGTTACATAGTTGGGATTGGTAGTGAATAGTGCTTTCATTTGCCATATAAGTTGGAAATTTCTCTGTAAATGATTCACTATAGTTATTCCTTTCAACACTACAGCCTTCTCATGGGTATTGTCTACTTTTCTCTTGGTGTATACTAATTATTTTTCATATAAGTCATGTGAAAGAAAATTTCCTTGTTGATCCCAGTAATTAGGTAAGCCCATTCTGGTTCTTTGGTCAAATTTAGAAACAAATAAGGAGACTGATCTTTGAACTTATTTCAACTTTTTCTCAACATGAGTACAAATGATATTTTTCTCATTTATCTTAATAATATCCATAATTACTACAATTATGTCTGTGATCTCTAATACCCTTAATTTTGTTCTTGATTTCTCATTTCAATATTTGATCATCTTTCTAGCTTTTGACACTTCTTTTTGGACATCTTTTTTGTATGTACAATTAGCTAGTTCAGTTCCTTTGATCACAACATTTGTTTGTGCAATTATGTGGATATATTCCCATATAGAGTGTATTTCTTGAATAATATTGTCCCAAATGAGCTTCCTAACCTCAATCATAGAAATTCTACATTTCAACTTCGCATTCAGTTCTTTAATTTTATATTGAGCTTCTTTATTCTTATTTGTCAATTGATTATTGTTTTCATTGGACATATTCAATTGTCTTTCCTTAGCTTCTAGTTATTCGCTAATCAAATATAGATCACCCTGATTTTTTTCCAATTCTCATTCTGATATTTTGATCTTAGTCATTACTTTAGTTAGCTTCTTTGCAAGGTCGCCCAATTCACCTGAAACAACAATTGTACAGACATGGATTTAAATGGATTTTTGTAGATTTATAATTACTGTTGGAAAATGAGAACTTCTTTATTTTTGTCAACCAACTCTCTTGTTAATATTTCTCTCCTTTTCCACTTAAACTAATTCAACTGTATGAGCATGTCCTCTAGCAAGAATTTTTAACCTTTTTCCTTAGTGATTGTACTTTAGATTATGTATTTTGTAACATGGTTTTAATAGAATCCTTGTCCTGAGGATCTATTCCTAATTTTATAATCAATCTTTTAAACTCTTCATTTTGAGTGTATAACGCCCTGGATTTTTCTTTTTCCTACTTATGCTGATTTGAAACTTTTTCTAAGTGTTTCTCTACTTTGTCAACTGCCAAATACTTTTTTCCCAACTCACTATATAACATTTCTCATGTTTTCCTGTGTAGATTAATCTTATCAGGAAATGGAATGTCTCCTACCTTTACATATAATTCCAAAGTTTTGAAATTAAGCCTTGAGGGAACAAACTAGACAATTGGATGAGTGAGGGAAAATTTTAATTGGTTTCTTTCTGGGTCCATAGAAGAAAGAAATTTGGTCTAATACTTTGGGATTGGTTGATTCTCCAACTGATTTTTCATATTACTCTTTATTTTATAATCCTTTTCTTCAAATTGTTGATGGTGTTGTTTCAAAATATCTATTTTAGAAGGAGTTAATTCAATGGATAATGTGGTCACATCAATATATGTTGAAGAGGAAGTGGAAGAATTTGAATCTCCCAAGTGCATTCAAAAACCTGGTTGGTTTGAAGGCCTTTCTATTAATTAGATTGTTACCTCTACTTCTTTTTTCTCCTTCCTGGACTTTTGTTTTCTTTTGTGATTGTAAACTTCCCATTTCGACACCCACTTCCTGAGGTGCATTTATTTTCAGGCTTCTCTGCTTTCCCATTGGAGTTTTAACATCCATATTTTGTTGTTTTTCATCAATTTCTTGAATGGCCATCATTCCAAGTTTTGGCTTTCCTTCATGAATGTAAGGTGCAAAAGTGATTCTACTCTTCTATTAGAAATTATTTAATGGGGATCATAACTCCATTTTTCTCCCTGCTTAAATCCCAATTCCTTCATCATACTTTCAACCCGTGGTAGGGATTTTCTATTATTGACAACAAAAGGGCCAACAAGCCTGGGTAATTTGAAAAGAAAACCTTTGCATGCTAGAAAAAAATGGACTTTGTTAACACTCAAACTTTTGTTTATGAATTCCTATGAAAATATTCTAATAGGTACAAAGGTTGGCAACCAGTATGGTTTTACTTCTGCTCCATACAATCTTATTTCCATGTAATCTTTAAAGATGTACCAATTTCCAACTCTGGTGTCTTTGTTGAGCTACAATGAGATATTTTCCTCTAGTAGAATTTTTGGAGGGTACTGGTTGTTCATAATTTTATATATAATAACCATAAAAGATGATTGGTAATAAGAAAAATATTCACTATCCCCCTTCTTTCTGACAACATTAATCCATCCAACTACATACCTTCTCTAATTTTTTGAATCACATACACTCAGACTCAAATCCCTAAATTCATCAACATGTGTATACAAAAAGAGATAGAAAAGGAGAGAAGGGTATCTAAGACAACCAGTAATATGAAAATTTTGAAACTGAAATATGGTAGAGGTTACTAAATGGGGGGGATATCCAAACCATTGTCTTGTTGTAACATTAGATTTAGGAACCCTAAATATTGTTCATTAACAACTCTCATATCATATTCTCCCAATATAAACATAATTATAGAAAGAATGGACTGTGCAACTTCAGAAAATAGGGCCATGGGATATTCTCTCACTGTGAGAGGAATTTGTGAATTGGGTAGCTGAATGAATTTAACCAAATTTTCTTAGCTTTACATAGGAAGTCTTATATAAGTGAGAAGCAGATAATCATTAGTGAAATTACTGGGATTTTTAACAGTCGTAAAATTGAATGCTTTACGAATTAATTCTGGATTGATTTCAAAGATATTCTCTCCCAATGAAGACATAACAAATTTTTTTTGTGGAACAAGAGAAGCTATCAACCAACCAATAAATTTAAGAAAATGGTAAGTATGTGGGAGAATTGCGTAACAAAGGCCAAATTGAACAACTCGAAAGGGGTCACGAGAGTCATAAGAGCGGTTAAGAAGATTTTGTTGAACTTCAGTAAGGTTGAGAGGGAAAACAAAGTCATATATTTCAGCCTCTTTATCCATAAGAGGGATATTAAATGTCAACATAGAATGGGTAAGTTTCTTCATCGATTTAGGGGTTTCCTCCGCACTCATGATTCAAAGAGAAAGAAAACGCAAATACAGGACTTTGAATTACTTGGTAATTAGAGACAAGGAGGATTGGATTCTGACGTGGAGTTGGCAGTTAAATTTGGATGTTGGTCATTGTAATTTGTAATGGAGGAGAGGGAAAATAATAGGCAAGATGACGAAGTTTTATTCTTTTTGTATGTAGGGGAGGTAAAACAAAAAAAATATGACATGGAAATGTATGGAAGGACTAGTGGATGAATGAGATGATGAGATGGAAGGGAAAATATGATGTGTACAAATGGGTCATGCTTGCCTAACTACCTCACTTGAATACCTTATGCTGAATAGACGGTTTAAGTAGAAATTAGTTGCTACCCTCGGGGGTTCTCATAGGTTTTTTGAGAAATTGGGGGAGAACCATTGTGACAATGCCTTAGCCATTGATCTCTTGATGTATTGTTTTACAAACCAACTCCCTAAGTGGTTCCCCTTGTGATAATGTTCACACACTTTAAGTTGTCGAGGTTCCATTATGATCTCGACATGATTTAAATGTACATTGATCTGCTCCCAAAGAACTCATCATTTAACTATTAGCCTTTATGTAGTGTGATCCCACTTCATCATAGTCAAAGGTAGTTTATTAATTCCTTCCAACCAAGCCTGGAATTTGATGTTCCATAGAACTTTTTTTTTGACAGTTTAAACATATTTTACGGTGTAGAAAATTTTTTGAACGTCAAAAGTGACTGGTTAAAAAACAATTAAAACATAAATTTGACATTTTAACCTTAAATTCAACCATCAAATTTATAGTATCCATATTTGAGTTGGATACCAGGTTGTGAATAGTCACATAGTTTACAAGTGGAGCCACTAGGATTGGCCAAATGTAACCTATGGGGATTTCTATTTTGAGGTTAACTGCTACAAGAAGGGGAGATAGTAATTGAAGCTAGGAATTCAAGAGGATCAGGAATTAGTGGCCAATGCCATGCATACAATTCATAAGCTTGGTTTGATGATGTGAAGGTTGAGATCTAGGAGATATATTCGTGTTATGGTTCATGTTTTAATTTTATGTGTGCATTTACGTTACTAGCAATATTTATGCTTTAGGAGATAATTGCATTCATTACTATTTGCATTAAGGTCTTTTCAAATATAGATTGAATATGGAAAGAGATAGTATTTTGGAGATGATGCGAAACTAGCGAAGATAATTCATCGAGTCTCTAATAATAGCGCTAAGTATTGCGTATATAAAAATAATCCCAATGCTTTGCCAACTTTGACCACACAACCTCCTCATTGTCAAGTTAAAGGATGAAACTTAGTGTTGGCATTATGCATTCCAAAATCTGTGAAATGCATTCCAAATCCCCCAAAATCATTTTCCTCATAATCGAACAATGCTTCTGTGAGTTGTGCAGTAGGTACCTAGATACGAGAGGATTGTACCTTGATTTTTTTTCATGTCTACTAACTCAACATCAATCCATACATGCTAGTATAATTTTATAACCCAAATGAATAATTGGGTGTTTATGTTATGTTGTTCCTGCCTAGATTCCATGCCATATCAGAATTTGATGATGCAACATAAAGAGAGGTTACAGAAGGAGGTTGGAGGGGCACAATGAATGATAGTGGAAGAATTCATTAGATTCATTGGTCAACTCCAGTAGGCAAGGTAATTTTTATATACATAATTTAAGCTTCTTTTTACTGTAAGATGGAGATGGAGATGCATTCAATTCATACACTTAGTTTCCATTGATTAGATTTCAAAACCCTCCATCATTTAATTTCCAGGTCTGCATATCTTTATGCTAATTTATAATTTAATTTCGAGGTCTGCGGCTTTATGATGGCTTGATTGTTTTCCCCATATATTTTGTCTTACAGGACCTAAAAATATTTAAGTCCTATGATGGGTTGTTTCTTGTTTTAATTTCCTTCTTGTTTTAGTTTATATATAAATATAAACTAAACTTATTTTACCTTGAGATTTTTTGTAAATTTATATTAATTTGAACATTTTTAAATATTGAGAGATTGAATGTGAATTAAAATAGATTTATTTAGTTTTGATACATTTTCATTTGATAGATTCTTTTATTTCAAAGACTTTATCATGTGATTGTAAAAACCGACATAGATCCATCACCCTATCCACACTTGATAGATTCAAAATTAAGATGTGTTTATTTATAATACTATTTTTATTATATTTCAATTTCAATTTTTTTATATATAGAATTATTCTTATTTTTTGATTTATTAAAATACTTATGATTCTAGATTTTTTATTTAATATGTTTTATTCTTTTTTTTTATAATTATTCATTATAATATACATAACTTAAATTTTATATGTGGATAATTTCTCTTTAGAAAAAGAGTTTATTGTAAATGTCAAATTCTTGTATATCTATTTTTTTTTGTAAGTAAGCAGGATGTTATATTACTTCAAGAAAGAAAAATGAGGGTACATCAAAATCATGGTAGGTCAACATGTTTGAAAATGAAACCATCTGCAATTTCTTTGCCTTTGTAACCTTACACTATTGAAAGTTCATAAGCATACTAGACCTAGTTGCCAACATAATTACATATTTGGGGGAAAAGCACTCCACAATAGAGCTACCCATGGTAATCATGTTGACTTGATGACCTGGGTTGGTAGTAGGAAAACCCTTATTGAACCAGTAAAATGTGAAACTATGTAACCATTGGGCCAAGTATACAAAAATAGTACAAAATTTTTTAGTCGTGACACTTATCTTGGAAAATTAGATGTCCCATATGGGAATTGAATCATCAGGTGATTCGTTGGCTTCAAATCTATCCTCTTGCAGATGGGTCAAGGTGTGGAAAGTGAACCTTTGGTCCTCAATCTAGTGAAAAATATTCTCTATGTTCTATTCCTCCTGAGGAGAATCTTTGGTGCGCGGAACAAATTTTTGATGATTCACCTTTTCAACAAACACAATGAATTTTGTGTCCAGACAGTCGATCTTTTCATCTAATGTCTTCTTTGTTGTTTTGTTCTCCTGCATGGAAATCCTGAGTAGGTTTTTCATACACCATGTAAGGTCAATGGTGTGACTATATAAGTAATCCCGAGCTTTGGTGAGCCCTAGATCCGGGATCCATTCAAATAGGATGTCCACCTCTTCATTTCTAGTGTTCGACAAGATTTCCTTGAGCTAAGTGATTTTAGCTTTAGTCTTAGGATAAATTGAGTTTTGATAGTTAAGCGCAACCTATCGAGCTATGTTTTTCTCTCTGGTTTGGGGATGCATATTGGTTTATCATCAATGATTCATATTGTGACCCCTACCATTGTGGCCAAAGGAAGATGCCCTATGCAAATGAGGAAGATGGGACATCATGAGGACATAGGGAGGGAGAGGGAAGTAGGTTGTGGGGCGTGGAGGTGGAGATTACAATGCTTAGAGGGTGGGAGAAAAAGGTGGAAATACAACAAGAGAGTAAAAGTGAAGAGAGCAGAAGTAAGGAACTCAAGTCAAAATTGAGAAAGAAGTTGGGCTTCTTCTCCCTTAAAAGGCCATAGATAATTATGGAAAATTCAAACCACCCTCTCATCACGTGTATGATAGTATATTCCAAGGCTTCAAAGTAATACATGTTGCAGTTAGATTGAGGGGACAAGTGGTTGCATAAGTTATTCTTTGAGTAGGTCATTTTCCCTTTGATTGAGAGAGAATTAATAGCTCTAAGAGGGAGGAAGCATGCGAGAGATGTGAGAGCACCTTCTCTAATTTCCTTATTCTCCCTTAAAAGGGGATAGATAATTATGGAAACTTCAAATCACCCTCCCATCATGTGTACAATAGTCTATTCCCAAGCTTCAAGTAATACATGTTGTAGTCAGATTAAGGGGACAGACAGTTGCGTCAGTAATTCTTTGAGAAATTTTCCCTTTGATCAAGAGATCATTAATGACTCTTAAAGGGAGGATGTGTGAAATAGATGTGAGAGAACCACCTCCAATTTCCTCATCCTTTATAATCATGAATATTTTTGTTGTATGGATCTGACGTGGATCTGCTCCGAGTGTCCATTATTCTCCTCGTCTTTTTGGTTGAGATTCTAACAATTATTACACAATGTGTCAATAGGTGTTTCACACAAAGAATTGGAGCCTATAATTTATCATCATAGAATTTTCATTTGATGGGCAGAGGGGATTTGAAATTCCAGTCTTGCTTTTGACCCACTTTCAAATAGCGATTTTTTTTTTAATTTCCAACTTTGTCGGTATTGTGGCATCGAGGGATTAACTCGTGTCATTGGTTTTACAACACTACTACCAACGCCCTAAACATCGCAACTAAAAAAAGTTTGTTATGGTCTTCCGACAGTATTTGCACGAACAACATGCTGTAATTACCAAAGAACAAACCTCGCAAGTCACAGGCCAAAATTCATAATTCCCAATGCCCGAACGTCTCAATTCCCTCACATACACATTTCCATGCCCGCATTCTATCATTTCAATTCCCACTACCCAAACATCTAAATTCCCTCGCATACATGTCATGATTTCTGTGTTCTATCATTGCAATTCCCACGCCCCTAACATCAAAATTCCACAAGAGACACGTCATAATTTCACAGTGTCGATGTTACAAATAGGCTATCTTCCAATGAGATGTGATGACATTTTTAGTCAAAATTATGACCCCACAAATTGTGATGACCTTTTTCGTCAAAATTATGATGACCAATTAAACGTCGAAATCACGATTGTAAAAGTTTCAATGTTTCACTAGATATTTTTTTTGTTCTTATAGCTATGAATGATCGTCATAAGAAAGACAAAGAGCCATCGAAAATTGGTTCAATATGTAGTCTTTGTGAGAATTCCTTTCATCGATGGATTCAATAGTGTCCTGATTTACTATAGATTGTATATGCTAGGGTGTGTTATCATGGTATCTTTGTGTTATTGTTTATGCCCAGAAAGAAGACATGAGAACAACGCTTGACCTTGCAAACTAAGTTGCATTGGCTTCGCATTTGCTGGTGAGGCATGATGGGTATGTGAAGAAGATGGAGGACTATGTAGAAACTGGTAAGATGGCTTTGAGAGGGACCAATTTTAGCTACACAAATTTGCAAGAGAAAGGGATGCACCACTAAGAGAGGAATTGTCACAGAAAAGGTAGAAATGAATTTTTGAAATAAAATAGCACAACCAAAATAGGGGATTTTGTTGAGGAATAAAGGGGCTTAAAAAAAATATGGTATTCAATAAGAATAACCAAACAATGATGAGGCATGAGTACTCAGTGTCCAAGTTAGAAAAACCTCAAAGGAGATGCAAACACCATGTATAAGATGATGATGCGAGAAAGAAAACTAAAATTACTTAAACCTAGAGGAGTAACAATGAATTTATCCCTATCTAAATTAAAAATTAACAAACCATAGATATCTAGAGAAAACCATAAGACAAGAAAATCAAGGAGAACCTTACTTCAAATCCAATAGTGGTTAAGGAAAAGTTGAGAGTTAGCGGGGGATGGTAAATTGTTATAATTTCAATCCCAATATCATCCTCCCTTTTCTAGCTGGGAATTCATCATGTTGTGAGAGAATTGAATTATACACTTCAGCTCAAAGGTGACAGTAACTTTGTTAACAGATTCGATCGTGAGGAGACTAGGAAAAGAGGAATTGGACCTTCCCCTTTCTTAAAAATGGAAATATCGAAGATTATTGTGGATAATAGGGGTAGGGTGGAAAGTTTCCCTTTACATCTTTAGCCTAGCTTGAAGCATGAACAAAAAAAAGTCACTCACCGTAGAGGCCATCATCATGAACAACCTCTTCCTAAGTGCATTGAGTAGTGTGTTGGTGATCTGGATTTAAACAGGAACGCAACAAATTACAGAGATAACCATATACACAAAGATGCAGCGGAAATAATACTTCATTTCATTAATGGAAAATACTGAAATATGCTTACAACCAGAAATGGAAATAAACCAGCTAGGGCGATGCTAGCTTATCTCTGAGAAGAGATGTGGTGGCTACATGCCTCTGAACTGCTCTAAATTGTGTTACAATGAGGCTCGAAGGCCTATTTATCGTTGAGAAACAATGGAAAACCCTTTACATCCCGAAACCTAACCCTAGAAGATGAAACGCCAAATTGTGGGCCCCGTTTGGGTAAATTGGTACATCAATTTCCCGGGTCGTAACTTTGGCATACGATCTCCATTTGACGTGTACGATAGCTCGTTAGAAAGATCTATCCGAGTACTACCACTTTGGGAGGCAACATCGGTCCATGGACCCATGTTGCCCCAGATTCCCAAAAAAACGTCGTTTAGGGCCTCAAAACGGCTCCGGAAGTTCAGGACCCGAAAAACTGCTAAAAATAGTAAACTGTGCTACAATTTAGGAAACTGAAAAAGCTAAAAGAGACAGTTGTGGGGGTCCAAATGGGATAGGTGGGTGGCCACCAACATCCACCTGGATCAGTTGGAGGATGCATTTTCCATTGATGTTTGTGATTTTAATTTCAAGCACCTAGTGGAGGTAAATTGATGGGCCCCAAAATTGTCTATTTTATTAGCCATATTTGATTATTTATAGACACTTAAAACATGTATTTGAACCCCTTACTTACACATCATGGAGTTAATTCATAGTATTAATGGGTCCCTAGTAATTTGGTTTATCCTTTCTTATTATGTACCTACTATTATTTATTTTTGTAGAAAATTGAGAGAATATTGGGCAGATTATGAAGATTTGGAGGATGAGATAATTCAGGGACTTTCTTCCTACTATAGGAGGATCAATATTGGATAATAAATCAACATGATATTATGAAATTATTGAACAAATTTTGGAGCTCCAGTGATTGAGAAAATCTAGGAATGTGTTTGACCTAGGGGATCAATAAAGTGCTCAAAATTGAAAGTGTTCAAGAGTGCTCGAAACCTGTACCAAAGCATAAATATTGACGACCTAAATCCAACGCAACTTGAATCGCTCAAAACCGATATCGTATTCTCCTGATATCACATTTTGATCGTTTTCCCAAACAAGGAAAAAATTTGCATGCTCGATGCAGGACTGCTGACTAGGCATTCCATACGTTGACTGGGAAGGCTGATTGTGTTTCTTGGACCAATCACAGAATTCCACTTGGCCTCTCTGTATTGGTTCAAATCTGTTGAGTTTTTATTGGTTGAATTGGTGGATTGTTGACTCAATGAGTGGGAGCCATGTGGGCCAATGGTGGGTAGGCACATGGCCTCCCAGTGACCAACTAAGATTTTGTTATGAGAAAGCTACCTTTGGGTGAGTTGAACACGATACTAGTGGGGTGGCAGCACAACACCTTACCTTTAGGGCACAGGTGGAACTTAACCACTTTAGTTTTTAACATGTATTTAAAATTTATGTTGTTCGACATTGGGGGACGAAGCTGGAGCTATTGGGACGGGGCTAGGGCTAAGCCCTAGCCCCTAGTCACCCCACTCCCATGGGACCATAGGAAACAGAAGCCAAGGGTTCAGGCTTAGCTCCGACCCAGGGTTCCGACACCCATAGTTAATAACCACTGGACCACATGCCAACAATGTGGAACAATTGCGGGGGCAGAACTTTGGGGACCAACCCACGGCCTCAACACCCACATATGACTAGTGGAAGTTTTAGTGGAGGGCTCAACAGAGGTTTTGTGACAAGTCCTAAGGATTAATCCCAGCGTTAGGTTCTATGATGACTCATGTGACCCATTGCGCGAGAAGAGCGAAGAGATGGTAGGGGAGCGGGAAATAATGGGGATAGACCTGGGTTTTATGATGCTCCATAGAAATATGTGCCAACTGGCCTGGGGACTATGCCGATGGGGGTGGGCAGTTAGTCCCAATCCCTCTTCGCATTGCCCCATTTGTCCAATATTTTCCTCCATATTCCTTATTGGGAATTTAAACAAGGCACCAAAATGCACCCAATTCGGCGCGAATCTCTCCGGTGTCAGTTGAATTTGTCACTTGGAGGTTCCGAAAAAGGCGGATTTGTAGGATGGATAGTAGATCAATCTAGTTTGTAGATGAGTTAGTTGGGAAAACTTCTAGAGAGCATAACTTCTTCAGTTTTTGGCCAAGTTGATCTTAACAAAAGCCCAAATGAGGGTTCTTAACTGTTCTGAAGCCATTGGAGACATCATTTTTACATTATGAGTATTGTAAATCCATGTAAACACAAATTTGAGTACTTAATGAAAGAGGCCCAACATTGGAAGTTGGACCAAGAGATATAGCCCAGGAGAGGGGTGAACTCCTTTATCATTTTTTTTGTTATGTGTTTCTGATATGGTATATTTTTATTTGTTTATGGTGCTAACTAAGTTTAAAAACCATTATTTTATGTTTTTTGCAAAGTGATCCATTGCCTAAAATACATAGAATTTTACTTGCAATTTTCCCATCACCTTCAAGTTTTCATAACATTTTAATTTAGTATTAGAGGCAGGTTATTTTGAAGGTTTGATTTTGTATGCAAGTGTTTTTTGAAGCTTACAAGGTTGAAGCTTAAAAGAGAATAAGGAGAACTTGTGGATCCAAGGTCTCAAATTGTTTCAAAGAGAACACTCATACCTCAAGCTTCACTAGTCGTGGCACATGAAGAAGGTCCTGAAGGGTTGTCTGAAGATGAAAGAACTTTCAGAAAATATTTCCTTGAAATGTCGGAAATGGTAAAAGTTCTTTAGGAGGAGAGGAACTCAAGGTTACAAGTGTTATAGACAATTTTGTGCCTTACAGCAATAAGCATGAATTGACAATAATCCAAGGGATCCAAAGTTCCCTAAACATGATGTTCCTACCCCTAGAGGAACAAGGTCAGCAAACCAACAGCTCTCAGATCAGTTCTCCACCTGAAAACACTCAAAAACAAGCAATCCTGAAATCAAAGCAGGTGCTCCACTAGGCTTCTGCGCTGAAACACAACTGCTCCATGGTGTACCTGCGTTGCAAAACAGGCAGAACAAAGCCCACCTGCGTTGGGCGAGTTTGGACATGTGGCACAGTGAGTCATTGCTTTGGAATCTTCCAAAAATGACACTTGGATCAGGTATTTCGCCTTGTGATGAGTCAGAGGCTTTGTTTCTCCAAGTGGAAGCAAGGTTCACCAAGTGGACTCAAGAACTGAAGATCAACTAAAGATTAACTGAAGAGAGAGTGGACACAAGGCAGCTACAGATCAGTTGCAAGCTGACTCATCCTTTCTCAATTCATCTATATATTGAGCTCTCTCCTATGAGCTCAAGAGGCTGGAATTTTGTGCAAAGTAATGATATGCTGTTGGTTTCATTCTTGAGTTATTGGGTGATTGTTTGAGAGAGGTGAAGAAGAGCAATTCTTTCTGCTGGGAGGTGTTGCTGGGTTGGAGCCTGCAATGGTTGTAATCCTCTCAGAACCTTTATTTCTTCATTAATAAAAGCTATTGAGGTTCTTCTATGTGCTCTTGTTTCAATTATGTATTGTGATGATTGCATGTTTGGTTTACACTAATCCATGAACCAGTTATGATTGCATGCCTCTTGTAGTTTCCTTCTTTGTTGTTTTGCAGGATCTCATTGCAGCTGGGCGAGCAGAAGGACAAAGAGCTAGGAGCAAGCGGCCAAAGAGGAGAGTTTGGATTCGACATTAAGCGCAAGGCAACGGTTAGTGCTTCCTCCATTCTCTTTTTCTTTCATAAAGAAGTAAACTTTCATTAGTTTGTTTTACAGTTGTTGCTAAGGAACTGTCACCCTTAGAGTGGGTTAGGGTCATCCGAGTCGGATACTTTTCCCTACAACAAACTGGCGACTCCCCTGGGGATCGTATCCGTTTGATTGTGTTTGTAGTATCTTTGCTATTCATTTCCTGAAGAAAAGAGTACCAAATCGAAAAGCTTTTGACTATATCAAAAGCGAAGTAGAGGGCAGCTACTCTTGCTCATTTTCTGAGCAGATTCATGATTTGAAGAGCTGATCTACAAAGATCCTTGTAAGCTCTTAGTGATAGCTTTGTACCTTCTAAATCATCCCTTTGAGTATGCTTGACTGAATGCTTCTGATTTGAGCAAAAACCGTGCATTTTTGAGAAAATTATGACCCGGAAACTGTGAAAACGCAACTCTCGTTTTCCAAAGCAGGTAGTACACAGGCTACCTGCTTTGCAACACAGGTCCCGAACTAGCTACCTGCGCTGAGAGCCAGTTTGACTGTGCAGAGCCTGCGTTGACCCAAATTTGCTTAGTGCATTTGGGGTTTCCTCCTTTCTCTTGCCTGTTTTCACTTAGTTTTGCTGCTAGGTGTCAGTCTTGTGCCTGTTTTGAAAACCAATATTACTTGCCATCATTCTGCCTCTGTTATATAACGAAATTGTACTTGTTCTTTGTATTTCTTACTCATTTACAATTTCCCATAACGAAAAGTAAACTAGTCATGATTTTGGCCTCTTAGATCTGAACCTGTGTTAGGCGTTTTGCTGGTCTAAAGAGTTAGCTTGTTTGCTGTCCATAGCTGGTTAGTCATTTTACTTTCGTTCGTATGGTTTGATTTCATGTATTTCCAGTGATTAAGCAAGTGAATCTTAAGGTGTCTTTTGATTTTGGACAAGCTTGTTTACTTTCGCTTTAAATCGAAATCAAAGTTATATAACCACTTTCTTTTTGTATCCATCCACATTAAGAAAGGGAAAAGAAAATACATGCATTGTGCATTTTGCATTTGACTGTGTGCTTGACGATTTAGAAAAATTTGCATTTTAGTGTGTGCTCTATGATTTGTGTGAAAAGATTTTCCTTTCTTTTCCCTCAGTAGTTAAGGTTTTCAAAGTTGAAAGATTGAAAAGTTTGCTTCTCATCTTAGACTGCATTCAGGAATTTGTTACATACATCTCGTGGTGATCCTTAAAGGAAAACTGATAAGCAAGATCAACATTAAAATAAATCCAATTTACATAACAACGCTTTGTAACATAACGCAAACATCTAGAGGTCTAGGTAGAGACGTGTTCCGGCGTCGTTAAACATAGTGACTGTCGATCTCTACGAAGGTGGGTGATTCCTCCTAAGAGTCGGTGGCACTAATATGGACTTGTGCTCCCACGTACCGTCGAGTATATATTGGGAGACCCCTATAGGCAATTATCCTTTATCCATAGGAAGCCGTGTCGGCCGCCCTACTGATCGCGATGCAGTGAACACAGCATTCACGAAGATCGACCACCCGTACCGTAAAACGTATTCTGTGGTTTCGCGAAAAGTTTGGCACACCCTCTGCCTAGAACTCCAGAGCAGTTTCTTTTGGCCTTTTTCAAACTCTATAACTGAAAAAGTCCATCCGAGCATTTGTCACTTCGGGCTCGTTAAAACATCGAAGGCGACTAGAGTCATCTTTATCTTTTTCTCGACTCTTAAAACATGAAAAAGCAAGTTTGTGTCTAAAAGCGTCGTTAATAAAATTTATTTTAAGCGGAACAAAATCACCTGTTATTCCCACGTTGATCTTTCAGTTGAAAAGTATGGAGCCCACCAACCAAGGAGGCAACCTTGGCGGAAGTCCAAATCCCTTCTCCTCTTGGGGAGATGTTGGTGCGCCTCATATGGCAACATTGTCACTTCCAGGATTGACAATTGGCCTACCTGTATGGCTCTTTTCAACTAATGTAGTCCAGATCGCCACTAATCCTGAGTAGTCGAATCAACAGTCAGACCAGTCTAGGACTACCCACCAGAAGAAGCAGAAGGAGCCTATGGCGAAGGCGACTGGGGGCAAGCAAAAGACAGCTGACAAAAACCCACACACTGCACCGACCGGGCCTAAATCGCCGTGTGTCATTTGCGAAGGGGCCCACTTCCATCGTGATTGTCCTTGTATTCCCCGGATACTAAGGGACTGGTCCCCAAGATTGCACAATCCGGTAGCATCAACCTCTGGCAGTCATGTTGATTGCAGTCCGTCAACTAGCGAGAGTGAAGGACGAAGAGGGAGACCAAGATCACCCTGTATATTGTGTGAAGGCGAGCATGCCATCCACAGATGTCCATTCTTAGATGAGGCAAAGAGAGTTTTGGAAGATCGTCCGGTTTCGCCGTTACGACTTCCTCCTGGATACCAAAAACTCGCGCCTAATCCCTCGATAGTTGAAAATCCAGCTGACCCGCCCAAGTGGTCAGCTGAAGTGTCGGTCATTGAGAATGAACCTACTGAATCCAGACCAGACGAAAGTCTAAAGGGCGAAACGGTAGTTGACCCGGTTCTTCCTTCAGAGGTTTCATCGTCCAATGACTCCGTCATTGAAGACCCATCTTCAAATGACACCCTCACTGAAGAGGATAAGGATGACACCGTCCATATTCTTTTCATCAACACAGACTCTGATGAGCATCAGGGCAATGCGCCCATTCCTTTATCGCAGGAAGGAACATCGTCAGGGTCGTATCCGGCCGTATATTCGGTCCCACCACCAAGCAACCTAGTTGTATCCTTTGATTGGAATCAACTAGGCAGACCCCGGTTACCAGCCAGTATCCCATTCAGAATCATAGTCCAAATCTACAGAATGGTGATGGCTGGAACTATCATTGATGAAGGGGCATCTATGAGTATCCTTTCCTTTGTTGCTTGGAAAGCACTGGGTTGCCCGGCGCTTTTACCTGAGATGAGAAATCTATCAGGTTTTGATAAAGGAACCAGTCACCCGTTAGGGATTCTCCCCAATGTTCCGGTTACATTGAAAGGGAAAACAGTTCGCATGAACATCATGGTCGTCCAGGGACCCTTGGCATATAACTTACTCCTTGGACGAGACTATATATATTGCATGGAGGCAATAGTGTCCTCACTCTTTAGAGTCATGTGTTTTCCGCACGAAGGAAGAATGGTCCAGCTAGTAGACCAACTTTCATTTCCAGGATCACGCATTGCAAATAGTCAAATACCATCCCTTAACAGTTTATTCGCTCAAGGAATGCCACCGCCCCAGGTTCTACTTCCCGATGAATGCGAGTAATTCGGAAAGAAAGAACTGGGACCCAGGGGGCATGCACCCTGGCCTGCCTCGGGCAGAGAAAACCTTAGGTATAAAGTTAATTTCCGCAGAAGGATGGACTAGTCCGTACCCCGTCCGGCAGAGGAAGAGAGGGTTGTTCTAGGATAAAATTCTTTTGTCAAAATTATGTGAGCGAAGCAATCGCTCCCTTTGTCTAAAGAAGTGGGCTCTCCTAAGGAGGGGGTCTATTTGTGGCAGCAAGAAGCCACCATCTTTGAATGTCAAGCCTCACCCATTAAAACAAGTTGTTTTGAAGGATAAGTAGGGGCAGTCTTCAAAGAAAGAGATGAAATTGCTGCAACAAGTAGTCACCATCCTTAGCAACCTAATGATAGACATCGCCGAAAAGAGAGTTTAGTTTGCGGCAGCAAACAAAACCATTTTTCGGATAATAAGTAAGAGATGGCAGAATCTTGAAATTATACTTTATACCTGGGGGCATGCAAACCTTTTGGAGTGCAAGCACGGGACGACTATTTATTTTTTAAATTTTTAGGTCCTCCCTTTAAACCTGTAGGTCTAACCCGTTAAACTCGTAGGATTAGCCGTTTCTAGCTTGCATGAAGAAAGGATGAAGGGCAAAAGTTAAAACCTGCCAATTCGGAGTAATTAGTGAGGTATCGCTCCTTAAATAAGATTACCTCACCTAAAGCATTCCTTGTATTAAGACTGGTATAATTCGAGCAATTTTAGCAATGTTCATGCTCGTTAAAAAATAAAAGCAATCATCAAGCAGTTTTTGTGCAGAAGTTCATGCTCGTTAAAAAATAAACGTAAATTGTGAGCAATCTTTCCCTAGCAGTTCAAGCTCATCCAGAAAAATGAACCGGTAAACAACCTCGAGAAATGTAACCTTTGAAAGCCATATTAAAAGCCCTTGGTCGTGTTTATATGCCATCACCTCCATCTGTTCATTTGGCCAATCGTTCACCTCCATATGTTTGTTTACCCATTTTGAGGAACAGCTGTGAAGAGTGATTTCACTTAGCCATCCTTGTGACACTGCCGTGATTGGAGAATTCCAACCTGTACCTGGAATCTGCTGCTATCCCTGTTCATCACTCGTTCCTCAAAAGACGAGTCTTCTTTGAGCTCTTTTCACTGACTCGTAAAATATGAAAAGTTTGCCGAGTTTTGGCTTTCCAGCTCGTTAAAGCGACCGGAGAGCTATCCCTCCTCTAGATTTTAATCTTTTTGGACCTGAGGGATTATTGCACAAAAAGATCGAGCGCTTGTTTGTTCGGCTCGTTAAAGCAACCGAAAATTCATCCCTTCTGTATTGTTTTAAACTTTTTCAGACTTAAGGGATTAGATGACGAAAAAGGAATTTTGGAGTTAACTTTTCGTACCTTTTCAGACTCTCTAAAAATGAAAAGGACCGAGTTTTCCTTGTCGTTAGACTCGTTAAAATGATTAAATAGCGACAAACTTGTCTTTAGACGAGAACGAGTTTCCCTATCGCTAGGCTCATTAAAACATAGCGATGGGCTTGCCCGAAGGGTAGGTTATAGAACAAGCATATGTTATCCTCCTCAAGCTTGACAAAAATAAAGAGGTACTGGTCAGCAATGACTGGGGAAAAATTGGGAGAACCTCACAGCATTAATGGTAGCAAGTCGCTCTTGAACATGACACTTTGTCCTCCGTACCGCATCGGGTTGGGTTGTTTCATTCACCGGTCGTAGAATCATGGTCCTCGCCACACCATCCACAATTGGGGTAATGCTACCAATCCATCACATCAGTGTCATTATATGTTCAAGAGATGTGGTTCTGTAAAGAGTCAACCGTGTTGCACCCACTGCCATACATTATCCTTCATCCACTTCATGACCGCCACCCTGAATCATACATCACAGTTTGTTTTCACCTCATCATAATCATTAGCTCCGTTCCGTGTCACTGATGTGGGATTCATTAAGGCCCTCCTTTGACGGATCGCTCCCTGTCGACATCAGCTTATTATCCAAGGAGTTGATTTAGGAACAACCCCCTCAGTACTTTGAAGCTTGCATGCCTCAATGGCAAGTTTCTCACTTCCGGCGACAGGTATAAATCAATGACCTTCGACCAGAAGATTTTGCATGGTGGTCGACACCAAGTCCTTTATTCCCACCATGTAGATTGTACTGCCGTACCTTGAGGGTCATCATCCTTATCGGTGATTCCTCTCGCGCTTGTTAACGGTTTACATCATTGACCGGTAATCAAGCGATGTCTTTCCATGTTCGACTTCAAGAAATTCTCACATGGATCGACTTGTACATCGAGTGAAGATCGGAAGAGTTTGAAGACCCCGGATCTAGTTTCATCCATCCGGGCTGCGATATATATTCAGGACATAAAGACATTTGATATGTACATCATTGCAACAGATGATCATCCTTTTCAAAGGATGATAAATTCGGCAGAGAATTATCAGTCTAGCATCAGACGATCGTCTGTTCTATGTACCAAAATGTATTTATAAAGCTGAGCATGGGAATGCCTGCCTCAGCTAGATCATGAAAAATGTATGAAAAATAATGTATTGTATTGTATCTTATTACAGGACACTTCTCAGCAGATTGAATGAACTTCGGATCCTCTCAATAAAGCATTTCACCCGATAAACGACCTCATACTTTAGGGGGCATCTGTTATAGACAATTTTGTGCCTTACAGCAATAAGCATGAATTGTCAATAATCCAAGGGATCCAAAGTTCCCTAAACATGATGTTCCTACCCCTAGAGGAACAAGGTCAGCAAACCAACAGCTCTCAGATCAGTTCTCCACCTGAAAACACTCAAAAACAAGCAATCCTGAAATCAAAGCAGGTGCTCCACTAGGCTTCTGCGCTGAAACACAACTGCTCCATGGTGTACCTGCGTTGCAAAGCAGGTAGAACAAAGCCCACCTGCATTGGGCGAGTTTTGACATGTGGCACAGTGAGTCATTGCTTTGGAATCTTCCAAAAATGACACTTGGATCAGGTATTTCGCCTTGTGATGAGTCAGAGGCTTTGTTTCTCCAAGTGGAAGCAAGGTTCACCAAGTGGACTCAAGAACTGAAGATCAACTGAAGATTAACTGAAGAGAGAGAGGACACAAGGCAGCTACACATCAGTTGCAAGCTGACTCATCCTTTCTCAATTCATCTATATATTGAGCTCTCTCCTATGAGCTCAAGAGGCTGGAATTTTGTGCAAAGTAATGATATGCTGTTGGTTTCATTCTTGAGTTATTGGGTGATTGTTTGAGAGAGGTGAAGAAGAGCAATTCTTTCTGCTGGGAGGTGTTGCTGGGTTGGAGCCTGCAATGGTTGTAATCCTCTCAGAACCTTTATTTCTTCATTAATAAAAGCTATTGAGGTTCTTCTATGTGCTCTTGTTTCAATTATGTATTGTGATGATTGCATGTTTGGTTTACACTAATCCATGAACCAGTTATGATTGCATGCCTCTTGTAGTTTCCTTCTTTGTTATTGTGCAGGATCTCATTGCAGCTGGGTGAGCAGAACAACAAAGAGCTAGGAGCAAGCGGCTAAAGAGGAGAGTTTGGATTCGACATTAAGCGCAAGGCAACGGTTAGTGCTTTCTCCATCCTCTTTTGCTTTCATAAAGAAGTAAACTTTCAGTAGTTTGTTTTACAGTTGTTGCTAAGGAACTGTCACCCTTAGAGTGGGTTAGGGTCATCCGAGTCAGATACTTTTCCATACAACAAACTGGCGACCCAAATTTGACCCTAACAAATGACCCTAACCCACTCTAAGGGTGACAGTTCCTTAGCAACAACTGTAAAACAAACTAATGAAAGTTTACTTCTTTATGAAAGCAAAAGAGAATGGAGGAAGCACTAACCGTTGCCTTGCGCTTAATGTCGAATCCAAACTCTCCTCTTTGGCCGCTTGCTCCTAGCTCTTTGTTGTTCTGCTCACCCAGCTGCAATGAGATCCTGCACAATAACAAAGAAGGAAACTACAAGGGGCATGCAATCATAATTGGTTCATGGATTAGTGTAAACCAAACATGCAATCATTATCCCCATGATCCCCATGGCTCATCAGAGAATTATCAGTCTAGCATCAGACGATCGTCTGTTCTATGTACCAAAATGTATTTATAAAGCTGAGCATGGGAATGCCCGCCTCAGCTAGATCATGAAAAATGTATGAAAAATAATGTATTGTATTGTATCTTATTACAGGACACTTCTCAGCAGATTGAATGAACTTCGGATCCTCTCAATAAAGCATTTCACCCGATAATCGACCTCATACTTTAGGGGGCATCTGTTATAGACAATTTTGTGCCTTACAGCAATAAGCATGAATTGTCAATAATCCAAGGGATCCAAAGTCCCCTAAACATGATGTTCCTACCCCTAGAGGAACAAGGTCAGCAAACCAACAGCTCTCAGATCAGTTCTCCACCTGAAAATACTCAAAAACAAGCAATCCTGAAATCAAAGCAGGTGCTCCACTAGGCTTCTGCGCTGAAACACAACTGCTCCATGGTGTACCTGAGTTGCAAAGCAGGCAGAACAAAGCCCACCTGCGTTGGGCGAGTTTGGACATGTGGCACAGTGAGTCATTGCTTTGGAATCTTCCAAAAATGACACTTGGATCACTAGTTCGGGATGATCCCCATGGCTCTCTTTGGCCGCTTGTTCCTAGCTCTTAGTGATAGCTTTGCACCTTCTAAATCATCCCTTTGATTGTGCTTGACTGATTGCTTCTGATTTGAGCAAAAACCGTGCATTTTTGAGAAAATTATGACCCGGAAACTGTGAAAACGCAACTCTCGTTTTCCAAAGCAGGTAGTACACAGGCTACCTGCTTTGCAACGCAGGTCCCGAACTAGCTACCTGCGCTGAGAGCCAGTTTGACTGTGCAGAGCCTGCGTTGACCCAAATTTGCTTAGTGCATTTGGGGTTTCCTCCTTTCTCTTGCCTATTTTCACTTAGTTTTGCTGCTAGGTGTCAGTCTTGTGCCTGTTTTGAAACCAATATTACTTGCCATCATTCTGCCTCTGTTATATAACGAAATTGTACTTGTTCTTTGTATTTCTTGCTCATTTACAAATTCCCATAACGAAAAGTAAACTAGTCATGCTTTTGGCCTCTTAGATCTGAACCTGTGTTAGGCGTTTTGCTGGTCTAAAGAGTTAGCTTGTTTGCTGTCCATAGCTGGTTAGTCGTTTTACTTTCGTTCGTATGGTTTGATTTCATAAATTTCCAGTGATTAAGCAAGTGAATCTTAAGGTGTCTTTTGATTTTGGACAAGCTTGTTTACTTTCGCTTTAAATCGAAATCAAAGTTATATAACCACTTTCTTTTTGTATCCATCCACATTAAGAAAGGGAAAAGAAAATACATGCATTGTGCATTTTGCATTTGAAAAAGTTTGCATGATGATTTAGGAGAAAGTGCATTAGTTTGTGCTGTAAGAACTGTGTGAAAAGAATTTGCTTTTCTTCTCCCTCAGTAGTTAAGATTTTCATCAGTCAAAAAGATTTGAAAAAGCTTGCTTCTCATCTTAGGCTGCATTTAGGGATTTGTCATATACATCTCGTGGTGAACCTTGAAAGGAAAACTTTAAAAAAGATCAACTTAAAATATACTGAATGAACCTAACAACGCATTTGAAACATAACGCAAACATCTAGAGGTCTAGGTAGAGACGTGTTCTGGCGTCGTTAAACATAGTGACTGTCGATCTCTACGAAGGTGGGTGATTCCTCCTGAGAGTCGGTGGCACTAATACGGACTTGTGCTCCCACGTACCGTCGCGTATATATTGGGAGACCCCTATAGGCAATTATCCTTTATCCATAGGAAGCCGTGTCGACCGCCCTACTGATCGCGATGCAGTGAACACAGCATTCACGAAGATCGACCACCCGTACCGTAAAACGTATTCTGTGGTTTCGCGAAAGGTTTGGCACACCCTCTGCCTAGATCTCCAGAGCAGTTTCTTTTGGCCCTTTTCAAACTCTGTAACTGAAAAGGTCCAAACGAGCATTTGTCACTTCGGGCTCGTTAATACATCGAAGGCGACTAGAGTCATCTTTAGCTTTTTCTCGACTCTTAAAACATGAAAAAGCAAAGTTATGTTTAAAAGCGTCTAATAAAATTCATTCAAATCGGAAACACAAATTTTCCCCTTTATATTTTAGTTGATCGAGTAATCCAGACAAAGCGAGCTCGTCAAACCAGTTCAAAATCTCCTTTAAAAGTTAGAACAAGCGTTCCAACAACATCTGAGATTCTGGTCACTCCAAACATTTTTGGAAACCCTGCCTCAATAGAAGAAGTTCAATCGCCACAGAGGGACAGTAATACTGATCCTAGTCTGGGGGCAAATACTCGTATGACTGAACCAGTTCCATCTGTAACCGGTCCAGAGAGTTTTGTTCCTCAAACGTCCGTCGCGGTCGATACAACCCCTTCTTCGGCACCGGAAATCTTTTACGGACCTGACGGTCTTCCTCTTCCACCTGGTCTGATTGCGATAGAGGAAATTATAGAGGAACCGCAAGTATCCACTCCAATTCAACTTGGAGTAGGGGTCACTCTATTTCCTGCTACAACAGAAGTTTGTCCATCACCAGTGGAAGTTCCTGTAGAATCACTAGGTGATCAATTGGATAGACTAAAAATGACCGAACAACCGTCGACATCTAGGACTGTGTCGAATGACACGGCGACGGCAGAATTACCTGCTGCAAATCCAACAATGTTCGCCGGCATACCATATGTCCCAACTAGCTCGCAGTCGCTAGAAGGAGTCCATCAAGAGACTATCTCGACAGTATGGTCTGTTCCTGTTTGTTCCGGAGTAATGTCTGGCAACTCTCATGGTGAGGCTCATCAAATTGACCCTTTTGGGAATCTAATTAGGCCATCCAGTCCTCCAAGGCAGGCAGTTGCCTTGAGTTCTGGGTTGCTACCGTATGGGGGGCAGTACCCATACGGGAGCTCTCAACCTTATTCAAGTTATGGCGGAATTGCAACGAGTAGTTGGGTACCTGTGCTATCCCAGCCACCGAGAGTTGTATATTCTATGCAACAGTGTGTACCTGTGACAAACATCCCAACTACACCGGCTATTGTGACCGTATCGCAAGTCCAAACAATGCCTGTTGTGTGTCAACCTCAGATTGCTCAGGTTCTCATGCAACAGCCACTTGACCCTGTGACCCAACCACAATCACCTACTGGTGGGACAACACAAGTACAGTTGGGTACGACTACCCCACATCTTGGTCCAATGGTTAGTGTAGCGCAACAACCCATGGTGTCGCAACCGTGGATAATGCAATACCAACAGCCGCAATTCCAACAAGTGTACCAAGGTTCTGAACAGCAAATATTTGCGAATACTGGACAACCATATATTCAAAATGGTCAAAATCAACCACTTTATAGTGGCCAAGTCCATCAACCGTATTCATCATACCAACATCAACTCCATTATGCTGGTATGCAAAGACCGACTGTTCAGGCGATTCCATCGTATCCTGGTTACGCTTCACCTAACTTGAACCAGCAGTTACCATTCGTGGCGACTTTAGAGTTGCCTGATTTACATCGGTTAACAAACGATCCAATTGCTTACGCCCCTTGGTGGCCAGTGATTCCGCACAAAATTCCATCCGACATTCCTAAATTCAATGGAAATCCAGGTGAAGACCCGTCGAATCATGTGATGACATTTCATCTATGGTGTTCGTCGAACACTTTGAATGACGATTCGATAAGGCTTCGCCTCTTTCAGAGGACATTGACAGGTCCAGCGGCAAAATGGTATATAGAATTGCCTAGAGCTTCGTTCGACAATTTTGGCTCCCTTGCCACGACATTCTTGACCCACTTTCAATTACCAATAAGGTACGAAACAGGAACAGAGATATTGACTAACTTCAAATAGACAACCACGACTCATATATTAGATCATATACATGAGTGGCGACGTCGACGAAGAATGGTTAAAACATACGTTCCTGATCAGCTTTTAGCTGAGTGGTTTATAAAGTCATTACTTCCGGCTATAACGGAAGATGTAGCAAAGGGAGGAGTCGTAACAGAAGAGCAAGTTATCGCTCATGCACAATACTTGGATTTAGTATATACTCAGTCCGGCACGCTCTATGACAAAATACCAGATGCCCCTAGACCAGAGTTTTCAATCCCTCCTCCTCCTAAATCAAACAGTGACTCTCATGCCGGTGATGGCGTGATTGGCACGGCAAACACGAATCCGAAAAGGACCAATCAAAAGAAGGCCCGTAAGGATTCGAATCAAAATGCACATGAAGAAGTTCTTGCTTCGGAAGTAAATGCCGTATCGACAGATAAGGGCAAAGAAACCAATCAACCAGTAAGCAGGAAGAATCAAAACAAAGAGAAGAAAAAACAAGGAGATTCGTCTCCTCGAAAAACTTCTTTTGGAAAATGGAAACCACCTTCTGGGTGTCAGATATGTGATGAGGATCATTGGACAAGAGATTGTCCATATAAAGCCGAGTTTAAAATATTCTTAAAGAATTCACAAACCCCAGCTGTATTGACTGATCCGTTTCCCGATCCAAGTCAAAATCTGGTTGATAGTGGAGATACTTCCCGGTGCCAAGTGCTAATGGTGTCGACCTCTAAACAACAGAATGATGATTTGATTTCGACAAAATGAAAAAACTGCGGGAATCCGCAGTCGTCGAACGGTAAAGGAAATGATCAACCAAGCAGTTCGACGACAACTTCGACAAAAGTTGTGCCACCATTTACTACGGGAAGCATTCCTATGATCCAGGGAAGGAATCACTCTCTCCAAAATATTGGAGTCATTTTCCTAAAAGACCCTACTTTAATGGGTACTTCTGCATTGCCGCCTTCAAGTAATCTGGCGGAAATGACCACAATGGAATATGAGACCTTCTGTTTCTAGCGGATCTAAAACTTCGAGGATAGTTCCTTTCTCAAGTCAACCTCGTTTAAAAAATGAAATAAGGAGTAAATGAGGATAGTTCTTTTACTATGTCAACCTCATTAAAAAATGGAACAATCCCCTTTCCAGATCTCAATGGTAAACCTTCATTCCAACCAACAAAGTTGAATGCAATGAAGCTTGGGGGGCATGCACCTCGTTTTGCGTTATTATGCTGGGGGCATGCAAGCGTATCTTCGAGCAGTTTTAGCAATGTTCATGCTCGTTAAAAAATAAAAGCAATCATCGAGCAGTTTTTGTGCAGAAGTTCATGCTCGTTAAAAAATAAACGTAAATTGTGAGCAATCTTTCCCTAGCAGTTCAAGCTCATCCAGAAAAATGAACCGGTAAACAACCTCGAGAAATGTAACCTTTGAAAGCCATATTAAAAGCCCTTGGTCGTGTTTATATGCCATCACATCTATTCATTTGGCCAATCGTTCACCTCCATATGTTTGTTTACCCATTTTGAGGAACAGCTGCGAAGAGTGATTTCACTTAGCCATCCTTGTGACACTGCCGTGATTGGAGAATTCCAACCTGTACCTGGAATCTGCTGCTATCCCTGTTCATCACTCGTTCCTCAAAAGACGAGTCTTCTTTGAGCTCTTTTCACTGACTCGTAAAATATGAAAAGTTTGCCGAGTTTTGGCCTTCCAGCTCGTTAAAGCGACCGGAAAGCTATCCCTCCTCTAGATTTTAATCTTTTTGGACCTGAGGGATTATTGCACAAAAAGATCGAGCACTTGTTTGTTCGGCTCGTTAAAGCAACCGAAAATTCATCCCTTCTGTATTGTTTTAAACTTTTTCGGACTTAAGGGATTAGATGACGAAAAAGGAATTTTGGAGTTAACTTTTCGTACCTTTTCAGACTCTCTAAAAATGAAAAGGACCGAGTTTTCCTTGTTGTTAGACTCGTTAAAATGATTAAATAGCGACAAACTTGTCTTTAGACGAGAACGAGTTTCCCTATCGCTAGGCTCGTTAAAACATAGCGATGGGCTTGCCCGAAGGGCAGGTTATAGAACAAGCATATGTTATCCTCCTCAAGCTTGACAAAAATAAAGAGGTACTGGTCAGCAATGACTGGGGAAAAATTGGGAGAACCTCACAGTATTGATGGTAGCAAGTTGCTCTTGAACATGACACTTTGTCCTCCGTACCGCATCGGGTTGGGTTGTTTCATTCACCGGTCGCAGAACCATGGTCCTCGCCACACCGTCCACAATTGGGGTAATGCTACCAATCCATCACATCAGTGTCGTTATATGTTCAAGAGATGTGGTTCTGTAAAGAGTCAACCGTGTTCCACCCACTGCCATACATTATCCTTCATCCACTTCATGACCGCCACCCTGAATCATACATCACAGTTTGTTTTCACCTCATCATAATCACTAGCTCCGTTCCGTGTCACTGATGTGGGATTCATTAAGGCCCTCCTTTGACGGATCGCTCCTTGTCGACATCAGCTTATTATCCAAGGAGTTGATCTAGGAACACCCCCCTCAGTACTTTGAAGCTTGCATGCCTCAATGGCAAGTTTCTCACTTCCGGCGACAGGTATACATCAATGACCTTCGACCAGAAGATTTTGCATGGTGGTCGACGCCAAGGCCTTTATTCCCACCATGTAGATTGTACTGTCGTACCTTGAGGGTCATCATCCTTATCGGTGATTCCTCTCGCGCTTGTTAACGGTTTACATCATTGACCGGTAATCAAGCGATGTCTTTCCATGTTCGACTTCAAGAAATTCTCACATGGATCGACTTGTACATCGAGTGAAGATCGGAAGAGTTTGAAGACCCTGGATCTAGTTTCATCCATTCGGGCTGCGATATATATTCAGGACATAAAGACATTTGATATGTACATCATTGCAACAGATGATCATCCTTTTCAAAGGATGATAAATTCGGCAGAGAATTATCAGTCTAGCATCAGACAATCGTCTGTTCTATGTACCAAAATGTATTTATAAAGCTGAGCATGGGAATGCCCGCCTCAGCTAGATCATGACAAATGTATGAAAAATAATGTGTTGTATTGTATCTTATTACAGGACACTTCTCAGCAGATTGAATGAACTTCGGATCCTCTCAATAAAGCATTTCACCCGATAAACGACCTCATACTTTAGGGGGCATCTGTTATAGACAATTTTGTGCCTTACAGCAATAAGCATGAATTGTCAATAATCCAAGGGATCCAAAGTTCCCTAAACATGATGTTCCTACCCCTAGAGGAACAAGGTCAGCAAACCAACAGCTCTCAGATCAGTTCTCCACCTGAAAACACTCAAAAACAAGCAATCCTGAAATCAAAGCAGGTGCTCCACTAGGCTTCTGCAATGAAACACAACTGCTCCATGGTGTACCTGCGTTGCAAAGCAGGCAGAACAAAGCCCACCTGCGTTGGGCGAGTTTGGACATGTGGCACAGTGAGTCATTGCTTTGGAATCTTCCAAAAATGACACTTGGATCAGGTATTTCGCCTTGTGATGAGTCAGAGGCTTTGTTTCTCCAAGTGGAAGCAAGGTTCACCAAGTGGACTCAAGAACTGAAGATCAACTAAAGATTAACTGAAGAGAGAGTGGACACAAGGTAGCTACACATCAGTTGCAAGCTGACTCATCCTTTCTCAATTCATCTATATATTGAGCTCTCTCCTATGAGCTCAAGAGGCTGGAATTTTGTGCAAAGTAATGATATGCTGTTGGTTTCATTCTTGAGTTATTGGGTGATTGTTTGAGAGAGGTGAAGAAGAGCAATTCTTTCTGCTGGGAGGTGTTGCTGGGTTGGAGCCTGCAATGGTTGTAATCCTCTCAGAACCTTTATTTCTTCATTAATAAAAGCTATTGAGGTTCTTCTATGTGCTCTTGTTTCAATTATGTATTGTGATGATTGCATGTTTGGTTTACACTAATCCATGAACCAGTTATGATTGCATGCCTCTTGTAGTTTCCTTCTTTGTTGTTTTGCAGGATCTCATTGCAGCTGGGCGAGCAGAAGGACAAAGAGCTAGGAGCAAGCAGCCAAAGAGGAGAGTTTGGATTTGACATTAAGCGCAAGGCAACGGTTAGTGCTTCCTCCATTCTCTTTTGCTTTCATAAAGAAGTAAACTTTCATTAGTTTGTTTTACAGTTGTTGCTAAGGAACTGTCACCCTTAGAGTGGGTTAGGGTCATCCGAGTCGGATACTTTTCCCTACAACAACAAGGAGAGAGATCAAGGCCTCCAAAAGGAGATGGAGGAAAAGGATACAAACCTCCAAAAGGGAATGGAGGAAATGGTGACAAGTCACCACCTTCACCTCCTTCCTCATCCTCATATTCATCCACATCTTCTTCTACTTCTCCTACCCTTTCACAAACACCTCCAAATTCTCTACAGGGACATGCTAAAACTCCTTTGTTAAATTGACATAAAGTTTGAATTGCCTATGTATGATGGACAGGTAGATGCTGATAAATTGGATAATTAGATTGATCATATTGAAGTGTATTGCAAGATACACATAATCAAGGATGACGAGACCAAAATTTAGCTAGCTTCTCTTAGGTTGGAAAGTGCATCACTTATTTGGTGGGAGGCCAAAACTCAAGAGGACATCAAGAAACATGGTAAGGTTTTATCCTTTTTGAATGATTTTGTTGTTGCAATAAGAAAACAATTTTATCCATTAGAATACATGTAAAAATATATAATGGATTGGCAAAACTTTAGGAAAGATAAAGGTAAAAATGTGCAAAGGTATACTCAAGAATTTAGGAAAAGAGATTTGATTTTGGATATATATTTGTCCTCTCACGACACTCTACTGAAATACATTGGAGGTTTACATAGTTACATGAGACACACAATTCTTATGTTTAAACCTACAAAGCTAGATGAAGTTTGTGTATAGGAAACTCATTTAGAAGCAAGAGGGAAGAATGTTTCTAAAGAAACTCATGAGAAGTCATTTAGGTTTGGAGAAAAATTAAAAGGGAAGTTCAAAGGCAAGGATAAAAAGAATGCTTTAGTCAAGAAAGAGGGAGAAAAAATCATATGTAAACATTGTTCTAAAGAAGGCCATGATGAATACCATTGCTGAAAACTTCATCTTGATATGAAACCCAAAAATTTTAATAACAAGGAGAAATAAAAGACTGCTACAACTACACAACAAGACCTAGGATCTGATTCTAGAGATGAAACAAAAATAAAAACCATGGGATTGAAAGGAAAGAATTTTATTGCAAGTACTAGTTCTTTTATAAAACCCATTGAAACTCACAATGAAAGAGAAGGAATAGAGATTTTCCATATTAGAGTCATCACAAAACATAACAAAGTAGATACTTTGTTTGATAGTGGATCACAAACAAACCTTATTTCAAAATACATTGTCAAGAAACTAAATTTGGAAACCATTACTCATCCTAAACCTTATCCTTTGGGTTGTGTATACGACAATGCCAAATTGCAAGTGACAAGAAAATGTATACTTAAATTCCCCATTAGTGCAAATTTTATTGATGAGGTAGAACTTGATGTGGTACACTTGACATATGCGAGATTGTTTTGGTAAGCCTATACTTATATGACAGGAAAGCCATCTTTCATCTCCATGAGAACAAGTATCATTTGTTTAGAAATGGGATTGACTATATTGTTAGAGCACATAGCAAGAAGTTGAATTTGTATCTTGTGAATGATAGACAAATGAAGAGGTTTGTTAATGCTAGTCATAATTTTTCAGTGTTAATGATTAAACATAAAGATGTTGATGAATTTGAAGACTTCCAAGAATGTGATGCAAGATTAAAATATAATTTAGTTGAAGTTGTTAACACATGTGATAAGATTTTTCATGAGTCTAACATATTTCCTCCTAAAAGAGGAAAGCAACATGAAGTTCGTTTGCAACAGGGTACATCACTCGTAAACATTGGTTTGAACAAGATACGAGTGTTAGAGAATGCAAGAATCAAGAAGCAGAAGCAAGAGATACTTGGCAAAGGGAAAATTAGTTCTAATACATCTTCTTGTCTATCTCCTAATGTTTTATCTTTGAGGAAGGATGGTACATGGCATTGGTGATCACCTTTGGTGAAGAGTTAAGCCAATGATAAGGCTAGACATGATAAGCATCGTGTTGACCAAAATTTTTAGGTTGGAGATGAAGTAAGGCTTTTCATCAGCAAAGAAAAACTTCAAGGTGAAAAGAAATTGAACTTGGGTAAGCCTCCTTTGATTGAATATTCATGGGAGAATGTTCAGATTCTTTCAATAGAAGTTTTCTCTCCTGAAAATCTTGAAGAATTGTAGCAAGATCCTATCCTTGACAAAAAAACAAGAACTTCAAGAAGAGGGAACATGAAGCACCTTCATATGGGGCTCAAAGGTACAAAACCTGGTGAAGAAAAATGGATTTAAAAGGGAAGGGTGAAGGATCTATACCTTCATCTGTTTGTTGGCTAAAAATAGTCTTTTGGAGGTCCAAAAGCTTCTAGTTGGAAGGAGTGATCTAGGGGATCAATAAAGTGCTCAAAATTCAAAGTGTTAAAAAGTGCTTGAAACCTGTACCAAAGCATATATATCGACAACCTGAATCCAACGCAATTTGAATCGCTCAAAATCAATACCGTATGCTCTTGATATCGCGTTCTGATTGTTTTCCCAAATAGGTAAAAAAATTGGAGGTTAGATGTAGTAGTCCTGACTGGGCAGAGTGACTGTGTTTCTTGGACTAATGGTAGGTTTCCACTTCGCTTCTCCGTATTGGTTTGAATCTGCTAAGTTTTGATTGGTTGAATTGGTGGCTTGTTGGCCCAATGAGTGGGAGCCATGTGGGTCAATGGTGGGAAGCCATGTGGCCTCCCAACAGTCAACTAAAATTTTGTTGTGACCAAATTTCCTTTGGGTGAATCAAACATGAGATTAGTGGGGTGGCAACACAATGCCTTACCTTTAGGGCATAAGGTGGAACTTAACAACTATAGTTCCAAACTTATATTTAAATTTTATCATGTTCGACGTTGGGGACAGGTTTGGGGCTAAGCCGTGGCCCCCGATCACCTCACGCCCATGGGACCACAGGCAAATCCAAACGGATTGAAAAGGGATGGGTGAGCGAATTTTACCCTCATCTGTTTTTTGATTAAAAATATTATTTTGGAGGTCCAAAAGCTTCCAATTGGGAGGAGTGATCCAGGGGATTAGTAAAGTGCTTAAAATTCAAAGTGTTCAAAAATGCTTGAAACCTATACCAAAGCATAGACCTCAATAAATCAAATGCAAATTTAATTTCTCAAAACCGATATCCTATGCTCCTGATATCATGTTCTTATCATTTTCCAAAACAGGTAAAAAAATTGCAGGATGGATGTAGGACTGCTGGCTGGGCAGTTTGTCTATTGACTGAGTAGGGTGACTGCATTTCTTGGACCAATGGTAGGTTGCCACTTGACCTCTCTGTATTGGATTGGATCTATTGTGTTTTGATTGGCTGAATTGGTGATTTGTTTGCCCAATGAGTGGGAGCCACGTGGGTCAATGGTGGGAAGCCACATGGCCTCCCAATCGTCAACTAAAATTTTGTTGTGGCCAAACTACTTCCGGGTGAGTCGAATATGAGACCGGTGTGGTGGTAGTGTTGGGCCTCCAAAATGTCATCCACTTTCACTTTGATTTCCATCATTTTACCCTCATTTCATAACTCTATAGCCCCATAACCTCACATTAAGTAACCATTTTCATAATCATATGGGTTTATCATTATTATTTTCCAAGTCATTGATTTTAAGTATCTTAAGAGAATTTGTGATTAAATATTAGGAAATTAACATGTTTTCATATAAATCTAAAAATGTTATGAGTTTTGTGATATTGTAAGCCTACTTGGAGATTCTAGAAGGGTCCTACTTGGCCACCCAACCACAAATTCGAATATCAAATTCCAACTTATAAAGATTTGTGGAATAATTGTAGAATATGTGGATCATTAACTATGCACATTCAAAGGAGAAGAATCATGGATGAGAGAATTTTGAGAGGATTTGTATCTTACATTTTTTGGAGATTGGTTGTAACCACAAGAGATAAATGTAGATTTAGGAGAGATCTAAGGATCTATATTTATTGAAATAGTTATCCTCAATCTTTGTATAAATAAGAGTGCACACATCACACAAAGGGTTGTTAAGGATTAGTTGTTAACTAGTTAGTGTTGTTGTTAGTCGCTAGTTGGAGGTTCCAAGTTCCATCCAAGATGTGATTTGTAAAGCGAGGATAGAGAATTCTTTTAATATCTTGTAACTCATTCTATGAAATACATATTGCTACTTTGATCTCCAAGACGTGATAATTATTCAATGTGCTTGCTGAGGAATGGAGGGCACCCCCATCAACCACAATTTGCACATATTTGTACATATTGGTGACATAGTATAGTTATGTTGTTTAATTTATTCTCAAAAAGTGTGTTTTCATTTTATGCAAGTGTGCTTTTCCTTTCAGCAAGTGTGATTTCATTTTAGCAGGTGGGAGTGTGATTTCAATTCAGCAAGTGTGATTTCATTTATGCAAGTGTGATGTGATTTGAATTCCACAAGTGTGATTTCAATTATACAAGTGTGGTATGAATTTCATTTATGCAAGTCTGGTGTGATTTCAATTCTAGAAGTGTGATTTCAATTTCAAGTAAGTGTGATTTTCTTCATGCAAGTGTGATTTCAATTTCTTTATGTTTGGTTTGATTTGGATTAGATTGATTTAATTAACTTTGTAATTATTTTTAATTGCATTAGAACTAATCTATTATGATAAATAACCACCTAGTACATATAGTACATGTATACCTCATCAGTCTAAGAACCTCGGGTTGACAATTAATGACAGGGCTTTAACTCACAATTAAATCACTCAACAACTAGCACAATGCTTTACCGTTAGGGCACACGGTGGAACTTAACCACTATAGTTCTGAACATGTATTTAAAGTTTATGTTGTTTGAGGTTGGGGTACAGGGTCAGCACTAAGCCCTAGCCTTCGGTTACCCAACACCCATGGGACCGTAGTTTGCAGGTGGCAAGGGCTCGAGCTTAGACCTGGCCCCAAGTTCGGGCACCCATAATTAATAAGCACCGTACCACATGCCAACAACGCGGAACAATTGAGGGGGCTAAACTTTGGGGACTAGCCCATAGTTACGACACCCACATATGACCAATGGAAGTTGCAGCAGAGGGCTCGGCGGAGGTTTTACAATAGGCGCAAATGATTAAGCCCGTCCCTAGGTTCTATGATGACACATGTGACCCAGTGCATGAGCAGAGCGAAGAGCTAATAGGCGGATGCAAAATAATGGGGATAGCCCCTGGTTTTATGGTGCTCCACAGAACCACATGCCGACTAGCCTGGGGGCTATACCATTAGGGGCAAGCAGTTATCCCTAGCCCCCAATCGCATGGGCCCATGTGGCCAATATTTTCCGCCATAGGCCTTATTGGGCATTTAATCGAGACAACAAAATGCACCCAATTCAGCGTGAATCTAGTCGGCGTTGGGCGAAATTGTCGCTTTGCAGTTATGGAAAATGCGGATTCATAGGATGGATAGCAGATCAATCCAGTTTGTAGATGAGTTTGTAGGGAACACTTCTAAAGAGTATAAATTCTCTAGGTTTTGGCCGAATTTAGCCCAACAAGATCCTAGTTGGGGGTTTTTTTACTGTTATTAAGCCATTGGAGACATAATTTTTACATTTTGAGCACTATAAATCCATGTAAACGTAAATTTGAGTGCTTAATGAAAGATGCCCAAAATTGGAAGCTGGACCAGGAGATGTAGCCTAGGAGGGGTGAAGTCCTTTATCATTTTTGTTGTTAGGTGTTTTTGATATGGTATATTTGTCTTTGTTTATGATTTTATATAAGTTTAAAGACCATTATTTTCCGTGTTTTGCAAAGTGATCCATTGCCTAAAATACGTAAAATTTTACTTGCAATTTTTCCATCACCTTCAAGTTTGCATAACATATCAGTGTTCCTTGTAATTTAATGCGGATTCCTGCTGTTGGGAACCATATCCACCATCTGAGGGATTTTGGAGGTGAAATCTTCCTCCTTTTGAAGGAGAATTCTTCCTCATCATTTTGTATATGTACCAATTCGAATTTTCCTCTAGAGGCATGTATTTCTTAGTCTTCTTGTGGAGAAAACTTGTATTTTTGCAACTCCACTTTCATTTCTAGCGCGGATGTACTTGGATTGATTCAAATAACGAAGTTTGGTCCAATTTTTAGCTTCTAAAGCTTGGTCTCCTTCATAGGACTCTGAGTATCCTTGATTTTGGCCATCCTAGGAGTCTTATAGACCTTTTGTACAATTTTTGTTTCTTATTTTCACTTCTTATTCACATGCATCTCTTATTCTTGTTTTTCCTATTTCTACATTTAATATTGATGCTTCTTTTGTTGTAGGATTGGGTTAAATTATTGAAGTGAGTTGTTTTACATGTTATTTATAGAGTCACAAGCATGATGCATCTTTAGAATAAATTTTAAAAGTCATATTCATCATTGAGCCACTTGGATTGGTTTACTAGTTCACAAATCTAGAATTTCTGGAAGTCCCTTGTAGTAAAAAGTAGTAATTTTATGATATTTTTTAGAACATGTTAATGAGTTTCAATCAAGTTGATTCCACTTGGAATATGTCATAAAAACATTCAAGTTAGTAACCAAATTTACCCCAATGCATTTTCACTTTATTAGGTTAGACATTTGATAGGTTAACTAGCTCACTAGTTCTTGAATTTCTAGTTTAGAGTAGTAAATTTATGCTATTTTTTACCACATGTTAACATGGGTATTTTGGAGTGATTCCACTTGGAATAGAGTCCTAAGACATCCTACTTAATAACATTTTTTTCCCAACCCATTTTCATTTGATTTACTTGGTCATTCGGTGAATTATCTCCTCTTGTAGCAATTTTTTTCACGTGTATACATTTTGTTTCGCTTGTAGCAACCTCCTGTAGCACTTTTGTAGCACATATAAATTTGACTATATTTGCTCCAAATTTTGGTTTTTGTCTCTTAGGCTTGAATCATAATCCCTAGGCTTTAAATCCTTGATTACGAAAGAATAAACACCAATTAGGACAAGCTTTTTTACAAAGTAGATTAGGCATATTTATTTGAATTCATTCTTTTAGGATTTCAATTACAAATTGTTGTTCTTGCCTAGGATTAATTTCTTTTCAAAGTAACATTTCCATTTCTGCAACTAGTTTAGGCTTTGATTTCATGACATTCACTCCATTACGTCGGATCAATGAAAGGAGAACACATTGTATACTGCACATATAGTGCGACACCTCTTAAGTTCATATAAACCCTAGGTTGATAATTTAAGTTGGTAGCCTTAGGAGTTGCAGTATTCTTGTTGCAATACTAGGGCTCATCAGCATGACAGTGGAGGGCCTACCATCCTAGCCCCTCACACGATTCGTTGAGTTCTCACCTTGATTGGGGGAGTTTATTGTAAATCTATCAAAGATAGAAAATGTTTTTTATTTTATATTTTTATGTCCAACTGTTTGATACTTTTAGGTAAATATAAATTAATATCATATTGGATAGGTGTTATGCTTTGAATTTTTCATTTCTTTGTCATCGTTGTTCCATATAATTGACCCCATAAGTTGCACTAATTAAACCTTTCTATTTTTTATTTATCATAACTTATGTCTTAAATCCTACTTAAGATGGGTTTCCTTAATTAGCTTGTGTATCACCCTTTTGGTCCCTACCTTGAGTTTTCTCATATGATTGAGAACCTTGTTAGTATCACCCTATCATCAAGTTTGAACCCACGATATTTTTCTCTCAGTCTTCTTATGTTTATTCCTTAATGGGCTCCCATTTATTTTGTTTGTGATGCATCTTGCACACTTACGTTTAATTTTTTGCTACACCAACCTTATTACTCGTGTGTTAATTATAGTGCTTCTGATTTTCAATTCAAATTGTATCCTCGGAAGAAGCACGCTAATGAGTGCCCATCTCTATCTAATATTTTTGTTTTTATTTTTTATGCATAACTCTATCTCTATCTAATATTTTTGTTTTTATTTTTTATGCATAACTCTATCTCATAAGCTTGGAATATAGTTGAATGTTGTGATAGCCATTTGTTCCATTATGTCGTAGCATTATTTTACTGTCTTTTGGGATTTATAATAATAAAATATAAAAATAAAATATTTATAAAAGAGATAAGAGAAGAATCAAAATGTTGCTACTTTAAGTATATGCAATAGTAATCAAATCATGTTCCCTTGGAAAATGTACGTTTGTTATGACAATCATCGGTAATTGAGTTTTAGTATTGACTTAGGAGTTGTACCATGATTATTATTTTCAAAATCCTTTCATTAGTTACTCCAATCATTATAGGGATGGTCACAATACCCTTACATTAATGGTTTATATTGTTGGTCTTTCTTGGTAATCAAATGTTAATTTTTGATTAGTTACTCCAATCATTATAGGGATGGTCACAATACCCTTTACATTAATGGTTTATATTGTTGGTATTTCTTGGTAATTAAATGTTAATTTTTTCATGCTTTTATTCCAGGTATATCACCAACTTGATTCAAACACTTTTTAGATTCACTTTCCATAATGCTGGCCTTGCTTGTTATTGATTTTCTCTCTATTTATTATCATTACTAGTGTTTTTACTCACACAATGTGGATGATTCATTATTACATTCACATTACTAGGTATTTCTCCTATATTACATTTTTTTTATAAGGGGATAGAGTTAGAGTTAGAGTTGGTTGCACCCTAAGATTTATTTTTATCATTACCAAGTATTCATGTGGTTAGGGGATGAAACCAAAGATATAATAGAATCCCCTAATATATGATGTTAGAAAGGAAGTTAATGATTGAAATACATTATAATAGCATATGAAATTTTAGCTTGGAATATGTCTCTCATGACCATGGTTATTATTTTTCTTTTATTAATTTTATTATATGCAATTTAACCAACTATTATCCAAATATTCAATAGTAAATTCACTTCATATCTAAGACAAACCTGACTAAATTATATAACATGAACTTTATTCTAATATATGAAGATAAAAAAAATTGGGAAATTTTTTTTAGATGTACCATAAAATTCTAAAACTAACTTTCAACATAATTTTTTGAAAATAAATATATCTGACATTAAATCTTTTTTAATATATTAAAATTGAAAATGATATAAATATATATATTTTTTTCTAAATTAATAACTTTTCTACGCGAGGGCTTGCATTTGTGGCGGAGGTGCAGGGAATTTCCGGCACGGACTCGGGAAGATAGACTCGCGATTGTCCAGGTCTTCAAGGACTGAATCCCAAAATTCTGTACCCTGCTTTACCGAAATCCGTTGCGTTTCAATGTCGGATTCGCTTGATCATTTTGGTGAGCTTAAGTCAATTGTAAATTCTCGAAATATTTTAGAATATTTTTAGATCTGATGAACATAAACGCGGTAAAAAAATTGACCACATCCATATCTATCAGATCTCGGAATCAGTGATCAAATTTGAACACATCAGAGCCCTTCAAAGGGCCTCTGGCACGTCACAGAAGTAGGGAGAAAATTTTACTAGTCAAAAAAAATTTACAATTTGAATTTTGCCATTTTAAAAAGAAATTGGAATAATATTATAAAAATTTTTAAGAAGGGCTGTTAAGTTGTCAACTCGTCTATTTTTTTCTGAAATCCAGATTTTGAGAATTTCAATTTCCAACTAATGTGCCTCTATCATAAATTACAATAGTTAAACTTGTAAATTTACTTACAATAGTAAACTTCTAAATTTCCTTTCTCAACTGATGTTAAATCTCATTTCAGAAACAACAGCTTCCAAATTGCTCCCATTTCAAAAACAGCTGTTTCCTTTTGAATTGCATTTTCTAATTTGGGCCTAAAGCTTTCCATGCTAGCTTCAAATGAAATAAAGCTAGATGGAATAAAGATTTCCATGCTAGCTTTTATAGAAAGTCAGTGTCGATCGAGATTAGGGCCAACCAGTGCAGAATGAAGAGGAAAACATTTCGGAAACAAAAGTATTTCAATGAAACACGTTAGGTTGTTCCTATGTTGAATGGATGGATGAATTAGCTCGTTTCTCTGTTGAATGGATGCATAAGGTACTAGAGATCTGAATTTTCTTCATATTAATATGAACAGCAATTGGAATCTCTAATTTTTCTGGTTTCTGTTTCAGTAATTCATTTGTTATTTGTAGGTGTTTCTAGATTAACATTTCTTTGTCAATTTGTTTTTAATTTCTTTATTCCAGCGTCGAGGGCAGAGCATTGGGTGAAAAGCACCTAGTGAATAGTAACAATATTACTGTAATTTCTTGATTCCAGCGTCTAGGGCAGAGAATTGGGTGCAAAGCGCCTAGTGAATAGTAAGAATACTACTACAGAGTCATACATTTTTAAGGTATTATATAGTGTGGTGTTTATGGATTTGATTTCTTTGTGAACAATAATTCATCTAATTATTTTCAAAATTGGTAAGGTGATTTGTTTGTTCATTTATTGTTTTCAGTGACTTTATTAAGTGTGTAGGGTGGAGAGTTTCCTGTACAAAGGTTCCGGTGAGCACTGTTTCTCTCAAGCAATATCATTCTAAGGCACCTTCCCAACTTGTCTAGACTTTTCTCTAGACTTCTGCTCCTATTCTTCGTGATTCTGCTAGTGTTGGTGCAGTCTGTTCAATGAGAAATTATCTCACGAGAGAGCTGCATTTTTTTCAAATTCTGTCATTATTATTTTTATCTATTACTGATAAAAACCATTAAGGCTTAATAGCTTTCTATTTCATAGTGGTAAAAATCACCGCGGCTTAATAGCTTTTCATTTATAAGTCTATGTGCTCAGCAATAGCAAGGTGTGGTTATACTATGTTTTAGAGTTTTTAATTGAGATTTGGTAAAACAATTTTTGTTGGATTATGTTATTTCAATGATCCATGTTGTTATATCATGTTTTGGAATTTTTAGTTAGAATTTAGCAAAATCATTTTTATTAGATTATATTTTATATATATATATATATATATATATATATATATATATATATATTCAACTATGATTCTAATAAATTTCTGCCAAACAAATTTGATAGAAAATATCATAAAAACTCTGATAACATAGAAAGTTATACCAGGGCTTCACAATCAATAGTTTCAAGTGTGAGATGTCGATTTTGACAATTTTACTAGTATGGAATTGGAAGAACTGAGGTATTGAATTAAACATTGTACTAAATACTGATATAGTGAAGTTATAAAAGAAACTTTGGTATGCACAGGAGAAACAATCTATCATAAACATCTTACAAGCCAGAATGAAAGTTTGCCATACAACATTGTTGGAATTGGAGGTATTGTATTGAACAATGTACTACATACACACACACACAAATATATATATATATATATATATATATATATATATATATATATATACACACGGTGTGCTCAGTGGAAAGATTCTATCATTAAGTAAAACTGTTAATCTCGCAAAGTCTCAAACAACAAATCCATAAACAATACACATTAACCTCACAAATTCTCAAACAACATATAAGAAACGACATGCTAAGCATTGGAGAATTATTACATTCGAACTTGGAACTGTTGTATAAAAGAAAAGTTCAATATATAAAAAATTGAAGCCTTTCAAATGCTGGCAATTGAATATTTATAGAAGATCAAAAAGCATGCCTTGAGTTTAGATTAATTACCATATGCAACAATTATATATTCTATTGTAAATGCAGATCAATAGGTCTTCAAGCTATTCTTGTTGGAAGGGAAGTCTAGTGAGAGGAAATACCAATTCCTACTCCAAATAGATTAGTACAAGTTCCTTCTCTAGGTGAATTAGTACAAATACCAGGAAGTAATGATACAACAAGATAAATGTCAAACCACAAAAGCAAAGGCAGCAAGACATTACAAAATATGAATGATAGAAATTAGTTGTGGTAAGGGAATTCCTGGCCCGCAAGAGTGGAATTGTAAGTTGTTGAAATGAAACAGATAAAGAAGGGCAGAACTGCGGTTTGCATGAAGTCCAAACAACAGAGAATGCAACAAACATGTTAAAAAGGGGCCATTCTTGATGTTGTAAGGCAAGGGAGAAGAGTTTCTTTTATCAAAGAAAAAAATGCTTTGATGTGGTAAGCATGTTTTTCTTAACTTTGTGAGTATTATCATAAATTTTAGTTTAGTTGGGTAACATTTAAGGAATAACTCTTCAGCTAAGGTGCTGAGTGTGGGTGAAGGTATTTATTCCACCCAAGATACTCAGTTAATCCTAGAAACTATTGGAAACCTGTATATATGAGCAAAATGGCCCTGTTACTCTTAGAAACTTGAAGAAATCTGGCTATCTGAGCAAAATGGCCCATAGATGGCAAACATGTCCTATTGGGGAAGTTGAATTGATGTAAACTATAACATTCCTTAGAGCAACAAGGAGTTCCATCTCCTTAGATACTTTATTCAAATGCCACATTTGTTTTACTCATAGCTCGAAAACTACCAAAAGCACTCTTTTTGTCCAATGTAGCATGTTTGTAATTACAAATCCCATTAACCATAGTTTGATCATGCATCGAAATAATTTCCTTTCTGTTTGGATAACATTGTATTTCTTACACATATTTTCTTCACTACTCATATCAATTTAATATGGCAATTTCCCATACCACATCAAATGACTGTTGGCATAGTGGAATTTGTACTGTGAAATCATCTTATTGAGGCTCTTCTGCCCCATGTTTTCTTCAACTGCATGTTGAGATGTAAAGTTTTTCTTTCATCTCAAACTAATTCTTTTTTGGATGTTCTTACACCAATCTCTACCTAATATAACAGTAATTCAAAGACAGAAAATATAACATTTGGTGAACATAAATGTTATGAACACAGTTGCCCTATCACTTGTTAGTTACAATGTGTATGAATTGTATGATGAATATTAGACTTGCAGATGTGTTGGAAGGGGTTATTGTTCTTGATAAACTGAGGAATATCTTATAGCTTGCAACATTGTCAAGGCATCGGAAACCAATAGTATGTTGTCTTCGAACTCAATATTAGTTCCAAACTATTACCGATTCACCATGTGTTAAAAAAAGAAATTTGAAGATAATTTACTGTTGTCAATTGAATTGCTTCTTTCTTTTATTCTTTTCACTATGGAAGGGCTACCTGAATGTGCACCCTTCTAAATAAAATTGAGACTTGCCCTTCAAATTTGATCACTGCTCGGAATTCCAAGAATCTATAATCTAATTAGGATAGCCGGATCATCTTCCAGAGGTAGCCGGAAGAGACGCCGCAGTCCTAGGCGCGGGCAGCCTTTTCCGGGGTGTCATAGGAGCCCAGCCAAATTCTGCCCCTGGAATTGGGGTTGTTCTTAAGCTATTGGGAATCTAATTCAGAGCGTGGTTATGACGCTAAGAACTCGAACTCGGGACGCAGAGAGTTGCTACTACACTAGTGCAGTGAACATCCATGAACGAATGAGGCTGGGAGTGTATGTAGTAGACCAGCAGATTTATATAGAAAAAGTGCGTGAGCATTTTCTTTTGGACAAGTGGCCGCTTAAACAGCAGCGTACGCGGAAGGGTTTTATGAATTTTTAGGGTACGCTCTTTCGGAATCTGATTTGATCACTGAATTTGATTTCATGAGCGCCTCACTTTCAGTTTCATCAAGTCAGAGATGACATGGTTACTTATCAATTTGTCTTTTGGTCATCTTAGTTGGACGAAAACCAGAATTTAATGCTGTCTAACGAGGTTGCTTTTTGCTTTTTTTTTCCTTAAAAGTAATGGAAATTATTTTTATATTTTGATAAAATTTAGAAGGATTTTTGTAAATCTAAATTACATTAGTTAAATTTCAAGATTTTGGGTGCTTTAGATGTTTTTGATGGTGCTGAAAAATTTAGAAGGATTTTTGTAAATCTATATTACAGGAGTCAGATTTAAAGATTTTAGGTGTGGGAGATATTTTTGATGGTGTTGAATCTATTTCCATTATCAAAAACATAATTCAAACCATAAAAAAAAAAAAATACGAAAATTCGACAATTCCATTCGAACATCAAATAATTCGATGAAAAACCAATTCTGTTAATGATTGTTTCACTTCCATGACAGAAAATTCACGGTTTATAGTTTATTGAAGGGATTTGTTAATTTGTGTGTCTGAGAATAGTAAGTGAAGTGATCCGTAAGCACGGTTTATAGTTTATTCCAGGGATTTCTTATTCTGGGTACTTGAGAATAGTAAGAGCACTAATTTTTAAACACAAAATATATAGTTACCGGATGGTAGTAGGAAATGGAAAGGTTGGATTGTAGGTAGGAAAGTGATGTTTAAGCGTAAAATAGATGGCTGTCAGATGTAAAAAAAATGGAAATGCTGCGAGATTGTAAGTAAGAAATGGAATCCCTCGAAATAGAAACAAACTGTGAATGGAGAAAATTTTCAATTTCAATGTTGCTTTAAAGATTTTAAAAAGCTGAAATAATAAGGAAAAAAACAAAATCTCCTAGAGTAAATTTTATAATAATTAATTGATTTTTTAAATATAATATATTTATACTAAGAGGAATCTTCTAAAAATATTTTTGAATATTTAATTTTTTAAATATGTATTAATTATAAAAGAGTTTAGATAAAATTTGAAATTAAAGAGAGTTTGTTTTGAGTTTTGAATATTTAATTTTTAAATAAATATTAATCATAAAATATTTTTAGATAAGATTTGAAAGTAAGAAGGAAGTTTATAATTTTGAAAAGAAGAAAGATTTTGGAGATAAGATAAATGTGGTTATACTTCTGGTAAGTAAATTGTAATTTTAAAATTGCTTATATTGATTAAAATTATTAAAAATTATTTAAATTTCAAAATGAATGGGAAGAAATTGATAAGGCATTGTTGTTACAAGAAAAAAAGTATATATATTTAAATGTTTAAAATATATACTCTAGATTTTTTTCTCAATTGAAAATTTTCAATCCAAATTTTTATATCGAATTTGAATCCAAATTTGAATTCAAACTTGGTAACTATGCTCTCCACAACAATGAACACTACCGACAACAACAGTGGTCTCACAGTGCCCACATGCTCCAGGCATGATAAATCTCTTCATCTCATTGGACACACAACATCGAGTTCTCGGCCCAAAACTTTATTATCACACAACATCACATTCCCTCAACTCTCACAGCCTGCTTGATGGATAAACAAAAATTAAAACAGTGAAAATATACTCCCTTATTTCACTTGGCCCAAGAGGAGCCAATGCCCCAGGCCCAAATGAACTCTGATACCAAGAAAGATTCTGGTAATACAAACTCGATTACATTGATCAAATAATATTACATATATACATGAAGTGTTGTCTCAAGATATGGAAAGTGTCTTGAACTCACAATCTGTACCACACACCAATTTAGGAAAAAACTAGATCTAAACAACTCCTAGAGAATAAGAACATACTCCTTTACATTGAAAGAATCATAACAAAGACATATAGGAATTATATTTCCAAGTAAATCCAACAAGGATATGTTGTAATTACAAGTTTAAGTTCTGTAGTCTACACATCCAACTGGCCAAAGGGATTTTCAAGGCTTTGAACCCATTTATCTATTCAAAAATGTAATTTAAACAATTTATTTTCATGTTTTGCATTCTAAAAGAAGGACATAGTTTAAACAAACAATGATTTTGTCTAAAAAAATGTTTTCTTACATGATTTTAACTAAATCCAGTGGAATTTTTTGGAAATATAGAGTATAACTATCCAGTTTCAGAATTTTGGATACTCAAGTTTCAGAATTTTGGATGCTCAAGACTTCTTGAGAACGTTGAATCCATTTTTAAGATTAAAAACTGATTAAACACTCTAGTTTCATATTTTTTTGAAAAAAAACATTAAATTCCAACTAGAAAATCATGGTCTAGGCAAAATTATCGCCTACATAGACAGGTCTTAAATGAAGTTAGTTTGCACTATAATGATGAAGTTGTTGTCTGTTGTTTAAAGTTTAAACTGGGATTTTGATCAGCATGTTGAAAATCCTTAATTGCGAATCATGATATCTATAGTTTGGATTAAGTCGTTTTTTATAACTTCCACTGCCACGTTTCCGGCTATGGTGTGTCTGTTATTTCCATAGTGCCCGCGATAGCTTGCCCGTTTCCATATGCTGGCCCGGTGGCTGACTTTCCATATGTTTTGGGGTTAGCTTCTGGTTACTGGGTTGTTTCCATAGTGGCCTGGCTAGCTCCGTTTTTACTGGCATGATTCTGAAACCTTTAATATCGTCTTATCCACTACAGCGACTTTGAATGGTTGATTTCTCTGTTTATTTTTCGCGTGGCCACTTTACTGCGAAGAAAACGAATAGAATGTGCGGCCACAAAAGGAATGATGCAGGGCTTATTGCATCTGTTTCATTTGGTTTCAGCAGAAAAACGATTGTGCCCGGCGCCGCAGCTTTGTAGGTGGGGACGTCGGTCAGAGTACCGTTGTCTTCTCCAGCCAAAGGTGGTGGTTCTTCTTCAATCTGATTGACATCCCTTTCGTTTATACTCCCGATTGAATCATATGAAATTCATAGGCAAGTAAGACTAAATACTCATTACGGGTGGTGTTCATTGGTTAGAGAGGCGTTTGTATGACTGTGATGTGTGATTTTGTTTCTTTTCTATGTAGAGTTGTTGTTTGTGTTCTATGTAGAGTTGACAGATGTTCTTCAAATAGAAATGGAAAAATTAATATAATAAAGTTTTGTTTCTTTTCTATGTAGAGTTGTTGTTTGTGTTCTATGTAGAGTTGACAGGTGTTCTTCAAATAGAAATGGGAAAATTAATATAATAAAAACTTTAGTAGATACAATATTTGGTTAGATTAAGTGTATTGTGATCTTATATAACCAAGAGATCGTACCTTTTTATTTCTTATAAAATATCTATGTATGTTTTTGTTTTTTTGTTTTTTAAACATTAATAATTTTATTTTTATTGTGCTATTTCAATTTAATTTTAATATTACAATATTAATATAAAAGAGATATGATAAAAATATTTCACTTTCATTCTCAAAATCATAAATAAAATATTGCAATGTCTATATTTTACATTAACCTATAAGATAAGGTATAAAAATAGAAAATATATATTAAATATTCATTTTAATTCATATATTTTTCAATATAAATTTCTTCCATAAAAATACACAAAAAGTCTATTAGAGTTATCTTTCGTGATTGAGACGAAAGATGAATGAGATCCTCTCCACACAAGTTCAATTCTTGCAAGTTAATATTTTAATAGTTACATTTTATAATTAGATAGTATAGTTTATGATTATTTTGACTATTTCTTTTACTATTCAATATTATTTATTTTTTAATAAAATATTAAAATAACACTAATCTAAATATTTATCTCTCATGTGTGTGTGTGTGTATATATATATATATATATATATATATATATAATTTGAAATATAATAATTTATTATATATCAAAATAAAATATAATAATTTATCAAATGAGAAGACAGTGAAAATGGTATTAAAAAACTTATGGGTTGTAAATATACGGTGATGGGGTGCACTGTTAAGTTACTCGTTTCAGGAAAAAAAATTCATCCATATTAAGGGCTGGTGTGGCCGACGCCCAGTGCTACGTGATTTTGATGATTTAAATTATCTTGAGCTATCATTATAGTGGGTGATTTTGACGACTTAAATTCTCTTTGACCATAATTTCTCAAATCAAACCTCAAATCAAAATCAAACAAAATTATATATATATATATAAAAATTAATTAATTAAAAGAATTTATTTTATACTAAAAACATATAAATTATTAAAAAACATGAAGATGTATTGAAATATCATTAACAATGAATATATAGTTGATGTATTTTAAAATAAAAGTTACTAATATTAAAATTGTAAATATAGATTTTTGTCATTTTATAAAATTTCAAATAAATAAAATAGAAACATCTTTTATATAAAAACGATTTTAATAAAAAATGCATTGTAATTGTTGAATAAATTTTTTACAAGTACTACTTCTACCTAATGAATTTCATTTAATTAAATTTTCTCGCTTTGATAACTTAAACATGTTATTATGAATATGACCATGAATGCAATTTAAAAAATTGTAATATATTGTCATGAATAAGAAATTATAAGATAGTGAGATTGTTTTTTTTAACATAATAGTTGGTTGGATTTATTTAATAGTACTCGAGATTTTTATTTTTACAAAATAGTTCGTTGAATAGTATTGTTTTTTACATAATAGTGTAGGTTTTTATTTAATTTTTGAAATTATTTAAATAAAATTATTTTTATTTATTTATATTATGTTAATAGAAGTGTTTATTTTGGAATATAGTTTCTAGAATTCTAAAAAAAACTCAAAATTACTAACTGAATGGTAAGGATTTCACTTTTACTAAATATTCTAGAATATTTTATGTTAGTAGAGATGGAAAAGAGTGGGTCGAGCCTAGCATAATCAACATCACCTTAAACACTAACCGATGGAGATATGACCATCGCCCTCAATAATGAATGAATTGTGTAATAATTGGAGGTATGTCTCAAGTAGTAGCCAAGTGAGATATGGTCACCACCCTTAACAATGAACGAAGTGTGTAAAAATTAGAGGTATGCTTGTCATCCGAAATTAATGGCTATTGAAGTGGCTTAAGCCCCTCTCGCGTGCATTAGGAGATCTATAAGGCAAGCAACTGAACATCGGAAGCTTCACGTACATATTATGCATTGTTCATGATGGTGATGACTCTACAGATTAGTAGCTTCCATCTATTAATGCTAAGTCAACTCCTCTTATTTTTGTTTGGGAAGTTGGCCTTTGCATTTGCAAGTGCACTTGTTGGTCGTATTGAATGTAACACCCTCCTCCCACATTTACCCAAGATAACCGATCCACCGAGGTAAACATGAGACGAAGAGTTACTATGATATGATTCAACTCCCCAAGTATAATTAAGGAAGTGGAATGGACTAAATAAAACTAAACTGACCTTCCCGAGGAGCTAAAAACTTTCAGCAGCCAACCAACCCCTCCAAGTGCCCAACCCCTGAGACAAATTGCAGTTTTGTTGAGCTAGACCCCTAGTTGCTACCATGAAAAGCCTTCCATATGACTGAGAACCTCCAATCTCTCTCACAGTAAGGCCTCCATGTGGCTGTGGCATTTTTCAGGTAGTTATGTGCCAACGACCCTGAATTCTAACCCACTTTTCCAGGGCTAGGAATCAAGCCTTTACCTAGAATTTCATGAAACTAACATAAATGATAAATAACATGATGACAAGGCCTCTAATGCAAAACTTGAACAAGGACCTAAACTGACAGGTCCTAGCCATGACATACATTCCGTCAAACATATCATGAACATGTAATATATAGGTCATATAAACATATCTAAGAATAGGGGCTTCATACTTATTTGAGATTTCTGAAGAAGGTCTGATGCCCTCTCATAATAGCCACATTATCATCTATTAAGTCATACATTGATTATTCATTCATTTACCAATCAAAACATGATGAGAGCCATCACTCAAGTATGTCATAAACCATACTTATAACCAACAAATTAGCAATGATATGACAACCATTATAACCACCTAAAAACAAACACATTTATACATAAGACACAAAAGGAAACGATATCTTATTAACATATGAAAATTCAACAAGGCCAGGGACTTCCACATACCACCCAGCCATAGATCGGTTGAAACAAATATTTATTTCATCCATTCACCCTCGTGCCATATTCCAAGCATGAATGTGGGATTTACAACAAAACAACTAGGGTGTAACAACCCTGGTGAAAATTCAATGTAGTAAAAGTTAATAAAGGAAAAAAAAATAACCACGGTTTATAGGACACTTATTCCAAGATGAATGTTGGGTAAAACATCCTAGTGTGGGTGTTCATTGGTTTAGTATGACTAAAGGAAATTGGAAAAGAAAATGGCTAAGGATTTGGAAAGGAAAAATGGCATTTTTGGCACATTTATTTAAGAAAATAATGAAAATTAGGAGAAAAGGAAGGTGAAAGGTCATAGGTTGCATGTGAGGAGGAAAATGAAGGAAAATAATGGAAAATGAAGAAAATAGAGGCCTAATTGATACAAAGGATTGTGAGGATAAGTTTGAAACCTTTTGTCAGTTCAGTTTTGGAGGTCTCTCATTATTCTCTCTCTCTATCTCACTCTTGGACACTTAGAGTTTTCTTGGATCATTTTGACCTTGGATCAAGAAAGGAAAAGAAGGAAAGAGGAAAGAGAGATCAAGCAAGGAAGAGTAGGATCAAGCAGCTACAACAATATTCTTTGCAGGTATTGATTTGCATGTGTATTTTCCTTTCTAGATTTGGCATGCATGGTATTGCATGTGGTTCTTTTACTGTTATGGAATGGGTTTTATCAGGTGTGATAGTGTTTTCAGCCTAGCCTCGCCATTTCCGAATAGCCATGGTGTGATGGGGTTCTCATATTGTGGTTGAGCTCGACTGTTGGATGGATTTGAAGCTGAGTGAGGTTGATCCTTGAATGATGGAGCGCATGGCATAGTGTTCCCTCAACTAGACTATGGATCATGGTAAATCCACTGGCCTAGTAACCCCTAACCCATATTGTGGGTTGAGGTAAGGCCAAGATTGTGTTTCCTCAGTGGGGCTAGGAATCCTTGCCCATGAATGGTAGGATATATGGTAAAGATAAGAGGTGGATTTCTCTCTGTTGGGCCTAGTAATCCTAGGTTGAGATATGTGGTAAAGCCTAGAGAGTGAGTCTTAGTTTAGGGCCTATTGATTTAGTGTGGATTGCTGTAAAGCCTGAGAGACTAGGAGATAAGAAAATTCCTCACGGTGTAGGTGGAGAGATCTGGTGGCATCCATTCTTGTTTGGCCTAGTGATTGGGTGGAGATCATGGCAAATCCTATTAATACATGTTCATTGTGTTGACCTAGTGATCTAGGATGGATTACTGTAAAGCTTGGTTTCTATTGATGAGGGTGAGGTGGTTTAGCCTCAGGATGTACTAGATGGTTCTTTTGGTTGAGTCCCACATTCATGCTTAGAATACGGCACATGGGTAAATGGCAGAAGAGATATTTGGCTCAACCATTCTATGGTTGGGTGGAATGTGGTAGTCTCATCCCCGGTTTGGATTTTGCATTATCAATATGAGGTTATTTCTCCTTGTATTTCTATGAGTATTATACTGGTTTATATGTGGATCATATGGGTATGATTTCCTTGGTATTTTTGTTGCTATTATGCTAGTTATGTATGTGTTTTATGATAGTGGCTATGTATGGCTCTCATCATGTTTTTACTTGCAAATGAATGAACAATGTATCTATGACCCAATAGATGATAATGCAACAAATGATATAAGGGAATAATGCTTCATAGTGAATCTTAGATAAGTATGAGACCCCTATGCTTAAATTTCTTGTTTACAATTGTAGATTACATATTCATGATATGTTTGATGAAATTCCTGTCATGGCTAGTAGGGGTTCAGTTAATGGCTTGTTCAAGTATTTACATTTGCAACATTGTTTCCTTTTTATCTCTTTGTTTTGAATGTGGCATTCAATTCTGGGCAGTGACCTGGGCTCTATGCCTGAAAAAGTGGTTGAAATCTTGGGGACATTGGCACAACACTAGGAAAAATATTCCCTAGACACTGGCATGCCTTGGCATGAGAGTGTCCTGAGCCTCCTTGACATTTTCAGGTCGATATCATGGGAGCATCTGGGGGTTAAGTGGTCCAAAACTTGAGTGGTACCCAAGGGCTAGCTACTTGAGTGGTTGGGATGGTTCATAGGAGTCCTTTAGCTGATGTGGAAGGTCTGTATGTTGTGTTTCCGTCGATTCCACTTCCTTAAGGTCATATAGGAGGTTGAATCTAATCATAGCAGCCCCTCATCACATGTTTACCCCAGTTGCATAGTTACTTCAGTAGATGTGGGAGGAAGGTGTTACATAGTGGTATTCGAGCATGGTTCACCTCTCGGACTATATGGGTGGTGTGTTGGTCATGCATTCATGTTGTTTTCACGTGTGTTAATAATTCTTGTGGTCTATGTGCTTGTTTCATATGCATGGTGTTGTTCATGGTTGTAGTGATGTCACCATGTGAATGAGGATGTTGTTGTTGTGAAGTGTGTCGTCATGAGTGTATGATTGGTTATGCTTTGTTTATGCTTGTGTATTGTTAGTGTGCATTGGTATGGTTGTTTTTTTCATGCATGAGGTCATGATATGTGTAATTGATATGGCTATGGATTGATGACTGGACTCTAGCTAGACTGATGGTTACAAGTTATGTGATTATGTATTATATGTCTATATGATGTTATGATTATGTTTATGCATGTATCACATTGATTTGATGATCTTACAGATCATATATCCTCCCCGAATTATGCTAAGGTATGTAGGTTTAGCTGACATACTATGCCTTGCAGGAAAGGGACCAAAATTACTAGAAAAATTGTAGACTACAAAGACTCTCCCTATGAATCACATGAGCAACGTGGTGTTGGGAACCCTTTTGATTTGGAAGACACATTGAGAAGCTTGAAGTAAGAAATAAGGAGTTGTAAGGAAGACAATGACAAATGAGAAAGAGAACGTGGCACCATAAAATAGGTTCAATACAGCTAGTCAAGGACATGGGTCACAACAAAAACATAGAGGTGATAGTACTTGTTTGTTGCAGTGTTGGACATGTGGAATGGAGCACCTTAAGAGAGATTTTCCACAGAATCAGGGTGGTAGGCCTCAGATATATAGTGCATAAGAGGCATGCGAGCTTCACTTAATGAACCTCTGACATATCGCGTGCGTTCATGGCATACTAAACAATACCCGTAAATTGACTACATATTGGAAAATAACTCTAAAAATTACATTATTTAACCCCCTACCAATATGAACCCAATACACCTGCCTAATTTAAAAAACCCCTACTTTCACTAGATATTGTAGGTATCCATTTTTCCATTAACATTTTTTATACCCCTTTATATTTTTTCATTAACTTTCAGCTCCATTTTTTATAGATTCCAATATAAAAACCTTTACCCCATATATATCCTCCAATATATTAAGTCAATTTTTCCTCAATATATATCCCCCAATATGAACCCACGTGGTATGGTATTGCTCCCTTAGTGAAGCCCCCGTGATAAGAGGCACAAATTGTTGGGGATGTTGGTTAGAGAATTCCTTATATTTATGCAACACCTTGTATTTATGCAACATTGGATAACAAACAGGGAGACCATCAGGCATCTATCATTGAGATGGACAGTAAGCTTTGTGATCAAGCTATTTTTATTTTGATTGACCTTGGAGCTGATTATAGCTACATTAGTCCTAACTTGGTGGATAAGTGTGGTTAGAGTAAATAATTTCATGCAAAATCTTGTTTAGTGCAGTTGGCTAGGTACGAAGAAGCGAGTTCATCATTGGGTAAGAGATTGTGCATTTGGCTTGAATGGTATGCCCACTGCAACATATTTTAATGTATTACCATTGGGATCATACAATATGTTGTTGGGCATGTATTGGTTGTATCTTCATATATTCAAGGTGGATTGTTATGACAAAGCAATTGAAAGCGTGGATGACAATGGGGAACCAAGAGTATTGCAGGGAAAGAAGAAATCCACATCAGTTAGAATGGTGACAACTATGCAAGAAAAGCGTAGTCACATGAAAGGGTGTGTGTTATTCGCAGTGCACATTTCTAGTGACAAATGTAAGGAGGTTGAGGATATAGATGGTTTGAGAAGGTACCTAGTCTTACATCAGTTTCAGGATGTGTTTCCCAAGGAAATTTTAGAGTTCCCACCGCATAGGGAAGTAGACTCTTGTATTGAGTTAGTGTCAGGGGCATCTCTAGCATCAAAATCACCTTACAAGATGTGCACACCTGAGTTGGTAGAATTGAAGTTGCAGTTGAAGGAAATGTTGGGCAAGGGATACATTAGGCCAAGTGTCTCACCATGGGGTACACTGGTATTGTTTATGAAGAAGAAAGATGGTACTCTCAGATTGTGCATTGATTACAGACAATTGAACAAAGTGACCATCAAGAATAGGTATCCATTTCTGAGGATTGATGACTTGTTGATCTGCTGAAGGGAGCAACAATGTTCTTGATTATTGACCTGAGATCTGGATACCACCCGGTACGCAACAAAGAGGAGAACATTTACAAGACAACTTTCCGGACCAAGCATGGGCATTATGAGTTTTTTGTAGTTCCATCTGGTTTGACTAATGTTCCAGCTACATTTACGCACTTGATCAATAGTGTGTTACGTCCTTATTTGGATAATTTTGTTATTGTGTTGACTGATCACATATTGGTATATTCTAAAAATGAGGAAGAGCATGTCGAACATTTAGCAGTATTGTTGAGGTTGTTGAGAGACAATCAATTGTATGCTAAGATCAACAAGTGTAGTTTCTTCCAGACTGAGCTACATTACTTGGGAAATGTTGTATCCAAGAAGGGAATTGCAGTAGATCCAGAAAAGATAAGGGCCATCATGGAGTGAGTATCTCCTAGAAATATGGATGAGGTAAGATATTTCATGGGGTTGGAAGGATATTGCAGTGGGTTCACTAGGAACTTCTTGCAGATTTCTTATCTTATTACATCATTGGAGAGGAAAGGTAAGAATTTTGATTGGATTGAGAAGTGTGAAGCTAGTTTTGAGTAGCTTAAGTAGTTATTGACACATGCACCAATGTTAAAGATTGCAGATCTGGACAACGAGTTTGTAGTATGTACAGATTCTTGCAAGAGAGGACTGGGTGGAGTTCTTATGCAGGATGGACATGTGGTATGCTATGAGTCAAAAAAATTAAATGAGCATGAGAAAAACTACCAACACATGATCTTGAGTACAGGTACATGTAATAGTATAGGTACATGTATAGTTAGTCGTACAGGTATAGGTGCAGGCGCATAGGATGTGGACTATTGTTGTACAACAGAAAGATTGGTTAGATTTAGAGACAAGATATATGTGCCATATAGTAGTGAGCTCAAGAAGGTCGTCTTCAGAGAGTTTCATGCGAAACCATATTCAGATCACCCAGGCTACCAGAATATGTTGACCACAATATATTTTTTTAAGTATTGGACGCATCTAAAGAAGGATGTAGTAGATTTTGTGGCTAGGTGTTTCTTTGTCAGCATGTGAAGGTAGAGTGTAAGCATCCAGGTGGACTACTACAGCTGATTGCAATTACAGAGTGGAAATGGGAGGCAGTTTCCATGGAATTTATCGTAGGGTTGCTGAGGATAGTGAGACAACATGATTCAATCATGTCTTTTGTGGACATGTGTAAAAATGTTGCACACTTCATTCTAGTGAAGTATACATTCTGAGATAGCGATGTAGCATAGGTATTCATCAGAGATGTGGTCAGATTGCATGGCGTTCAAAAGAAGATTATGTTAGATAAGGATGCAAAGTTAACTTCCAAGTTTTGGAAGGAGTTATTTGTAGGTTTGGACATAGAGTTGGCCTTTAGTACAATATATCATCCATAGACAGATGGAAAAACTAAGAGGGTCAATAGGATATTGGAGGACATGTTGAGGACGTACGTGATGCATCGGTAGTGAAAGTGGGAAAATTATCTTCCACTAGTGGAGTTCGCTTAAAACAATGGGCATCAAGAATATTTAAGATGAGTCTATTTGAGGCATTGTATGGGTAGAGTTATAATACTCCCATCAGTTGGAGCGATCCAGTGAACAGGGTGTTGATTGGACTGGACATGTTGGCAGAGATGGAATAGGAAATGCAAGTTATAAGGAAGAATATAAAGGCAACAGAGGATAGGGAGAAGAGTTATGAAGACCAGAACAGGTTATTCAAGGAGTTCTAGGTTGGGGAATAGGTGTACTTGTGCATCAAATCAAAGAAGAAATCATTACGGATTGTATCATATGCCAAGATGGCACCACAATTTTTTGGACCCTTCAGTATTTTTGAGGGGATTGGGCCAGTAGCATATCGACTTGCACTTCCTCTGACAGTGAAAGTCCATGATGTTTTCCATGTGTCATTTCTTAAGAAGTATGTTAAAAATGCTGATCATGTGATTGAATGGCCTGTATTGCAGGTGGAACGAGAAGGAAAATTCCAGCCGAAGCCTCAGTGTATATTTCAGAAAAAGGTGTTCATGCTCCTTGACCAAGCAATCGAGTAGGTGAAAGTGCACTGGAATCACTTTGGGTCTGATGAAGCTACATGGAAGATGAAGGATCAGATGCGGGCTATATATCCTTCATTGTTTTCCAGTTGAGGCAAAGAAGTTTTGGTATGGTGTTTTGGTATATGTTTTGCACATGTTTGATGATGTTTTAGTATATGGATGTAAATATCGCCATGAGCTATGTTATAAAGCTCTAATAAGTGGTACGGGTATCATGTCATTATGATGTTATGCTTGTTTTATTTTCATGTTGGTTTGCTTCTCAGCAGGGCGATCATTGCAAATACTGCATCGAGTTGTGTTATAAAGATCCATGGGCAGTATGTTTATATTTCAGTGGTTTTTTTGACGTATAGGTGTGGTTGAACACCAAGGACAGTGTCCCCAAAGGGGGAGGGTTTTGTAACAGCCCTGGTGAAAATTCCATGTAATAAAATTTAATAAAGGAAAAAATAATAACCACAGTTAATGGGACACTTATTCCAAGCTGAATGTTGAGAAAAACATCCAAGTGTGGGTGGTCATTCGTTTAGTATGGCTAAAGGAAATTGGTAACTGAAATAGCTAAGGATTTGGGAAGGAAAAATGGTATTTTTGGCACATTTATTTATGAAAATAATGGAAATTATGAGAAAAGGAAGGTGAAAGGTTACAGGTTTCATGTGAAGAGGGAAATGAATGAAAATAATGGAAAATGAAGAAAATATTGGATTAATTGATAAAAAGGCTTCTGAGCATCAGTTGTAACATTTTTTCAATTCAATTTTGGAGCTATCTCATTATTTTCTCCCTCTCGCTCACTCTAGGACACTCAGAGTTTTCTTGGAGCATTTTGGCATTGGATCAAGAAAGGTGTTTAGTCAATTTAGTGTCCTAAATTTCTTGCATGAATTATCAACCGAGGTTTGTAGACTGATGAAGTGTTATGCTCTATATGTGCTTAGTTAACTTTTCTCTTACTTCGTTGTTTTTTATTTTTATGTTTGTTTTTGGGTTTTTGTTATTTGATGTCTAGGAATATACAATATATGGGAGATTTACATAGATCTAATGAGTTTTAAAGGAAAAGAAAGGTTCTTAAGTTATTCTAATCTCCCAAAAATGGACCAAGAACCATTTTAACTAGTTAGAACCTAATAGAAAAGAAACAGAGTATCTATCTTATCCTACCATTTAGTCCTAATACATGGATCTAATTCTTAAAAACAAAAAGTGATGATGATGCAAAAGGTAATTCAATAATTGCATTCATTTAGCCATTTAGCCATTCAATTTTAGGATATGATAGAATCAATTTCCTTGAAATTATTTTTTGGAATGTCAAGTGATGCAACTAAATAATGACCTGAAAACAAAAAAGAAAAGATGACAACATGTAAAACTAACAAGGTGCTAAGTAAGCTCAATCACTACATGAATTAGATATTTGACCATTTAAGTTATAATTATCATCATTTCAAAATGGTTTCGAGAACATCTAGTACTAGAGCTAATTGACAGTTCTATGCTAAGAAAATGAGCAACAAAATAATAAGAAGCTAAGCAACTGTGTATTCTCATTACTTCATTTCTCATACAATATCTCAGAAGAAAAAGACTTGCACAATTGTTATTTTATCCTTACACTATTGGTTACAAACTAAAATGAAACAAAATTAGAGAAAACAGACTTGTAGAAAACAAAGTAATAGAAATTAAACTGAAAACAACAAGTGAAAAACCTCCTTCAATGCAGGGGCCCTCTGCAACTGATGTGGCTAGATGATAGCTAGATAAAGATGCACTTTTAAACTACCATTGACAAAACAGAGTTTGTTTTATCAATAAAACGAAGTATGAACATAGTATTTACAAAAGCCTGTAATTCCTTCTAGTTTCTAACTACTTCTCGATTTCATTCAACTGATATTTATAGGAAAATAACATAATTGTCTAAGAGAAAATCTTACTACAGGTGGCTAATCTGAATCTATCATGACTGTTTATAAGAAAACATGCTACAAGTGGCTTAATTCGAATTGTAATGAGACTATTAAACTTATGATCAGCTACAAGTGGCTTGATCCGCATTAACTCCTCAACTTCTGTTCATATACAAGTGGCTTAATCCGCATTAACTCTTAAACAGAACTATTAGACTCCTGATTAGCTACGAAAGAGCAATTCAAGAGTCCTACTGCTTTTAGATAACGTATTTGACTCCATATTTGACCATGACTTTAGGCATGCTTTTCTGTTGATCTGGGCCAAGTGAATAGGATATAATCCATGTTGAGATGATTCTGGAAATGGCCATGTGGCCCAGTTCTTCATTTGACACCTATAACTTGCCAAACATGAAAGTAGCTATGGAACCCATAGTTAGCTACAGAATAGGCTGCATTCTATAGCTAATTTGCAAAAATCTATTAAAATAGCAAGAACATGAAAATATAATATGGTGATCATTTTAATGCTTTTCTTAAGACAAAATCTATCATTTATCATTGATTGGATCTGTAGTCTTATAAGAAAATGAGAGAAAAAGGTGAGAACAAATGTCAAAGGGAAGGTAATTTTGAGGTTCAACAAAAGGCAAAGAAGGCAAGAGCAAGCAAAGATCAAGCAAGGAAGAACAATATCAAGCAACTCCAACAACATTCTTTGCAGGTATCAATTTGCATGTGTATTTTCATTGCTAGATTTGGCATGCATGGTATTGCATGTGGTTCTTTTGCTTTTATGGCATGGGTTTTTCCAGGTGTGATAGTGTTTTCAACCTAGTATTTCCATTTCTAGATAACCATGGTGTGATGGGGTTCTCATGTTTCGGTTGAGTTGGATTACCGGATGGATTTGAGGATGAGTGAGGTGGATCTCCAAATGATAGAGAACATGGAATAGTGGTCCCTGAAACGGATTGTGGATTATAGTAAAGAAACTAGCATAGCAACCCATAAGCTAGATTGTGGGTTGTGGTAAAGCCAAGATTGTGTTGCCTCAGTGGGCCTAGGAATCCTTTCTGGTTAATGGTAGGATATACGGTAAATGCAAGAGGTGAATTGCTCTCCATTGGGCCTAGTAATTATAACACCCTCTTTGCACATCTACCCAAGCAACCAGATAGCCGGGGTAGACATGCAATGAGAGGCCACTATGATATGATTCAACCTCCTAAGTCATACTAAGGAAGTGGAACCGACGGAAACACACCATACATAAATTAATCATCAACTACAAGACCCTAAGGAACTAATGCAATACTTTAGATAGTTTTCCTTGGGGTCCCACTGAAATTTTGGACAACTTAAGCTTCAGTTGCTCCCATGCTATAGGAAAGAGGGCAACCAGAAACCCAAAGTTTCTCACACAGGATTGCCTACTAGTGACCAGAGACCAAAACTATCAGTGCTATGCCAACGACTTCAGGATTTGAGCTGCTTTTTCAGGCCCAGAGCCTAGGTCACTGCCCAAAACTAAAGTATATCTTCCAATTAGTAAAATAAATGGAAATGATAGTACTAAAGAAAATACTTGTTGATGACCTTGACTTGACCCCTCCTAGCCATGACAGACATTTTGTCAAACATATTGCAAGTGTGTAATTAAAAATTTTGAGCATAGAGGTCTCATACATAGCTGAGAATCATTAAGAACCACTGATGCCTCAACACATCAACTGCCATTCCATTCATTAGGTCATAGATACATTGATCATTCAATTACAAGTAAAAACATGATGAGAGCCACACATGGTTGTTGTCATAAAATATGTAAATAACCAACATAATAGGGACATAATTATCAATGAAATCAAAGCCATATAAACCACATATAACCATGATAATACTCATAGAAATACAAGGATAAACAACCTTTCATTAATGATGTAAAATCCAAACCCGAGATGGGAGTTCCACATTCCACACAACCGTAGAATATCTGAGCCAAATCTCTCTTCCACCATTTACCCCCTGTGCCATATTCCAAGAATGAATGTGGGATCTCATAGAGCACATCAATCAAAACTCATCCAAGGCTTCCAGAGGCCATCCACCTCAACCCATCAAACAATGAGTCCACCTCATGGCCAAACATCACCAAAACCATCATCAGATCGATCTCTATCCCAACCATCAAGGGATCGAGAGCGTTTGTCCAACCAAGGCTATGGGACTAGTAACTCAACCCACAACTTTTACCAGGCTCCAGAGTGTTTGTCCAACCAAGGCTATGGGACTAGTAACTCAAGCCACCAAGGACTCCAGAGAATTTTTCCAACCCAGGCTACGAGACTAGTAACTCAACCCAAGTTGTTCCAAGGCTCCAGAGAGTTTGTCCAACCAAGGCTACGGGAATAATAACTCAACGAAAGATAAGGAAACACGAGATCCAACAAAAAAGAAGAAGGAAATAAACCCACAATCACCATGGCTATCTAGGAAATCGCAATTCTAGGTAATCCACTATCACTCCCAACCATCCTCCATGCCAATGACAGATCACAACCAAAAATCTACATGCATATGTCATGCATGCCAAAACTAGTGAAGGAAACATACATGTAAACTCGGTACCTGCAAGAAAATATGATGTAGTTTCTGATCTTGATTCCCTACTTTGTTTTCCTATTTTTCCTTTACGTTCTTGCATTAAGAATTCAAGTATGCCACACCCTCCAAGTGTTCTCCAAGAAAACTCTAAGTCTCCATGAGTATGAGAGAGAAAAATGAGAGAGCTTCAAAATTGAACTAACAAAAGTTTAGCAAAAGATTTCCCACTAATCCTCAAAATCCTTTTTTATTAATGAGGCCTTTATTCTCTTCACTTTTCGTTATTTTCCTTCATTTTCCTCCTCACATGCAACATGTGACCTTTCACCTCCCTTTTCTCCTAATCTATGTTATTTTTGTAAATAATTGTGCCAAAAATGCCACTTTTCCTTTTCAAGGCCTTAGCCATTGCCTTTGTCAATTTCCTTAGCCATAAGTAATCACAAGCCATCCCCATCACTAGGATTATACCCAAGATTCATCTTGGCATAAGTGTCCCATCATCGATGATTATTATTTTTCCTTTATTTACTTTTATTACATGGATTTTTCACGAGGGCTGTTACAGTAATCCCAGGTTGGGATATATAGTAAATCGTGGAGAGTGGGTGTCAGTTTAGGGCCTAGTGATCCAGTGTGGATTGTGGTAAAGCCTGAGAGACTAGGAGACATGAAAATTCCTCACGATGTAGGTGGAGAAATTTGGTGGCATCCATGCTTGTTTGGCCTAGCGATCAGGTGGAGATCATGGTAAAGCATGTTATTACATGTTATTATGTTGGCCTAGTTATCCAAGATGGATTACGGTAAAGCTTGGTTTCTATTGATGAGGGTGAGGTTGTTTAGCCTTGGCAAGCCATGGTTAGTTATTTTGGTTGAGTCCCACATTCATTCTTGGAATATGGGACAGGGGTGAATGGATGAAGAGAGATTTGGCTATATCATTCTATGGTCAGGTGGAATGTGATTGTCCCATCCCGAGTTTGGATTTTTCATCATCAATATGAGGCCATTTCTCCTTGTATTTATATGAGTATTATATCGGTTTATATGTGGATCATATGGATGTGATTTCCTTGGTATTTTTGTTGCTATTATGTTGGTTATGTATGTGTTTTATGATAGTGGCTATGTATGGATCTCATCATGCTTTTAGTTGTAAATGAATGAACAATTTATCTATGACCTGGTAGATGATAATGCAACAAATGATATAAGGGAACAATGCTTCATAGACAATCTCAGATAAGTATGAGACCCCAACGCTTAAATTTGTTGTTTACACCTGTAGATTACATATTCATGATATGTTTGATGAAACACCTGTCATGGCTAGTAGGGGCTTGATTAAGGGCTTGTTCAAATATTTGTGTTTGCATCAATGTTTCCTTGTTATCTCTCCGTTATAAAGGTGTCACTCAATTTTGGGTAGTGACGTGGGCTCTGGGCCTGAAAAAGTGGCTCAAATCCTGAGGACACTGGCACACCACTGGGAAAAATAGTCCCTGGACGCTGTCATGCCTTGGTATGAGAGTGTACATAGCCTCCGAGACACTGTCAGGTCCATATCATGGGAGCGTCCCAGGGTCAAGTGGTTTAAAACCTGAGTGGGACCCAAGGGCTAGCTACCTTTGTGGTTGGGATGGTTCTTGGGAGTCATGTAGCTGATGTGGAAGGTTTGTATGTTGTGTTTATGTCGATTCCACTTCCTTAAGGTCACATAAGAGGTTGAATCTAATCATAGTAGCCTCTCGTCACATGTTTACTTTGGTTTGTCGGTTACTTGGGTAGATGTGGGATATTTAATGATACATTTGATATTTAATATTTAACTCCTTATTTATCACGTCGAGCTAGAAATTGCATGGATTTATGGGATGCTTGGAAACATTGATCTAAAACAGGTACCTAGGTTTATATTCACTGATGTTAATTTATTGACATAAATAAGAGTGGTTGGCAATTGCAATTGTAAATTTGATGCTTAAATAAATGAAAATGTTTTCAAATTCATGGTTTTTTGGGGCTAATTTTCATGTGAAATTTATATCAAGCTAGGATACTCATAAATTTCTTACAGATATTAGATAAGCAATGGTAATCGATATGATTGTTATAAAGAATGCGAGTTTGTACTAGATAATGGTTTTGCTAATTTTATTAACAATATTGTTTCTTCGTAATTGTACTAATGTTCCAAATAAAATTCATTAGTTTCCACTTAACATTACCTTATATTTTTCCTCATCAATCAAGTCTAACCCTCTATGTAGGGTGGTCATGCACCTGGTGGGTTCAAATTTGATGCAAAATTGTGGGTATTTTGTCATTTTAATTTTCAATTTTTGTACTTATCAAAATAAGCTTTCCTTGCAAATGGAATCTACTTCCTAAGAAACAATCTGTTAATACTTATTAAATAATTTTCAATTCTCAGCTCAATTATTGACCTTCAATTGCTTTAAATATACATGAATTTGAATGAGAATTTGATCTATCTCTAATTAATCACTTCCTCATGCTAGCTGAATGATTGTATTATGGATGACCTCTCCACTTAATGATTTTATTTCTTTTAGGGATAGGCCATTTCAAGACATTGATGGAGGAGTAATCTAGTTGTGTATCTAACTAGTTGAACCAATTCATGTGTTATTTTACACTAGTTTTCAGTTTCTTGATCTGCTGAGTTTGATGAGCTATTAATGTCTATAGTACAACATATTTTACCTTTCAAGAGCTAATTTAAGCCATCATTTTTCTAATTAAATGTGAAAATACCACCCGAAGATCCTTAATTTACTTTGAACATTGCCTTTAAAGTTTAAACCCTATGCAATTTCGAAATTTCACAATGAATGCAAATATTTGAGTGATTGTTTTCATATAGAATGATTAATTCACTTAAAAATGAGAAAAAAAAACAATCCTAGGAAGGACCAAGGCTCTTTGAAATGAAATTCCTTTGTGGAATCCCTACCTTCCAAAAACAACAAACACGGTGAAAGAATCAGAGCAAAGCAAAGAACCAACACTCGGTGCAAAGCCCCTATCCTTTGAATGTGGTAGACCATAGTTAGATCTTAGTCCAATATAAAAGAAAAACTTGAAGGAACGTTGCGAGACTAGAAAAATCACACTAGGTTTTGTCACTTAATGAAAATGTGTTTTCAGTTGTCCAAAGAGTAAATGACCAGAGAAGTTTCCAGACATCTTCCAATCCTCAAAAGGACTCAAGGCCTAAATCAGACACTCCCCATTGGAAAGTTCTCTGAAGAAGCATTCCAACAATATGTAGAAGTCCCAAATGGACTCCTAGATCAAAATATATGGCCTTCTAAAGTTTCAAGGATTGAAGCCTTAGGAACAAAGGATTATCAGAGGTCCAATATCGGAGATCGCATATCGGAGATACAACAACATCGAAGATTGGCGATCACACATCATAGCATCATGACATATGGTGTATCACATATCATAGGTATGATATATCGATGATATCATATCGTCTATCGCATATCGAAGCTCGAAGGAGATCGACACATTGCAATATCGCAATATCCGAACTTTTAAAGGTGACAACCTTTTAAGAGTTGCGACATGGGTAATGTGCCGATAGTGTAAAAACCATTGGGGGACTCAAATAAATATTAAATAAGGATTCCATCGCAAAACCAAAGGTGGATGGGCCCTTTTCTATCTCCTCTAGCAGGACACCTGGCAGCATATGATTGCCTCCAATAGGGACACGTGCGAGCTTAGTATTGCCTCCGATAATGATGTGTGGCGGCATATGATTAGTTCTGATAAGCTATAGTGGCATCTGATGTCAGCATGATGTGGCAGTATGGAAGGACATGTGGCAGTCAATTATGGCATTTTGAGGGGGCCTAAGGGGGCAAATATGAGTGACATGTTTCACCACTCATGAGGTGCCACGTGGAAGTGATGACATCATATCGGCGATATGGAAATTAAAATATCGCAACTGCCATGTTATTTCCAAGATTGGAAACCTTTAATGAGAGGGGATTTGATATTGGGATAGAACATGGTTTAGAAGAACTTAACGGACCAGGGGTGTAAAGCACTTTACGAAGGGAAATGGCCCCCTGATAGGAAGAAAATTCCCTCGTGCCTTAAGGCTAAGCCTCCAGTCACAACCCTTGGTCCTAGGGAGGAAAATTGAAAGGGGCTAAACAAAAGGGGCCAAAGGCATCAGAACTCGTTGTTTCGTAGTTTATTTAATAATAAGGTTCCGATAAGGCAAAGCTCCTATATAGCACTCCAATAGTATAATAAAGAGAGGAAGGAGTTGGATGAATAAGAAACTATGATTCCTGAACACCATTAAGGCCATCACAAGTGCTCGCTCCTAGCTCCAGAGAGTGGGAAATTCAAGCGGTTAAGGGGAAAGCATGAAACGAACCAACCGATTGGTTGAATAAGAACATCATGGTAGGGATGTGGCCTGATCAAAGGTCATCATAGGAATGGCAGAGAGATATTTTCCTCTATCATAATTTAGTTTCCATTTTTTCATTTATTCTGTAATTTCTAAATTTTCAAGAAAGGAATAGAATCCTTCGTAATCATTTAGGTAGAAAAGCCATCACACGTTGAGACAACTAGTCGATCAGACACTTGGATCTCGGCTCAGATATTTTGTAACTATTTTTCAAGCTTCCTTTCTCCTTATAAATAGAGGGAAGAAGCACTTAACAAAGGTTCCAGAATTCTACACCTAGGAGGCCAAAATTACGTGGTTCTAATTTGGTTCAATTTTCTTGTTCATGAGGGACTTGAGCTATACAATTGCTAAATGTAATGGACTGGTGATTTGGACTCCACATTGAAGGTTAACGAAATGGTTTTGTTGATTCCTATTAGAGAAATGCACAATATGATTTCTTCTCTCTATATCACGTCATGTATGTCTTTTCCCTTATGAAGTTGTGTAATGATATTACCAGTTTCACTCTCATTTATGGATGTATCTATGCTGCTAAGTAGTGAACACTACATGTGCAAATGACATATTTTCTTGTGTTAGTTTATAGCCTGTAGTACCTATGTGTGAAAAAATTTAGTAATTTTTGTTTGGTGATAAATGTGTCCATGAGGCATAGAGCATGAGACCTTAATTTGCACTCCAATATTTCTCCATTTCCAACTCCTCGTTCTTCCATATTTCTGCTGGAACTTGTTGCTTAGGATTATGTGTTGTATCCAACACTCTACATCAAATTCCCTCCTTTCTTTCCTCCTCTTCATTTTTACTACAATGCCAATACTAAGCTACCTATTTTTGTGTGTCAGTTACCACAACTAAGACATTTCTCTTTGAGATTATCCATATTCACTCCCTGAGTATTTAGATCTATGTGTTTACTTTAGTTTACCTTGATGAAGGACTATTGAACCAAGCCCCAAAATTATCTTGTTTCAAACTACATGACATATGGAGTGCAGTAGAAATCTCTCAGATAATCTTCAAAAGCACTCCTCTCAGATTCCCTAGGCACCGGTCTCCTATAAACCCATAGGTTGTCTTTAGGAGGCTTTTATATCTTGTAAAGAAATTGTGTGATAGGAGATAGAAAAATATGCAACATCTTTCTAGCGTTGTTGTGAGGGAACGAATCATAATATTGCTCCCTAGGTACGGTAATTTTTACATTCCCTCTATTGCGTGAGAAAGGGAAGTGTGGGTTGAAGATATCTCATCTTAGCGACTCCAGTGTTTCAATCTTATTGTAAACACCCTGACGACTCAATTGTCTTTATCTTTATTTGATCATCTTGGCTTTCAAGAGGCCTCATACTCACTCTCATGCTAAACAAAAAAAAACTCCCCCTACATTTGAACTTGAGATCACTCACCTAAAGGGTTTTTCAAAATGGCAATTCCTACATTCTTGGCCAACAAATTTTCCCCGTTGGAGTTTTCTTTTGTTGCTGGTTATCCCAATCATGTCCCTTCAGTTCACGAATGGTATACCTCTTTTCCTACATTCATTGGAGACATAGATAGAAGGCCAGACCAAAACCTCAAGGATTTTTATGAATGCACGAAACAACATGGTATTCTCTATGAATATGCGAAAATGAAATTGTTCATGTATTCTTTAGATGAAGATGCTTGAGTTTGGTATAGAACAATATCTCGTGGCATTATATCTTCCTTAAAGAGCTTTCACTTAGAATTTAATCATTATTGCAAAAGAATATATCCACTGTTGTTATGTTTGAAGATTGTTGCACACATTTTAATGTGGAAAATATTTTAGAGGTTAATGATCTTGCTGAAGATATTTGTGGGCTCCACTCCAAGATGATATCTACTCGCATACAGAAGACAACACCCAGTGATCAGGAAAGAGAAGAAGGAGACATCATTGAGTTGTAAACAAACCCTCGTAGATCTTATTCTTCCGAATTGTATGATTCTCCCTCTTATGATTCGTAAAACTTCAATGAGATGTTGAGAAATGCAGGACTACAATAGTCCTAGTCATGTGAAGATCCAAAAAAGGAGGAGTCCCACTAGGAAGTTAACAAAGAAGCTCCATTTTGCGACTCACATCCTTCTAATGGAGAACAAGTCCAAGAGACTAGTATTCAAGTTAATAAAGATTCTCCAATATATTATTCAGATGATTCAGAGGAGGATGAGACTGTTGCAGATGTTCAAAGGGACTTTCTTATTAGCGAGTGGGGAGAAGCTGACCAACAAGAAATTTTTCAAGCGGAGCCCAAAGTTGAAGAGCTAAGCAGTGTCTATGGCTTCTGTTTGGTCAATTTAGTGTGTCCTAAATTGCTATTTAAAATGTCAATCTGGGATTCGTAAACTGATGAAGTGAAGTGCACTATATGTAAGAGATAATTGTTTTCTTAGTCTTTTGTCATTTTTGAGCTTTTTTAGTTTGCTTTTGGGTTTATCTTCTGTGGATTCCCTAGTGTGTGATGGCGAAATTGAAAGTTAAGTATGGATGGTAATGGTGATTTCTACAGTGATTTTCAAAAAAAGTTTTCAAAAAGAAAGTTTCAAACTGACTGTAATGAAATCAATTCTCAAAAGGAAGTAAATGTACCAAAATAGTGAACTAGTGACAATGGCCCAGTGTCCTTACTACTGTATGAAAAAGAAAGTAAAAACTGAACTTAAAGCAACTCAAGGACTGAAAGCAAATAAAACTAAATCACACTACTTCAACCCCCATTCTGACCCTTCACCTTTCGACTCACTTCGTCTATAGGAAGTAATCATAAACAAGCTGAGTAATATGATATCTAAATTGCAAGAAATTAAATTGCATAAAAGGAAACTAAGATTTAACTACTCATCCATATTTCAACTCTTGAAAATGACATAAGTAATCCAATCTCTAACTTGCAGGAAAGCAAACTAAATCATACTACAACAAGTAATATTCTGATTCCTTACTAATTGAGTCGCTTGACTATAGAAAGGAAATCATAAATAGATGAGTAATATGATGTCTAAGTAGCAGAAAAGTAAATAAGCAAAACAAAACTTAAAAAATGATAGTGTTGGAATTAAACTCAGGAATTGAAAATCAGCAGAAAGGACAAGATGATCTCATGTTAGTAGTTATCAAAAATATGTAAATTTGCCTGGGCTACCTACAAAAACCTGTAAAAGAAGCACTGATCAGCTAACAGTTATAAAAGAAAACATAAAGGAAATATGGACAACAATGAACATCAGAACAGAGCAATATATATACAAGCAATGATTATAAAAAATAGTAAATGAAAGCAAGTAAGAAACTATACAAAGATTTGGTGTATAGGGGCCCTCTGCAACCTCGGCCAGTCAATCACTTAGTCACAAATCAAATTCAGGAATGTTGTCTTCTCATGTATTTAAAGTGCAGTAATAAAACAAAGTGAAGCACAGTACAGTGGGCTGATAACAACAGTCAAAATTAAATTTCAAAAACTAACTATCCAGCGTATATCAACGCATTATTTATAAGTAAAGGTGTTGCAACTAATTCCTAGATTTTATGCTGCTAAGAGACACGTAAATCTCCTTGACCTGAGATCTAGCGTGATGGTCATCATGACAGTTGAATCCATGGAGTGGTGGCTGCTCGATCCAGTTCACGGGCTGCTCTACAAGTGTGCCAGTACCTCCGGAAACTGAGGATCGTGCCACGCAAACCTTCACGTGGGCAAAACAGAGGCATGCCACCACAAAACTCCTCATTTGGCCCTTCCTTTGACCGTCGTTGACCACGATCGTTTATGAGTGATTTGGCTGAACTGAGGGGACACACTCCATGTACACGTCACTTGCAGCTTACCCATGTGGCCGGTTTCTTCATTGGACACCTGTAGCATATCCTTTAACAAAATGGATGCGGAAACTTGGGCTGGCTGCGGAAAGTGACAAGTTTCCGCGGCTGTTTGAACAAAAATCTAAATCAAACAACAGTTATAAACATAGTTAGGAAACCATTTCATAAGCTCTTTTTAGACTAATATGCAATGATTTGACAGCTTGGTGGATGAAGTAAATGGAAAAAGAAGGCTGAAAGGGTATATAGGGAAGTGCAGGTTTGGGACTCAACATACCCCCACTGTGAAGGTGTTGCATGTCCTCATGCAACCAAAATTTAGTCATTCCCCTCTAATCCATATGTTATGATGCTTCTGCTAGGACATCTAGCCCTCCTTTCTTCTTCTTTGGTGCTACCACCATTCTTGGTTTCCTTATTAGACATCTGAATTTGAGATTGATCAATGCTCTGCTCAACTTTTTGCACTTTTTCTTCAGTTTCTTGTTTTTCTTTCGCCATAGTCCTAAATGGAGCATAGTGTTATCATGAATAATTTTATCTACTTTGATCTGCTCCTTGAGTTCTTCATTTTCCTACTTGATATGCCTGCTTAGGACCTCTAATTCAAATACCTCCTGCTTTAAGGACTGAACTTGTGCATCTAGTGGCAGAGTGGTACTTGGACCTGCAACTGATTTTTCTAATGATTCCAAGTAGTCATATACTTCCTGTTGATTGGGATCTACTTCAGGTGTCTTTCTTGGACTAAGTTCAAAATCTGGTGGAGGAGGAGGACTGCTCTCTAGTTCTGGCCGAGAAGGGCTTTCATCATGTGGAGGACTGGTTTCAATGCTTGGCTGAGGACGAGGTGGACTACGGCCAGCTGGAATTTTCTCAGGTGTTTCTCCACCCAAGTCAATGAAGTGGGGCCGTTTTATTTGTGTTTTACTCCCCTTTCCTCTTAGCCTTGTGCTTCTCCTTAAGTATGGTGGACTAGTACTGTTTTCTTGTATACTCTATTTTCGTTTTTCCTTTTTCTTTGCTATAGCAGCAGCCTGAAGATGTACTAATCTTTCTGACAGTGGTTGATAATCCTCCTCTATGGATGGCTCAGGTGATTGGTAGACTTCTTGGATGGTCCTTTTGCCTTTTTCTCTCCTCTGTTTCTTGTCTTTAGTTCTGTCTTCTTCTTCTTTTTGACCAATTTCTTGAGTTTCTGTAGTAGGGGAGTCTTGGACTATGGTGCTCTTTTCTCTTCTCCTATTTTTTCTTGGTGTCTTTGGTGTACTACTTTCAGAGGCCTCAGATGGCTCTTGGAAGTAGTTTCTTATCAAGAATTGTTCCCATGTATCTTTGTTTTTCTTTAGTTGGTCTTCAATAAGAATTTTTATAAGACCATGATGGTATAGATGAGGGTCTATATTGCCTATGTGTTTTTGGACTGTAATACTCATCTTCTTCAAACTTAACAGTAAGAAATAAGGCAAATTAAGAGTCTGATTCTCTAAGAAATTCATTAACAGTCTAGCATGGTACATGTACATCGAACCAAAGTGTCCTTCACAAGTGACAAATTTTTGGATAACTAACAACAGACTAACCCATTCTTCCTTCAATGCATGAACAAGAATTCCTTTAGTAAACACAGTGGTGTCCATACCTGGGTTTCTTAGCATAATTCTCGATGCCTGTTCATCCACGCTTTTATTTTTGAACCATCTCTCACCTTCCTGGGGTAAGCCTGTGGCAGCTGCTACTGTTGTTTCGGTCACCGTGAGCTTCAAATCTCCAATCTCCACCATTTGACCATCGAAAGACCGTGCAAAAGCCTTGGTTACTTCATTGTTATAGCCTCTAAACTTTTGAATGAAGCGTAACCATTTGGATTTCTTCAATAAATCCTTGGCTTGAGGGTAACCTTCTAGATATTTCAGTCCTTCTGGCTCTGCCCTTAGTATTTTTCCCATTCCTTTCTCTGTTTTAAATTTCAACTGAGGATGCAATTGCGTATGAGGATTTTAGTAGAGGGAAGGTAGCTCGGTTGCAGGGTTTATGGTAAAATGCAGTGGCTACAATCGATAGCAGGTAACGGGAATGCTTCAGATTATAGGCGGGACATAAGATAAGCAGTAGTGAATGAATTCACAAATTGAAATGCGTGTGTATGAAAAGGAAGATCTTAAATGAAATGGTAAGTGAACGGTAGTGGAGGCAAGATCTTTTTTTTTGAATTAACGGCTGCATACCGGAGATCACACGTTTTGATAGATGGCTGCGGGAAATACGGTGGAGAAGAGCCGTAAAGGGATTGATCACATCTTATGAGCGCAGGTGGCAAATGAAAGTGCAGTCAACTTGAGTTTAAACCCGAAAACCCATCATGAGACCAAAATGAATGTATTGTGTATGGAGTAATATCGTGGGATAGGAGTGGGTAATGGAGCTATCATATCGAATCATTGCACATAGTAGAACTTTTTATGGTTTGATAACTATGCACAATCATGACTTTAATTGCTATTTGATAAAAAAAATTTCTCATACCTTTGGAAACTTTGTCATTTCTTGCTCATAGCTTTTAACCAACTGTTCTTTCTTGATGTCTTGGAGATGCTCCATGTCTTCATGGCATTTGCTCACTTACACCTGCATTTTCATGATTTTTGTACTAGCATTTTGACTGTGAGTTTTGAAAAACAGAGTGGTGGTAGCTGCGAAAATCGTTTCTGGCTGTGGAAACTGCTTCCAGCTGCGGAAACTGGGACAACACCCACTTAGCTGAACAAATATAGTTAGAAAAGAACTAACTGAGTGAAAATAGTCTTGAAAGGAACTTTTATTGATTAAATGAAAATGAAATGAGTGGAATGGAGTGAAAATGAAGTGGAGTGAAGTGAAGAGAAAATGTGAATGAGATGGAGATGGAGTGGAATGGAAAATGAGGTGGAGTGAAGATGGAAAAAGGAGAGGAGATTTTTTTTTTTTGGAAAATATAGAGTGTCAAGTGTCCCTGATTTTCACTCTATATTTTCTGTATAAGACTGCCAATCATTGATTGGTTTTCAGGCTTATACAATTTTTTATTTTTTTGGGAAGAAGGATTCTTCTCCACCAGCCTTATTGCAGAATTCTCTTGGAACATCTTGACAAATTCTTCTTTTGAGAATGGCTTATGATAAATTTTCAATCGGTGGCCATTCAAAATAAGAGAAATCTGAAATTCATCAATGGTCTTGATTCTTACCGCTTCATTGTTAAAGACTTTGTCAATTTCATATGGCCCAAGCCAATGGGTCTGAAATTTACCTTTAAAGTCTTTGAACTTGGAATCAAACAGTAACACCCAATCCCCCTCTTGAAACTTTCTCTCTTTGATGTATCTGTCATGCCACTTAGCTCTTTGATGTTGAACTAGATCAGTCCTTAAAATTGATTCTTGTCTGATCTCATCTAGCTCATTCAGCTGCTCCATTCTGTGCTTTTGGGTTTCTGATAGATTCATCCCCAACTGGACTACCATCTTGAAAGTCTTGACTTGAAACTCAATGGGGGGCAGGAATTCTTTCCCATAAACAAGTTCATAGGGAGAATGTCCTGTTGTATTCCTCCATGTAGTTCTGTAGGCCCATAAGGCTTCAAGAAGCCTTTCTGCCCAATCTTTTCTGTGTAGATGAACAATTTTGGTGATGATGCTCTCAAGAACTTTGTTTGTAGACTCCACTTGGTCATTTGCTTGTGGATGGTAAGGAGTAGATTTTCTGTGCTTGATTTTATATTCTTCCATCAGCTTCTCCATCAAGTTAGATGTAAATTGACTTCCCTGATCTGTCACAATTTCTCTTGAGACACCAAAACGAGTAAAAATATCCTCAAAACGAAATTGAACAACTGGATTTTCAGTGGCAGAAGGCAATGCTTTGGCTTCTACCCATTTAGTGACATAATCAGTGCATACCAATATATACTTTTTCTGTTTAGATGGTGGATTAATGGGTCCAATGAAATCTAAAGCCCATTTTTCAAAGGTTTTGATGAGTACTTGTGGTTGTAATAGCATTTCATTTGAAAGAGTCGGTCTCCCAACTCTTTGGCAGCTGTCACGCCTTCTGACATATTGTTTTGCATCTTTGAAAAGGGAAGGCCAATAATATCCTAAAGAAAGGATTTTATAGGCCGTCCTTTTGTCAGCAAAGTGTCCACCGCACGGTTCATCATGACATGCCTTGAGGATGTCAGGCATTTCATCTTCCCGAACACATCTTCTGATCACACAATCTAGCCCTGTTTTAAACAATTCATTAAAAATCCATGAATAACTTGAACTCTCCTGAATAATTCTTCTTTTTTCACCAGGAAATAAATGTGGAGGTAGCTTTCCTGTAACCAAATAGTTAGCAATATCTGCATACCAAGGAGTCTTAGTAGTTACTGCAAATAAATACTCATCTGGAAACTTATCCTCTACAGGAGAATCTTCATTAGTATTTTGGATTCTAGACAAGAAATCAGCTACTGTATTTTGTTTCCCTGGTCTATCCAACACAATAATATTGAATTCTTGTAAAAGTGAGAGCCATCTTGTAACTCTGCCATTAGTAACAGGTTTGTTTATGAGATATCTAATTGCAGAATGATCAGTATGGACAAAAGTTTCATAGCCTGTTATATAATGTCTAAATTTATTGATTGCATGAACAACAACTAAGAACTCTTTTTCAGTCACAGTATAGTTTAACTCGGTGGGAGTCAAATTTTTACTGGTATAATAAATGGCATAAGGAACTAAATCCTTTTGACCCAACACAGCTCCTAGAGCTGTATCTGAAGCATTTGTGGAAATATGGAAAGGAAGTTTCCAATTTGGCCCTCTCAAAATGGGTGCTTCAGATATTCTTGTTTTCAAAGTTTCAAATGCAGATTGACGATCAGGATCCCATTTGAATTCACAGTCTTTTGTAAGTAATATGAAGAGTGGAGATGCTATTTTGGTGAAGTTTTCAGTAAATCTTCTATAGTATCCGGTAAATCCAAGAAAACTTCTAACATATTTTTGACAATTTGGAATAGGCAACTTGGAGATGACTTCAACTTTTGATCTATCAACTTTAATCCCATCCCCTGAAATATGATGTCCTAAAACAATCCCTTCAGTAAACATCATAAAGCATTTTTCATGACTTAATGATAGGCTTGTTTCTTTACATCTTATAAGGACTTTTTCCAAATTCTCTAATGCCTCTTCAAATGTATTACCATAAACTGTAAAATCATCCATATAAACCTCTACACAATCATGGATTAGATCAGAAAAGATTCCTAGTACTGCCCTTTGAAATGTTGCGGGTGCATTACATAATCCAAAAGGAAGTACTCGGTAAGCAAAAGTTCCCCATGGAAAGGTAAATGTGGTCTTATCCTGATCTTCAGGTGCTACCTGAATCTGATTATAGCCACTAAAACCATCCAAAAATGAAAAATACTTTTTGCCTGCTAAAGTATCTAATACCTGATCGATAAAGGGTAAAGGAAAGTGATCCTTCAAAGTTGCTTTGTTCAATTCCCTGTAATCAATGCATACCCTCCAGTTACCATTCTTTTTAGGTACTATAACCAAAGGAGAAACCCATTGGCTATCTGAAATTGGATAAATGAAGTTTACATTGAGTAGTTTTTGGAGTTCTACCTTCACTATCTCCCTAAGGTTTGGATTCATCATTCTCTGAGGTTTTCTGATTGGTCTATTGTTTTCCTCGATGTAGATGTGATGAATGCAAGTCTTAGGGTCAATACATTTCATATCAGTATATTCCCATGCCAATGCAGTAGAATGTTTTTGCAAGATTTTGGTTAGTTCTTCATGTTGTGATCTTTCCAAGTTTTTGTTGATATTCAATGTTTTACCTGGAAAGATCTCAATGGTGGAACTACCAAACTCTTCCATAGAGAAAAGAGACATTTGTCTAGTGATAGATACTCAATGTCGGAATCTAACTGAAATTGTGTGTGGTCATATTCTGAAGATGTTTCAAAGTTTTCTAATGTGTTCAGAATTTGACTATCTTCACTGACTTCAGAAATGGTAAAGACAGGTTGTATCGTATCCTCATCATCAACCCACTCATTATCTCCTATTTCTGTAATTTCTTTTGCTGGAGGATACAGATTGAATTTATTTGTCGAATTACCATCAGAAATATACATATCCCCAGACCTACAACTGATGAAAGCATCAGCTGTGGCTAGCCAAGGTCTTCCTAAGATGAAAGGGTGTCCTCCTAAATTACTCTTAGGAGTTAAAATCATGAAATCTACTGGATATTCCCAAGAGTCTAAGGAGACCGAAATGTCTTCTAATACACCATCTGATTTGATAATTGATCGAACTGCAAGTTGCAGTAAAGTAGGTGTAAAAAGAACATTAGGAAGTTTCAGCTGTTCCATAGTCTGTCTACTCATAATATTGCTAGCAACCCCTAAATCAATCAAAGTATTTGGAATTTCTACCCCATTGATATGTGTTTTGACAATTGGACAACCGGGATCTACATACTTCTGCATAGTAATTTTTCCCATCATGATATCTGCAATTTTTCCTACCAGGTGGATTCTTCTTGTATCTCTAGGTTTCCTTCCTGGTCTTTTAAGACTCAACTCCTTTATTGTTTTTGCTAGAATAGGAATCTCTCTAATGCCCTATAACAAGGGAATCTTGATACAAACATTCTTTAATTCATCTAGAAAATCATAGTCAGGCAACAAGATTTGTTTTTCCACCCATTTGTGAATTTGTAATCTTTAAGGAAAAGGAGGTGTGGATGAAGATGCAAGTTGCTCAACTATAGGAGTTGTGGGGGTTAGCTCTTTTTTCTTTTTCTCTCTGAGTGCTTGGGTTTTGAAGAGATGCTTCAGAACCTTTATTGACTTCAAGAGAATCTTCCTTAGAAATGCTTTGCTTTTGGGCATCTATAGAAGGTTTATCTAAAACTCTACCAGATTTGAGTTGTACATCATTGAGAGGAACAATCATATAGGTAGGAAATTGTTGACCTTCTGCCATGTAAGAATTTTGAGAGCTTTTATTATTGGGCTTTGGCAATGGCTGGGAAGGAAGTTGATTTGACTTCTGTTGGAATGGAAGCAAGAGTTGAGAATTTGGATTCTGTTGAGAAGGTTGTTGTTGTTGTTGTTGAAATGGCAATGATAGTTGTGGATTTTGATTTGGAAGTTGTGGAGCTTATTGGTTTTGAAAAGATGGAGGATATTGATAAAATTGAGCAAATCTCCCATAAGGATTTTACATGCCTTGTACCCATGATTGAAAAGGATTTTGAGGTTGGGACCAAGGTTGTTTCCAAGGATTCCAATTTGGTGGGGTTTGAAAGTTCATAGAGTTGTTAAACCCTTGGTTTTGTTGCCCCTGCCATGGTCTCCTTGCAACAAAACAGAGAGACTCAATTGTATTTGGATCTTCTTGGAAGACAGCTTTGAGCCTAGGAATTGAAGGACAATCCTTGGTCTCATGATTCTCTGAAAAAATCACACATGTTTCTACAACTTTTGTATCCAAGGGACATTCCCTTAGAGCATGTTTCTTTCCACATTTTGGGCAAAAGATGGCCAAAGCTTCAGCTTCTGCTTTCTGCTTATTGTGTATCTTAAGAGTGTCTAGTTGCTCACTAAGACTCCCTAAGATATCAGTTTTGAATTCATCAAGCATATTGCCAATCTCCGCCCTACTTACTGATCCAGTTGCTGATTTGTTTGCTCTGATGAGAGAAGGATCTCTAGGCCCTTTTCCAGTTTTAGATTTTCCTCTTGAGAGATGAACACATAGCTCTGCTATATCATGAAGTGGAAGTTGAGATATATCTCCTTTTCCCATCATGTTCAAAATATCTATCCATTCATATCTAATGGATTTTAACAGAGGGGCTTTCATGGTTTCCTCATCTAAGTTACTCATTTTTTCTCTTTTCAGGTTGTATTGGAATCTTTCAAGTAAATCCTCCAAGTTTTCATCTTCTCTTTGCACCATTTTGAATACTTCATCCTTGTGATTGGTGGGCATACAATAGTCCAGGTATTTATCCAAAAATGTTTGTTTCATATCATTCGAAGTCCTAATGGATTGAGTGAGTAATCCCATGAACCATTTCAAAGCAGCTCCTTTCAATGTTGAGGGAAACAGTTTGAGTTTTTGAGAGTCTTCCGGATAATCATAAGTTCGACACACGACCTCAAACTCAAATAGAAATGTTTCAGGATCCTCATTTCTTAACCCATGAAAGTCTGGGAGGATAGATGGTGAAATATTTTTCATTATTGCTAGAGAATCCTCATCGACTATAGGAAATCTGAATGAGTTATCTCCATCCCTATTTCCCCCATTGTTACCTCTACCTCCTCCATTGTTTCCTCCTCCCCCTCTTCTACCTCTACCTCTACCAAATCCGTTAACTACCTCCTCTGTCATGATAGCTTCCTCAGAGATTTCAGAGTCCTCTGGCTCCTCTACTAATGGTGAACGAGGAGGAATTTCTCCCTCTTCTTCCTCAGGTGATTCTACTTCTTCAATCACAATGTGTCTCCTTGTAGAAGGAAAGAAAGGATCTTTTCCTAATTCAGATTCGATGGATGGTGTGGAAGAGTCTCCTAATTCAACTACTGCCTCTTGAATTCCAGGAATCCTAGGGCTAGGAGTTTGGGTTGGAGATGATGGAGGTGTCTCTTGTCTATTCCTTGAAGTAGATGGAGTTGTGAAAATCGAACTCTTGGCTCTAGCTAAAAACCTTCCCCTAGAATCTCTTGCTCTATGCATGTCATTTTTATTTTTCTTCAAGTCAGGCTAATATTTCTCTTTTTGATCTTCCAGGTCACTCTAGGTGCAAGAAGAGAGCATACTCAAGAAACTATTAAACCAATAGCTTTCTCTTTTCTGATCCTCCAGATCACACTAAGTGCAAGAGGAGAGCATACTTTGAGAGGTTATCAATTTTCCTTCCTTGAATTTTTTTTTTTTTTTTTTTTTAAGAAATTGGCTACCTAGTTTCACTTCCCCGGCAACGGCGCCAAAATGTTTGGTCAATTTAGTGTGTCCTAAATTGCTATTTAAAATGTCAATTCGGAATTCGTAAACTGATGAAGTGAAGTGCACTATATGTACAAGATAACCGTTTTCTTAGTCTTTTGTCGTTTTTGAGCGTTTTTAGTTTCTTTTTGGGTTTATCTTCTATGGATTCCCTAGTGTGTGATGGCGAAATTGAAAGTTAAGTATGGATGGTAATGGTGATTTCTATAGTGATTTTCAAAAAAAGTTTTCAAAAAGAAAGTTTCAAACTGACTTTAATGAAATCAATTCTCAAAAGGAAGTAAATGTACCAAAATAGTGAACTAGTGACAATGGCCCAGTATCCTTACTGCTGTATGAAAAAGAAAGTAAAAACTGAACTTAAAGAAACTCAAGGACTAAAAGCAAAGCAAACTAAATCACACTACTTCAACCCCCGTTCTGACCCTTCAACCTTCGACTCACTCCGTCTATAGGAAGTAATCATAAACAAGCTGAGTAATATGATATCTAAATTGCAGGAAATTAAATTGCATAAAAGGAAACTAAGATTTAACTACTCATCCATATTTAAACTCTTGAAAATGACATAAGTAATCCAATCTCTAACTTGCAGGAAAGCTAACTAAATCATACTACAACAAGTAATATTCTGATTCCTTACTAATTGAGTCGCTTGACTATAGAAAGGAAATCATAAACAGATGAGTAATATGATGTCTAAGTAGTAGAAAAGTAAATAAGCAAAACAAAACTTAAAAAATGACAGTGCTGGAATTAAACTCAGGAAATGAAAATCAGCAGAAAGGACAAGATGATCTCATGTCAGTAGTTATCAAAAATATGTAAATTTTCCCGGGCTACCTACAAAAACCTATAAAAGAAGCACTGATCATCTAACAGTTATAAAGGAAAACATAAAGGAAATATGGACAACAATGAACATCAGAACAACGCAATATATATACAAGCAATGATTATAAAAAACAGTAAATGAAAGCAAGAAACTATACAAAGCTTTGGTGTACAGGGTCCCTCTGCAACCTCGGCCAGTCAATCACTTAGTCACAAATCAAATTCAGGAATGCTGTCTTCTCATGTATTTAAAGTGCAGTAATAAAACAAAGTGAAGCACAGTATAGTGGGCTGATAACAACAGTCAAAATTACATTTCAAAAACTAACTATCCAGCATATATCAACGCGTTATTTATAAGTAAAGGTGCTGCAACTAATTCCTAGATTTTATGCTGCCAAGAGACACGTAAATCTCCTTGACCTGAGATCTAGCATGATGGTCATTATGATAGTTGAATCCATGGAGTGGTGGCTGCTAGATCCAGTTCACGGGCTGCTCTATAGGTGTTCCAGTACCTCCGGAAACTGAGGATCGTGCCACGCAAACCTTCACGTGGGCAAAACAGAGGCATGCCACCACAAAACTCCTCATTTGGCCCTTCCTTTGACCGTCGTTGAACACGACCGTTTATGAGTGATTTGGCTGAACTGAGGAGACACACTCCATGTACACGTCACTTGCAGCTTATCCATGTGGCTGGTTTCTCCATTGGACACCTGTAGCATAGCCTTTAACAAAATGGCTGCGGAAACTTGGGCTGGCTGCGGAAAGTGACAAGTTTCCGCAGCTGCTTGAACAAAAATCTAAATCAAACAACAGTCATAAACATAGTTAGGAAACCATTTCATAAGCTCTTTTTAGACTAATATGCAATGATTTGACAGCTTGGTGGATGAAGTAAATGGAAAAAGAAGGCTGAAAGGGTATATAGGGAAGTGCAGGTTTGGGACTCAACAGCTTCCTTTTGTAGAAAGATTCATTCCTAGAAACTGTTCAAGAGAGGGAGATAACCATAAACTTCTATCATCATTTCTATGATCCAATAGATGAATATATGGCATCTTTCTTTGTTCAGCATAATTTTCAAGAAAATGAGGCAGCTGCAATTTTCTATTGTTGATTCTATGACCTTGTAGCTGACTACATGACAACATTCTTAGGTCAGCAACAAATGTTGTTTCTGGGGAATGTATCAAGTTTTTTGATTGAATATTTTTCATGGTGCATGGTTGTTTCGATTTTTAAATTTGAGCAACATGGATGCATTAGGTCCAAAAACCAAATGCTGACCTTGTACCATTGGAAGGTTGACCTCACTAGGGTGAATTGAGCCCTATGCCTAAAAAAAGGTTGTATATAAATAAGCTCACTAGTAAAGCATTTAATTTCCAATTGTTAGAGTATATATATTTTCATTTCAGTATTGTGAGGAAAGGACTCCCAACATATAAAGTTGCATGGATATTTTCTAGTTTTATAGGTTCAATATATTTTTGACTCCATTCCCAATGGTGAAGGCTACTATTCTACAGGTTCTCAGCACCTTTCTAGCAAGGAAGTGTCCCCAGTTGGAGCCAATGTTGTCACTTACTGCAAAATGTGTTTTCAGCTGTCTAAAGAGTAAATGGCCAGAGAAGTTTGCAGTCATGTTACAACCCTCAAAAGGACTAAAAGTCTAAATCAAACCCTCTCCATTAGAAAGTTCTCTGAAAAATCTTTCGAATGATATGTAGAAGTCAAAAAATGGACTCTTGGATCAAAATATATGGTCTTTTGAAGTTTCAAGGATTCGAGCCGTAGGAAAGAAGGAATATCAGAGGTCCGATATCTGAGATTGCATACTAGAGGTCCAATGACATTTGAGATTGACAATCACACATCAGAACATCATGACATATCAACGCATCACATATCAGAGGTCTGATATATCGAAAATAGGATATCGGTGATCACATATCGGAGCTTAGAGGAGATCAGTGCATCACAATATCACAACATCAAAAAATTTGAAGGTCACAACCTTTTAAGATTTGCAACATGGGTAATGTGTCGATAGTGTAAAAACTACCGAGTGACTCAAATAAATATTAACAAAGGATTCCATCGCAAAGCCAAAGGTGCATGGGCTCTTTTCTCTCTCCTCTAGGAGGACATGCGGTAGCATAGGATTGCCTCTGATAATGACACATGGAAATATAGGATTTCTTTCGATAATGAAGTGTGGTGACATATGATTGGTTTCAATAATCTACGATGGCATCTAACATCAGCATAGCATGGCAGTACTGAAGGACACATGGCAGTCCGTTATGGCATTTTGAGGGGGCGTAAGGGGGCAATTCTAGGTGACACATGTCAACAATCATGAGGTGCCACGTGGAAGTGATGACACCATATCGACAATCGGGGAATTGAAATATCCCAACTCCCATGTTATTTCCCTAAGGGATCCGATATTGGGCTAGCGCATGGTCTAGAAGAACTTAAAGGAGGAGGGGTGCAAAGCACTTTACAAAGGAAAAATTACCCCTGATAGGAACATAATTCCCTAGCGCCTTAAGGCTAAGCCTCCGGTCACAACCTTCAGTCCTATGGAGGAAACTTGGAAAGGATAAAAAAAAGGGGATAAGGGCATCATAACTCATTGTTTCGTAATGTATTTTAATAATAAGGTTATGATAAGGAAAATCTCTTATATAACACTCTGATAGTATAATAAAGAGAGGAATGAGATGGATGAGTCAGTAACTATGATTCCTGAAGACCACTAAGGCCATCCCAAGTGATCACTTCCAACTTCAGAGAGTGGGAAATTCAAGCAGTTAAGGGGAAAGCAACAGGTGACCTGACTGATTAGCTAAATAAGGGCATCATGACAGGGACGTGGCTTGATCATAGGCCATCACAGAAATGGCAAGGAGATATTTTCCTCTATCATCATTTAGTTCTCCTTTTGTCTTTTATTCTGTAATTTCTGCATTTTCAAGAAAGGAATCGTATCCTTTGTAATCATTTAGGCAGTCCAGACATTACATGCCAAGACATCTAGTCAATCATACAAATAGAGCTCGGCTAATATATTTTGTAATTTTTTTTTAAGCTTCCCCTCTCCTTATAAATAGAGGGAAGAAAGACTTAACAATGGTTCCATAATTCTGCACCCAAGAGGCCATAATTTTGTGGTTCCAATTTGGTTCAATTTTCTTGTTCATGAGGGACTTGAGCTATACAATTGCTAAATGTAATGGACTAGTGATTTGGACTCCATCTTGAAGGTTAATGAAACTATTTTGTTGATTCCTATCAGACCAATGTGCAGTATGTTTTCTCCTCTGTATATCATTTCGTGTATGTCTTTCCTCTTAAATTGTGTATTGAAGTTGCTGGTTTCACTGTGATTTATGGATGCATCTATGATACTAAGTAGTGAACAATACCTGTGAAAATGACAAATTTACTTGTCTTAGTTTATAGCTTGTAGTACTTGTGTGTAAATAGATTTATTAATTGTTGTTTGGTGATAAATGTGTCCATGAGGCATAGAGCATGAGACCTTAATTTGTGCTCCACTATTTCTGAGTTTTCACCTCCTCATTCTTCTATACGTTTGCTGGAACTTGTTGCTTAGGATTCTGTGTTGTATCCAGCCCTCTACATCAAATTCCCTACTTTCTTTACTCTTCATTTTTAATACAACGACAATACTAAGCTACCTATTGTTGTGTTTCGGTTACCACAACCAAGACATTTATCTTTGAGATTATTCATATTCACCCCATGAGTATTTATATCTATCTGTTTTCTTGAGTTTACCTTGATGAAGGACTATTGAACCAAGCCCCTGAATTATCTCTTTTCAAACTACGTGACATATGGAGTGCAACATAAATTCCTCAGATAATCTTCAAAAGAACTCCTCTCAGATGACCTAGGAACTGGTTTCCTATCAACCCAAAGGTTGTCTCTAGGAGGTTTCTATATCTTTTGAAGAAATGTTGTGACAGGAGATAGAAAAAGCTACAACACCAGGAACATTGAAGTTCATCAAATCCCATCCAGACTATTTTCCCACCTTTACAATCACTCCATTTTATCAAGCATAGGGATTTGAGTTGAAAAGTGCTTGGATTGGTTTAATAGATGTTCTTATTTATTTATGGCTATCCATTCCTCTGGTTTTGGAATGTACATTGCTATTTGGCACTTGCAAAAGTGATTGTTGTTTCGATCTCAAAAATTCACTGCAAAAGGACTTGTACATTGTTAAAATTACTCCACTTTTTGAGATCGTCTTTGTTAAAATTACTCCACTTTCAAAGATTGTTTCGTACAATATCCATTTTAATGTGAATTTGAGTCTTAAATAATAGATGTGTCCTTTTACTATGCTTGCAACTATGAAGCATCACAAAGACAACAATCTAGAATGGGACCCATATAGAACATAGGCCTAATTTTGCACCATGTGAATTTCTGTTTGGATATGTTGATTTGAATTATTCATTTCCATTTTGATTATATGTTTTTTTCTATAATAATTTCTTCAATTTCAAGAAAAACATAACTTCAGGAGTATTTTGATGTAGTTTCGCTCGATTTATGTTGATATTGACTAGTTTTAACTTTTGAACCATAGTTTCATGTTGGCCATGTTTACATTTTGATTTGGTTCTGATTCAGAAATGGACTACGGTGCTCCAAGGCCAAAGAAAAATATAACACTGAAAGTTGTAACAATAGTATCTCTAACTGTACTATTCATGATTATGCTACAATATTTCTCCCACATGATTTCTACCACCCAACATGAGGTAAGGGATATCCACCTCTCTTGATTTTAGTTTATCTCCATACATGGTCATTTACTTCTAAGCTGATCATAGCATCAAATTGTATCATGAATGTTCATAATAACACAGCTGAACTAGTCCGTGATGTATGATGATATGGACATGCCTAGAGGGGATTGGAACCTTGGTAGCATGCTTGGCATGCTAGTGTCCTTGCATTTTCTCCACAATCCCATTGGATAAATCTCTATATTATGTGAAACCTGCACAAATTTTCAAAATCCAGGGCTTGTATATGTTTGATTTTCCAGAATCTCTGTCTTATTGTTTGCAACATACACAAACTTGTATTAAGTGAGATTTTTGTTGTTTGTGAATAGTGTGGATGAGAATACATTGTATCCATATGTTTTTTGTTCATTTCATAATAAGTTCTTACATGAGTCGAATGCGTACTAATATGTCACATCCACTGTTCAACATAAAGTGACGGATCCTCAATTAGTTTATTGTGGTTTGTTTTGATCAGTTGGGGACATTCTAACATATTTTAGCATGTATTTGAAAAGGGTTGAGACAAAATTCGTGTTAATGGAATGATTCCTCGGATTCTCGACGATAATAAATCTAGAGCTGATAGTTATATGGAAGGTATTCTTAGGCATTCTCATTGCAAGTGGTGAATAATTAAGATATAATGCCTAGATTTTTTCTTTTTAAAACATAAATGGCTATCTTGTCTATTAAAAATGGGTTGTAGTTCAACTGTATGGAAAGAGTTTACATAGAAACTTTAGCAAGCTCTAGAAGCTTGTCGACGAAGTGTTTCTAGAGCACTTTCGATTCCTAACTTCATAAAATACACACCCAAATATTCTTATTATATAGTTCCATCAAAAACCACAAGAAAGTTTTTCCTTGAAGTATTGCATAAGGAAATATTAGTTCTCTATTGTTGTTCAAATTTCAGTATTTTAGGACTATTATTCAACCATAATTAGTGTTGTTCATGATATGTACCTCTACCCAACAAATATTAGTGCTCTATTAGTGTTCAAATTTGAGTATTTTATGAATGCCATCATGACCAGATCATTTCTTCACAATCCTACACAATCCTTCCAGGAAGGTTCAAGCAATGATAGCATCATGTCAAGTTGGCTAGAGCATTCATAAGACAATGGCTTTCTATGCACCTTCAAAAAAGACCAAAACAAGATTATATTCTTATATCCAAATATTTACTTTGGTTTACTTTTACTTGCAAATAATTGCAAATCATAATTAGTGCTATTTTTTTCCCTACCTTCAAAGTTTTTAATATAATTTTAAGTTGTTCTATATTTAAAGAAAGGGTATGATTTGAGCGAGGAGCTTCGAACAAATGCTTCATAGCAAGACCCTCTTACAACATTGATATTCACTAGGGTAGGGACTCTCACAACTGCGTCATAGCAAGACTCTCTCACAAAATTTACATTCACTAGGGTAGGGACTCTCATAGACATTCACTAGGGCAGGGACTTGTTTCTTGGGAAGACTTCGTGTTTCAATTGTTAACTTTTTTTGGATACATGTTTAGTTCTTTTTTTTCTTGTTGAGTAATGTTATTTCATGTGTGAGTTTATTTTTATATTAATACTTAGTGAGAGTTTTTATTGTTATTTTTATTTTTTATTCTAATATGCAGTTTAATTATTTAATATATATATATATATATATATATATATATATATATATATATATATATATATATATATATATATATAGATATATATATATATATATATATATATATATATATATATATATATATATATATAGATGTTAGAATTAATGGAGATTAGGTAATTATTGTTACGTAGTTATGATTGTGCTTTACTTGGACATTCAGTTCCTATAGTTCAGGTATTTGATTTACTATCCCTAACTAAGTGTATCTATTTATTATGGGAGTTTAATGTGAAGCCTAAGCGGCGTATTTGCTTGTAGGAGCTCCTGGTGATCCACACCTGTGAGCTCCTCCTGTGTTGTTTTCCAATTCATGTATTCCATATGCAACTGTTGACATGGCATCAAAGATGCAAGAAGAAGAGGCCTGTATGCTGAGTTGAGGAACACGACATCGTCGCGTGTGGAGCTGAAGAGTAATCGTGCCATCATCGCAGGGGGACTGAAGAGTAATCGTGCCTATACTCTTGGAGACTACGCTCATTTTTATTTTCTACATCGTTGCAGGATTTTGGTGTACCTCGGCGACTAGTCGCGACTGCATTGTCCCAAGATTTTGGTGAACCTAGCGACTAGTCGTGGATCTTAGGAAAATAGCTACGAAGATTGTGTTGGCTACGTTTTGTCTAGCTGCGTGTGCGTGGAAGCTACGTGGAAAATGTTGACTACATTTTCTTGTTAAGGAAAGAGTCTGTCAGAGCTACGTGGTGGATGACTTTTGGTTGATCTCTGAAGAGGAGAGTGATAAACACAAAAAAATTGCGTGTTGTGTAGTATTCCTGGGTGAAAGGAGCTCACACCAGGAGGCCTACGTCAAGAAGAAGGAAGGAGTCTGTGTAGCAGCGTGGCTACGTAGTTGCGTGGAGGCCGAATCTCCCAATTGCAGCGTGAGAGGATTGTGTGGTGGTGAAGCCAAGGAGGTTGCGTGGAGGTCAATACAATGCCAACAGAGATGCAAGGAATATTAAGCTACAGTAGCATTCGGAAGGCCGCGAGGTAGAGAGGAGTTCACCAAGCATCGCTGCGTGGGATGGACCAATCATTCAGACAGTTGCTATGTTGAAAGGGCTATGGGTGGAGACTGCGGGTGCTCTACCGTTTGCACAGAGGAAGTGTATTGACTGAGAAAAGCTCGGTGACTGTGGTAGCGTCGAGTGAGAGGTTTTATGTTCCTCCTCCTCCCCATGGTGGTGCAGAAATAATCATCCCTCAGACAACTAATTTTTTTTTAATTGAATTTTTTTTTTCAAATCTTTAATTAAAAAAAAAAAATTGTGGATTACTTTTTAATTGGAGGGCTCCTTAATTTTAATAAAATGAAGGGGGGTGCATATTTCTTATGATAATTTGGAGTGATCTTTGAAAAAAAAAAATGGAATTGAAATTTGAGGAATTAGTATTAATCAAGGCTACTTTTTTGTGAAGGAAATTCTCACTGATCAGGGTATTTTTTAACATTCAAGGGCTTTTAAACTGTTGAATATTTTTATTCATTCAAGATGAATAATGAAATCGCTGAAGCTTATCTCAATGAGAGTAATAAGCTTGATGGTTCAAATTACAAAAATTGGAAATTTAAGCTCCAGACTCTACTTGAGGGACAGAATGCCTATGGCATTGCCATTGGTGATGAAGTCAAGCCGACTACTGCAACTGGTGGATCAAATACAAGAATTCAAGACTGGGAAAAAAGGGAGATGAAGGCAAAGGTGCTACTCAAGTTATCAGTCAAATATTGCATCATCCCTCACATTCGGGATTGCAAGACAATGAATGACATCTGGACAATTCTCAAAGAGATGTATGAGTTCAAGAACTCTAGTCGAACCTTTTACCTTGGGAAGAAGATTCTCTCAATCAAGATGGAGGAGAATGAGTTTGTTTCTTTATTCATATACCGGATAAAGGAAGTTAAAGATAAACTAACTGATATTAGTAAGACCATGGCAAATGATGATCTCGTGACAATTACCATGAACGGCATGATGGATGATTATCAGATGTTTATAACCAGATTGAATGCAAGAGAAAATCCTCTAGGATTTGAATAGCTCACTAGGATTTTTCTACAAGAAGAGGAAAGGAGGTTGTCTCTCAAACCTCAAAATCCAGATCTTGCATTGATGACAAAGTTCAATCCAAAGGGGAAAGGAGTGGTTGATCACAAGAGAGGCATCGCGTCAAGAAAAAGGACACCACAAGGTATGACCTCGCATAAACATGACTCTGCTCCTAAATGCTTTTATTGTTGTAAGATAGGCCATATTGCTAAATTTGCCATAAGAGAAAGGCAGATGGGGAGAGGTACAAGCAGAGAAGGCATGAAGGTCATTTGGTTGATGTAGATGCAGATCAGAATCAGGATTTGAGATTGTTTATGGCTAAGGCTGAGACTGCTTTAGCTACTGAGGAGGATGAATAAGATATTTGGTTCGTAGATTTTGGAGCCTCCTCACATATGATAGGTAAAAAGAAATGGTTCAGAAATTTTAGAGAATCCAACACTGGAGTAAAAGTATACCTTGGAGATAATAGATGGTATGAGATCAAGGGATTTGGAGATGTCCTTGTTACTCTACCTGATGGAAAAATCATGAATATATCTGATGTTTGCTATGTTCCTGGTATTAAGAAGAATCTGATTTCTGTATCAAAGATTACAGATCAAGATCTCAAGGTAGAATTATTTAAATCTCATTGTATTATTAAAGACTTGTTGGACCAAATGAATCCTATTGCTACAGGTATTCGCATAGAAGGACTCTAAAAATTGGATGTGAAAGGTATGCCACAACAAGTCCTGCTGTCATCGAATAAGTCTGCTAAAAATTTGTGGCATCTGCAACTTGGGCACATCAATTTCAGCGACCTTCTCCTGTTGCAGAACAAAGGTATAGTAGATGGTCTTCCTGTTTTGAAAAAGTTGCATATTGATTGTGGAGCATGTGCATTCGGTAAACAACATAGAGATGAATTTCTTTCTATTAAAGATAGGAAATAGAGGGATATACTCGAACTTGTACACACTGATCTATGTGGCCCTATGTAGACAAGATTGTTAGGTGGGGCCTACTATTTTTTAATCTTTGTTGATTATTGCACAAGATTCACGTGGGTATATTTCCTTAAACAGAAGAGTCATTCTTTTGAGTATTTCAAGCAATTCAGAAACATGATTGAGAAGCAGATAGGAAAGTTCATCAAGATTCTTCGATCAGATCAAGGTAGAGAATTCAAGAAAGGGGTTTTCATCAAATACTAGAAAGAGAATGTGATACAACAGTAGTTTACAACACCTTACACTCCTCAGCAGAATGGAGTAGCTGAGAGGAAAAACAGAACACTGTGGAGTGTGCTTGTAGTATGTTGAAAGGTAAGAATCTAACTAATGGTTTTGGGTAGAAGCTGTTAATACTGCAGTGTATTTGAAGAATAGGAGTCCCACTAAAAGTCTTGAGTATAGAAGTCCATTTGAAGAATTGTTTGGCTTCAAGCTTGCAATAAGTCATCTTAGAGTATTTGGTTGTAAATATTTTGTGCATGTTCCCAAAGAGAATAGGAAGAAGTTAGATTCAAAGGCCATTAAATGTACCTTCATTGGGTACTACAATGAGTATAAGGCTTATAAAATGTTTGATCCTTCTACTGACAAGGTGTTTGTTAGTAGAGATATAGTATTCCATGAACAGGTTGATAATGGAAATCCTGTTCAAAACAATGAAGAATGGCATGTACCCTTACTTTTAGATGAGGATATTGAAATAGGGATCAGTCAACAACAACAACACTAACAGCAATAGCGACAGCAACGGGAATAGCAATAGCAGCAAGATAAAGAGGAAGAAATCGATTTTAGTTCACAAAGAGAAGAACACAACAGAATAGTTGAACCCCCACCGCTCAAGAGATCTAGCAGGTTGAAACAGTTACCATCTCGATATAGGGATTGTGCGCTCATGACTGGTATGTTAAACATTGCAGAACCTTCTAATTTTTATGAAGCTAGTAAGAGTTTTGAATGGAAGGAAGCAATGAAAGAGGAATATGAATCTATTATTAAGAACAATACTTGGGTTATAGTAAAGCTTCCTAATGGTAAAAATCCCACAGGTTGCAGATGGTTATTTAAGTTGAACTTTAAAGTAGATGGGTCTATTGATAAGCATAAAGCAAGGTTGGTTGCAAAGGGGTGTTCCCAGAAAGAAGGTATTGACTTTGAGAAAACATTTGCTCTTGTTGCAAAACTAAATACCATTAGACTAATTATTACTTTAGCCACTAAGCATCATTGGAAAATGCATCAATTAGATGTTAAATATGATTTCTTAAATGGATATTTAAAAGAAGAAGTATACTTAGTGGAACCTGAGGGGTTTGTTAAGAAGGGAGAAGAGCACTTAGTATGTAGATTAAAGAAAGCTTTATATGGTTTAAAGCAGGCTCCTAGATCCTGGTACGAAAAAATTGACTCAATTTTTTCTTAGGCATGGTTATAAACGGAGCAAAAATGATCCCAACTTGTATACTGTGTTTAATGATGAGGGATAGATAGTGTTGATTTCTTTATATGTAGATGATCTTATCATAACAAGGACTGTAGAAAATCTCATTGAAGAAATCAAGCAGCAGTTATCACAGAAATTTGAGATGAAGGACCTTGGAGAAATGCATTACTATTTGGGTGTAGAAGTTTAGAGAGATTCAAACCAAACTTTCTTGTCCCAAGGTAAGTATGCTAAGAGTTTGTTGACTAAATTTAAAATGGATGAGTGCAAGGCTGCATTTGTGCCTTTATAGCTTAACAACAAACTTCAGGTGGATGATGGCTTGAAATATGCAGCTGCAACATTGTACAGACAGTTGGTTGATTGTATTATCTATTTGACTACAACGAGACCATATCTAGCCTATGCCATGAGTGTTTTGAGTCAGTTCATGACTCGACCTCATGAGAACCATTGGATTGCAATGAAAGGAGTGCTGAGGTATATGCAAGGAACTTCTGACTCACATCCATTGGGGATTATAAGGCATAGTCGTTTGATGTTTGATCCCATGTTGGCAAAGATAGTTTTCAAATTCATTTGAAGTGTATTCTTTTCCCTTATCAGTGTGAATAGAGCGAATATGAGATTGTGCATCATTTTCAATCCATGTATGAAGGTTCTTGAATGTTTGAAAAGCATCAGATTTGTTCTTCAATAAATAAACCCAACACATTCTGATGTAGTCATAAATAAATGTGCTCGCATATTTATTTCCATTTGCAGAAGAAACAGGCATTGGACCACATAAATCTGAATGAATGAGTTCAAGTTTTATATGTTCTCTTGAATGTGAATCATGAAAAGACTGTTTTCTATGCTTTCCTAGAATGCAAGCATCACATTGCTTAAGTTTCCTAGGAATTGTAGGCAGACCAGTAACACCATTTTTTTTCAAGACCAGGAAATTTAAGCCTGATTGTGCCAAGCCCTGATGGCTTGAGTTTTGATTGTTCTGTAAAGTACACTGCTCCATCAACATTGTTAGTAAATTCTTCAAAAAAATATTTTCTATGAGTCATGTGACAAGTTGCTCCTAAATCAAGCAATCAATCATTTTTCTAAGAAGCAAGTGAAGCATTAAATAAGTTTTCATTTACTCCAATATTACATTGTGCCACAACATAATGAGCACATTCAGGTGCTGTACCTTTGTCTGTGTCATTAGTTTTACCTTTGGGTTGGTTTCTTTGCTGCTCAATTTTGTCCCAAGGTAACTTGCATCTGGAGGCATCATGTGATCCATTTATTTTGCAGTGTACGGAGTGCAAATCTGACTTTTTTCCTTGAGAGTGTCTGCCCCCCTGCCTCTGAAATATCTTCCTCTTCCTCTTCGACCACCTCTTCCTCTAGAAGAATCTTGGGCAAGATTCTTTTCTTTATAAGCAAGGCACAAAACCTCTTTAGAAGATTCGGGGGCTTTCTTCTTTCCAATAGCTTTCTCTCTTTCAGCAGATTTTTTCACAAGAGAGTCAAAGGTAATGTCTTTGAGATTTCCATTTGCTTACAATGACTCAAGATAATTAGAGTAATTAGGATAAAGTTCCTTGAGAAAAACGATAAGAGGAATATCCAATTCAACCTTAGTGGCTTTGATATCATGCATTATAGATTTTACTTCAGATGCAAGAGCAAGAGGATCATTATTTTGTAATTCAAGAGTGAAGAGTTTAATCATGAGTTGAATAACTTCAAGTGCAGAGTGTGAGTCATAGAGTTCTTTCAGCTTTTTTGAGGCTTCGTAAGCATTTGAAAATGGAAAAATATGGTGACTCACCTCTTCACTTACAGATGTTGCAGTTAATGCATAGGCTTTGCTGTTCTTATTTTCCCAAACGACGAACTCTTTGTCTGAGGTAGGTTGTTCTGGCTCTTTGTCTCCGTCTGCAACACACACTCCTTTCCACAACTCATTGAAAATGAGGGTGTGTTTTATCTTCTGGGACCACTCAGGATACTTCTCCTTGCCAGTGAGAACTACTCGCACAATAGATATGATTGAATGCATTGTAAAATCTGAGTGTTGTAAAAATACTTCTTCTAGAAAAAAAAATGTGCTTTTGTGGAGAAAAAAAAACTTCTGCTGCTAAAAAATTGATTCTGATATATGGAGACAGAGGTATTATGTGGGGGAGGTGGTATATGGGGAGGGGTCAACGATTGACTAGGAGTCAACAATATGAAATAGCACGAAAACAATGAAACAAGGTAATGTATATCAACAGTGTTTATGTATATGAAACACTGTATATGAAAACAACGAAACAATATGTGCTAGACAACGTTCAACGTAATACAAAACTGTGTATTAACTAGACAATGGTGGCAACCAATGGCGAGTGCCCATATATATAACCTCCTCTCCCGAACCTTGCACAATTTTCATCACTCTCAGTGCTTGTACTTCTCAGCAGTCTTCTGTTCTCCTCCCCTTAGGCTCTCGCAACAGCGTTAGAGATCATCGCACTCCACTTCCTTTCATTTCAACTTTGTTCTTGCTCTCCGATTTTGGAACCACACTTCCACTTGATGGGGTTGCAGGTTTAACTTGCATTCCTATGCAGACTTATGGTGAGTGTTCTCTGTCATTTGTTCGATGACAAATGATATGAGCGCAAGAAGGAACCAAATATCGGCAGTGAATTCCCCAATTCCTTATCTAATGGCTGGAGTGGGTGTCATGCTCAATCTCATAGCCTTTGCTTTGATTGTTCTCCCGTGGTCTTCCTTTAATGAGTGCACTACAAAAGGACGAGAAAACAATAGTTTGGAGCATCATAATTTAGAGCTTGGCAATGGCAGAAAGAGTGAAATGTGAAAAATTGAGAGTGGGAGCGGGAGAGGATTCATATGCTGTGGATGGAGCTGAAAGTTCTAAACGCCATCTTCAAGCTCAGCGTCAACTTCAATTGTAGCACCGGGTTCTCCATTTCATGATGGGGTTATAATCCAGAAAATGCACTTAACAGCAGTGCAGGTGGCAGTCCAGATGAAGCAAACAATGAGGGTGTTAGGTTTGTATGGGTATGGCAACCGGTGGGGAGAGATGAGCATTTTGTATGCAAATGGAGTAGCGAAAGGAGCAATGTAGCAGAGAATAATGATGCGTTTGGGCCAGTGGAAGTGTCAGAGTTGCCAGGATAGCCAGTTTGCATAGGATTCAGAATACCATAGGCAAAATATGGAGCTACAAAGAAAATTGAAGCGAAAAATGGCACTGGATCTGATACCATGTCAGACGAAGAGGTAACTCCTTAAATGAATTCATTGATATTCATTTAGATTGGTCATTATTATATACATGAGGGAGAGACTGTTCTTTCATTTCCCAGTGACTATTCATATTTTCTATTATTTATTTACATAAATTTTAGTTATTCACCCAATCCTGATGATTAGGTGTCAATAGATTACTTGAGAGAATGCTCAATTCATTTTTGTCTGAATAGGTTTACTCTCCCCGTTTAAGAAATTCTTATCAAAGTTTATTGTTTTTATATATGTTTAATTATATTGATTACTTGATAGAATACTCAATTCATTTTTGTCTATGTAGTTTTACTCTGCCCGTTTAAAAAATTCTTATCAAAATGTCTGTGGAAGCAGCAGTGGAGAAAAAACTATAATGGGCAAACTAAGGTAAAATTGTCAGCTATGTGAATAAAACATAAAATACCAACTCTACGTGATAAAAACCAATAATCCTAAAATTAAGTACCATCACATATAAAACAAATAAAACATACCTACTTGTTATAGACATTTTTGGGCCCTACAACCCCAAGCATGAAATGTCCATAAATCAAGGGCTCCTAAGTCCCTAAAAGTGTTGTTCTAACACCTAAAAGAACAAGGTCAACAGATTACAGCTTCTCCCAGAATTTCTCCATGAGAAACTACTCAGAATTTGTCAAAACAGGATCATTTCAGTTGCTCCACTAGTTAGGTGCATTGCATTGCACCTAAATACACTTTGAGGGTGCATTGCATTTCAAAAGTCCATTCTGTGGGGTGCGATGGGAGAGAAATGACAAATGGTAGTGTCATTCCGCGAGGTGGAGAGACAATGGAAGCTTCCAGAATCTTCTCGTGTGACACTTGCCTCACTGAATTCGACCAAGGATGAGTAAGAGGCCTTTAGTCTCCAATTGGAAGCAAGAACTATTAGAGAGAAGACACTAATCAAATCACAAGCTGACTCATCCTCCTTATAGATATCTATATATGGATCCCTCATCCCAGAGATCCAGAGGCTGGAATTTTACATATTGTAAGGAATTGCTATTGGTTTTTTGAGACAAACATCAGAGTGTTGGGTGATCTATGCTTTGTTTGAGGTGAAGAGGGGCTTCTTTGCTGGGAGGTTGATGCTGGGTCAGGAACCACTGGTTGTAACTCCTCCTGGATCTTTTCTTGTTTATCAATAAAAGCTATTTGAGTTTTCCTCCATGCTTTTGTATCATTGATGCTTGTTACATTTGTATGGTTAACTTAAATCTGATCCTAAGTTGTTTATGAATATAGATCCATGTCTTTGTATAGTGTTCTTCTTCTATGATCTTACAGGTACTTTGTGAAGCTGGGAAAGTAAGGGAGTATTTGTATAGTGTTCTCCTTCTGTGGTCTTACAGGTACTTTGTGAAGCTGGGCAAGTAAGGGAGCAGGTAGCTGGAGACTATCAAAGAAGAGAGGGATTGGATCAAAGGATTAGCGCAAGACACAGGTTGGTTCTTTCTATTCCTCTCTATCTATAGTTCATAAAGGAAATACAAAAGTAGTTTTTCTCTGTTTGTTTCTAAGGCAGCTGTCACACCTTAGTGGGATAGAGCAGTTCTAAATAGACACTTTTCCCTGTAACAAAATGGCGACTCCACTGGGGACCTAATTAGTTTGTTTGTTTATCATTCTTTGTTTGTTTGTTTCATAAACTTATAAGTGGCATTCGAACTGCATTTGCCATAACAAATGCAAAGTAGACAATTACTGCTTCAATCCATTCACTGGATCTGTTTATGATTTAAACAACTGATTCACAAACTATCTGATTGCCCTTGTGATAGCTCTTAGATCCTCCTTAGATCTACCCTTGATTGTTGAATTACATATTGCTTTTTACTCGGCCAAAAACCAAGAACTGAACTGAAAACTGTGACCTGGAACCCGAACAGAGTCTCATTTCTGGCCCAGCGCAGGTACTGTTAAGAGATTCTGAATTTCAGTGCACTTCCCGAGTGGACAACCTGCGTTGCATTTCAGATTCTCTGTGTTACAGGTGCGCTGATCAGACTAACTCTGTGCAGTTGTGGCTTCTGTGGTTCATTCTTTCCAGTTCTATTCTTGAATTTTGCTGCCTGTGATCAATATATGTCTGTTTGAAACCCCTTTTCCTTGTTGTTATTCCGCCTCCTTTGTACAAAAGAACTGTAGATGTTTTTGTGTGTTTTTTGAGTCGTTTACAGTTTTCCTTTACAAAAGTAGCATAGTCGTACTGTCGTCCTTTGATTTGAATCTGTCGCAAGTGTCGATTTCGATCATAGGAGAAAGTTTGATTGCTGTTGATGGTCGATTATCTTGTTACTATTGCCTTTGGTCTAAATTTGTAATTTTCTAGTGTCAAGAACAAGTGTTCATTTCAAAATCGTAAGGTGTCGTAATCATCTCTGTTTTTTGATTTCGAAAAAGAGCTTGTTTATATTTGTCGCTTGAAAAGAAATTCAGATTTGTACGTCAACTTTATTTTTAGCATCAATACTAAGAAAGTCGAAAACAAATACATGCATGTCCATTTGCATATAGACAGTCTATTTGGCTTGATTTAGGAAAGTGCATTTACAGTGTGCTCTTTGCTCTTTGTGAAAAGATTCTGTCTTTCTTTTCCCGTAGTAGCTAGGATTTTCATTGCACAAAAGAGATAAAAGTTTGTTTATCATCTTTAGATTGCATTTTAGGAATTACATCTACATCTCGTGGTGAACCCGAAAGGCAAACTTCATAAACAAGATCAACTTAAAATAAATTCAATGAATCTAACAACGCTTTGGAACTTAACGCACAACATTTAGAGGTCTAGGCTAGAGACGTATTCCGGCGTTGTAAAGCCTGGTAACTGTTGTTCTCACTGATGGTTGGGTGATTCCTCCACTTTGAGACGATAAGTGCCAGTACGGACTTGTGCTCCCACGTACCGTCGAGTATATTTTGGGAGACCCCTATAGGCTTAAATCCCTTATCCATAGGAAGCCGTGTCTACCACCCTATCGATCGCAATGCACTGAACACAGCATTCGGGAAGATTGACTGTCGTACCATAAAAATTATTCTGCAGTTTTGCGATTGGTTTGGTACTCCCTCTACCTAGACTTCCAGAGCAGTCCCTTTCGTTCCTTTTCAGACTCCTTAACAGAAAAGGTCCATCTGAGCACTTGTCACTTCAGGCTCATTAAAAATCGAAGGAGACTAGAGTCATCTTTTGTTTTTTCTCGACTCTTAAAAACTGAAAAAACAAGTTGTGTCGAAGCGTCTAAAATTCATTTAATTCGGAAACATACTTCCCCTTTATTTTAGTTGATCGAGTAATACGCAATCATGGAAGAAAGTCAATTGAAACCCCGTCAGTCGCGGAGGCTTACGAGTCAACCGTCTTTGTCTCCGGAATCAAAGCCAGTACGGACAAAGCGAACTCATTTAATCGGTTCCAAATCTCCTATTAAAGTTAGAACAAGTGTTCCAACGACATCAGAGACTCCGGTTACTCCAAACATTTCTGGAATCCCTGCCTCTACAGAAGAAGTTCAACAGCCACAGAAGGACACTGATACTGATCCCAGTTTGAGAGTAAACACTTGTGTTACCGAACCAGTTCCATCTACAACCGGTTCGGAGAGTCTTGCTCTTCAAACATCTGTCGCTACCGATTCCATACCTGCTTCGGCACCAGAAATATTCTACAGACCTGACGGTCTTCCCCTTCCACCTGGTCTGATTGCCATAGACGAAATTGTAGAAGATCCTCCAACAACTACTCCAACGCAATTTGGAGTCGGGATCACTCTTTATCCTTCTTCATCAGAAGTTAGTCTACTACCAGCGGAAGCTCTTGTAGAATCGCTAGGTAATCTTTTGGATAGACTACAAATGTCTGAACAACCGTCAACATCTACGACCGTGTCGTTTGACACAGCGACGGCAGAACTCCCTGCTATCACTCCGAAAATGTTCGCCGGTATACCATCTGTCCCGACTAGCTCTCAACCGCTAGAATGAGCCCACTGACGGGTTACTTCGATAGTGTGGTCTGTTCCTGTTTGTTCATCCGGAATAATATCCGGAAACTCTTATGTTGAGTCTCAACAAATTGATCCATTTGGAGGTCAATTTGGGCAGTCCAGCCCCCAAGGGAAAATCATTCCCTTGAGTTCTGGATTACCACCATATGGGGGGCAGTATACCCTTTCACTATCCCCTCTGGGAGGATATCCATACGGGAGTTCACAACAACATTCAGGTTATACTGGAATTACCTCAAGCGGCTGGGTACCAATACTACCTCAACAACTAAGAGTTGTATATTCGATGCAACAATGCTTACCTATGTCAAACATACCGACTACGCCAGCTATTGTGACAGTGTCGCAGGTTCAAGCGCTGCCTATTGTATGCCAACCTTAGGTTTCTCAAGTTGTAATGCAACAGCCCCTTGACCCTATGACTCAACCACAGTCACCGACTGGTGGAATGACACAGGTTCAGACGGGTACAATTACCCCTCATCTTGGTCAAACTGTTAGTATCGGTCAACAACACATGGCTTCACAACCATGGATAGTACAATACCAACAACCGCAATTCCAACAAGTATACCAAGGTTTTGAGCAACAAATCTTTGCTAATAGTGGGAAACCGTACATTCAAAACGGTCAAAATCAACCATTTTACAATGGTCATGTCCATCAACCTTACCAAACATACCAGCATCAGATGCATTATGCCGGTATGCAAAGACCAACTGCTCAGGCAATCCCATCTTATCCTGGGTATGCTTCACCTGACCTGAATCAACAGTTACCCTTTGTGGCAACTTTAGAGTTACCTGATTTAAATCGGTTAACAAACGATCCAATCGCTTACGCCCCTTGGTGGCCAGCGATTCCGCATAAACTTCCATCAGATATTGCTAAATTTAATGGAAATCCGGGTGAAGACCCGTCGAATCATGTGATGACATTTCACCTGTGGTGTTCATCAAACACCCTAAACGATGATTCGATTAGGCTTCGCCTTTTTTAGAGGACGTTAACTGGTCTGGCGGAAAAATGGTATATCGAATTTCCCAGAGCTTCATTTGACAACTTCAGTACCCTAGCCACAACCTTTTTAACCCATTTTCAGTTACCAATAAGGTACGAAACAGGAACAGAGCTTCTTACCAATTTCAAATAGGCAACGGCCACTCACATATCTGATCATATACATGAGTGGCAACGTCGTCGTAGAATGGTGAAAACGTATGTTCCCGATCAGCTTTTAGTTGAATGGTTTATTAAGTCAATATTGCCTTCCATCACGAAAGATGTGGCAAAAGGGGGAGTCGTCACCGAAGAGCAGGTTATCGCTCGTGCGCAATATTTGGACTTGATTTACACTCAGTCCAGCACGCTCTATGATAAAATACCTGACACCCCTAGACCGGAATTCTCAGTTCCTCCTCCTCCTAAATCAAACAATGACTCTCATGCCGGCGATGGCGTGATTGGTGCAACAGACATGAAATCGACAAAGGCTACATCCAAAAAGGCCCGTAAGATTTCTAGTCAAAATGCAAATGAGGAACTTCTTGCCTTGGAAGTAAATGCCGTGTCGACCGACAAGGGCAAACAACTGAAGCAACCAGGGGGCAAGAAGAAAAACAAAGGGAGAAAAAAGAAGCAGGATGAGTCATCTCCTGAAAAACCTTCTACAAACCCTTCTGGGCAAAGGAAACCCCCTGCAGGGTGTCATATATGCGATGAGGATCATTGGACGAGATATTTTCCACATAAAGCTGAAGTTAAGAAACTCTTTAAGAGTTCAAAAACCTCAGCAGTATTGACTGATCCGTTTCCAAACCCAAGAACCAAACTGGTTGCTAATCAAAATTCTTCCCGATCCCAAGTGCTTATGTTGTCTATCTCAAAGCAGCAAATTGATGCTTTGACAAGGAATAAAGATTATGGGAGTCCACAGCTGTCGAATAACAAGGCTAATGAACAACCTAGTAGTTCGACAACGACTTTGACCGAAGTTGCGCCATCCATCATTCCTGAACAAATGATAAAGTCGCCAAAGGGAGTAGTACACAAATCGACATTTAATCCTCGTGCAAAAATAGCAGAGAATTATAATATAATAGAGGACCTGGCCCAATCGTCGTCCGCTATGTCGACACTTGAGGTACCGCAAAATTGCCTCTCCCAAGAGTAAGCTTTATTATCAACAATAGGTGGGATTGACCCAATGGATTCCAATCTTGTGGCCTTTGATCATAAAGGATATGACCCTCAGTTACCAGCTCAACTAGCTTTCCTTATTCAAGTGAAAGCCCTCAACAAAACTGTTCATCGAACAATTATTGATGAGGGGGCATCTGCATGTATTATGTCGATGAGTTGCTGGAAAAATTTAGGCTCACCACCATTGTTGAGATCGTCAACGACATTAAAAGAATTTGATGGACGATCATACACTCCATACGGGATTTTAAGTAACTTGCAAGTTGAACTGTGGGGAAAAACAGTAGAAATTGATGTTGAGGTTATCCATGAAAACCTCGATTACAACATCCTACTGGGAAGGCCCTGGATATATCCCATGGTCGCAGTTGTGTCGACCTACTTCAGGAAGATTGCATTTCCCTTTCAAGGAAGAATTACAATCATCGACCAACAAACATTTCTCCCCAACAGTTCACAAGTTATGGGAAGCATACCAATGATCCATGGAAGCAATCATTCGCTTCAAAATATTGGAGTAGGCCTCCTAAAAGACCCTGCCTTAATGGGTACTTTTGCTCTACCGCCTTCAAACAATTTGGCGGAAGTGGCCACAGTGGAAACCTGCAATATGAAATCTTCTATATCTAATGGATTCGGAAGATTCCTAAACATTTTGTCAGCATGGATCATCGCCATTTTATAAACATTGTAGCAATTAATTTTCTTGGCTTGGGGGGAAAACCCAAATCAATGCTCATCGAGTGTTTGGATAAATAGGTCTACGGAATATGGCACCTCTTCAGATCCTTGGTCGCATGTACATTCTAAAGACGAAGGAATCAGTCAATCATTGATGATAGGAGAGGCACCATGGGAAGATTACCACCATCGCTCCCATCTTCCGGATTACCACGAAGATTATTCCAGCAACCTTAATCATCCATCAGTTTTTGATTTTCTATCAAATACTATAAATACGGTGGACTTCGAGAATGGTTCTTATCTCATGTCGACCTCGTTAAAAATTGAAACAAGGAGTCACGAGGATAGTTCTTTTACTATGTCAACCTCATTAAAAAATGAAGCAAATCCCCTTTTCAAATCTCAAAGGTAAACCTTCATTCCAACCACCAAGTTGAATGCAATGAAGCTTGAGGGGGCATGCACCTCGATTTGCGTTATTATGCTGGGGGCATGAAAACTTATCATGAGCAGTTTTACTGCAGGGTTCAAGCTCGTAAAAAATAAACCCGCCACGAGCAGTGTTACAGCGGGGTTCAAGCTCGTTAAAAAATAAACCCGCATCGAGCAGTTTTAGCACATAGTTCAAGCTCGTTAAAAAATAAACATAAGACATGAGAAAATGTTTCCACTCGTGTTTAAGCTCATTAAAAAATGAACTATTCCCCGGTAAATAGCCATCGTGAATGTAGTACTTCAGCCATTAAAGCCTTGGTCGTGTTTGCACCGTCACCTCCACTTTTTCATTGGCCGATCATTCACCTCCATTTGATTGTTTACCCATTTTGAGGAACAGCTGCGAAGACTGATCTCACTAGCCATCCTTGTGACACTGCCGTGATTGGAAAATTCCAAACCTTACCTAGAATCAGTTGCTACCCATGTTATCACTTGTTCCTCAAAAGAAGAGTCTCCTTTAAGCTCTTTTCAATTGACTCGTAAAATATGAAAAGATTGCCGAGTCCTTGGCCTTTCCAGCTCGTTAAAGGGACAGGAAGTGCTATCCCTCCTCTAGATTTTAATCTTTTTGGACCTGAGGGATTATTACACAAAAAGATCGAGCGCTTGTTTTGTTCGGCTCGTTAAAAGTATCGAAAATTCATCCCTTCTGTATTGTTTTATACTTTTTCGGACTTAAGGGATTAGATGACGAAAAGGGAATTTTGGAGTTTCCTTTACGTTCTTTTTCAGACTCTCTAAAATTGAAAAGGACCGAGTTATCTTTGTCATTAAACTCGTTAAAAAGATTAATAGCGACAAACTTGTCTATAGACGAGAACGAGTTTCACTATCGCTAGGCTCGTTAAAACATAGCGATGGGTTTGCCCGAAGGGAAAATTATAGAACAAGCATATGTTATCCTCCTCAAGCTTGACAATGTTGGAAATAATACTGAGAGGGGGGGTGAATCAGTATTATCAGATCAATCAAACTTTTTCAATGCTCAGAAACATATATGCTACTTCAGTTAGGTGAACCGGCGTGTACACGCTACTGTGACTAAATAAAACAGCGTATAAGAAGAAAACTCATAATTTAGTTAGCTTATTCTTCAATTCAGTTCATCAGGACATTATTCACCACATTAACAGTAAACAGGTGCAGTATAATAGAACAGATCAAAATCCACACACATGAACACCAAGATGTAAGGTGGAAACCCAATGTGGGTGAAAACCACCTGCTGCAAGTTGTTTCTATCTTTCTTTAATATGAAACTTCAGTTTACAATCTTTTGTACTGGTGCAGCCTTATACCAGTACGCAGGCTACAACCTGCAGAAGGCTACAACCTTCTCTCGTTCTCCAAACTTCCTTGGAAGGGAGCTCCAACCCCCTTTGCTCCTGTACTAGCCAAGATACTAGTACGTAGGTGCTGACCTACAATCTTCTTTCCTTCAGGTACCACCTTTCATACATTTTCAGACTGGATATTCCTGAAGCACAACATTACAATCTGTAGACCCCAATTCATTCAACTTTCACAACAGATCATTGAAGCATAAAACAACCAATACTAGTATTATCAAACTTTGAATCACTGAACCACTGAACCCTGTCAATCACCAGATACCAGAACACAGAGCAGTCTACAGAACTCTGTAATAACAGACAGATCCAACTGCAAACCCAAAAAATCAAGCTTTAAGAGATATACGCTACTTCAATGAGTGAAACCCGCGTATACACGCGTTTTTACCTAAGCCAACCTGCGTACAGATCTAAAAATAGATTCTCTCAACTTGCAGCTGTACCAGACATCAGTTAGATCCAGAACATAATATTGCGACAGTATGCAGATCTAGAAATACGCATAATCAACCATATCATAATAGTGCATTTCAAACCATTAGATCCCGAGTTATCCCTAGATCTAGTCTTCCATCCACCGATGTGATTTCTCCTTAGCTCATATCAAGCAACCCAGACCCTGCATATCAGATCTCTTTCTCTCTTAGATATTCAAGCCTTATCGAAAGATGATTTTGCCTAATGATCTTCTTCTCCTTATATAGCCTTAGGCCTTGCTCAATACCAAGAGCCAAAACCATAGTAACACAATACCATCAACTTCAAAACTAGGGATCGACACGCCCGTCGAGACACAATGGTCCGAAATCATAGGCACAACTTCCAAGGACTAACCACCATGGACCAAAGGTACTTTTCCACATACACGCGCTTTTTCTGAATCCAACTAGCGTGTACACGCGACTTGTGCTAAACGAACCTGCGTATATGAACTTCCTTGGCATGCTGTACTAAGATCTGTCTTCTGATTAAGTTGCCATCACCTGTACCAACCTCTGAGCACCTGTACCAACCTCTGAGTGAGTTGCCATCAAGGACAACACTTGAATCATAATGCCAACAATCTCCCCCTTTGGACTTGATGGCAACCACCACACCAAGTCACTCTCCCCCTTTGACATCAAGGGCAAAGGGCTGTGCTCCCCCTGAGGACATGCTGATACCTCTGCTTGGCTGTGCTGACTCATGCTCCCCCAGATCTGCAAAAGATGTTTTTCAACAAGAACCAAGACTTATACACCATAAGGGACCTTCCTATCACCAAAAGACTCAATACATACATCCATACTCCCTACCAAGAGGGGACATATCAGAAACAACCAATTATATTACAGCATTCATCCCAGGCATAGTGGGGAAACCAACATAGGCCGTTACATGACCTTGACACCATAAAAGAGATATGACAAGAGAGATACATGACATAGAGACAACAGATCTAGACCAAGACTTATGAAAGTCACCAGCAGCAAATGATAAACATCTTTTTAGATCAGCAACCAGGATTTCTTTCCGAGCTCCTTTTCCTGAAATTAACAACCAAAACATCTGAATGCCAACAATACTTTATGAGACTTTTAAGCTGCTCCCCCTGAACCTGTGCCTGCTGCACCCCCTGAAACCGTGCCTGAAGAATTCTGACATACCCATTGCTGTTCAGAACTCCAGAGTTTTCCCTTGCTATTCAGAACTTCATATACGCGATTTCTCCTGCATGAAACGACGTATGGACGCGGATATAATTTCTGCAACATGCGTACACCATACACGCGACTTTCCCAGCATAAACCCGCGTGTATACGCGTATATACCTTTCGTAACTTGCGTATACCAACTTTTCTGTAGAACAGACAAGCTTCAACAGCAGGATGAAGCATCAACTACTCCCAGCTTTTGTCTGAGATATTCAAAAGTTTCCCTGGGCAGTGGTTTTGTGAGAATATCAGCAACTTGTTCCTTAGAAGGAACATACTCCAACTTGACCTTCTGCTCAAGCACTTGTTCCCGAAGAAAATGGTACTTGATTGGTATGTGCTTGGTCTTTGAGTGCATGACTGGATTCTTTGAAATGCTGATTGCACTTGTATTATCACATAAGATAGAGACGGGTGGAGTGCAAGTGATTTGAAAGTCCTGCAAGGTCTGCATCATCCAAAGAAGTTGTGTGCAACAAGATGCTGCAGCCACATATTCTGCTTCAGCTGTAGATAAGGCAATCGAACTCTGTTTCTTGCTGAACCAAGATACTAATCTGGAACCCATGAAGAAAGCACCACCACTTGTGCTTTTCCTATCATCCACACTTCCAGCCCAATCTGCATCTGTGTAAGCATGAAGAGTGAGATCTGTATTTCTAGGATACCATAAGCCATAGTTTTGGGTCCCTTGAAGATATTTGAAGATTCTTTTGACTGCCTGAAGATGAGTTTCCTTTGGGTTGGCTTGAAATCTTCCAACCATTCCTACTGCATGTGTAATATCTGGTCGAGTACCTGTCAAATAAAGCAAACTCCCAATCATGGATCTATAAGTGGGTTGGTGAACTGCTGCTGATTCATCATTTGCACTGAGGCTGCATCCTGTAACCATGGGTGTACATACTGGCTTTGACTCTTCCATGCCATACTTCTTCAAGATCTGCTTGAGGTATTTGGTTTGAGACAAGAAGATACCTCCTTCATTTTGTTGGATTTGCAATCCAAGAAAATATGTCAATTCTCCAAGAAGTGACATTTCGAATTCTTTCTGCATAACCAAGGCAAAGTTTTGACTCATAGTCTCTTCATTGCTGCCAAAAATAATATCATCTACATAAACAACAAGAATTAGCAATTTGTTATTTTCAACTTTTATATAGAGATTGCTATCTGCTGATCCTTTTGAAAAGCCTTGTTGGTGAAGATATTTGTCCAACCGATAGTACCAAGCCCTTGGAGCTTGTTTGAGTCCATAGAGTGCCTTTTTCAATCTGCATACAAGGTTTGGATCATTCCCAAGAATGAAACCATCTGGCTGCTCAATATATACTTCTTCTTCTAAGTCTCCATTCAGGAAGGCTGATTTCACGTCCATTTGAAATACCTTGAAGTTTTGAAAGCTTGAGAGAGCAAGGAACATTCGGATGGCCTCAAGTCTTGCCACAGGAGCAAAGGTCTCTTCAAAATCTATTCCTTCTTGCTGTGCATACCCTTTACAAACAAGTCTGGCCTTGTTTCTAATTACTTCTCCATTTTCATTTAATTTATTCTTGAAGACCCATTTTGTTCCTATTACATTCTTATCTTTTGGTCTAGGAACTAATTCCCAAGTGTTGTTCTTTTCGATTTGCTCAAGTTCTTCATCCATTGCTTTGACCCAACATTCATCTTTGCATGCCTCTTTCACATTTTGTGGTTCAGTGGAGGAGAGTAGTGCCAAGTAGCTTGAAGCTTCTGCAAGTGTCCTTCTTGTTTGTACTCCTGCTTCTTTCTGCCCCACAATCTGAGTTTCTGGATGATTCTTTTGAACATATCTGGATGGAGTCTTCTCTTCTATTCTTGTCTGCTCCTCTGGTTCTTCTTGAGATTCTTCTTCTTCTTGAGGTTCTTCTTCTTCATCATTTCGCCTTTGAGAGTAACCTTCATCTTCTTCAATGTCTTCATGATGAACTTGCCTAGGAATATATCCCTTCTCATCAACCACTATATCAATACTGTCAACAATTCTGCCAAGTCTTTTATTGTAGCACTTGTATGCTTTGCTATGTGGAGAATAACCAAGAAGAATGCCCTCATCTGCTCTAGGTTCAAGTTTGCCAAGTTGCTCATCAGTATTCTTAATATAACATTTGCTCCCAAAGATTTTGAAATGCTTCACGGAAGGAGTTTTACCACTCCAAAGCTCATGAGGTGTTTGAGTGCTGTTTACTCGGACATTTGTTTTGTTAAGAATAATAACAGCAGCATGTGCAGCTTCACCCCAGAAGGTTGCAGGAGTACCTGATTCATCGAGCATAGCACGAGCCATTTGTTGGATAGTTCTGTTCATTCTTTCCACAACCCCATTTTGCTGAGGAGTTCTAGCTGTAGAGAATTCTCTTCTTATCCCATGTTCATCGCAGAAATCGAAAAATTCATTTGATGTGAACTCCCCACCTCTGTCAGATCTGAGGCACTTAATTTTGTGTCCTGATTCATTTTCAGCCAATGCTTTGAAGGATTTGAATTTTTCGAATGCTTCATCTTTGTGCTTCATAAGCCCTAACCAAACAAACCTTGAGAAATCATCAATGAATAATATCAGATATTCTTCTCCTCGAGGTGTCCTTTTCCTAAATGGACCACATACATCTGTATGGACTAGCTCAAGAGGCAAGCTAGCTGATCCTTCCTTCTCTGGAAAGTTAGTTCTGGTTTGCTTTCCAAACTGACAAGATTTGCATATGGTGTTGTCTGGAATTTTGATATCTGGAAGATCGCGAACTGCCTGATATTTGCATGCTTTCCTTATTTGTGAGAAGCTTAGATGTCCCAACCTTCGATGCCATAACCAGTGCTCTTCATCCTTGCTAAGATAGCATTGTTGTTGTCCTTCTTCAAATATGTACAGATTATTTGGAGTTCTTTTGCCTTTGAGAACTGTTTTACCTGTATCAAGATCACGAACAAGACATCCATTCGATCTGAAAATAACCTCGGTTTTTTGATCACACATCTGGCTGACACTTAGTAGATTATGCTTCAATCCATCAACATACAAAACATTTCCAGCCTTGACCTTTTCTTTCAAAGGAGCAATACCTTTTCCTTTTATAGTTGCAGGAGTATCATTTCCAAAAGAAACTTTCTTTCCCTTTTCTAAAGTAGAATAAGATTCAAGTTTTTCTTTATCACCTGTCATATGTTTCGAACATCCACTGTCAATGTACCATAGATTTTCCTGTCCTTCTGCATAAAAAGCTATCCCACATCTTTCTGTTTGAGGTTCCTTTATTCTCCATTTTTTGGTGCTCGTGGCTTGTTCCTTTTTCTCCTGAAACCTGCTCCTGCATTCAGAGTCTTTATGACCAAAATTATTGCAAATAGAACATTCAACTTCATTTTCAAGAACCGAAAAGTTGTTATAGGTCCTCTTTGTAATCCCTGTCATACTTCTTTGTTTTTGAGCTTCCCTAGTCATGATTGTTTTATATGCAACACACTGAGCTGCTTTGTGACCAAAGTTATGGCAAGAAAAGCATTGTCCATTGAAGAAGCTTCTGCGGTTATTGAATCTACCAGCCAACTGATTGTAATTTCTATTTTCATCTATTCTTGAGCCAAACTGAGAAGATTTTACCTGTGGTTGGTTGTAGCTTTTGTTCACCCTTAAGAAGGATTGTCCCTGATAGTTTCTGTTTGTAATTCGTCCCTGCTTTACCTGATTATCTTCATTGTTCTTCTTCTCATTTCTTCTTGCTGCATCAAGATAACTTTTTGAGGTGGATGCTTGAGAGGTTTCTCCATTATAGCCCAAACCTGTCTTGTTTAGAGGAGACCGCTGCACATTGATAATCTCATCCAAAGTTTCAGATCCTTTGACAAACTTAAGATTAATAGCTTTTGTTTTCTCAATTTCTTTTCTGAGACCAACAATTTCACCTTCTAGTTTTTCAAGATGTTTTTCCTTTTCATCAATTTGAAATTGCAAAGTATCAATGATCACACTCTTTTCTTCTATGCATCTCTTGAGTCTAGTAATTTCATTATAGAGATTATCCACATCTACAGCATCCTCATAATCATCATCTTCAAATGCCATTAACAGCTTATATTTATTACCTTGTTCATCTTCATCACTGTTTGATAAGCCATCACTATCTTCATGGGTGTAGTAGCTTTTCTTATTTGCACTTTGTTTCTTGTTCCATCTAGCAGGTTCTTTTCCTTTATCCTTATAAGGACATTTTGCAGCATAATGACCTACTCTTCCACAAGCAAAGCATTTGAAAGGTAGCTTACCTCTGAACCTTCCAGAACCCCTTTGAAGATTTCTGACAAAATTTGATTCTTCTTCCTCTTCTTCTGGAACATGGCTTGCTTCATAGTAATCTTCTTTTCCTGATGCCTTAAAAGCAGCTTCCCTTCTGTCAGATGGACCTCCCTTTCTCATTTCATAAGCAGTTAGAATTCCATGTAGCTGAGACATAGTGAGAACACGGAGATTTTCTTTTTCTTCTATTGCAGATACTTTAGATTCAAACTTGGGGGATAATGATCTTAGAATCTTTTGAACTACTATAGTCTCTTTTATTTCTTCACCCAAATTTTTCATGCAATTAACAATCTCATCTACCCGAAGAAAATAATTAGCCACACTTTCATCATTATACATCTTGAGAGTCTCATATTGAATCCTGAGAGTTTGAAGTTTAGCTTGCTTTACCTGTTCATCTCCTTCATAGCTAGTGATCATTTTGTCCCATATCTCTTTTGCTGATTTGAAGTGCATGACCTTCATGAATTCTGTTTGGGATATACTTCCTAATAGAGTACTGACTGCTTTTGCATTTGTTTCATACTGCTTTTTCTCAGCTGGATCTGTAGGAGTAGCTGAAGGAAAAGCATAGCCTGTTTCTACAATGTTCCAAACTTCTGTACCAAGAGATTGAAGATATGCAGTAACTCTTACCTTCCAATAATTGAAATTTGTCCCATCAAAAATCGGTGGCCTGATTGATGCTTCTTTCTCGTAGTTGCTCATGATGAATGATCTACCTTCAAGCGATCAAGCTTCTCTGAAGGACCTGCTCTGATACCAATTGTTGGAAATAATACTGAGAGGGGGGGTGAATCAGTATTATCAGATCAATCAAACTTTTTCAATGCTCAGAAACATATACGCTACTTCAGTTAGGTGAACCAGCGTGTACACGCTACTGTGACTAAATAAAACAGCGTATAAGAAGAAAACTCATAACTTAGTTAGCTTATTCTTCAGTTCAGTTCATCAGGACATTATTCACCACATTAATAGTAAACAGGTGCAGTATAATAGAACAGATCAAAAGCCACACACATGAACACCAAGATGTAAGGTGGAAACCCAATGTGGGTGAAAACCACCTGCTGCAAGTTGTCTCCATCTTTCTTTAATATGAAACTTCAGTTTACAATCTTTTGTACTGGTGCAGCCTTATACCAGTACGCAGGCTACAACTTGCAGAAGGCTACAACCTTCTCTCGTTCTCCAAACTTCCTTGGAAGGGAGCTCCAACCCCCTTTGCTCTTGTACTAGCCAAGATACTAGTACGTAGGTGCAGACGTACAATCTTCTTTCCTTCAGGTACCACCTCTCATACATTTTCAGACTGGATATTCCTGAAGCACAACATTACAATCTGTAGACCCCAATTCATTCAACTTTCACAACAGATCATTGAAGCATAAAACAACCAATACTAGTATTATCAAACTTTGAATCACTGAACCACTGAACCCTGTCAATCACCAGATACCAGAACACAGAGCAGTCTACAGAACTCTGTAATAACAGACAGATCCAACTGCAAACCCAAAAAATCAAGCTTTAAGAGATATACGCTACTTCAATGAGCGAAACCCGCGTATACACGCGCTTTTACCTAAGCCAACCTGCGTACAGATCTAAAAATAGATTCTCTCAACTTGCAGCTGTACCAGACATCAGTTAGATCCAGAACATAATATTGCGACAGTATGCAGATCTAGAAATACGCATAATCAACCATATCATAATAGTGCATTTCAAACCATTAGATCCCGAGTTATCCTTAGATCTAGTCTTCCATCCACCGATGTGATTTCTCCTTAGCTCATATCAAGCAACCCAGACCCTGCATATCAGATCTCTTTCTCTCTTAGATATTCAAGCCTTATCGAAAGATGATTTTGCCTAATGATCTTCTTCTCCTTATATAGCCTTAGGCCTTGCTCAATACCAAGAGCCAAAACCATAGTAACACAATACCATCAACTTCAAAACTAGGGATCGACACGCCCGTCGAGACACAATGGTCCGAAATCATAGGCACAACTTCCAAGGACTAACCACCATGGACCAAAGGTACTTTTCCACATACACGCGCTTTTTCTGAATCCAACTAGCGTGTACACGCGACTTGGGCTTAACGAACCTGCGTATATGAACTTCCTTGGCATGCTGTACTAAGATCTGTCTTCTGATTAAGTTGCCATCACCTGTACCAACCTCTGAGCACCTGTACCAACCTCTGAGTGAGTTGCCATCAAGGACAACACTTGAATCATAATGCCAACAGACAAAAATAAAGAGGTACTGGTCAGCAATGACTGGGGAAAATTGGGAAGAAAACTTAAAGAAACTTTGTTGGTAGCAAGTCGCTCTTGAACATGACACTTCCACTCCATGTCCGAGTCGGGTTGGGTTGTTTCATTCACCGGTCACATCACCATGGTCACGCCATACCATCCACATTTGGGGTTAATGCTACCAATCCATCACAGTAGTGTGGCCGATATGTTCAAGAGAAGTCATTCAGAGAATTCACCTGTGTCTCACCCACTACCACACATTATACTCCATTCTTTCATGACCGCCACCCTGAACCTTACATCACCAGATCGTTTTCACCTCCATTAAAATCATTTGCTCTGTTCCATGTCATTGATGTGGGATTCATTAAGGCCCTCCTGTGACGAATCACTTGTCGACATCAGCTCATTATCCAAGAAGTTGATTTAGGAACAACCCATTCAGTACTTTGAAGCTTGCATGCCTTAATGGCAAGTTTCTCACTTCTGGCGACAGGTTTACATCAATGGCCTTTGATCGAAAGATTTTGCGTGGTGTTCGATGCCATGTCCTTTATTCACACCACGTGAATTGTATTGCAGTACCTTGAGGGTCAGTATCATTATCGGTGATTCCTCTCGCGCTTTTTAACAGTTTAAATCATTGACTGGTAATCAAGTGATGTCTTTCCATGTTCGACTTCAAAACATTTCTCACATGGATCGACTTGTACTTCGAGTGAAGATCAGACGAGATTGAAGACCCCGGATCTAGTTTCATCCATCCGGGCTGCGATATATATTCAGTGAAATAAAGACATTAAATGTACATAATTGCTGCACAGATAATCGTCCACTCAAAAGGATGATGGCTCTACCAGAATCATTAATCTACACTCAGACGATTGTCTGTCCTATGTACATGAAAATGAATTCATAAAGCTAAGCATGGGAATGCCCGCCTCAGCTAGATCATGAAAATAGTATGAAGATAATGTATTGTATTGTATCTTATTACAGGTCTCCTCCCAGCATTGAAAGAACTTCGGATCCTCATAATAAAGCATTTCACCCGACACCAAAAGGTTAGCGGCCTCATACTTTAGGGGGCAACTGTTATAGACATTTTTGGGCCCTACAACCCAAAGGATGAAATGTCCATAAATCAAGAGCTCCTAAGTCCCTAAAAGTGTTGTTCTAACCCCTAAAATAACAAGGTCAACAGATTACAACTTCTCCCAGAAGTTCTCCATGAGAAACTGCTCAGAATTGGTCAAAACAGGATCATTTCAGCTGCTCCACTGGCTAGGTGCGTTGCATTGCACCTAAATACACTGTGAGGGTGTGTTGCATTTCAAAAGTCCCTTCTGTGGGGTGCGATGGGCGAGAAATGACAAATGGCAGTGTCATTCCGCGAGGTGGAGAGACAATGGAAGCTTCCAGAATCTTCTCCTGTGACACTTGCCTCACTGAATTCGACCAAGGATGAGTAAGAGGCCTTCAGTCTCCAAGTGGAAGCAAGAACTATAAGAGAGAAGACACTAATCAAATCACAAGCTGACTCATCCCCCTTACAGATATCTATATATGGATCCCTCATCCCAGAGATCCAGAGGCTGGAATTTTACATATTGTAAGGAATTGTTGTTGGTTTTTTGAGACAAACATCAGAGTGTTGGGTGATCTATGCTTTGCTTGAGGTGAAGAGGGGCTTCTTTGCTGGGAGGTTGATGCTAGGTCAGGAACCACTGGTTGTAACTCCTCCTGGATCTTTTCTTGTTTATCAATAAAAGCTATTTGAGTTTTCCTCCGTGCTTTTGTATCATTGATGCTTGTTACATTTGTATGGTTAACTTAAATCTGATCCTAAGTTGTTTATGAATGTAGATCCATGTCTTTATATAGTGTTCTTCTTCTGTGATCTTACAGGTACTTTGTGAAGCTGGGCAAGTAAGGGAGTCTTTGTATAGTGTTCTCCTTCTCTGATCTTACAGGTACTTTGTGAAGCTGGGCAAGTAAGGGAGCAGGTAGCTGGAGACTATCAAAGAGGAGAGGGATTGGTCAAAGGATTAGCGCAAGACACAGGTTGGTTCTTTCTATTCCTCTCTATCTATAGTTCATAAAGGAAATACAAAAGTAGTTTTTCTCTGTTTGTTTCTAAGGCAGCTGTCACACCTTAGTGGGATAGAGCAGTTCTAAATAGACACTTTTCCCTGTAACACTACTCCAACAATTCAGAGAAATTATTAAGTGTCTGCAAGCCAAAACATATTATTAAATAAACTCATTCTTAAAGTACATAAAAAATTATTATATTAAAATTCAATTATGCATACAAAATTCCATATGTAGCTTGTCTTCTGAGTTATAAATTCAGCCATAATATTAATTCTTGCATTGATGAGTAGATACATCTAAATAAAAGAATTTTTCTCATAACCTGTGGCACCAACAAGAGCATCTAATACAAAAATATCAAGCTGCATATGTATTGCCAAGCGTTAGCAATAGCTACAAGAATATGTAGCACACTCGAGATGATATTGCTCCTAACAAGAAAACAAGTAAAATCTATTCCTTGTATTCCTAACCATTGTTCTTTTTCCTGAAAGTTTAGAGATGGTTGATTTCAAGCCCGCAGAAGTGCTTATAAGCATAGTTACCAAATTCGGCCGTAATGCCGAAAAAAATTCGTAAATTCGATGGTTCGATTCTATTTGCGAATTAAAACGGTGATTCAAGTTCGGCTTATGTAAAATGCACTCGATATTCGAGTTCACGATACTAGGTTCTTCGCAGATTTTTAATCATAGTTACAAATGAGCATCCCATTTACTGTGAATGGCATACGGTTAACGTTAATAAATGATAATAGTGGATTTAGTTTTATGCAATAAGAAATTTACAGGAAATGATTTACTTAAAAATCTATGATAATTATGGTTTTTTAAACTAAAGTAAAAAAATATAATTTATAATTTGTAGATTTATCAAATTTCATTTATAATTTGTAGTTTTACCAAATTTAAATTGAGGAGAAAAATTTATAAATTCTCAGTAAATAGAAAATTTTGTTTTTTCAAAATAGATTTTTTTATTAAGATTTAGAAATTAATAACCTAAGTATCTATTTTTAAAGAATTTTTATAAATACTTAATATACCATTTTATTATGAATCTAAAATATTTGATAATGTGGAATTTAAATGGTTTATCGTAATGTGGAATATTTTGGGAATTCACTTTATATTAAGTATCATATAATTTATGTTGTAGGTGGGTGAATGGATCAATACAAAAAAAATTAAAACCTATTATCATATTTGCTATTTTAAATGTAAAACTAAGCTAATTGGTCCAATATATAATTTTATGTGCAATATTTATAATTCAAGTAATTTTAAAACATTTTTTTATCATTTTCAATATTATAAATTATACATTTCAATGATTTAAGATATTGGGAAAATGATATATTTGAATATATGTAAGAGGTATATTGCCTAATTTTTTTCCCTATTGAATTTTAAGCGATCGCATTTTTCCCGTACCAAATCGAATTGGAAAATACGAATTTAAACTCGAATTGGTAACTATGATTCAAACACTATCTGTATAAAAAATTTTGAAAAATTTTTCGACCGATTTCAACAATGCTGACAATTCCTCCACAGATAAACAACTCTGAATTTAATTTCCCCACTCGACTTGGTTCATCTAGACGCAACTAAAAGTTTAATGCGTCATTGATATCGTCTGAGCTCTGAATCTATGTCGGAAGCCAACTTAGAGTCAGCGTATGGACTTGATAGGGTTTGAATTTGGAAACCCATGCACACGGCCTAATACGTTCCAGGGGGTTGGAATTTGGAAATCCCATTTTCTTGCTAATTTGATGGCGTTAACGGTATTTGAAAAGCCACCGCATATACCTTTGATGGTTTTTGTTTCTATGATGGCTTTAACGCTTTCTGAAAAGCCATTCCTATGTCAAGTGGAGGACTTTTGTCAATTTGACACTGCTTTTGAGCCATCCTCACACTGCAATTTGATGTTCTGTTGCAATGGTACCGGTGCCAGCTTACACTACTCTATTCTAAACTTTTCTAACATGACTTTGACATGCTTTTTTTGGGACATAAATGTTTGACCTGAATCTCTCCAGATTTGAAGACCTAAATAGTATCAGAGTTCACCAAGGTGCTTCATCTCAAACATCTGTGACATCTGTTGCTTGATTTCATCAATTAGATGTGTAGCATCACCTGTAATTATCAAATCATCTACATATAATGAAATCAACACTATGCACCCTTGTTCATCTTTCATGGTGTAAAGATTAGGGTCATTCTTACTTCTATTATAGCCAGCTTGTAGAAAAAATGAATCAATTTTCTCATACCATGATGTGGGAGCTTGTTTTAGTCCATAAAGTGCCTTATTCAATCTACAGACTAAATGTTCTTTTCCTTTCTCGACAAACCCTTCCGGTTGCTCTAGATAAACCTCTTCTTTTAGTTCTCCATTAAAAAATGCAGACTTTACATCTAGTTGGTGCATCATCCAATGTTTCTTAGTAGCTAAAGTAATTAACATTCTGATAGTGTTCAATTTAGCTACAGGGATGAAGGTTTCTTAATAGTTTATCCCTTCTTTTTGTGAGTACCCCTTTACAACCAACCTAGATTTTAGTTTTTCTATAGTTCCATCTGCATTAATTTTTGGCTTATATAACCATTTACAACCTATTGTATGTTTTCCTCTAGGAAGTTCAACCAATTCCCAAGTGTTATTTCTGATTATTGAATCATATTCCTATTCCATGGTTGTTTTCCATTCATTACATTCATTTTTTTCTTTATAGCTAGACAGTTCAACCACATTCATCATACTAGTTATAAAAGCATTTTCCCTATATCTTGTAGACATTTGAGCTTTCCTACCTGATCTTCTGAGTGGTGGGGTGGTGGTTTCAAACCTTATTCGATCATCATTTATTTCTTCCTACTACTGTTGTTGTTGTTTTTGCTATTGCTGTTGTTGTTGTTGTTATTGTTGTTGCTGCTATTGTTGTTGTTGTTGTTGTTCATCCTCTGCCTCTGTCTGCTGTTGACCCTGATTGTTCTCTGCTTCTTCTTCCACAATGTATGGAATGTCCCATTCCTCATAGTGCTCATCAGGTTCTTCATGATCCTGCTCATGGAATTTAACATCTCTACTAACAAAAATCTTGTGAGTAAAAGGATTAAATAATCTGTATGCTTTATATGACAAATAATACCCTATAAAAGTACATCTGATGGCTTTTAAATCTAATTTTCTTCTACCATCCTTTGGAATGTGGGAAAATGCTTTAGATCCAAATATTCTTAAGTGTTTTACTGCAAGCTTATATCCATATAATGCTTCAAAAGGAGTTTTAGACTCAAGACTTCTTGTAGGACTCCTATTTTTCAAATAAACTACAGTATTCACTACTTTAGCCCAAAAACCATTGGAAAGATTCTTACCTTTCAGCATACTTCTAGCACATTCCACCAGTGTTCTGTTCTTTCTCTCTGTTACTCCATTTTGCTGTGGAGTATGGGGTACTGTAAACTACTGCAAAATTCCATGATCTTCACAATATCTGATGAGCTCATCCTTCCTGTATTCTCCCCCTTGATTAGAGCGTAGAATTTTTATCTGTTTCCTTGTTTGTCTTTCAATCATATTTTTAATCTGCTTAAAGTATTCGAATGTATGGCTCTCCTTACTTAAGAAATAAACCCAAGAAAACTTCATACAGTCATTAATAAACAGTAGAAAATACAGTGCACCTCCTAATGATTTTGTCTGCATGGGTCCACATAGATCTATGTGCACTAATTCAAGTACATCCCTCCGTTTCTTTTCTATACGAACAGGGAATTCTTCTCTATGCATTTTTCCTAATGTGCAGGCATCACAATCATTATGTACTTGCTTTAGCATAGGAAGATCTCTTACCATTTCTTTCTTTTGTAGTAACAACAAATCATTGTAGTTGATGTGGCTGAATCTTTGATGCCAAAGCTCTTCTGTAGTCAGGCTCGTTGCTGTCAATGCTCGAACTGATGTAGGTCTCACATCCAACTTGTACAGACCTCCAGTTTGGATTCGTGTAGCAATTATCTTCATGCCATCTAGCAGATATTTAATGTAGCAGTTAGATTTTAAAAAATAAACTTTCAAATATTGACCTATAATCATAGATACAAAAATCAAGTTCTTTGTTATATCGGGCACATACATTACATTATAAATTTGTCTGATATTACCATTAGGTAGAATGACAGAAACTTTCCCACACCCTTTGATTTGATGACTTCTATCATCACCTAGGTAAATCTGTGCGCCTTCATTGATTTCTTTAAAATCTTCAAGCGAGTGCTTATTCCCTGTCATATGTGTTGACGCTCCCGAATCTACATACCAGATGTCTGCATCAACATTTTCATCACGATATGCCATGAACAATCTGAAATTTTGCACCTGATCACCATTCGCGAGATGACCTACATGTCTTTTCAGCTTCTACTATTCTTCATAATATTTCTTTTTCCTACACTCCTTGGCAATATGAACCAATTTTCTGCAATAAAAACATTTAGTTTCAGAGTAGTTTTTATTGGGATCCATACCTTGAGTCTGATTTTCCCGTTTCTATGAACTTGCTCTGTTTTGTCATTGTGGACTCCCTTTCCCTTTGTAGAAGTTCTTCTTCACCATCAATGCAAGATCGACACTCTGGGGCTTTAGAGACGATCTCCTCTCTTCTCCCTGCATCAACATACCTGTCAGCTCTTCAAAATGCAGGATCTTCTCTCTGGCATTTATCCCAGTGATGAACATTTGATAATCATCAATGACACCATTCATTGTAATGGTTACAAGATCTGTATCGTCAACTGTATGACCAATGCCTGATAAATTGTTTTTTAGATCCTTGAGCCTTGCTACAAATGAAGCAATTGTTTCATTCCCCTCCATCTTCAGGGATAAGATCTTACTCTTGAGGAACATAAGACGATTTGAATTCCTGATCTTGTACAATTCCTTCAGAATTCTCCAGATCTCGTTCACTGACTTACCTTCTCTGATGTGCAGTATAATGCAGTCTTTCACTGACATCTTTAACATTGTTCTTGCTCTACTTTCTCATTTTTCCCAATCTGGGATTGATGCTGATCCAGCCGCGGGCTTCATCTCATCCCCATTCACAATCATCTAAGCACTCTGCGCTTCTAGTAGATTCTACATATTGAACTTCAAATTTGCATAATTTGAACCATCGAGATTGTTATGCTCGTTCATGCATGCTTCAAATATATTATTATTCATCTTGGCAATTTAGAAAAAAAAAATCAACAGGTAAAAGATTTTAAATTTACCCCAGATCTGTGACAGAGACAGATCATTGTTCTTCAATGTTGTTTGATCTCGTAGCACACCCGCTGATCACTGTGGCTTCCTTCTCAGCCTGCAGACAGCCTTCTGTTGTCAGCTAAAACCTTGTTCTTAGCTTCCACATGCAACCGCAACCTTGTTGTTGGCTTCCACGATCGTCGCAGATATGCCTGTCTTTTCTGCGACGTCGTCGCAGCTATGCACATCTTTCCTATGACGAAAAAGATTAAAAATATGCGCAAATGAGCTATAGTGCACTCATCGCAGAGGTACAATCATAACCAGCGATGATTTTGGATTCGTCGTAGTTATCCTCCTCACAAATGTGATGATCTCGGTTCAAAAAAACCACCCACCAGCCAGGTTCCTTAGCCCTAATGCTCTCATACCATGATAAAAATGGCAATGTTTGTATTAAAATAAAACCCACTGGTTAGCGCTACAAAAGAGAGTCTGAACCAAGAGAGTCTGGCTCTGCAGAATGCTCTACATTGTTCATGCACATAACACATTAAATAGAAAACATGGTTTTAGGGAAGTTAGAACATCATCCTAAGAAATAGAAACTAATTCCTATCCTGAGGTTACGTGAACCAACTCTACCTATTCTAGGATATTCTCCATTATCTTCAACAGTTACCTGCACCTCTTTCTTGATAGAATGCTTTCTTTTCTGAACAATACTTCTTTCAAGATTTAGTCACAATGAAGTCCTTACTTGATTCACCTATGACTAAACTTTTCTTAGATTCCACTGATGGTCAGTGCTAACAAAGTGCTCAAAACAATGGTGAGGATTCCAGCCATTGCGAGCGAGTTTCTTGGAGTCTCTAAGCAGAACAAATGTAAGAACTATGGCCGAGAATGAATGATGTGGATACGTTTGGTGGGGAGGTATCGAACTCCTGGGCTTTCAATTGTTTGGATCTCCAAACAGAACAAATGGAAGAACTATGTTGAAGAATGAACAATGGGGCTATGTTTAGTTGGGAGCCTTGGAATCTTTACGTTCTCTTTATATAATGGCAGAATGTAGAGGTTTCCATATTCCATGAACCATGTGAGATTGTTGGTAAATTTATTAAACAATTTAAAAAAAATGTGGAGCAGAAAATAAGGCCGAACCCGTTCCATGAATTACTTCATTTATTCGAAACAAATAATGTACATACAAAAATAATGCAGTATTTCTTGATTTGAACATGATGAGGCTTTGAAATAAATTAAAATCATGTGCTCCACAACATTTAAATAACATTTATTCATTTAATGATAAAATTATTATTAGCTAAAATTTTGAGGGATTGTAGAGAGGACCAATAGAATTGACATTATCTCATGCAAATGTGTGGATGAATAACTAATGTCATAAATATATAAGTTAAAAGTTTGATAATGTTAATATGGTTATTTGTTTTTTGTTAACATTTATTTATAAAATAACAATATATTATAAAATACATTTACTTATATATTTTCTTATAAAACATAATTAATCATATATCTCTTTAAATATCTTTGTGTTTTAGGGAAAATTCATTATATAATTTAACTAATCTTAAAATTGATCATGTAACATTTTTTTTTAACAAACAGTTTGAAACAAACATATTTTTATTACCTACAAAATTTTATTACTAAAATAACATTTCTATTGCTAAAATTTTATCATTTATCATTTATATTTTTTTCAAAAAAACATATTTTTTATTAACAATAAAGTTGGTAAAACTACATTTATACTTTTAAATTGTTAAACATAATAAATTTTTTCATATTTCTTGCACCGTAATCGAATCAATAAAAATTAAAAAGAAAAAACATAACACCCTCACCTTGTTGATTTGCTCGATTAACTTTTAAATATCTTCAAATTATTTCTATATTATAGAAAATGATAACCAAAACAACTATACTACATTGTTTAGTAAATTAAATTTTTAATTTTCTATATTCACAATTTTGACCCCAATTTCTAAATATATAATCAAATTATTATCTTTTATAAAAAACCTTGACAAATACATTTATCTTACACCCACATTTATCTCACACCCTCTTTTTTCATTTATCTCACACCCTCTTTTTTCATATATCCATTCACAACCTTATTCCTTCTTCCTTCAGTATACTCGTTCACACTCTATTCTTTCAATATACCCTATTCCTTCAATATCTCTTTACACCTTTAAAAATAATTAAAATTACAATATCCATTTTAAACAAGAAACATCTGCACATCATCAGCCCTCCACATACAACGCTTTTCAATTATCCTTTTTTAAATAGACAAATTGAAATAAGTATTTTAATTATTTTATATATGTTTTTATCGATATAATAGAGTTTAATTAAACAATGTTAAATGAGTAAGAATATGAAAAACATAATATAATAAAGTTTATAGAAGAAAGGAAAATTTTAATGTGTTTTTAAATATTAATATAATTAAAATGATAATTAAAATTTTTAATATATATGAATAAATTTTTAATTATTTATAAAATTAAAATATAAAAATAATTATTATAATTTTATATAATTATAAAATATAAAATATAAAATAAATCTATATTAATAAAAAAATCTATATTAATTTATATTTTATATTATTATAAATATATATAATTTTATAAATAATAAAAAATTATTAATTCCAAATTTTACTTCTCATTAAAATGTAAAGAAGTATACAAATCAATACATATAATAACCTATTACTATTATCTTTAACTATTTCTAAAGAATCTTGTCAAAAAACAAGAATGTTGTCAAAACATTAAAGTGACATGTTTTCTATTCAATGCTTTGTACATTTACAATGTTACGTAGTGAATAAATCTATTATCATTTGTGGGAGTGAAATTTATTATTATAAGGTAATTATGGTATCTCTAATTTTTAAGGAATTATGTCAAAATATTAAAATACTATTTTTTTTATTTAAAATTTTATATATTAATGCAAAATCATATTGGGAGTTATGGGTTGTTGATTAAAACATTTATTAAAGAACATTATTGGCCCTAAGAAAATATGGTTTGTGGAAGGAAGGCAAAGCATGGTTGACATCATGATCTATGAAATTTCTCATTCATTGCAAACTTCTCAGAAGCCAGGTATGATCATCAAACTAGATATATTTGAAGCTTATGATTGTCTTAACTGGAATTATTTTCTCAATGTATTGGACGCTTTTGTATTTTCAGCCAAATGGGTTAAATGGATTCGATCCTTAATCAAAACCTATTTTACTCCATTTTGGTGAATGGCTCCCCCACCCGCACCTTTCGAGGTTCCAAGGGCCTTAGACAAGGTGACCCAATCATGATGACATCATCACAACCCATGAAATTGCTCATTCATTGCAAAATTCCCACAAGTCAGGTATGATCATCAAACTAGACCTATCTAAAGCTTATGATCGTCTTAACTGGAATTATTTGCTCAATGTATTTGATGCTTTTGGATTTTTGGCTAAATGGGTTAAATGGATTCAATCCTTGATCAAAACCCATTTTACTCCATTTTGGTGAATGGCTCCCCCACCCACACCTTTCGAGGTTCCAGGGGCCTTAGACAAGGTGACCCAATCTCTCCTTTCCTTTTCATCATTTCTACGGAGGGGCTAAGTCAATATATAAAAGATGCGACAAGCACAAGGGAACTCAGAGGCATCAAATTGGGAACCCATGCCCCCCTCCTGACTAATCAACAATTTTTTGGTGACAATATGTTGTTTGGGAAACCCACTCTTATGGGGGCTCAGAAATTTCATAGTATCCTCGAAGACTTCCAAGATGCGTTAGGAACTAACATCAACCAGGATAAATCAGACATTTACTTCTTCAAAACCAATGTTTGTGTCCAAGCTCATCTGACTTGCACTCTAGGATTTTGGATTAGCTCCCTCCCAAGTTAATGTCTTGGAGTTCCTCTCACCAATAAATCTCTCTGAGTGGTTTGATGGAGGGATTTACTAGATAGGATAGATCAGAGGCTTGCTAACTAGACATTCAAGGAATTACACTTGGCAGGAAAAGTTATTCTATTAAATTATGTCTTACAAGCTCTTCCAGTGTAGCAGTTGTCAGTACTCCTAGCCCCCTAGAGCATTCTTAAAGATCTAGCCTCAAAATTTCTAAACATTCTTTGGGAAGGACTTCAAACACGGAATAAATGATCTTTGGTTGCATGGGATAATGTTTTCTTCCCCAAACTACAAGGAGGCGTGGGGTTATGACATCCAACAATCTTAAATTAGGCCATGGGCGAAAAATTGTGGTGGAGGTTGTTGCAAGGTGGTTCGAAAGTATGGAAACATATATGGTCTCACAAGTATGCCTCGAATATTAATGCAACAACGTTTCTAAGGGGGAAACACCTTCCAAATGGGTCCTCTATATGGAATATGGCACAAAGAAACAATTACCTCATCCAAGACCACAAATTGTGGGAAGTTAGGAATGACCAAACGACTCTCTTCTGGGAGGAATATTGGATGCAAATTCCACAGTTGCATAAAAAATAGGAGCTTAGGAAAATCTAGGCATTCATGATGGATAGTAGGGCCTCTACAGTAGAAAAATTATGTACAGACCAAAATCCCACGTTAGAATGGTGTGCATGGAAATAACTCGAGCATTGGTTGGTGTACCAGTAGTCACTCCCATGGGATTCATTGCTTTAGCTGATCCAGATCTCTTCAGCTACCGGAATTAACCAAGATCTTTTAATTTTGTGATGTTCACAGAATTTCATGTGAAAGAGTATAAAACAACCACATATGCATATTGTAAAAAGATGAAACATAATGACAACCATAAAATCCAAGAACAAACACACATTGATAATGGAGTTCACCCAGTGTGGGTTACTACTCCAGGCCCGATGTCGAGAGTGGAGAGGCTGCTTCATTAATGTTGTAAATGATTATGATGATGTACATGGTATATTCTTTGTCATTACAAGGATAAATATCCTCAACCAGAGTGGCATGTCTCTCCACAAGATGTTCTCCCTATTAGAACTTTCACTCCAATGGGCCTTCCTTCAGCATGACAAACTAATAAATTCTGACATGACGTGGCATGCAAGCATCCTTAAACATAATGGTATCAAGGATCTCAATAGTAAAAACGTCGTCTCAACAAATCAAAATAAAGACATGGCATCGCTGCATCATTTACCTCAACTTTTGGGGATGACTTAAAAATGTGAAGCTCAACTCGTGAAATGGACCGCACAGTTAGATTACTAGCACAAAAACTTGCAAAATCAAATATAAACTTGTCAAATTTTGATACTCACACCTCTGGCCCTTTAAGGGAATCATTTTAGCATCTCAAAAAATCCCTCGCTCATGGTTCCAACACCCCTAGGCAATCAGGGTTTCGCTCTCCGTCGGTCCCCATTGAAATGAGCAGTGAAAGATTTAAGTAGTTCTAGGAGGCAAAACGACCAACATCTGACCCATTGGCCCGTTGGTTGGCAACGTTGTGCTAAGGTAGTCGAGTTCTGGAAGTCCTGGGATCCAAACCCCATGTGACCCAGTTATAGCACACGAGATGTTAATTTTTAACAGCGGTTCTGCGGATAATACAAATCCGGCGGTCAATGTATGTGGTTCCACTAGGTTGGTTATATTTTGTATATTAATGTGGTTCGTGGTTGGGCAGATCTATCGGGGGTGGCCCGCCCACCCCATTTTAAATACATATTATATCAAACTTGTAATTTTTTTTTCTTCTTTTAGCCACAATAATTAATATTTTTCTGAGAAAATAAGGGATATTATAAAAATTAAAGAGGCAACAAATTCGCCTGTTTCAGTGGTTGGATTCTATGTGCAGGGAGTCTACCAAATTGTTGCCTCATTAGTGCCTACCACTTGGCTTAGTTTGACCCGAACTTTTACCAGCTATAACTTTAGCATATGAACATCGATTTGAGTTTAGTTTGCACTGTTGGAATCATGAATAGGAGCATTACGATCTAGTCCTAGTTGGGGTGAAATCTGGGAACTTTTATTTTTGATCTTTTCCATAGCCATTGCTGAATTCTAAGCGTATCTAGAGCCACCTGGATCACACACCCTCATCACATAGTACTTTGATGGAATCTATTATAGGGAATTTTATGCTTAATACCTCATTAGGGCTCTTGTTGTAAATATAGGACTTGATATGGTCAAGATCCAGTGAAGCAGATGTGGGTTGCTCTGAATCAGGTTCCCTATTTAGTACAATTACTCCATTTTCCACCAACCTTACAAAACTCTACTCAAACCAGAAAAATTCATACTCCAAAACAATTCAATTCTTTATTATAGCCATCAACAAATACAATGTGGGTCTTCATCTTAATATATGTCAAGAGAGTGCTTGGAACTAATTGAAATAAAAAATGGTTCTCTAAGAGTATTTACTAGATGAGTATTTGGTCATATATTCATAGCTCATGAAGCATCGAAATATAAATTTCCATGGCCAAAGGATTCAATCAAATTTTTCCAAATGTATGGATTTGCTTCATGTGAATAAAATATGTAAATTCAAACATGGGAGAAACTATCCAATCATTATTAATGAATGTATACAATTGGGAACATGAGGTAACCCATTTATGATGATAATGGGCACCAAGATACATAAACAAATCTAACAAGTGTGAATAGATGTACTGACATCAAACACATGTATAAATCTATCAATTAGAATTCATTAATCTATACCCATGATCAATAGTGAGGGAATTTTCCACTAATCATTGCAAGCCCCAATGTAATATAAATATATCTAAATCTCATTCATAGAGTAAATGAGTCAATGTTTATAGGAAGAGATTCTTAAAGTAATTCATCATGGCATCTCTCATAAATCAACATGTGCATGTATCAAGAAAATGATATGAGTTGAAGTTATTGGACAATGAATGACAAAAAAACACCACCAAATACACCTTCAAAATGCATCAAACTTAAATAGAACATGAGAAAGACCCATTATGTAGTTATCAATAATTAAAAATCATATTTATAGGTGAGGCACTCCAGCAATAAGGAAAATGGAATCTAAGTTATACTGTGAAACCTGCTACATGAATATAGGTTTTTTCATCGAACACAAAATATTCAACCATCGAATCATAGGTTTTTCTTCTTTTATCTTATCCTTGGTAGTTTTACTTTGTAACCATCTACTTTTAGGTTTAAGTTTCTTATGTTCCCTTCTCTTTGTCATTTATATACCTTAAGTCATTATGTATTTATATGTATCTTATTGGCTATTTATATCTAATTAATTACCCTCTTCCCCTATGTGAATATTTCACCTTCATTTATAACATGCTCGTGAATTTTCCTTATGAAACTCATGGGTTTCCCATGGCTTGTCTTAAGAAAACATGAAATTTTTCAATTAACAAAAATAAATTCAAACTCTTGAGTGGAAGACGTAACTTTTTCCCATAGCATCTTCACCAAATTTTATTGATACAAATAAGGTTTAAATTGGTTAGAAGAATAGGTAAGAGTCCATTGAAAATAATGTCATGTTGGACTAATTCATAAAGGAATAATTTTAGATTTTTGTTGTTTTCCCGTATTCAAATCCCGTTGGTTTTAAGTTTAATTTGACCTGGAGTATTATTGAAATATCTCAAATGTTTTCATAACCATAATAACATTGAAGAATATAAGTGAAGTACATTATGCAGATATGTAGCATACCTAGGGGGAATAGTATGGGCTACAGAGGGAGGTACCCAAGGGAATAATGTAATAATGGGATGGACCATAGTCAATAAATAAAGTGTTTAACTCGCATCATGTAAGGAACCACAAGTAGTTAGCAATAATGTGATAAGCCCATTTTATTAGATATATGGTATTGAGAGACCCATGGTATTATATATATGAATAATATATAGAGAGGCTAGAGACTCCCCATTGAGAGGTCAAGGCTTATTGTATTGGCAGGCATATGGCTTGTGGAGTGCTCTCCTTTCTTAAGGAGTGATTGTATGGTGTTACCCTACCTTAAGGGTTTTAACTAATAAAGAGAAGAAATCCTATATTTAGATCTATTACAAGTGCACTTATAATAGATCTGACCAGCAAATATATGAAAATAGAAATTAAATTCAAGAGCCAATATAAGAGAAGAATAGATAAACTTCAGATATTTATTAATATCAAAACCCTTAAGGTAGGGTAACACCATACAATCACTCCTTAAGGAAGGAGAACACTCCACAAGCCATATGCTTGCCAATACAATAATCCTTGACATCTCTCCATGGGGAGTCTCTAGCCTCTATATATATTCTTCATACATACAATACCATTGGTCATTACCATGGGTCTCTCAATACCATATATCTAATACAATGGGCTTATCACATTATTGCTAACTACTTGTGGTCCCTTACATGATGCGGGTTAACCACTCTATTTATTAACTATGGCCCATCCCATTATTACATTATTCCCTTGGGTACCTCCCTCTGTACCTGATATTATCCCCCCTAGGTATAATACAGTCTCAGAGAATCCTCTTTATATATTCTTGCCCAACAAACAAGTTGTAATTGTCTACCTACTTGTCATGCAGTACCATGTGTAGGAGGTTTGTCATCTTCCTGTGAGTTGCAATTGAGTGAATGAAATAGAGTCGTCTCTTGCTCCATTTCCCTAGATCAGGAAACCAATTTTTATTTCCCTTGCATACAACTTCTAAATCCGAATGGTACTAGCGTTCCCCAAATTCTTATGCTTCAAGAGTGCGAATTTCCTTTTGGACTTCAAAAGGCACTGAGTTGAATAAATTTGATGTTGATTGCCAACCAAAGAGACGAAACTAAATGCAAGTAGATGCCCTTGGCATGCCACCTCGCCAATTGATCATTCGTTGATGTGGAGCCATATACAAGGCAAACTGGCAAAGAGCATTAACGTAAACAAACTTTGACAATCGATTGACCTTACTGAATGGAACTATAGGCCGAACTCGAGATAATTTGACTTGAAGAACCCCGTTATGAGTGGTGTGCAGGTGGGTAAGGTGAAATTGAAATGAAAATTGATATCGTCATTGCACCTGCTCCCAACTAAGCCCAAGATGCAATAGGAGACACAATGACCATAGACCAGAGTAACTAAAAGAAAAAATGTTTGGCAGCCAAATTGTCACTTGATTGATAGAGATTGGAAGCTTTTTAAAACCAAACCAAAAAGGTGCTAGTATACCAGACTCCTACAAGCAACATGGGATAGTTGAAGAAAATACTAGATGGCTCGGAAGTTTGAAGGTCTTCAAAGGGTAAAATAACCACCAACTTAAAATATGGACTAGAGCGGGAGGTATGTAAGAATCATGCAAAGTACATTTGTGACCAACACTAATACCTTGCAAACTGTTGAAGCAATAACCACTAATTGTATAATATTGTAGGGACCAATAATTATAAAACCCACCACCTTCACATTTTCCTAAATGTTCACTTAGAAACAGTAAGTACCAAAACCAAAATAAACAATGATACAATCCAGAGATGACCATCACATATGCAGAAAGATGTTGTAGCTTAAAGAACCCTTGTGTACAGAGATATAGTAAGGAGGGGACGCAAATGTAGGTAGAGAATGATCCAGGGATGACCAACACAGACCTAGAACAAGATTGAAACTTAGAATGCCACCTCAAATCTTTAAGGTGGGTCCACCACCCTGACCTTACAGAGAACCAAAATGTTAAAATAACTAACTAGCAATTAAGTAAATGGAGCATGAATTCATGTTGAGGTTCAATGCCCTGATAAAAATAATGATTTTCTCACTTCCGAGGATCCTCCATCCCAATGCAGGGAATGATGGAGTCAATAATACTTATTTTAATTTATATATTTGAAAAAGGATAATTAAAAGTGGTTGTATTTGGAGACCCGACGTGCAGATATTTGTTATCTAAAATTGGAAAATTCACACAACTAAATAAATTTATATTTTTTTTAAATATAAGTGTTCCAAAATATTGTACAAGTGTGTAACTGAAGAAATAGAATTTTTTCAAAGCATGAAATTTTTTTATCACTCGCCCAAATATTTTACATATTAATCATTATTTTACACATTAAAAGTTTTTTAATTAATTAATAAATATATATTTTTTATTTATATAAATTTTATTTTAAATATTATATATTAATTTTTTATATTCATATTAGTTGTAGAATAGAATAAAGTCATAAAATAGTTTCGTGATTTGATGATTATAGGATGAGATAACTATATTTAGTAATAATTTATTTAAAAATGTAATTTTGTAAAAAAAAAAACCATAAAATGGGACTTAAATATCTTTATAGTAAAGAAATTAATCTAATATTAATGTAGAAAAAGATTCATATTAATATCATTTTCAATTTCAATATATTAAAAAATATTTAAATTCATACAAATTTATTTGCTAAAAACTATGTTTGAAGTTCTTTTCAAAATTTTAACATACATTCAAATAAATTTCTCAAATTTTTTATCTTCATATATTACAATAAATTCCATGTTATATAACGTATCCATGTTTGTCTTCGATATGAAGTAAATGTTCTATTGAACATTTGAAGGTGATCACATTTGTTTTTGATACTATGAAAAAAGGGGAATATCACTGGAATAGTTTCTTTTCGCATTCTCTATAAGCTTTTTATCAAGATATGATTTGATTGATTCTTATGAATTGAATATACTTCACTGTTCATCCACTAATAATGCATTTTATCCATCATAATTATCTCAATATCATGACCACATATCACTTAATCGTTTCTCATAAAGTTGTGTTGTAGGTCTTCCACTTAGATTGTTGTTTGCAAGCATAGTGGCCCATGATCCATGTGAATTGAATTTCCCCTATATGAATAACAGATTTTGCAAGTACGTTTTAACAGCACTTATTAAAATCTATAATATCTCTATCAAAACATCAAATTTTTAAGAAATTTTTTAATATTCCCAATTGAAAATGCTTAAAAAAATATGACTTATCAGCAAACTCCCAAACCATTTTTCTTCAAACATTATAATATGGATAGTTTTCGTTGTATGATGACAAGAAGATTCATTCATTTACAATTTGTTTTTAATATATATATATATATATATATATAGTGTGATGATCTGTCTAGTGGAATAACTATGATAGTTTATGGATTAATTTCTCAATAGTACACTAAAAGTGAGATTTTTCAAGGAAAGAAGAAAATTATCTCTAAGGCCCTTATAAAAAGGTTAGTCCCTTTTTTTAATGAAAAATTTCCAATGACAAGGTGAATCACTAATAAAGAGACAAGGAGATAACAAAATTCAATCCAAAATTAGTTACTTACACAACATAGCTACCTACGATAAGAGGAAAGATGAAAAACATGTGATCGGGTAGTTGGTTGCTTTATGTTCTTTATATGTAATTACATTCCTCTTTTCATATTTGCATGTGATAAAAACAACCAACCTTCCTCAAATACAAATACATACTTAATTGTAAATCATGATAAGTGGTTTAAATGAGGGCATGAATCCATAGAAAAATGATTCTAGTTACTAGGCAAATATTTTAGCCTCAAATAAAGAATTAAAAACAAATCATTGTAATTATCTGCAATATGATTTGGAGGGGGAAAGAAGAGAGATCTTCATAATTTTTTAAACCATGGATCAAAAATACACAATACACCTAATAATTTTTGTCAATTCCCTCATCACTTGAGTCTAGGTTTCTCTCGCCTCGACAACTTATATTGTAGTATACCTAGCGGGATGGTATGGACTATAGAGGGAGGTACCCAAGGGAATAATGTAATAATGGGATAGACCATAGTTAATAAATAAAGTGGTTAAGCTGCATCATGTAAGGGACCACAAGTAGTTAGCAATAATGTGCTAATCTCATAATATTAGATATATGGTATTGGGAGACCCATGGTAATGACCCTTGGTATTGTATGTATGAAGAATATATAGAGAGGCTAGAGACTCCCCATTGAGAGGTCAAGGATTATTGTATTGGAAAGAATATGACTTATGGAGTGTTCTTCTTCCTTAAGGAATGATTGTATGGTGTTACCCTACCTTAAGGGTTTTGACTAATAAAGAGAAGCAATCCTATATTTTGGGTTTGTCATTCTCTTGAGATTATTTACAGTTATTGACATACTAGTATCATTTCACATATTTACAGGTCATATCCATTACAAGTGGTATTAGAGCACTTTCTTGGGCAAAGCAAAAATATTTGTATTATTTTTTTTTTAGGAATTTTTTTGGGCGGCGAGTTGGCAGATCAGATCTAAAACTTCTGGTGCAAAATTTACAAAAACAAATTGCATATTTGAATTCTTTGCTAAAAAATATCCAAATTCAAAAAGAAATAGTCCAGATGAGGGAGATATCGCTGATTTAAAAATTAGCTATGTGCAGAATTTTTTCTAACGAAAATTCATGGACGTAGAATCTACAATATTTTTTTGCAGTTTTTGGTGGGGAATTTTGAGAAAGTAATTACAGATCTAGGATCCTCTTGAAAAATTTCTCAATTTGAAAAAAATAAATCGGTTGAATCAGAGTTCAGATGAGGGAGATAACGCTGATTTAAAATCAACTCCTTTTTTTCAAATTTTTTTGTGACGGCGGGATAGTTGGAATGCAAATCTGAAATTCCAGAGTGCCTGGATCAGGATTTATATCACATGGGAAGATGCAAAATGGTTGTTCCATTTCCAAAAATAGGATATAATAAGGATCATGAGAAATATTGATCGAGTTGTGTCCATTTTAAATTTTTGCCAAAGTGATTTTTTTCAAAACCCTCTTCATGGCTTCTAGCAATAATTTTTTTACAGGGAACGATAAGGGCCCTACTATTGAAGAATTCATAAAAATACAAAAGTCATTATGGCCAAAACATTGGAAATGTGTATGGCATATTTTTGAAGACGAGACTGCCATATGGTGGTGCTCAATTAACAATAAGAAGTTGTTAAACCTTACTGATGAAGAATTTGAAAATTCCTTTTAGAAAAATGGTCTCATGCTGGAAAACAAGATAATGAGAAACATGTGGGGTTATTTTCTACTGGTATCTCCTTATTACAGGTTCATGGATGTATTCAGAAGGAGAAGATCATTGTGTCTATAAATTCTAGTTGCAAGCAAAATCTTATAGATGTTAATTTGGAAAAAAAATTGCAAGTTCTAGAAAAACACATTGAAAACACACAGATTGATAATGAGGATGTTCAAGTTTATAAATATTTGAATATTGTTATGGACAAGTATGTATTGCATTCAGATTTTTATCCTTCAGATATGGCTAATGTGTATATTTCTTTGGGATACCCTTGGATGGACTCTGTTGGTACTATTAATATTAATGTGCAGAAGAAATTCCTAAAGCTCCGGGATTAAAAAAAAAGAAAAAAAAATTACATTATAGGATATTTCTATTAATAAATAGGTAGAGTCTAAGGAGGCTGAAGCAGAAGATGTTCCAGGGACTGACACATCAGATGAGGAATCCATGGTTGAAGTAATACTGGAAGATAAGAAACAACAGCAGGTGACACAACATGTACCAGATACCAATCAGGCTCAATTAGGTGGTGAATTAAAGAAAGATACACATTAGTTAAAACTTCAGCATATCACCACCCACATCACCCAGCAAGAAAACAATGAACAAGATGGCAACGAATTAGCAACAAGGACAACAACCCCTGCATGACAGATAAAGAAGTGCGACAATCCACCCACAGCACATCAACACAGAGAAACTGCCAAGATCAACTCCCATCTCAAGCAAGCGAGGCATCAAATAGATCGAGTAATCACCTGTCTCTCGAATGGCTAGATGCACGTGCATGATACCAATGGATTACTCTTTTGAGTAGATCTTATTATTTGTGTTATTCTTATGTTTCAGGGATGAAACATGTTTAACGGGGGTGGAATGTAGTATACCTGGGGGGATAGTATGGAGTACAGAGGGAGGTACCCAAGGGAATAATGTAATAATGGGATGAGCCATAGTTAATAAATAAAGTGGTTAATCCGCATCATGTAAGGGACCACAAGTAGTTAGCAATAATGTGATAAGCCCATTGTATTAGATATATGGTATTGAGAGACCCATGGTATTGTATGTATGAAGAATATATAGAGAGGCTAGAGACTCCCCATTTAGAGGTCAAGGATTATTGTGTTGGCAAGAATATGGCTTGTGGAGTGTTCTCCTTCCTTAAGGAGTGATTGTATGGTGTTACCCTACCTTAAGGGTTTTGACTAATAAAGAGAAGAAATCCTATATTTTGTGTTTGTAATTCTCTTGAGATTATTTACAGTTATTGGTATACTGGCATCATTTCATATATTTACAGGTCAAATCCAATAGAGAGACATTCGTTATGATATGACTGAAATTGTAGTGAGGCTCAACAAAATGGAACGCTACATTGTTTCAGATTCCAATACTAATACGAAGGAACCCCATAATGGTGAAGCAGTCATCAATGCAGCACCACTCTATGTGGTTCATGAACCTCCTTCCTTAGTTCCTTTAGTGATTATATTGGATGACTAAATTTACCTATGTTTTCTAGTTTTGGTTTGGTTAATTGTCTATCAAGCATTCTCACCACTCCCTATATAACTATGATTGTTTTACTACATCGCTATTATGTCCTTTTCTGTGTTACTGTTACGTCCTCTTTCTAATTGTCTACTAGTAGAGTTTCAACTTACATGTTAAAAATGAATTAATGATTTTTTCAACCTAACTAATTTTGGAAAATATCAAACATCTATGTTATTATTCACTTTTTAAACTTTAATTCTAATTATGGTCAGTGAAATATTGGTTATGGTCTCATTGTATAACCCAAAAAAATCATAACTTTCAAGAAAGATCATATATAAATTACTCTTCTTTTTAGTATATAAATAGAAATCCTAACAATTACGCAACAAAAAACAAACCTATTACTATGTTCTTTAACCATTTCTAAGGAACATTAAAGTAACATGTTATGTATTCAAAACTTAGTACATTTATAATGTTACATAGTGAATAAATCTATTATCTCTCGATGGGAGTGAAACCTATAATCTACATTGTTATCTTTAACGATTTTCAAGTAACCATGTCAAAATATTAAAATGATATGTTTTTTTATTCAAAACTTTGCATATTTAGAATAATACACCATCAATAAATTTACTTATTTACTTTTTGGATGGAAGAAAATTTATTACTATTTCAAAATAAGTTAATTTTTTTATTTTTAAATAAGGAAAAAATTATTTTTTACTTTATTTTGTAAAATATCATTTATAAAAAAATTCAATCCAAACTTTTCTTTCTAAAAAATATTTTTATAATACACTTATTCATCATTAATCCAAAATAAACATATTACTTAATATTATAAAAAATGAAAATAAACAAACATCTATCACTCTAACATCCCAACAAAATTTCTTAACTAATTACTATTCACTTATATTAAATTGTATATATATTACTCATTATATTATTATACAACTACCATTGTCATGAAAGATGTCTCATAATTCTCTATTAGATCTTTCTAAGAATTAACTTGTGTTAAAAACAAAACTAAAAACTTTTCACTATTACATCATATCCTCTTTATATATTTATATATAAATAAATGAATGAATGTACAATAATAACTCCATTGATTGTGATTATAAAGTTCATCCTTCTATGAGTGAGGATCCTCACTCAGTGTATTGTGTGGGCAAGAGCTAACGAGCTTGCCATAGGGGTCATAGGGCATTAAATGTCGGCTTAGCTGCATGCTTTATAACGCGATAACACACGCGTGTGGTGAGTAGATAAATAAAAAATAATAACGGTGTGTTATCGCATTATGGAGCATGCAGCTAAGCTGACATTTAATGCCCTATAACAAGCTCATTAGCTCTTGCGGTATTGTGTGGTATACATATTGTCGCTATAATCGTACAAACACTAAAATAATATTTTTTTCTTGCATATAGTGATCAGTGATCAAATTTGAACACATCAGAGCCCTTCAAAGGGCCTCTGGCACGTCACAGAAGTAGGGAGAAAATTTTACTAGTCAAAAAAAAATTAAAATTTGAATTTTTCCATTTTAAAAAGAAATTGGAATAATATTATAAATTTTTTTAAGAAGGGCTGTTAAGTTGTCAACTCGTCTATTTTTTTTTTAAATTTCATTTTTTCTGAAATCCAGACTTTGAGAATTTCAATTTCCAACTGATGTGCCTCTATCACAAATTACAATAGTTAAACTTGTAAATTTCCTTACAATAGTTAAACTTCTAAATTTCCTTTCTCAACTGATGTTAAATCCCATTTCAGAAACAACAGTTTCCAAGTTGCTCCCATTTCAAAAACAGCAGTTTCCTTTTGAATTGCATTTTCTAATTTGGGCCTAAAGCTTTCCATGCTAGCTTCAAATGAAATAAAGCTAGATTCAAATGGAATAAAGCTTTCCATGCTAGCTTTTATAGAAAGTCAGTGACGATCGAGATTAGGGCCAACCAGTGCAGAACGAAGAGGAAAACATTTCGGAAACAAAAGTATTTCAATGAAACACATTAGGTTGTTCCTATGTTGAATGGATGGATGAATTAGCTCGTTTCTCTGTTGAATGGATGCATAAGGTACGAGAGATCTGAACTTTCTTCATATTAATATGAACAGCAATTGGAATCTCTAATTTTTCTGGTTTCTGTTTCAGTAATTCATTTGTTATTTGTAGGTGTTTCTGGATTAACATTTCTTTGTCAATTTGTTTTTAATTTCTTTATTCCAGCGTCGAGGGCAGAGCATTGGGTGAAAAGCACCTAGTGAATAGTAACAATACTACTGTAATTTCTTGATTCCAGCGTCTAGGGCAGAGAATTGGGTGCAAAGCGCCTAGTGAATAGTAAGAATACTACTACAGAGTCATACTTTTTTAAGGTATTATATAGTGTGGTGTTTATGGATTTGATTTCTTTGTGAACAATAATTCATCTAATTATTTTCAAAATTGGTAAGGTGATTTGTTTGTTCATTTATTGTTTTCAGTGACTTTGTTAAGTGTGTAGGGTGGAGAGTTTCCTGTACAAAGGTTCCGGTGAGCACTGTTTCTCTCAAGCAATATCATTCTAAGGTACCTTCCCAACTTGTCTAGACTTTTCTCTAGACTTCTGCTCCTATTCTTCGTGATTCTGCTAGTGTTGGTGCAGTCTGTTCAATTAGAAATTATCTCACGAGAGAGCTGCATTTTTTTCAAATTCTGTCATTATTATTTTTTATCTATTACTGATAAAAACCATTAAGGCTTAATAGCTTTCTATTTCATAATGGTAAAAATCACCGCGGCTTAATAGCTTTTCATTTATAAGTCTATGTGCTCAGCAATAGCAAGGTGTGGTTATACTATGTTTTAGAGTTTTTAATTGAGATTTGGTAAAACAATTTTTGTTGGATTATGTTATTTCAATGATCCATGTTGTTATATCATGTTTTGGAATTTTTAGTTAGAATTTAGCAAAATCATTTTTATTAGATTATATTATATATATATATATATATATTCAATGAAAAATCAAACTATGATTCTAATAAATTTCTGCCAAACAAATTTGATAGAAAATATCATAAAAACCCTGATAACATAGAATAGTTACACCAGCGCTTCACAATCAATAGTTGCAAGTGTGAGATGTTACAACAGATTCGATTTTGACAATTTTACTTGTATGGAATTGGAAGAACTGAGGTATTGAATTAAACATTGTACTAAATACTGATATAGTGAAGTTATAAAAGAAACTTTGGTATGCACAGGAGAAACAATCTATCATAAACATCTTACAAGCCAGAATGAAAGTTTTCCATACAACATTGTTGGAATTGGAGGTATTGTATTGAACAATGTACTACATACACACACACACAAATATATATATATACACACGGTGTGCTCAGTGGAAAGATTCTATCATTAAGTAAAACTGTTAATCTCGCAAAGTCTCAAACAAAAAATCCATAAACAATACACATTAACCTCACAAATTCTCAAACAACATATAAGAAACGACATGCTAAGCATTGGAGAATTATTACATTCGAACTTGGAACTGTTGTATAAAAGAAAAGTACAATATATAAAAAATTGAAGCCTTTCAAATGCTGGCAATTGAATATTTATAGAAGATCAAAAAGCATGCCTTGAGTTTAGATTAATTACCATATGCAACAATTATATATTCTATTGTAAATGCAGATCAATAGGTCTTCAAGCTATTCTTGTTGGAAGGGAAGTCTAGTGAGAGGAAACACCAATTCCTACTCCAAATAGATTAGTACAAGTTCCTTCTCTAGGTGAATTAGTACAAAGACCAGGAAGTAATGATACAACAAGATAAATGTCAAACCACAAAAGCAAAGGCAGCAAGACATTACAAAATATGAATGATAGAAATTAGTTGTGGTAAGGGAATTCCTGGCCCGCAAGAGTGGAATTGTAAGTTGTTGAAATGAAACAGATAAAGAAGGGCAGAACTGCTGTTTGCATGAAGTCCAAACAACAGAGAATGCAACAAACATGTTAAAAAGGGGCCATTCTTGATGTTGTAAGGCAAGGGAGAAGAGTTTCTTTTATCAAAGAAAAAAATGCTTTGATGTGGTAAGCATGTTTTTCTTAACTTTGTGAGTATTATCATAAAGTTTAGTTTAGTTGGGTAACATTTAAGGAATAACTCTTCAGCTAAGGTGCTGAGTGTGGGTGAAGGTATTTATTCCACCCAAGATACTCAGTTAATCCCAGAAACCATTGGAAACCTCTATATATGAGCAAAATGGCCCTGTTACTCTTAGAAACTTGAAGAAATCTGGCTATCTGAGCAAAATGGCCCATAGATGGCAAACATGTCCTATTGGGGAAGTTGAATTGATGTAAAATATAACCATTCCTTAGAGCAACAAGGAGTTCCATCTCCTTAGATACTTTATTCAAATGCCACATTTGTTTTACTCATAGCTCAAAAACTACCAAAAGCACTCTTTTTGTCTAATGTAGCATGTTTGTAATTACAAATCCCATTAACCATAGTTTGATCATGCATCGAAAGAATTTCCTTTTACTGTTTGGATAACATTGTATTTCTTACACATATTTTCTTCACTACTCATATCAATTTAATATGGCAATTTCCCATACCACATCAAATGACTCTTGGCATAGTGGAATTTGTACTGTGAAATCATCTTATTGAGGCTCTTCTGCCCCATGTTTTCTTCAACTGCATGTTGAGATGTAAAGTTTTTCTTTCATCTCAAACTAATTCTTTTTTGGATGTTCTTACACCAATCTCTGCGTAATATAACAGTAATTCAAAGACAGAAAACATAACATTTGGTGAACATAAATGTTATGAACACAGTTGCCCTATCACTTGTTAGTTACAATGCGTATGAATTGTATGATGAATATTAGACTTGCAGATGTGTTGGAAGGGGTTATTGTTCTTGATAAACTGAGGAATATCTTGTAGCTTGCAACATTGTCAAGGCATCGGAAACCAATAGTATGTTGTCTTCGAACTCAATATTAGTTCCAAACTATTACCGATTCACCATGTGTTAAAAAAAGAAATTTGAAGATAATTTACTGTTGTCAATTGAATTGTTTCTTTCTTTTATGCTTTTCATTATGGAAAGGCTACCTGAATGTGCACCCTTCTAAATAAAATTAAGACTTGCCCTTCAAATTTGATCACTGATAGCGATATCATCATTTACCATGTTCCAATTGTGGTTAGCTTTCCCGGTAACGATATGTATCCTTTTCCATAAGTTAACTCTACTTTGGAAGGTTTGCATCGGTCGACAGCATTCAATTGTTTAAAGAGATCCCAAAAAAACACACAACACTCGAATCATGGCCGCGGTATTCCTTGATTTTTGATCGAATGAAAATAGAGTATATGAAAGTATTTGTATCTTCAAAGAGTTGCAATATGAATGAGGATATTGCAGAGCTGCTCAGGCTGTGAGAAAAAGGGAGAATGGTCGCTGGCATGCATTTTGAATACCTTCTCTGGAGGATTCTGTTCTATGGTGTACTCCTGGTGCTCTGGAGGGAACAATCTGTCCTTCATTAACATGATGTAAAATCTTCTGATACTCCCATACTTCTCCTCTGATAGCTTCACGATTTCCACCGAAATCGGGAATGGCGTTGAACTTAGAAGAGATTGTGCCAGGCTTGCGTCCTATGGTGTCAAGTAACACGGACAAGAAACAAAAAAATTCCTCGGTTAAAATTAGTCAACAGCAACTTTTAATGTCGCAGAAACAAATACACACACCATGGACATATTGCAATTTTTACTCTCACACACCCACATCACACAGCGCTGCGCTGGAATCCAATAGAGGGAAAATCAATGCCTAAATACCTCATCAGGGCTCTTGTTGTAAAGATAGGACTTGACATGGTGAAGTGCCAGTGAAGCAGATGTGGTTTGCTCTGAAACAGCTTCCCTATGTAGTACAATTACTCCATTTTCCACCAGCCTTGCAAAGCTCTGCACAAACCAGAGAAATCCATACTCCAAAAATAATTCAGTTCTTCATTCAAAGGGGCTGAGCGCCCCAAGTAATCTGCAGCATAATTGCATCCAACTTTTACTAATATAGTATCAGGTTTGAATGAAAGGAAATCCGCAACACACCTTTGGGTTAGTAGAGGTAATTGTTACGAGGCGTAAATGCAGATACGAAGATTGCCTCGGAGATCTTTGTTGGATACATCTCCATCGCATATGATAATGGGCATCCACCCAAGCTGTGACCCACAAGAGTCAGCTGCCATACATTTTATTCAAAGATTGTCAGTGCCCTTCAGAAGCCATAATAAAATCAAGAATGAGAGCATGATGAAGGTCAGTGATCTCCAAAAGTTAATTTATGTGTAGTAGAGGGTTTCAAACTATTCTTGCAATCTCATGAAGCATGTCTAAAAGGTTTTATCTATGGTCATCTATCCCAAACCTTCTAAGAGGTAAGCATCAACCCTTTTAGCCCATGTCTAGTAGTTATAAAATTATTGTTCTTGATCCTACAAATGATAGGTTATGTTACAGAGAATCCAACTACCTTCTCATCATTCTTGAGGTTACTGATATAATCGAGCAGTGGCTTTGCATAGTGTGCAATTGAATTGACTTTATTTGTGGGGGCTAACCTGTTTATCCCATTGGAGGTGAGATCCAGGGCAGCCACTCTGTGCCCCTTTTGCTTAAGCAGAGTAACAATTTTATACCAACACCATGCTCCATGCCCAAGTCCGTGAATCAACACAAAGTGCTGTTGGCTTCCTTCGCCTTCTTGACCAATTTCACCAAAAGCGTTTACACTCAGATCAACTCATCACGGGGCTCCAGTATTGTTTTCCTGCAAATGGGAAACCCTAAAACAAAACAAAAAAGACGAAGCCGATAAAGTTTAGAGATTCGAATACCTGTAAATGAAAAGCAAGGAGAAGAATAACACCAAAAGCACCAACAGTCCTACTCAATTGCAGCAACATCTTAACTGTAAAGTTGGTAGCTCCTTTCTGAAAATCTACGAGAATTAGATGGGTATGCTCAACAAGGGAGTATTAGATTCTCTAATATAGGTGGTAAAGGAAAGAAGGGCCAAGAGTGCTGTACATGGAATATCTCAAAACGAGTAGGGAAAAGTAAGTCAAAGTCGGTGGGGTAGAAAGTCATGGGAGGATGTGAGAAGCAATATGACGCGTGAGTAAATTGTAACAGTCCATTGGCCAACTTCATTAAAGGAACCAAAGATGCCCTTAATGAGATCAGAAAACCCCAATGGTCGGAGTCGGACGAATCGACAAAAGCGTTTCTACACCTTCCCAATATAGTTGGATTTACATTTTATTCATAATTTAAACTTCTTAATAAGAGAGATACAAGTAGGGAGATTTCAATTGGGAATGCTTTGGTGTATAATATTTCATTTTCATTTTTCACTGTGCTGTCCAAGGACTAAATTTTTTTTTATATCAAAAATAAGAATTTGAATCATTGAAAATTATATAGTTGATAAATATGTATTATAAAAAATATTTTATATATAATTGAAATAGAAATTTGTATTCAATAGAAATAATGTTAAAACTATGTATATTTTTAAAGTGGTAATAATGACCCGGAACAACTCTTTTAAATATGCGTTTTATATATTTATATTTTTATTAGTGATTTAACATTTTAAAATAAAATACAACAATAAGAAAGAACATTCAAACTTAGTGAAAAATGGACATTACCTTGTTCTTTCTACCCATAACTTGAATGAGGGAGCTTGGAATTTTAATTTGCATAAGGTCTTGATTTTTGATAAATTATTTCATCTTCTATTAATGTTGCCTAAGTAACTTCTTGGTGTTGTGGTTATTAAAGGCAAAAGAGAATGATTCTATATGCTAAGAGAGAACCAAAGAATGAAATTTTTGGCACTCAACCTCTAATGAACCAATCCATTCGTTTTTATAAACAAGGAGAGTCATAATATTAGGATTGTGTCTGGTGTTGGCATACTCAAACTCAATGATTTTGGAGGACAGCAACATTACTACAGGATTGTTGGCCTAGTTTATATATTCATGTTTGTAGAAACGTTATTTAGCTTCTTTAATGTCATTAGTGTCCACAACTAACATAAATCTTCATGTTTGTAGAAACCTTATTTAACTTCTTTAATGTCATTATTGTCCACAACTAACTTTGTTAGTGCTTCCACGTTCCCACCCAACCCCTTGGACATTCTAAGTTGAATGGGAGGTGTTACTTTTAATTAATATTCGCACCCACCCCCTTGGACTTTCTAAGTTGAATGGGAGGTGTTAACTTTATTTAAATCGACATCAATCGTATCATTATGAAGATGGGGTTATAAAAATCGTTCTTTCCAAAAGTTAGTGAAATTAACTTTGGACAACGCCATCACTTTTAGCTTGTCAAGAGCTTTCCAATGATATAAATTTTATCCCAAGCTTATGTCCAAATCAAAAGTTATGCACATTTAAAGTTTGATCATTTAATTGTTGCTACATAGGCAAGGACCTATCACATAGCACCCATTTCCCAACCCAACCTCACCCAGGTGGATCCATGTCATTGGTCATCGATGTGGTCATCACTAAATCCACATGGCACCTTCAAAATCACCTAAACCGTGGGCCCCACGAGTCCATCCATTTGCTTGTAATTCCATTGTTCCCTTTATATCCAATTTTGGTGCAATCTGAGTCTACCGAAAATTATCATATAACAAAACGTTTGAATCTCTGCATTCCCTGATCCATTCAAATCATTGTCAATCCACTCATCCAAGCGTGGCCGACATGTTGAATTTTTGTAACTATGTTTGGTCTTCATAATGTATATTGATTTTTGTAAAGCATCTTCTTCATGCTAGAGTCAAAAGAAAATTATATTTTTGAGTCATGCCCATTTGGAATTTTAGAAGAGAAAATTTTGAATTTATGAAAGTTAATATTTTTTTTGCTTCAAAGAATGAATTCAACCTCCTCCTAGTCAAGCTGACCCAACCTCTAAGAGGCACCTATTCGACCCATTGGATCACTATAAATAAAAGGGACTCGTCTCCCTCAAAAGGCAATTCACATATCTTTTGTCTAAGAGAAATTTTAGATCTATTATCTTCTGTGGTTCTTCCTATTATGAGGTAACAAGGAAACTCATTTCCGAGCTTGGTGAATGGCATATTTTGAGGCTCGGGAAGGGCCTATTATGAAGCTAGTACAGTGCCACTTCTCAGGCATATTATTATGTTTGGGCATGCCAATAAGCGAAGAAACAAGGAAATCCTAAGGAAATATTATGAGACAAATAGGCTAAATTTCTAAGGTGCAATGGAATTGCAGGGAAGAAATTGTGAATGAGGAAGAAGGACAAAATTCTTGGGCAAAACAAATAATATTTCCTGGGCTAGTTGACTTGACTAGGAAGATGGACCAGCTTTGACCTAGTTGTTAACTAAGATGTATCTTTGTTTGAATTGAAGAATTTATTTATTAATTTTTTTTTTGATTTTCTTCCCCATGTGGGTTTCCCCAGGGTAAAATAATGTATTCTTGTGTGGTTGTCTTTGTATGATATTCAGGCATATTTTTATTGTTGAAGTTCTCTGTGTAATAATTTTATGATACATAATGAATGTAGGATAGTATTTATCTAAGAAAGAATAATAAGAAATATTTATCACACTAGATAACTCCTTAAAAGTGAACTTTTATTAGAGCGTTGGGTGAAAGAGCGGTCCTAATCTGGGAACCCATTATGGAAAGTTCCCTTGTTTCACTGCTAGAAATAAAATCATGTTTTGCTAAAAGGATCAAATTTTTCATCTTGCATAAAAGACCTCGGGATTTGAATAAGCCTCATAACTTGTAGAACCTTATCATGAACGATATTTGTGTTGTTTGCACAACTTGATACAGTTGGGCAATGGAACATGAAAGGAGAAATTTTACATTTCAATGGATTTCTACAAGTATAGAGTTTTGGAAGACTAAAAGTCTTGGATATGAAATATTATAGGGTTTTAAACATTTGGATATCTAGGGTTTGTAAACCCTAATAGGAAAAAATGACTTGAATAAGAAATTTCCAGGGTCTATGATCAAAACCCTAGGATTGAACCTAGACAAATGTTTTCACTTAAAGAAGAAACCCTAACCCTAGCAAGGAAGGAATGTCGTCATGATGATGATTTGGATGAAGTTGTCAAAGTTGTAGATGCATGCAAGAAGACTAAAGATCAAGAGGGAGATGAAATTATTATCAAAGATAAGTATTATTATTACTTTTGTTTTACTATTAGTTAGTCTCTTGTCTTTGAACTTTTGCTTGGTTGTAATTGTTCTTCCTTGGCCTCCTAGTGAGGATTAGAGGTATATATTGAAGGCTGTGAAATCTTTGGTAGTAGGTGGAAGAACAAAGAAAATTTGTAACAAGAGGAATCTCCCATAAATAGGGATTTGTGATGAGAGATATGGTAATGGATGAGATTTGGACTCAAAGGCAGTAGAAAAATCAATAAGATTAAAGTATACCTCGATATATAATAGAAATAAGTGAATGTTAACTTCCAAGACAAAATATGATTTATGGAAAGAAGTAAAACATGAAGGTTTACCTTAGTGAGAGGGAAGAAGACTATGGGGTTAAGTACATGTCTATTAAAATGTTATTATATTTATGATTTATGTTTAAAACTACATCATATGGATGTAGAGATCGTCTTCCTCAATAAAATAAGAAGTGTGCATAAGATCTACCTCAATCCAGTGAGGTCCATGAAGAAGTCTTATACTTGTAGGAAGAAAGAAGGCTTTGTATATGCTCCTCATATTTGATACAATTGGTTCGAGGTTGATCATATATATATATATATATATATATGTGATGTATTTTCTAATGATAGTAGAAGAATCCATGTGTCAGAGACAACAACATTAATTGAAAAGAGGAAGCAATGAAGGCTTTCTCAAGAACCCTTGCCTAAGCTTTAGAGGGATTTTATATTTGGATTGAAAGTGAAGGATTTTGACCACCTAACCAATGCACTTTATTAAGCATTGTTGAGCCTCAAAATTACTCTTTCCTTAGCAACTCTTCTCATTCCTTTTCTTTGTTTTTCCATAAGAAAGATGCATTCTCATCACTAATAACTGGTATATACTGTCTTGAGGAGGACATTTAGTGATTTACATGTTATGCTTTTTATGTTTTTCTATTTGAATAAATTTTTGTATATTAGCTGTAGAACGCAACCTATTTTGTAGCTAACCAACTCTTCCGCAGCTACCTCCATGCTCTAACAGGTTCCATGTGTCAGAAGGAGAAACTAGCCACATGGTCAGCTTTGAAATCATCATGAAATGGACCCTATCTTATTCATTCAACCCAGTTCAACAAAGAAGATGGCATAAGACTACGGTCAATGGATAAGTCAAACATAAAGAGACCGAGGGTAACAGGACTCTATTTCGTGGTTAATTAATGTGTTTCACAGTGATGGGAAGCGTTATCCAGAGCAACTACTTGTACCTACGAACTCCAACAGCCACCTGTACAAACGAATCCAACAACCACCATGTCTTGGATTTATTTCTCCAGCAGCCGATGTTGTAGGGAAAAGTATCCGACTCGGATGACCCTATCCCAATCTAAGGGTGACAGTTCCTTAGCAACAACTGTAAAACAAACTACTTAAGGTTTACTTCTTTATGAAAACAAAAGAGAATGGAGAAAGCACTAACCGTTGCCTTGCGCTTAATGTCGAATCCAAACTCTTCTCTTTGGCCACTTGCTCCTAGCTCTTTGTTCTTCTGCTCGCCCAGCTACGATGAGATCCTGCAAAATAACAAAGAAGGAAACTACAAGAGGCATGCAATCATAACTGGTTCATGGATTAGTGTAAACCAAACATGCAATCATCGCAATATATAATTGAAACAAGAGCACATAGAAGAACCTCAATAGCTTTTATTAATGAAGAAATAAAGGTTCTGAGAGTATTACAACCATTGAAGGCTCCAACCCAGCAACACCTCCCAGCAGAAAGAATTGCTCTTCTTCACCTCTCTCAAACAATCACCCAATAACTCAATAGTGAAACCAACAGCATATCATTACTTTGCACAAAATTCCAGCCTCCTGAGCTCATAGGAGAGAGCTCAATATATAGATGAATTGAGAAAGGATGAGTCAGCTTGCAACTGATGTGTAGCTGCCTTGTGTCCTCTCTCTCTTCAGTTAATCTTTAGTTGATCTTCAGTTCTTGAGTCCACTTGGAGAACTTTGCTTCCACTTGGAGAAACAGAGCCTCTGACTCATCACAAGGCAAAATACCTGATCCAAGTGTCATTTTTGGAAGATTCCAAAGCAATGACTAACTGTGCCACTTGTCCCTTCTCGCTCAGCGCAGGTGGCCTTTGTCCCACTTGCTTTGCAACGCAGGTACACCATGGAGCAACTGAGTTTCAGCGCAGAAACCTAGTGGAGCACCTGCTTCGATTTCAGGATTGCTTGTTTTGAGTGTTTTCAGGTGGAGAACTGATCTGAGAGCTGTTGGTTTGCTGACCTTCTTCCTCTAGGGGTAGGAACATCATGTTTAGGGAACTTTGGATCCCTTGGATTATTGACAATTCATGCTTGTTGCTGTAAGGCACAAAATTGTCTATAACAGATGCCCCCTAAAGTATGAGGTCGTTTATTGGGTGAAATGCTTTATTGAGAGGATCCGAAGTTCATTCAATCTGCTGAGAAGTGTCCTGTAATAAGATACAATACAATACATTATTTTTCATACATTTTTCATGATCTAGCTGAGGTGGGCATTCCCATGCTCAGCTTTATAAATACATTTTGGTACATAGAACAGACGATCGTCTGATTGTAGACTGATAATTCTCTGCTGAAATTATCATCCTTTGAGAAGGATGATCATCTGCTGTAATGGTGTACATATCAAATGTCTTTATGTTCTGAATATATATCGCAGCCCGGATGGATGAAACTAGATCCGGGGTCTTCAATCTCTTCCGATCTTCACTCGATGTACAAGTCGATCCATGTGAGAATTTCTTGAAGTCGAACATGGAAAGACATCGCTTGATTACCGGTCAATGATGTAAACTGTTAACAAGCGCGAGAGGAGTCACCGATAAGGATGATGACTCTCAAGGTACGGCAGTACAATCCACATGGTGGAAATAAAGGACTTGGCGTCGACCACCATGCAAAATCTTCTGGTCGAAGGTCATTGATGTATACCTGTCGCCGGAAGTGAGAAACTTGCCATTGAGGCATGCAAGCTTCAAAGTACTGAGGGGGGTGTTCCTAGATCAACTCCTTGGATAATGAGCTGATGTCGACAAGGAGCGATCCGTCAAAGGAGGGCCTTAATGAATCCCACATCAGTGACACGGAACGGAGCTAGTGATTGTGATGAGGTGAAAACAAACTGTGATGTATGATTCAGGGTGGCGGTCATGAAGTGGATGAAGGATAATGTATGGCAGTGGGTGGAACACGGTTGACTCTTTACAGAACCACATCTCTTGAACATATAACGACACTGATGTGATGGATTGGTAGCATTACCCCAATTGTGGATGGTGTGGCGAAGACCATGGTTATGAGACCGGTGAATGAAACAACCCAACCCGATGTGATACGGAGGAAAAAGTGTCATGTTCAAGAGCGACTTGCTACCATTAATGCTGTGAGGTTCTCCCAATTTTTCCCCAGTCATTGCTGACCAGTACCTCTTTATTTTTGTCAAGCTTGAGGAGGATAACATATGCTTGTTCTATAACCTGCCCTTCGGGCAAGCCCATCGCTATGTTTTAACGAGCCTAGCGATAGGGAAACTCGTTCTCGTCTAAAGACAAGTTTGTCGCTATTTAATCATTTTAACGAGTCTAACGACAAAGAAAACTCGGTCCTTTTCATTTTTAGAGAGTCTGAAAAGGTACGAAAAGTTAACTCCAAAATTCCTTTTTCGTCTTCTAATCCCTTAAGTCCGAAAAAGTATAAAACAATACAGAAGGGATGAATTTTCGATTGCTTTAACGAGCCGAACAAAACAAGCGCTCGATCTTTTTGTGCAATAATCCCTCAGGTCCAAAAAGATTAAAATCTAGAGGAGGGATAGCTCTTCCAATCGTTTAACGAGCTGGAAGGCCAAAACTCGGCAAACTTTTCATATTTTACGAGTCAAGAGAAAAGAGCTCAAAGAAGACTCGTCTTTTGAGGAACGAGTGATAAACGGGGATAGCAGCAGATTCCAGGTACAGGTTGGAATTTTCCAATCACGGCAGTGTCACAAGGATGGCTAAGTGAAATCACTCTTCGCAGCTGTTCCTCAAAATGGGTAAACAAACATATGGAGATGAATGATTGGCCAAATGAACGGATGGAGGTGAGATTGCAAGAACACGACCAAGGGCTTTAATATGGCTGTCAAAGGTTACATTTACCAAGGTTATTTACCGGTTCATTTTTTCTGGGTGAGCTTGAACTCTAGGGAAAGATTGCTCACAACTTATGTTTATTTTTTAACGAGCATGAACTATGTGCTAAAACTGCTCGGATCTTCCGTTTATTTTTTAACGAGCATGAACTGTGTGCTAAAACTGCTCGATTATGGGTGCCCCCAGCATAATGATGCAGCCGAGGCATATGCCCCCCTAAACTTTAAGGGGCAGTTCATTTTTTAACGAGGTTGACATCGTAAAGAACTATCCTCTTAACTTCTTATTTCATTTTTTAACGAGGTTGACATGATATAAGAACTATCCTCGTCTCTTTAGATCCATTAAAAATAGAAGGCTTCATATTCCACTGCACCCATTTCCGCTAGATTACTCGGCGGTGGTGGGGCAAAAGTACCCATTGAAGTAGGGCCTTTTAAGAAAATTACTCCGATGTTTCGGAGAGAATGATTGCCTTCATGGATCATTGGAATGCTTCCCGTGGTGAATAGCGGCCTAACTTCTGTCGAAGTTGTCATCGAACTGCCTGATCGATCTTTTTCTTGGCTATTCAGCAATTGCGGATTCCCGTAATTTTTGTTCATTGTTGAAGTTAAAGCATTGTTTGGTTGCTTAGCACTTGACAACATTAGAACTTGGCACCCGGAAGTGTTTCCACTATCAACCAGATTTTGACTTGGATCGGGAAATGGATCAGTTAACACAGCTGGAGTATGCGAATTCTTCAAGAATCTTTTAAACTCAGCTTTGTACGGACAATCTGTTGTCCAGTGATCCTCGTCACATATGTGACACCCAGAAGGGGTTTCCCTTCTCCGAAGGGAGTTCTTCGGGGAGATGACTCTCCTCGTTCTTTCTTCTTCCCTTTGTTTTGTTTCTTCTTGCTTCCTGGTTGATTGGTTTCTTTGCCCTTATCTGTCGATATGGCATTTACTTCCGAAGCAAGAACTTCTTCATGCGAATTTTGGTTCGAATCCTTACGGGCCTTCTTTTGATGGGTCCTTTTCGGATTCGTGTTTGCCGTGCCAATCACGCCATCGCCGGCATGAGAGTCACTATTTGATTTAGGAGGAGGAGGGATTGAAAATTCTGGTCTAGGGGCGTCTGGTATTTTGTCATAGAGCGTGCCGGACTGAGTATATACTAAGTCCAAATATTGTGCACGAGCAATAACCTGCTCTTCTGTTACGACTCCCCCCTTCGCCACATCTTCCGTTATGGCCGGAAGTAACGACTTTATAAACCACTCAGCTAAAAGCTGATCAGGAACGTATGTTTTAACCATTCTTCGTCGACGTCGCCACTCATGTATATGATCTGATATATGAGTTGCGGTTGTCTGTTTGAAGTTAGTCAATATTTCTGTTCCCGTTTCATACCTTATTGGTAATTGAAAGTGGGTTAAGAATGTCGTGGCAAGGGAGCTAAAATTGTCGAACGAAGCTCTTGGCAATTCTATATACCATTTTGCCGCTGGACCTGTCAATGTCCTCTGAAAGAGGCGAAGCCTTATCGAATCATCATTTAGAGTGTTCGACGAACACCACAGATGAAATGTCATCACATGATTTGACGGGTCTTCACCTGGATTTCCATTGAATTTAGGAATGTCGGATGGAAGTTTGTGTGGGATCACTGGCCACCATGGGGCGTAAGCAATTGGATCATTGGTTAACCGATGTAAATCAGGTAACTCTAAAGTCGCCACAAATGGTAACTGTTGATTCAAGTTAGGTGAAGCGTAACCAGGGTACGATGGAATCGCCTGAACAGTTGGTCTTTGCATACCAGCATAATGGAGTTGATGTTGGTATGACAGATACGGTTGATGGACTTGACCACTATAAAGTGGTTGATTTTGACCATTTTGGATATATGGTTGTCCAGTATTCGCAAAGATTTGCTGTTCAGAACCTTGGTACACTTGCTGGAATTGTGGCTGTTGGTATTGCACTATCCATGGTTGCGATACCATGGGTTGTTGTGCTACACTAACCATTGGACCAAGATGTGGGGTACTTGTACCCGATTGTACTTGTGTTGCCCCACCAGTAGGCGATTGTGGTTGGGTCGCAGGGTCAAGGGGTTGTTGCATGAGAACCTGAGAAATCTGAGGTTGACATACAACAGGCATCGTTTGAACTTGCGACACGGTTACAATAGCCGGTGTAGTTGGGATGTTCGTCACAGGTACACACTGTTGCATAGAATATACAACTCTTGGTGGCTGGGATAGCATAGGTACCCAACTACTCGTTGCAATTCCACCATAACTTGAGTAAGGTTGAGAACTCCCGTATGGGTACCCTCCCAGAGGGGGTAATGAAAAGGCATACTGCCCCCCATACGGTGGTAATCCAGAACTCAAGGCAATTGATTGTCCTGGAGGACTGGATGGCCTAAATTGATTTCCAAAAGGGTTAATTTGATGAGTCTCACCATAAGAGTTACCAGACATTACTCCGGAACAGACAGGAACAGACCATACTGTCGAGATAGTCCCTTGGTGGACTCCTTCTAGCGATTGAGAGCTAGTTGGGACAGATGGTATGCCAGCGAACATTGTTGGATTCGCAGCAGGTAATTCTGCTGTCGCCGTGTCATTTGACACAGTCCTAGATGTCGACGGTTGTTCAGACATTTTGAGTCTATCCAATTGATTGCCTAGTGATTCTACAGGAACTTCCACTGGTGATGGACAAACTTCTGTTGTAGCAGGAAATAGAGTGACCTCTACTCCAAAATGAATTGGAGTGGATACTTGCGGTTCCTCTATAATTTCCTCTATCGCAATCAGACCAGGTGGAAGAGGAAGACCGTCAGGTCCGTAAAAGATTTCCGGTGCCGAAGAAGGGGTTGTATCAACAGCGACAGATGTTTGAGGAACAAAACTCTCTGGACCAGTTACAGATGGAACTGGTTCAGTTATACAAGTATTTGCCCCCAGACTAGGATCAGTACTACTGTCCTTCTGTGGCGGTTGAACTTCTTCTATAGAGGCAGGATTTCCGGAAATGTTTGGAGTAACCAGAATCTCAGATGTTGTCGGAACACTTGTTCTAACTTTTAAAGGAGATTTTGAACTGGTTCGACGAGCTCGCTTTGTCCGGATTGTTTTCGATTCCGGAGACAAAGATGGTTGACTCGCAAGCCTCCGAGAACGACGGATATTCAATTGACTTTCTTCCACGATTGCAGATTACTCGATCAACTAAAATATAAAGGGGGAAATTTGTGTTTCCGATTTGAATAAATTTTATTAGACGCTTTTAAACATAACTTTGCTTTTTCATGTTTTAAGAGTCGAGAAAAAGCTAAAGATGACTCTAGTCTCCTTCGATGTATTAACGAGCCCGAAGTGACAAATGCTCGGTTGGACCTTTTCAGTTATAGAGTTTGAAAAGGGCCAAAAGAAACTGCTCTGAAGATCTAGGCAGAGGGTGTGCCAAACCTTTCGCGAAACCACAGAATACGTTTTACGGTACGGGTGGTCGATCTTCGTGAATGCTGTGTTCACTGCATCGCGATCAGTAGGGCGGCCGACACGGCTTCCTAAGGATAAAGGATAAATGCCTATAGGGGTCTCCCAATATATACGCGACGGTACGTGGGAGCACAAGTCCGTATTAGTGCCACCGACTCTCAGGAGGAATCACCCACCTTCGTAGAGATCGACAGTCACTATGTTTAACGACGCCGGAACACGTCTCTACCTAGACCTCTATGTGTTTGCGTTATGTTTCAAATGCGTTGTTAGGTTCATTCAGTATATTTTAAGTTGATCTTTTTTAAAGTTTGCCTTTTGAGGTTCACCACGAGATGTATATGAACAATTCCTAAATGCAGCCTAAGATGAGAAGCAAGCTTTTTCAAATCTTTTTGACTGATGAAAATCTTAACTACTGAGGGAGAAGAAAGGCAAATCCTTTGACACAGTTCATACAGCACAAACTAATGCACTTTCTCCTAAATCATCATGCAAACTTTTTCAAATGCAAAATGCACAATGCATGTATTTTCTTTTCCCTTTCTTAATGTTGATGTATTACAAAAAGAAAGTTGTTATATAACTTTGATTTCGATTTAAAGCGAAAACAAACAAGCTTGTCCAAAATCAAAAGACACCTTAAGATTCACTTGCTTAATCACTGGAAATGCATGAAATCAAACCATAATGACGAAAGTAAAATGACTAATCAGCTATGGACAGCAAACAAGCTAACTCTTTAGACCAGCAAAATGCCTAACACAGGTTCAGATCTAAGAGGCCAAAAGCAAGACTAGTTTACTCTTCGTTATGGGAGATTGTAAATGAGTAAGAAATACAAAAGAACAAGTACAATTTCGTTATATAACAGAGACGGAATGATGGCAAGTAATATTGGTTTCAGAACAGGTGCAAGACTGGTAACTGGCAGCCAAATCAATAGTGAAAACAGGCAAGAGAAAGGGAGGAAACCCCAAATGCACTAGGAAAATTTGGGCCAACGCAGGTGCTGCACAGCCAATCTGGCCCTCAGCGCAGGTAGCCCCTTCGGGACCTGCGTTGCAAAGCAGGTAGCCTGTGTACTACCTGCTTTGGAAAACGAAAGTTGCGTTTTCTCAGTTTCCGGGTCACAATTTTCTCAAAAATGCACAGTTTTTGCTCAAATCAGAAACAATCAGTCAAGCACACTCAAAGGGATGATTAGGAAGGTGAAAAGCTATCACTAAGAGCTTACAAGGATCCTTGTAGATCAGCTCTTCAAATCATGAATTTGCTCAGAAAATGAGCAAGAGTAGCTGCCCTCTACTTCGCTTTTGATATAGTCAAAAGCTTTTCGATTTGGTACTCTTTTGTTCAGGAAATGAATAGCAAAATACTACAAACACAATCAAACGGATACGTTCCCCAGCGGAGTCGCCAATTTGTTGTAGGGAAAAGTATCCGACTCGGATGACCCTATCCCACTCTAAGGGTGACAGTTCCTTAGCAACAACTGTAAAACAAACTACTTAAGGTTTACTTCTTTATGAAAACAAAAGAGAATGGAGAAAGCACTAACCATTGCCTTGCGCTTAATGTCGAATCCAAACTCTTCTCTTTGGCCGCTTGCTCCTAGCTCTTTGTTCTTCTGCTCGCCCAGCTACGATGAGATCCTGCAAAATAACAAAGAAGGAAACTACAAGAGGCATGCAATCATAACTGGTTCATGGATTAGTGTAAACCAAACATGCAATCATCACAATATATAATTGAAACAAGAGCACATAGAAGAACCTCAATAGCTTTTATTAATGAAGAAATAAAGGTTCTGAGAGTATTACAACCATTAAAGGCTCCAACCCAGCAACACCTCCCAGCAGAAAGAATTGCTCTTCTTCACCTCTCTCAAACAATCACCCAATAACTCAATAGTGAAACCAACAACATATCATTACTTTGCACAAAATTCCAGCCTCCTGAGCTCATAGGAGAGAGCTCAATATATAGATGAATTGAGAAAGGATGAGTCAGCTTGCAACTAATGTGTAGCTGCCTTGTGTCCTCTCTCTCTTCAGTTAATCTTTAGTTGATCTTCAGTTCTTGAGTCCACTTGGAGAACTTTGCTTCCACTTGGAGAAACAGAGCCTCTGACTCATCACAAGGCGAAATACCTGATCCAAGTGTCATTTTTGGAAGATTCCAAAGCAATGACTCACTGTGCCACTTGTCCCTTCTCGCTCAGCGCAGGTGGCCTTTGTCCCACTTTCTTTGCAACGCAGGTACACCATGGAGCAACTGAGTTTCAGCGCAGAAACCTAGTGGAGCACCTGCTTTGATTTCAGGATTGCTTGTTTTGAGTGTTTTCAGGTGGAGAACTGATCTGAGAGCTATTGGTTTGCTGACCTTGTTCCTCTAGGGGTAGGAACATCATGTTTAGGGAACTTTGGATCCCTTGGATTATTGACAATTCATGCTTGTTGCTGTAAGGCACAAAATTGTCTATAACAGCCGAGGAAGAAATTCCGCATATATGTCTTCTATGTGTTTGGCTATAGCATGCTTTTCTCCACAAATAGTTATATGATTTTTCTTATAAATAACAATGTAAGGAACCGAAGAAGTTAGTAATAGTAATAGTTTTAATGTGGAAACAAAATTTTAGACTCTATAATTTTTGGGTGTTTTGTGTCCCTGTTTTAATATGAGAAGACTACATGTTTTTATGAACTTGTGAAGGAGTTTTCTTGGAGTTGATTGAGCAAGCGTAGCCTAATCAGTTGCAGAGTGCCCCTGCACTGAAGGAGGTTTCATTTTATTTATTTTTCTTCTTCTTGTTAACTGTAAATTCATCATTTTCTTTCTAAAACAATGTTTATAATCATTTTCTTACTAACAATGTTTATAATTTAGAGCAGTTTCCATTAGCTTGATTTCTTTTCAGTTCTTATCAGTAGTTTAGAAGATAGAACTCAATTGTGTAATCTTGTTTCTTCAATTAAAAACTAACCTTGTTTCAGGATGAGAGTAGGATTGAAGAATGATAAGGATACATTGTTGGATAGTTTACTTCATTCACTATTTTGCTAGTTTAAATTCTCAATTAAACTGATCAGTGTCATTTATTGTCTTTGCCATTTCATTTTTAGTTTAAAATACTAACTCATGGTGTTAATGAATGTTTATGGAAAACCATTCAAGTTGATAATTCATCCTTAAATAAGTGGTTGAACATTTCATCTATGCAATGAGTTATTTCTGCATCTTTGTATTTGGCTTCTCTTAGATTAATGAAGTACATAATTACTTAAATGTCATCCCGAGGACACTTTCTCCCAAAATTGAGAGGCAGAGTAACCAAGTACTTCATTTAGTTTTCTTTCCGTAATTAGTTAGACATCAATTGTAAATTTCACTTTCAGTTTTAATTCATGATTTGGAAATAATGTTAAAATAAGAATAGAAACTTTGTTTTCATTTAGTTCTTAGCTTTGTTTCCATATCTTTCTTAGCTCTGTTTTCATTTCTTTCTTAGCTCTATTTTCATTTTTAGATTTTGAGCAGTCTTGAAGAAAGTTGGGTTTAGTTTTGATAATTTACATTGTAAATCATTAGGAATTAAAAGACCAAAAACCCCCAAAACAACATAAAACGTAAAAACAATGAATTAAGAAGGGTTAGCTAGCACAAACAATGCACTACACTTCATCAGTTTACGATACCCGGATTGATAATTTATGTAGAGCAATTTAGGACACTAAATTGACCAAAAATTTTGGTGTCGTTTCCAGGGAAGTGTAACTATGTAACTTTATCTCTTACATTCAAAAATAAATAAAAAGTGATATGCACAGAGAAAGAGACTCTAGGGGTAGATTTATAGCTAGAGGCAGTAGTTCAATTCCTACAACACCACCTACTACACCGAGAACAAGAAAAGATATACCTCCATCCTGAACTCATACTCCTAGCCATAGAACTCCTAAAATTCCAGGGGCAGAAATCCAATCAAAAGAATCTCCTACTTCATCTATCAAGTCAATCCCAGGGGAGAAAAATCTTGAATCTCCAACAACAGGAGTATCTTTTTTCACCTCCACAAGGGAACATATTGTAGTTGAAGAATTAGGAATACCTGGTGAGGAAGAAGAAGTAGAAACTCTCTGCCATATCCCATTAATAGAAGAACGAGAGGAGGAGAAAGTAACATTACAGGTTGAACCCTATACTGACTCTGAAGAAACTATAATGGCAGAAGAAGAACAGGATGGAGAATTCTCACTGTTTAGAAGAGGGGGTAGAGAAAGAGGTAGAGGAAATAATGGAGGAGGTAGAGGAAATAATGGAGGAGGTAGAGGAAATAATGGAGAAGGCAGAAGAAATAGGGAAATAGATAATTCTTTTGGATTCCCTATAGTGGATGAAGAAACAAATGCCACAATGAAAAATATCTCACCTTCTGTCCTCCCAAACTTCCATGGGTTAAAAGGTGAGGATCCTAAAACATTTTTATTTAAGTTTGAAGTCTTGTGCAGAACCTATGATTATCTAGAAGACTCTTAAAAACTTAAGTTGTTCCCTTCAACAATGAAAGGAGCTGCTTTGAAGTGGTTCATGGGGTTAGTCACTCAGTCCATTAGAACATGGAATGACATGAAGAAAGTATTTTTGGATAGATATTTGGATTATTGCATGCCTACCAATCATAAAGATGAAGTGTTCAAAATGATGCAAAAAGAGGATGAAAACTTAGAGGATTTGATTGAGAGATTCAACTATAATTTGAAAAGAGCAAAGATGGACAATTTAGATGAAGATACCTTAAAAGCTCTTTTACTAAAAGCCATTAGGGATGAATGGATAGATATCCTTAACATGATGGGGAAGGGAGATATCTCTCAACTTCCATTAAATGATATAGGAGAATTATGTGTTCATCTCTCAATAGGGAAATCCAAAACTGGGAAAGATCCAAGAGATCCTTCTCTTGTTAGAGTAAATAAGTTTGCAACTGGATCAGTGAGTAGGGAAGGAATTGCTAATATGCTTGATGAATTCAAAATAGATATCCTAGGGAGTCTTACTGATCAAATAGACACCCTTAAGTTGCAAAACAAGCAGAAAACTGAGGTTGATTCTTTGGCTATTTTCTGTCCAAAATGTAGAAAAAAACATGCTCTAAGAGAATGCCCTTTAGATGCAAAAATTATAGAAACTTGTATGATTTGCTCAAAGAATCATGAAACCAAGGGTTGTCCTTTGATTCCAGACCTTAAGGCTGTTTTTCAAGAAGAAATAGTTCCAAATTCAGCAGAACCTCTTTGCTTTATCTCTAGAAAACCTTGGTAGGGGCCACAAAATCAGGGATTTAACAATCAAATGTAATTTCAGCCCCCACCAAATTGGAATTCTTGGCAGCAACCTTGGCCTCAACCTCAATCTTAATCTCAACCATGGGCACAAGGAGTACAAAATCCTTATGGGAGAATTTCTCAATATTACCAATATCCTCCATCATATCAGAATTATCCTCGCCCATCAATTCCACAACAAAATCAGTAGCCACAACTTCAAAATCAGAACCCTCAACTTTCATTACCATTTCCACAACAAAATCCACAACCAAACCAAAGTCTTCAACTCTTATTTCCATTTCAGCAGAGACCAAATCAACTACGTGCCCAACCATTACCAAACCCCAACAATAAAAATCCTCAGAATGCTTACATGGTAGAAGGACAACAATTTCCAACTTATATGATCACTCCTCTAGATCTTAATGATGTTCAACTGACATCTGGTAGGATATTGGAAAAGGAAAGACCTTTTGTAGTTATTCAAGAACAAGATAATTCTGAGGAAGATTCTCTAAAGGTCAATAAAAGTTTTGAGGGAACATCTCTCCAAAACCAAAATACTGAAAATGAAAAGCAGAAGGAACAAGTGAACACAACTCCTATCATTGAACAACCAACATCTACTTCTACACATCCTTTTCCCGAAAGACTACAAGTTGATAGAGGAGTAGAAAAGCAGATCATGTTGCCCAATTATGATTTCTAGATGAATTGTATCAAAATTCCCTTGTTACAAGCCATTAAATAGATTCCAATTGTAGCTAAAACAATAAAGGAGTTGAGCATAAAGAAACTAGGAAGAAAAACAAAGGAAACAAAAAGTATTCACCTAGTAGGAAAAATAACAGACATAATGATGGGAAAAATTGCCATACAAAAATATGTGGATCCAGGAAGTCCAATTGTGAAAACAAACATCAATGGAGTTGAAATTCCAAATACATTGATTGACTTAGGGGCAACAATAAACATCATAAGCAAACAAACTATGGATCAGCTCAAGCTTCCTAATCTTCTTTACACACCTACCTTACTGCAACTAGCAGATAGATCAGTAATCAAACCAGATGGAGTGTTAGCAGATATTTCAGTATCCTTAGATTCTTGGGAATATGTTGTTGATTTCATGATCTTAACTCCCAAGAACAATCTAGGAGGACATCCACTCATATTAGGAAGACCTTGGCTAGCCACAGCTAATGCTTTTATTAGTTGTAGATCTGGTGACATGTATATTTCTGATGGTAATTCAACAAAAAAACTTACTCTATATCCTCTAGCAAAAGAAATCACAGAAATAGATGAGAAAGAATGGATTGATGATGAAAATGATATTCATCCTTTCTTTACTATTTCAGATATTAGTGAAGACAGTCAAATTTTAAATACACTGGAAAATTTTGAATCATCTGCAGAATATGACCATGAGAAATTACAAAAAAAAATCTAATGTTTAATATTTGTCATCTAGGCAGACGTCTCTCTATTCTATGGAAGAGTTTGGTAGCTCTACAATTGAAATTATTTTAGGTAGGACAGTGAACATAAATAAAAACTTGGAGAAACTACAACAAGAAGAGCTAGTCAAAACATTACAAAAACATTCTGTTGCATTTGCATGGGAATACACCGACATGAAAGGCATTAATCCTAATACTAGTATCCATCACATCTACATTGAGGAAAATTGTAGACCTATCAGACAACCTCAGAGAAGGATGAATCCAAATCTTAGAGAGATTGTGAAAGAAGAGCTCCAAAAATTACTGAATGTAAACTTCATTTACCCAATTTTAGATAGCCAATGGGTTTCTCCTTTGGTAGTTGTGCCTAAAGAAAATGGTAAATGGAGGGTGTGCCTTGATTATCGAGAACTGAATAAATCTACCCTTAAAGATTATTTTCCTTTTCCCTTTATATATCAAGTGTTAGATACATTAGCAGGTAAGAAGTATTTCTCATTCTTGGATGGTTTTAGTGGTTATAATCAGATTTAGGTGGCACTTGAAGATCAAGATAAAACCACATTTACTTGTCCATGGGGAACTTATGCCTACCAAGTACTTCGTTTTGGGTTATTTAATGCACCTGCAACATTCCAAAGAGCAGTACTATGGATGTTTATTGTGTAGAGGTATATATGGATGATTTTACAGTCTATGGGAATACATTTGAAGAAGCTTTCCAATATTTGGAAAGAGTTCTTGAAATATGTAAGGAAGCAAACCTTTCACTAAGCCATGAAAAATGTTTTATGATGTTTACAAAAGGTATTGTTTTAGGACATCACATTTCAAGAGATGGGATGAAAGTTGACAAATCTTAAGTTGAAGTCATATCTAAATTATCAATTCCAAATTGACAAAAGGATGTTAGAAGTTTTCTAGGATTTACAGGATACTATAGAAGGTTTATAGAAAATTTCACTAAAATAGCATCCCCATTCTTCAAATTTCTTACCAAATATTGTGAATTCAATTGGAGTTTTGATTTCTAGTTGGCGTTTGAAACCTTAAAAGCAAAAATTTCTAAAGCACCCATCTTAAGAGGTCCAAATTGGAAACTCCCTTTCCATATTTCAACATATGCTTCAAATACAGCTCTAGGAGTTGTATTGGGACAAAAAGATTTGATTCCTTATGCCATTTACTATAGAAGTAAGAGTTTGACTCCCACTGAGTTAAATTATACTGTGATTGAAAAGGAATTTTTAGCTTCATGCAGTTAAAAAGTTCAGACACTATATAAAAGGCTATGAAACCTTTGTTCATACATATCACTCTACAATTAGATATTTAATGAATAAACCTATTACTAATGGCAGAGTTACAAGATAGCTTTTACTTTTGCAAGAATTCAACATTATTATGCTAGATAGACCTAGAAAAAAAACACAGTTGCTGATTTCTTATCCAAGATTCAAAATATCAAAGAAGATTCTCTGGTTGAAGATACATTTCTTGATGAATATCTTTTCGCAGTAACTACTCAAACTCCTTGGTTTGCAGATATTACTAACTATTTAGTCATAGGAAAGTTACCTTCACATTTTTTTCCTAGAGAGAAAAGAAAAATTATTTAGGTAAGTGCAAGATATTCATGGATCACTAACGAATTGTATAAAAAAAGGCATAGCTCTTATGATCAAAAGGTTTGTTAGGGAAGATGAAAGGCCTGAGATTGTTAAGGCATGTCATGATGAGCCATGTGGTGGACACTTTGCTGACAAGAGGACAACCTATAAAATCCTTTCTTTAGGATATTATTGGCCATCCATCTTCAAAGATGCTAAATAATATGTCAGGAGGTGTGATAGCTGCTAAAGGGTATGGAAACCTACTCCCTCAAATGAAATGCCATTACAAATTCAGGTACTCATCGAACCTTTTGAAAAGTGGGCCTTAGATTTTGTTGGGCCAATTAATCCTCCATCTAAGCAGAAGAAGTATATATTGGTATGCACTGATTATGTCACTAAATGGGTAGAGGCCAAAGCATTACCTTTTGCAAACAAAAAATCTATAGCTAATTTTCTTTTTGAGGACATCTTTACTTGTTTTGGTGTTCCAAGAGAAATTGTGTCAGATCAGGGATCTCAATTTACATCTAACATGGTGGAAGGGCTTGTGGAAGAATACAAAATCAAGCATAGGAAATCTACTCCTTATCATCCTCAAGTAAATGGTTAGGTGGAATCTACAAATAAAGTGATTGAAGGAATCCTCACCAAGACTGTGCATCTACATAGAAAAGATTGGGCGAAAAGGCTTCCTAAAGCCTTATGGGCCTATAGAATTGCATGGAGGAACACAACTGAACATACACCCTATGAACTTGTTTATGGGAAACAAGCCTTGTTCCCTATAGAGTTCCAAATCAGAACTTTCAAGATGGTAGTCCAACAGGGACTAGATTTATCAGAGGCACAAAAGCATAGGTTGGAGCAATTAAATGAACTTGATGAAATCAGGCAAGAGGCAGCTCAAAGGACTAGTATAGTCCAACAATAGAGGGCTAAATGGAATGAAAAATATATCAAAGACAATAGGTTTCAAGTGGGAGATTGGGTGCTATCGTTTGATTCAAAGTTTAAAGATTTTCGAGGGAAGTTTCAAACTCATTGGCTTGGGCCATATGATATTGAAAAAGTTTTTAGTAATGGAGCAGTGAGGATAAGAACAATAGATGACAGTAAAAATCCTCTTCTTGTGAATGGTCATAGATTAAAGATATATCAGAAACCAATTTCAAAAGAGGAGTTCATTAAGATTTTCCAAGACAATTCTGAAATGAAGCTAGTGAAGAAGAATTATTCTTCTCCACTAACTTAGTCTTTATTTTTCCTTAAAAAAAACCAAATAAAATAAATAAATAAATTGTATAAGGTTGAAAACCAATAATTAATTGACATACTTATATAGAAAATATAGGGTGAAAATTAGAGGTTTCTGACACCCGATATTTTCCATTTTCTTTCTTCAATAAGTAGTGAAAAAAAGCTACAGTAACTTTGCAGTTTATATTCTGAAAATTCATCATCTCATCTCACCTCACTCCATTTTATTTTTGCAGTTTGACTTCATCTCATTGTCATATTTCATCAATATTTTTTTCAATTTTTCCTTTTACAGCTTTCATTCTATTTTCATTTCATTTATCATCTTGTCTTACATCTCATTTCATTTCACTTACATAGCCAATTCCATTTCATTCATGTTCCATAAGCCATATTTCACTTTCCTTTTCACGTTTTGCAGTTGATTCTGTTCTGCAGCTACAATTTGTTTATCAGTTTAGGCACAAGTGTACAACTCATAATAAAATCATGTATGCAGGGAATTGAAAAAAAAAATCAATTTTTGAAGACCAACCATGCTCAAGGTACCTGGGGATCAACGTCAAAAAAATTAGCAAGCGAAAGGTAAAGGTTCCAAAGGTAAATGCAAAGATTTATTTCAAAAAGTAATTTGAAAACATAAGTTTGTATAGTAGGTATAATCACATGTCTCCTTAATCGACAATCATTTGATTTAACTGCCACTATATCTCCGCCATATCTTCCATCTTTAGTGACAATCGGTCTCAACGATTCTTTCATAACAAATCTCCGCTTCAAACTCCATAACCTGCACTCAAACAGTTCTCCACAACTCCACCTGTTAACGTTCAAGATGATGATGTGACCTACCCATTTACGACTCTCTAAACCCTTACTGTCTATTTATTACATGCAAACCCTTAAGTTTATCTCTCCTATAACATGCATTCATTTCATATACACAGTCTTTCCATTCTCTATATACACATTAATTCCATTTCCATACACAAAGTCATTCCATTTCTTAAATAGCACTCATTTTATAGACAGTAAAAGTAATTTCGAAGGTTAACCGAAAATAGGGGATATGGGGCTTATTGTCAAGACAGAGCCTGTAGGGTTAAAGTATATGGAGGGGTATCCACAGCTTAAAGGGATGCTACAGAAGGTCGGATGGTTAAATTTTATTGAGAAATTTGACGACTACCACAAGGAAATTACCAAGTCTTTTGCAAGGTCATTTGATGGCACATAAGTGGAGATAGGAGATATTAAATTTGCAGTCACAGAATCCTTCATAGAAGAAGCAACAAGGCCGCCGAGATAAGGAGAAAGACGGTGCAGAAACAAGGAATTTCATGGTGAATCTTGGAAAGTGATCCTTAGAAACCCAGGTATGGATGTTACAGTATTTAGGAAGGGAATTCCTATTTCAGCACTCAAGAACAAATGGGGTAATATGATGTTGATATTGCAAAAATTCATTACATGTGACAGAAGATTTGGGTTTATGTATGTTTACCATATACGCTTATTAATGAATTTCTTAGAAAATGGAACCATCAACCTTCCCTTATTCCTTATAAAATGTCTAAGAAGGATGGCTACAAATGTCCAAAAGAAAATTGAATCCATAGAAACAACTATGTATCATCATGGATTAGTGAAAATACTAGTTGAATTCCATTTGAAAAGTATAGGGGATACCTGGGAAGATTTCTTGGTAAGAAATTTTTTTCTAGGATGCTCCAGAGACACTTGAGGAGAGCCATGTTAAGAAAAGTAGGAGGAGAAAGATCAATATTAACATTCAAAACAAATCTGGAACCTCCTCAGAAAAGAATGATGCAGAGACAACTTCTAAACCAGAGGTTAGAAAGCAGACTAAACAGAAAGGAAAAATGAAAGAGAGAGCTGAAGAAATCAATGAAGACATTCCTGAACCTTCATCACCACAAGAAGATGAATAGTTACTCTCCGAAAGACTGACCAAGATTAGGGAGCAAATGAAGAAAAAGAATGAGATAGGGAAGAGGAAGAAGGACACAAGAGAAGAAACCATAAGCTTCCAAAACCTGAGAAGGAGCTCTAGACACCGAGGTAAAGTGAGGAAGGTAACATCAAAAGGAGCCCAGTTCATAAACTTAGAGGAAGAAACCAGTTAAATCTCCAAACAATATTCCACCTGAACACAGTCCATAAAACTCTCCTCCACAGAATTTTGAAGGTAGCCCAAGCAGAGCTTCTCTTTGCATAGATCCAATATAGCAGCAAATTTATGATTACATAGAATCACTAGAAACGAAAAGTGCCTCAATGGATCTAGGATCCTTAGCCAATCCAGAACAACTTGTCAATCCACAAGAACCTCTGATTGACTCTCTCAAATAGGAAATCTATGAGTTAGAGATATTGAACAGGCATATCAAGAAAGAAAATGAAACCTTAAGGGAACAGAACAATCTAGATAAAGCCATTCGTGACAACACAATGCTACACCTAGGATTATGGTACAAGAAAAATAGGAAGCTGAAGAGGAAAAATAGGAATTTGAGCAGAATGCTTATCAACCTCAAGTACAAACTTCTTATGAAGAAGCCCAGGATGGTAGTCAGTGTAAGGAGAAGTAAGAAAAGGAAGTCGGATGTGCTGGCAAGAGTGTCAGAATAGATGCAATAGGAGGAAGAAGTTCACATTTTTGAAACTTGCATGGGGACATGCAATGATTTTGCAGTGGGGGTATGTTGAGCCTCAGAATTACTCTTTCCTTAGCAACTCTTCTCATTCCTTTTCTTTGTTTTTCCATAAGAAAGATGCATTCTCATCACTAATAACTGGTATATATTTTCTTAAGGAGGACATTTAGTGATTTACATGTTTTGTTTTTTATGTTTTGTTGTTTGAATCATTTTTTTTATATTAGCTATGGAACGCAGCCTATTCTGTAGCTAACTGGTTGTTATGTAGCTACCTCCATGCTCTAATAGGTTCCAGGTGTCAGACGGAGAAACTAGCCACACGGGCAGCTTTGAAATCATCACGACATGGACCTTGTCCTATTCATTCAGCCCTGGTTGACAAAGAAGATGGCATAAGACTATGGTCAATGGGTAAGTCAAATACAAAGAGACCAAGGGTAAGAGGACTCTATTTCGTGGTTAATTAATGCGTTTCACAGTGATGTGAAGTGTTATCCGGAGAAACTACCTATACCTACGGACTCCAACAACCACTTGTACAAATGAATCCAACAGCCGCCATGTCTTGGATTTATTTCTCCAGCAGCCGAGGAAGAAATTCTCCATATCTGTCTTCTATGTGTTTGGTTGTAGCATGATTTTCTCCACAAACAACTATATGATTTTTCTTATAAATACCTGTGTAAGGAATCGAAGAAGTTAGTAATAATAACAGTTTTAATGTGAAATTGAAGTTCTAGACTCTGTAATTTTTGGGCGTTTTGTGTCCCTGTTTTAATATGATAAGAGCACATGTTTTTATGAACATGTGAAGGAGTTTTCTTGGAGTTGATTGAGAAAGCATAGCCTAAGAAATTGCATAGGGCCCCTGCACTAAAGAAGGTTTCATTTTATTTATTTTTCTTCTTCTTGTTAACTATAGATTCATCATTTTCTTTCTAAAACAATGTTTATAATCATTTTCTTACTAACAGTGTTTATAATGCAATTTCTATCATTTTCTTACTAGTAGTGTTTATAATTTACAGCAGTTTCCATTAGCTTGATTTCTTTTTAGTTCTTATCAGTAGTTTAGAAGAAAGAACTCAATAGTGTAATCTTGTTTCTTCAATTAAAAACTAACCTTGTTTTAGGATGAGAGTAGGATTGAAGAATAATAAGGATACATTGTTGGATAGTTTACTTCATTCACGGTTTTGCTAGTTTAAATTCTCAATTAAACTGATCAGTGTCATTTATTATCTTTGCCATTTCATTTTTAGTTTAAAATACTAACTCATGGTGTTAATGAATGTTTATGGAAAACCCTTCAAGTTGATAATTCATCCTTAACTAAATGGTTGAACATTTCATCTATGCAATGAGTTATTTCTGCATCTTTGTATTTGGTTTCTCTTAGATTAATGAAGTACAAAATTTCTTAAATGTCATCCTAAGGACACTTTCTCCCAAAATTGAGAGGCAGAGTAACCAAGTTCTTCATTTAGTTTTATTTCTGTAATTAGTTAGACATCAATTGTAAATTTCACTTTCAATTTTAATTCATGATTTGGAAATAATGGTAAAATAAGAATAGAAACTTTGTTTTCATTTCTTTCTTAGCTTTGTTTCCATATCTTTCTTAGCTCTGTTTTCATTTTTAGATTTTGAGAAATATTAAGAAAGTTAGATTTAGATTTGATAATTTACATTGTAAATCATTAGGAATTAAAATACCAAAAACCCCCAAAACAACATAAAACATAAAAAAAAGCGAAGTAAGAAGGGTTAGCTAGCACAAACAGTGTACTACACTTCATCAATTATGATACCCGGATTGATAATTTATGTAGAGCAATTTAGGACACTAGATTGACCAAACAGGCATCAATGGCATATGAGGAAACCATAATTTCCATGACATGATATGTTCTAGAAAGAACTCCCAATTAGGGTAACCTGAAAGTAGCCAAGATGATGGATCTAGAGAAGGAAGAAGATCAATATATGGTTAAGCCAGGGCATATAACTCATGTGTTTAAGTACCAACATGATACATTTGGTCATGGCATGGTTAGTTATGGTTTGAGAGATGACTCAAACAATGATGTATAACTACAAGGATATACATATTTTGACCATGGAAGGAGTGAAAATGACAAGAAGAGTACTTGAAGAAGATGTTTGAAATTGAGCTCTTCTATGATTTATTGAACAAGGGGGAGGCAAAAATATTTTTCACTAAGCACTACATAAGTAGAGTGTATCGTAACCTGTGAAGTTTGTACTAAACCAATGTGGCTTCAAAAGCTACTAGGATTCACAAATTCAAATTGGACAAGAAGTGTTGAAAACAAAATGAGCTTGTATATCACTCGAGTTTGGGATCCAATCTCATAGACAAGTGGGAATCATATATCTATTATGCTCAAAGGCCAAGTATGTTGTAGGTTGAATGATGAGTTGTGAAGTAGCATGGCTCCAATTGGCGGGATTGGTTGATGAAGTGCAGGTGACAACATAATGACAGGTGAAGGAACCTTGAGATCTAGTACCAAGATATGGTATAGGAAGAGACTAGTATGGCTAAAGTAGTATAAATCATATTATTCTAGGACAATATTGGAGTGATCAAGCATGTCTCTCTTAGAAAGAGGGAGTGATGAGACAACAACATCAAGAATGGTCCTATACCTCTCAATGAGGGACGTTGTTGATATGATAGCATTATAGATAGTCATTCTCCCTAGGTCAAAGAAGTTGACCAGGTGGGGATAGTGGTCCATAGAGGACAGTAATTTTCCATGTGTCAAATATTCTGACTATTTAGGGAGAGAAATCCTAGAAGCCCAGGAGAACTTAGTTGATTGTGTGGCTTCCAACATTAGGCTCAGTCTCTCCAATTTGGATGAGGAGCTCATTTAGCATCAAGCCAAGTTGCTTAAGTAGAGTGTGGCCTTTGGCGTTTCACCATAAATCAAAGAAATTGACTAGGATAGTGAACCAAGACAAGTCTAGGTCAGAAGCACTAACCAGTTGGGTCATTCAAACCAACCAGAGTGATGACGACTAGTCGATGCCTAATGTTATTCCACATGTTAGGAGTACCAACCAGGACTATGGGTCAGTGGTACTGACTAGTTTTGGCTACTAGTTGATGCTAATGAGTATGTTTATGTTTTCAACAATGCTAACTAAATGATATTTATGATGTGAGAGATGTTGGCTAGACGATGATGGTATCAAAGATGTTAACTAGATGACGTTGCTGATGTCAGAAATGCTAACTAAATGATGTTGATGATGTTAGATATGTTGGCTAGGTGATGATGATGACAACGATGTTGACTAAATGATGTTGATGATGTCAGATATGTTGAATCACCTTATGTTAGAGATCCTAAGAAGGTTATAACCTTTTCATAGAATAATTTTTTCAACGTGAGAACATCTAGATAGTCATTATGAATACCTCCCTAGTTAAGAGGGAGTGTTTAAATTTTTGTAACTATGGTATGTATTCATAATGTATATTTACTTTTACAAAAAATTCTTCATGCTAGAGTCAAAAGAAAATTATATTTTTGAGTGACCTTTGTGTTCTTTGTATAATCATGCAACTCAAAAAAATTATTCATCCCAAGCAACCACACCTCTGCATCTTCTGGTTTCTTCAACTCTCCATCAAACGTAGGTGGCTTGGATTTATTGAACTCATCCAACAAATATCCCCTATCATTCCTCCTGTAAGGATGATAAAGATGATGACAATGATACCTGTCTGAACTAGAACTAGAGTAGAACCCATGTCCACTGCCTCTCTTATCAGGTGTATCCAAGAACCTTCCGTATCTAACTTTGTCATATTTGACTGACCTATGTCTACCAAGAGAGCTGTTACCATATTCCCCATTAGTCACATCCTCCTATCCATAAATGATCCATGGTTGCCCATGTATCTACAAATATGATAAGATCTTAAGGATGATTGAACTAACCTCTGCCTGTTTCTCCTGTGCCTTGGAAAGTCTCTCTTGTGATTGAATGGTCTTATCATTATCGGCTTTACAAATTCTTATATCTACCTTCAAACTTATCGAATTTTCTGTTATTTCTGGATAGTACTCATCTCTTGGCTTCTCATCTGATCTGTAAGGGGAGTCTTGTGAACTGTAATCCATCATTTTTCTAGTCATCTTTGTTCTTCTTCATCCTACAATTATACCATCTAAGCTAAACCAAAATATAAACATACTTAACATACCTCAATGAAGTTCAGGGTAGGCTATCTCAACTGCAAAATCAGAAAACTACCATGCATGCATGACAAAAATATTCTGACCATCTAGTCCAAGCATTGAACCATGCTCTAATACCAATCTGTAACCACCCCTCCCACATCTACCCACTTTCATCGACCTACTAGGGTAAACATGAGTTGAGAGCTTCTATGATATGAATCAACCTCCTAAGTACAGTTAAGGAAGTGGAATTGATAATATGACACCTTAATGACTTCCCTCAGGCGCTACATGACCCCCAAGAAATAAACAAGCACTCCAGGTGCCCAAACCATGAGTCAACTTTCTTTTTTAGTGATTTTGACTCCTAGTAACTTCCATAACAAGGAAATATTTTTATTGTAACCCTCTATTCACATGGATAACCTTGCCTCCCATTGGCTGCAGTCTAGAATTCCTAGTTCTGTGCATGCAACCCTCAAATATGAGCCACTTTTTCAAGGCTAGTATGAAGAAGTCTATCCAGAAATTGATAGAACTTTCCAAAATAACGAATGACACAAACACAAATCCATTAATACAAAACTTAGTCAAGAACTTGACCTAACAAGGCCTAAACATGATAGAAAAAACAACCATGGCCTCCTTAGGCTTTGTTGTAATCCTGCCAAAACCGGTCAAGGGACTCCTAAGCCCAAAACCCTCAACTATACAACCAGGCCTTACCGCAATCCCACCATTACTGGTCAAGGGATTCCTTGGCTCAAACAAAGAAGCATACACTACCAGGCTTTACCGAAATCCCACCAAAATTCATTAAGGGGTCAATAGGCCCTAAATAAGCTTGGATGCCTCTATATTTGTTCACCAATACCTTGAGGAATTTATTAGTCTCCACCCTCTGGCTTTATAACAATCCCAACAAAACCAGTCAAGGGATTCCTAGGCCCCTGGTAATTTTTCTGAGACCACCTCACTCGGCTCCAAAACCGTCCAGAAATATGAAGCTCAACCAATGAAATAACCCCATCACACCATGGCTATCTAGAAACGGCAAGACAAAGTTAAAAACCATTATCACAACCCATGCCGCTGACAGCAAGTGAACCAAATATACACATGCATGTACTATGCATGTCAAAACTAGCAAGAAAAGCATACACGCAACTTGATAGCTGCAAGTAATCCTATTGTAGCCGCTTGATCCAACTCTTCCTTACTTGATCCTTGGTTTCCTTTGCTTACTTTTCCTTCCTTTTCCTTCCTTTTCTCTACTGCTAGAATGCTCCAATAATGCTCTAAGTCTGCAAGGGTATTAGAGAGAGAGCTCCAACATAAAACTATTGAAATGTTGTAAACTAATGCTCAAAATCCTTTTTATCATTGAGGCCTCTATTTTCTTCAATTTCATTTATTTTTCCTTCAATTTCCTCCTCACATGCAACCTGTGACCTTTCAGCTTCCTTTTCTCCTAATTTCCTTTATTTTCATAAATAAAATGCTAATTAATTCCTCTTTGTCTTTCCAAATGCCTTTGCCAATTTCCCTTAGCCATAATAATCCAAATTAACACCCACTAAGATGTTTTTCCTAACATTTAGCTTGGAATACATGACGCGACCTTGGTCTTATTTTTCCTTTATTAATTTTATTACATGAACTTTTAACCCGAGGTTGTTATAGTAAATAGACTCATTACACTTTATTTTTATGTTTATAGATGGAACAAGATCAACAAGACGGAAATAATCAATGTAATCAATAACAAAAATTCATCTAAATAACCCAATTCATGGAAGTAGCTCAAGCAGTGACAACGGTTCTAGCGAAGAATGATGATCTATTGGGATATCAATCCAACATGTTGTATATTTTTAAATAATTGTCTTTGAAAATCAAGCATTTTGTTAATGTAATGGACATAGTGTCCCAATTGAAAGATGAGGGGTTACCAATAACAATCCCATTTTGTATGGCAAAGAGCCTCTTATGATATATAATAAAATAAATTTTAATTTATCCTATTGTGTTATCCAATGTCATCATAAAATGTTACATCATTAATTAAATATATGGATGATTAAATATTATAATGAAGAGATGTGAAATTTGATAATATAACAAATTAATCCAAATATCTTATACAAATGCACTAATCAAAATTTAATTTATATCAGTACTGTTATAAGATATATATCAATTTTTCAATAAATAATGGATTTAAAAAATCATAATAATTGCACTATCACAGGTTAATGTTTCCAAAAAAGAGAAAATCTCATATAAAAAATTGGTGCATCCATAACATAAACACACATTGGTGTGTTATGTTACATAAAAGAACTGTTACGACATATTTTTTTCATGACCGATGCCTTTTCGAAAAATGACAACACTGGGAAGTTTAATTCTTCAAGCACCAATATTGTTTGAAATTAGCACCCTTGTCCATTATAATTCTTAAAGCACCTATGCTTTCATAGAACTAATTCCCCGGTGCTACAAAATATTATTTTCAGCCTCGGTGCATTAAAAATTAATAACACCTGTTATTTTATATTCGTAGCACACGAGTGAATTTATACAATTATACGTGTCAGTGATGCGAGTTTAAATAAAAGCACCACCGCGTCTGCAATAATTTTTTTCCTACCCTAGTGTCATTCTTGAAAAGAATGCCCCATGGAATTTTTGGATATATATGCATTTGAGCATTATACATTTCAGGCACTAGTGTTCTTTGCATCCAATGTCTCAGTGCTTTTAGTTATGGATGTAGCCCTAGTTCTTTTATATATGTATCCCACTGGTGATATTTTTCCATGAAGCACACCACTAAAAAAAATCCGCTAAAATATTTGCTACCACAAACAAATGTTTTAGTGGATGTTTTTTTGACAATTTTTGCCAATTTTATAATGCTAAAAACGTTTGTTATAACTTCCACTACAAGGTATTTTCCATGTAGTGTGAACATTCAGAGTCGTTTTGAGGCCCTAACTGATATTTTTTGGGGAACCAGACACTCGGTAGACATTGTCTACAAAGTGCAGTAGAAAATTTTAAGTTTCTCAGATAGATATTTCCAATAGGCTATCATGCATTCCAAATAGAGATAGTATACCAATGTCACGACCCTAGAAGTTGACATCCCAACTTATCCCATTAGGTTCCACAAGCCTTTTGGTGCTTAATTTCCTAGGGTTGGGTTTTTGGATGTTTATGGTTTTTTATTGCTTATTTATGATAATAATTCCTACGAGCCTCATTGCAAATGAATTTGGTGAAGGTGTGTAGCTTTCACATCTCTTCTCAGAGATAAACCATTGCCATTCATTCTGCATCTATACAGTTTTAGCATTTTCCATTTATTAATAGAATTCATTTTTCACTGTATCCATGTGTTTTGGTTATAAATCTATATATCAATTCATTCCCTTCATAAATTCATATCAATATTAGATTATGCATGAAATTCTATAGTCATGGTTATAAATACTAGTGTCGAATGTAAAATATTTTTAAAAATCTATTAGTTTTTGGTTGTGTTAAATTGATGTTGTTACGTATGGTATTAGAGGTCAAGACAACATACCTTAACCATGAAACTAGTATGCTTTCATATTTCATAGTATTTTAATTGTTAAACTTTTACTAACTTGAATTTGAAATGTTTTCTTATGAACTACTCAATTTTGTGTTTCTCATAATGCATTATCTAGAGTGAAAAGAGAATAAGTACAAAAAGAATACTTTAGTCAATATTAAATGGCATCGAGGATGAAACAAAACTTGGGACGTTCAATGATTGTGTGATAGATTTAAATGTCTACATAGCTAGAGTATCTCTATATGTGATAGTTATGGGATCTTACAATATCATTATTGGAATGGATTCGTTAGAAACACATGAAACAATATTTTATTGTAGACATAAAATACTATATTTTATAGATAATAAAGGACATAAAAGAAATTTAATTGGGAAAACTAAGGAAATATCATTGAGATTTATATCAACATTATAAATAATTTAGTATCTAGGAGGGATCCAATCTTTTTTCTATGAAATCATTGAATAATAAGAAGGATTTTGAAGCTTTGAAAAAACATTTGATACCATAAAAATTCAAGGTTGTATTTCTAGAAGACTTACCTGGATTACCTCCTAAAAGAGAGGTAGAGTTCACAATTGTACTCAAAAGGGGAATAGAATCCATCACAACGACTCCCTTATTGAATGACAACATCAAAACTAAAGGAATTATAGATAAAATTACAAGAACTTATGGAATTGGTTTATCACTTTGTTGATGGGAAAAATTTACCACTTATCAACAAGAGGAGACAAACCAAAATAAGGTTCTTTCAATAGCCCAAATTGTTTGAATAGCTCATTATAAAATACTATGTTACTATTTACAATCAGTTAAAGGTTAATGATTATATACAAATACGCAACTTATAAAACCACCAAAAGAAACTCAAACCACTGTAGAGAAAAAAGTTGTAAAGAATTTCACGAATAATTTAAATTCTACTTAGAAATAATAATTCTTAATTATAAAATAATTATAAAATAAAAGTGAGTTTTAATATGAGAATAAGTTGAGAAACAACGAGAAAGGTCACAACTATACTCGTTGAATCTTCTAAACAACCTAAAATAAATTTTAAATTGTTTTAATGAATTTGCAATAGAAAACATAAAGGAAAAGAAGAAAAAAAAACTAGTTATATACCTCGGCCAAAAACGAAGATATATTGGACGGGTTAATTCACTTTCTCATTAATAAAAATAATCACTCTTTAACTATAAACTAGAGACATATTTTAATAATTTAAAATAAAAGAATAACGGAATTCCCGAAATATACAAGCTTCCCTTTTGATTATGTGTGATTTGAGTTCATCTTGCTGCAACGAAGGAAGGTTTTTCTGTTCCCTTTCTCTTTGTTGTAATTTTTCCAATGTAATGCTTCAATGTCATTCGATGCCACAGAATTTGGGATTATATCTCTTTTTATCTCCAATTGAACCTTTAATAAAAGAACAAAACAAATCATTTGAGATCATCCATTTAATTCATCAAAATGTTCATTAATAAATCTAAGGAAATAGATAGCGATAATATTGAAAGAATGCCCTCAATTTCATCGATACTTGGCTCAACAGTAATAAAAAAATTGAAACATCTGCAACAAATTAAAAAACAAGATTTGTTACAGTATGTTTGTATTTTCTGGTGCTTTGTGGATTTATTGGTCACGTAGATATGCATAGTATATCTTATTTGGAAGTCGTAATAGTGTGGTGAAATCTGGGCAACATGAGGTACATGGAAATTTCTTGCTTGTTATGAGTGGCAACTCGATAGATGGTCCATAATGTCCATGGAAACTGTATCAACCTTTGCTCTTGCTTTGCATAATGGATGAACCTACTTCCTAGCTGTGGTGGTTAAAGTACCAGGAGGCTTTGATAAATAGTCGACCGAGTGTCTCGGCTATTCTATATTTTATTTGATTTATTCTTTGGCTCCCCATAATTATTGCGTTGACGTGGCAAGAGGAATCGATGGCACGAAAGCCGAGATAACATGTGGAATCGACATGCGTGGTGTGAGTGAGTTTAGGTATGCATGGCAGTTAACATGTGGAATCGACATGCGTGGTGTGAGTGAGTTTAGGTATGCATGGCAGTTTGGCATTGTGTGCTAAATTCACCCTTGAATATGTAATTTATTTACGTTAACCAATAGTTGGCATTGACGACCCCCTTCCCTAGCTTGATTTTCATAATATGATTGGCGTGAGATATTGTTTGTTTTAAAATAGAAAACCAACGATTATCCTTTACAAAACAGAGGATTTCGTGATGGATTGAGTTGTCTAAAGTGAGAACCCGCGGACGGAAAGAGGTTGGATTGGCTACTCTATGGAGCACAAGTTTGGTAATTGATCTGTCAATGCATAAGCTGTTCTTGGATTTCGTGTTGTTTACTTACTTAATACCCTAGATTATCATAAGGAGTATGATTCTTGGACTAAAATCGACTTGAACTTCCCATAATTGTTACATTGACATGGAAACATTTAGGATGAGCGGTGAGGCATGGTCTTTATTATTGTACATGGAGCTAGCAGTGTATAGGTGATGGAATGTCACTTGAAATTGTTTGAATGGTGCATTGATTAACGTAAGCTAGGGATAACTTGGTTCAATGTTTTTTCGTGTTCGCTCATATACTAAGACGTGATCTTCCTAAGAAATGGGTTACATAGAATTTCAATATTGAACGAGATTTATAGTTTAATTCCTAAGCCATGTCGAATGTTACAATTGTGGTAATTTATGGCACAAAGCATGAAGTTGCATATATGAGAGGACAAAGCTCACTCCTTAGAAGATACAATAAAGTATAGTAGCTTGACCTTTGATTGCAAGAAGAAATGTAGGAGCAAAGGAAGATGATTTTGTTTTTAGCGCTCTGTATCAAAGGAACTTGCTAAGTAAAGGAGGAAGAAAACCCTTTGTGATTTCCAGCTACAATAAGTGTAAGATTATGTTAAGAAAAGGGAGCAGAAGCCCGATTAATCCTCCTTTGACGACAAAGAAGAAAGTCAACAAAAAAAGGCCTAATTGAAGAAAAAAGAATTAAAGAAGGAGTGCTCTCTAGCCATGCACAACTAAGAAAAGTCCCAAACATGGGCAAAGGAGAAGTTGGATATTAATGATGCTGTTAGGACTCACCCAATGAAAGTTTGAAAGAAAAAGGAGGAGATATATTGAGGAGGAGTAAATCCTTTATTTCTCTTCATTGAAGGAAGAGAATGGCCTTAAGTGAGGTCAAATAAATTAGATGCAGGGGTTAGACATAATAATCAAAGAGGCGCATCTAAATGTTGAAGGCATGATCGAGTCTCCTTGTTGATTACAATAATAAATTGGTTATCTTTAATATATCAGTAGTGCAGGAGTAAGCCAAAGGAGAGTGAAACCAACATGGTTTCATGGCAAGTACAAAACAATACTTGATATTGTGGAAGAGGAGGAGTTGCAGCAGAAGTGTGGAATGACAAGAAGCCCAAAATTATGTTAGGTCCATAGGATCAGTCCCCATGCAGATGCAAGAAGACAGATGCAAGGAGATAAAAAAAGAGAAAGCATTAACTCAGGGGGAGCTACTTTAGTTGCAGTAGCGGGCAACAATTTTTACTCTAGGGAAGGAAGATTGTTTAGTAGATGAATGGTTTGCATCTTGGGTGAAATACCCTTATTTCATTTAAGTTGTGAATTTGATTAAGCTTAGAAATCTTACGTTCATGAAAACAATAGGTGCAATATTTGAATGTCCCTTAGATTTGAATTGGTATCGCTATGTCAATTGGTGGTCTAGGTTCATATAGAATAACCTTTTTCTGCGCATGGGAATTTCTTTCTGAGTAGGAGTTGTAAGAGTTTGCCCGATACATTGTCCAATTTGTATCAATCACTTGGTGTAATTGGTATTACTAAGTGTGAACTTCTAGTTGTCGTAGCATGATCTCAGGAGGAGAGAGTTTAGCATGCTCATAAGAAGTTACCATAGTCTTAGCAGCAACAATAAAAATAGTGAAGAGAAAGGTGAAATGCATCACTGATGGCTGGTATTTACGTGTAGCAGCAATGCCATGAGAAATTTTAATTTGTATCAGTTTCTTTTAATTGGTACAAATGATGCATTGGCAAAGAAAGTTTTCTTCTAACAGCCCTATGATGTTCAAACCTGGAGAAATTCAAAGAAAAGGAAATACATGTTGAGGGGGAGCATATCATACATGTTCATTTCCTAGAGAAGCAACAACAACTACAAGGAGATACGAAGACATGTTTTTACTAATGTTTGATTCTAGCATATGTCTTTGGTTATGATGTTTGTACATGAGCTTGGATGACAGATTTAAAGTGCCCCATCATGAAGATATCCGCCCTTGAAGAGAAGTCAGCAAAGAAGAATTCACATCAGTCGTCATACCGTCAGTGAGTAATTGAAATGGGAAGAAAAAAAATCTTGTATCCCTTTCCCATTGACGTCAAAGGGGAAGAGTAAGCGGTGATGTCCAATGTAGAGGAGAGAAAGCTATTGGTGGCTCATGAAAGGAGAAGTGTGGAAGCAACATGAGGATGGGCCATCAATGAGGAGAAGTGATCATGTGTTGCCATCAATTCCAAAGGGGGAGATTGTTGGACAACTAGAATTTTGTGAATGGCCAATGGAAGCAAGTGTGTTGGAATTGACATCAACCATATTAGCATTGATGTTGGTAGTAGTAGATGTGTTTCCATTTATTTCCACTAGGCTAGATGTGATGGCAACTAGGGCTAGAATTAATATGCATGGTGTGTCAAGATTAGGGGGAGTCTCATGCTTACTACAATCCCTGGTAGAGAATCATCATTATAGTAGGCTTATTGAAGAAGCCATAATATGATGACTATGATGGTTAGGGATTCCCAAGCTTTGAAGGAATTTCTACCTTAGGAGTTTAGCTCAGATGCTCTTGGAAGTGACTTAGTTGGATTGTGCTCAGAAACAACTTTCCAATGGTACTGAAGTCCTAAATGGCCTCCTAGATCAAGAGTTATTTCCAGTCAAAGATGAGGTGCCCCAAAATCAAAACGGTAGGGTTAAATGTGGCTTACGGTCATCGTGGTGATGAAGTTTGGAAGCTCGACAGAGTTGGAAGATCCTTTTTAGCAAAGTTGCTAAAGTTGAAGATAGGGATGGAAGCATCGAGCAGACGTGGACTTGGAAGAAATAGGGAGATTTATGATCAATCAACGATGGAGCTCTCTTTACATGCAAACCTGACAGGAGTCCCGAGAGGTTTTATTGAGCACACAAAGATGAAGGTCCAAATGGTAATCGTTAGGGAATGTGGAAACAATGCATTGGTGGAGCTGGTGGTTTAAATTACAAGTGAGTTCGTGGGTAGACTTGCCGCCATGCATCCACACCAGGGCATCGGTGTAACTGTGACAAGTTCTACCACTCGACAGTTAAAGTGAAAAGGGGTGACACATGTTATTTAGACAACGAATTATGTAATTTTGGGTAAAATGTAACTAGTTAGTTCTATACCGAAATAACAGTTATGTAACGGAGGCGGCTGGTATAAAACTAGTGAATGCCCGAGAAATGTAATTATGGAGAATCATTGTTGAATTAATAGAGATTCCAATCCCTTGCCCCATGGATGTTTCCTTGACACCCTGTCGACTTTTTACCACGTAAATCCTGTGTGTTTATGCGTGTGTTGGAATTCAGTTTTCAAATGTGTTATGTGCTTTTCTTAGTCAATTTTATAATTGAATGTATGTTTAATTTCTTTTCTCATTTTCCCCTATTCGAACAACAATTGGTATCAAAGCATTAGTTGAGTTTTTTGAAAGAGCTGAGAGTTATGAACGAGGGGCTGTGAGTGCTCTGCTCGACAAGGAGGAGACGGGGCTGTCAGTGCTCTACGTGATAAGGAGGAGACGCTGGCGTAAAGAGGAAGCGTTGTCCCTGCGTGCTGCTGTGTGAATAACCTATATGAATGCGTGAAGAGGAAGCACTATCCTTGCGTCCTGTGTGAATTGCCTGTGTGAAGGCAAGGAGGAGATGCTGGTGAAAATTCACTGCCCTGCACCATTGCTGTGTGGAGAAGCCCATTTAACTTCTAGGACGTGCTGCCTACGTGAATTGTGCTCGCTGCCAGGACATGCTGCCTACGTGAATTGAAGCGTGGACTAGTCAAGAAAAGAGAGTCTGCATGAATTGAAGCGTGTTGCCTGCGTGAATTGCGCTCGCTGCCAGGACCTGCAAACCTGTCGCGTACCAGTAAAGAAAAGGGAGCCAGTTGCGTCCACAGCGTGATAAAGCAGCTATGTTGAAGCGTGTTGCTTGCATGTGTAAGAAGAGTGCTACTATTGAGGATGAGGGTTCTAGGACCTGCGTATGAAAGAGCCCTGCGTGGCTATAAGAAGAGGGTTGCTGTCAAGGAAGAGGGTTCTAGACCTGCGTGTGTGTGAAGACCAACGTGCGTGTGCGTGAATAGTTTGAGAAAAAATTTCCAGAGCCGTGTGAAGAAGAAACCCATCAAGCTGTTGTTGTCTGTTGAACCCTGGAAAAACCCTAGTTCAAAGACTGAAGATTGAAACCCTAGAAAAATGGCCAAGATGTTGAATGCAAAATTAGAGGTGCAGAAATTCACCAGAAAGAGAAATTTTTCTCTTTGGAAACTAAAGGATAGGGATCTGCTTGTGCAACAAGGGTTGCATAAGGCGTTGGATGGGGCAACTAAGAAACCTGCAACCATGACTACTTTAGATTGGGAGGACTTGGATGCCCGAGCTCTCAGTACCATCCAGTTATGCCTGGCGGATGAAGTTCTCTTCAATATTGTTGAAGAGACTACAGCTTCAGGATTATGGGAAAGACTGGAAAAACTCTATATGACAAAGTCAAACGTTGCAAAACTTTTGAATGTTTCAATTAACAGATCTGGAAGTTAAAATACAGGAAGAAGATAAAGCCATAACCTTGTTGTTTTCTCTGCCTAAATCATGGGATCACTTCGTAACTTCAATTAGCTTGAGCACTACTGATTCTTTGAAGTTTGAATCAGTTGTGGGAGCTCTCTTGTCTAAAGAAGTATGAAGGAAATCTAGTACTGAAACAATTGCATCAGAAGCCATGGTAGCTAGAGGACGCTCAAAGGAAAGAGGAGAAAAACCAAGGGGGTCTTCCAGATCGAAATCGAAGGGAAAGAAGTGTAAGGAAAAATGTTGGCACTGCAATAAAATTGGAAACTTGAAGAAAGACTATTGGAAACGAAAGGAATCCGAAAACCCGAAGAAGGAAGCGAATCAGGTCGATTCAAGTATGATGGATGAGGTTTTATCTGCTGAAGAATTATGTATGATAGATGAAACTTCACCTGAATTTAATGTCTCTCAGGGTTTAGATAGCTGGTTGTTAGACTCGGGTGCTTCTCATCACATGTGCCCACATAGAAATTGGTTTACTTCGTATGAAAACGTAAACGGTAGTTATGTGTTTATGAGTAATAATGTGTCATGTCAGACTGTTGGGATGGGAGATATCAGGATTAAGATGTATGATAACACAGTTAGAACATTAACTAGTGTTAGACATGTACCTGATTTGAAGAAAATTTGATTTCTTTGGGAGTGTTGGATTCACATGGTTATAAGTTTACAGGTCAGGATGGCATCTTGAAATTCTTTAAAGGAGCCCTAGTGGTTATGAAAGAAGAAAAGGTCAGAAATCTTTACAGGTTAAGAGGAAATACTCAAGTCAGTGAAGCAGCGGTTGCGTCAGAAGAGGAAGAAGTAGGTACTCATCTATGGCATCAGTGATTGGGTCATATGAGCGAGAAAGGTCTTCAGATACTGATGAAACGTAAATCTCTTCCCTATCTGAAATCATTGAAGTTAGATTTCTGTAAACATTGTGTGTATGGAAAACAGTGTAAACAGAGATTTAATGTTGGAAATCATAATAGTAAAGATGTTTTAGACTATATTCATTCTGATCTGTGGGGACCATCCCCTGTTGTGTCATATGGAGGTGCTCTATATTTGTTAACATTTATTGATGATTTCTCCCGTAAAGTTTGGGTCTTTATTCTAAAAAAGAAGCTGATGTATTCAATGTATTTAAACAATTTAAAGCAATGGTAGAGAAAAGAACAGGAAAATCTATTAAATGTTTAAGAACTGACAATGGTGGTGAGTTCACTTCAATTGAATTTGAACAATACTGTAAGGATGAGGGAATTATTAGACACAAAACTGCTATTTATACTCCTCAACAAAATGGTGTTGCTGAGCATATGAATCAGACTCTTATGGAAAGAGCCAGAAGCATGATCAGCGATGCTAACGTGCAAAAGGATTTGTGGGAAGAAGCAGTCTACTGCTTGTTATTTAGTTAATAGATCACCTTCAGTAGCAATTAATTGTAAAATTCCTGAAGAAGTGTGGACAGGTCAGTCTTGTGATTATTCACATTTGAGGATATTTGGCTGTGATGTTTATTCTCTTATTCCGGAAAATCAACACTCAAAATTAGATCCAAAGTTGAAATGTTATGTCTTTGTTGGGTATGACTATGCAATGAAAGGATATAGGTTGTGGGATCCTACATTACAGAAGATAGTCATTAGTAGAGATGTAACATTTGATGAATCCTCTCTTCTAAAATCAAATGTTGAAAGAATTGAACAGGAACAGGTATCGCCAAATCAACGAGTTCAGTTGGAGGCTAGACCTTTCGGTGACAGTTGAAAGGAAGGAGAGACTTCTGGAGAAAAAGGTGTTGAAGACACAAAGGAAGCCGTTGAAGCTTCTGAAGCAGTTCAAGTTTCTGAACTAGTTCAGCAACCAGTTCCTCTAGGAAGGTCTACAAGGGAAAAGAAAACTCCCAAAAGGTATGAAGATTCTGCTTCATCTTTTGCTTTGATTACTAAAGATGGGGAACCTTCTTGTTATTAGGAAGCAGTAGATGATACAGATAGCAAAAAATGGAAAATGGCTATGGAAGAAGAAATGGATTCCTTAGCCAAGAACAAGACCTAGGATCTTGTAGAGCTTCCTAAAGGGAGAAGTGTTGTTGGATGAAAATGGGTCTTCAAACTGAAACGGAAAGTTGATGGAAGTATCGAAAGGTATAAGGCAAGACTGGTAGCAAAAGGGTATTCTCAGGTTGAAGGTATAGACTTTCATGAGATTTTTTCTCCAGTTGTAAAACTTGTTTCTATTCGTACTGTGTTGGCACTAACTGTGTTACTTAATCTTGAGTTAGAACAGTTAGATGTTAAAACAAATTTTCTACATGGTGATTTGAATGAAGAGATATATATGGAACAACTAGAAGGTTTTGCATAAGGTCACAATAGAAGATTAGTTTGCAAGCTCAAGAAATCATTGTATGGTCTGAGGCAGTCTCCCAGACAATGGTACAAGAAGTTTGATTCCTTCATGGTGAGCCAGAACTTTATAAGAAGTGAGTATGATCATTGTGTATACTTCAAAAGTTTCAATGTCATATTCATTATCTTAGCTTTGTATGTTGACGATATGCTTATTGCAAGCAAAAGCATGGAAGAGATCAACAGGTTAAAGGCTCAACTCTCTAGGACATTTGATATGAAGGATCTTGGAGCAGCAAAACATATCTTGGGCATAGAGATACACAGAAACAGGAAAAATGGTAAGCTCTGGTTATCACAGCAGAAGTATGTGGAGAAAGTACTTGAAAAGTTCTCTATGAACTATGTGAAACCTGTTAATGTTCCACTAGCTTCCCATTTTAAGCTTTCTTCGGTTTTGAGTCCTAGAGCTAATGAAGAAAAGTAGTATATGTCTCATGTACCATATGGAAATGTTGTAGGCAACTTAATGTATGCGATGGTATCTACAAGACCTGACATTTCACATGCAGTTGGAGTTGTCAACAGGTTCATGGCAAATCCAGGTAAAGAACATTGGAAAGTAGTGAAATGGGTGCTTCGATATCTAAGAGGCACAAGTGACCATTGCATCATCTTTAATGGTAGTGAAGGATCAGTCTACGGATATGTAGATGCTGACTATGCAGGTGATTTGGAAAAAAGAAGATCTACTACAAGTTATGTCTTTACTCTTGCAGGTGGAGCAATTAGTTGGATGTCAAAGCTTCAAGAAACAGTTGTGTTTCCACTACCGAAGCTGAATATATAGCTACTTCAGATGCCAGTAAAGAAGCAATCTAGTTAAAGGGTCTACTCGATGAGATTGGAAGGACACAGGAGAAAGTGAATGTACTTTGTGATAGTCAAAGTGCTATTCACTTGGCTACAAATCCTGCTTATCACAGCAGAACCAAGCACATTGATGTAAGGTATCATTTTTTGAGACATGTGATCGATGGCGGAAAAGTAGCTCTTCAAAAGGTCCATACATGAGAGAATTGTGCAGACATATTCACAAAGCTAGTTACAGTAGAGAAGCTACAATGGTGTTTAGCTTCTCTTGGCTTGCAGAAAAGATGATGAATGGGCATGGACAAGGGATTATGAAAATTGTTGTCAAAGTGGAGTTTGTTATTTTGACAATGAATTATGTAATTTTGGGTAAAATGTAACTAGTTAATTCTATACCAAAATAGTAGTTATGTAACGGAGGTAGCTCGTATAAAACTAGTGAATGCGTGAGAAATGTAATTGTGGAGAATCATTGTTGAATTAATATAGTTTCCAATCCCTTGCCCCATGGATGTTTCCTTGGCACCTTGTCGAGGTTTTACCACGTAGATGTTGTGCGTTTATGCGTGTGTTGGAATTCAGTTTTCAAATATGTTATGTGCTTTTCTTGGTTAATTTTATAACTAAATGTATGTTTAATTTCTTTCCTCATTTTCCCCTATTCGAACAACAACACAAACCTATTGATCACAATATCAATGACTGAGGTTGATTGGGCCACCTCCCTCCCTAAAACCACAAGCATCCATTAAGAGGGTGGCACAAAACCACAAGTTGGTTTCTCTAAGGATTGGGCAGACATGGAGCTAACAACAATGACAAAGAGAATTTTTTTTATTAGCGGTTGTCCCTAGAGCCATATCATCCCAATGGAGTTTTCCTGGAAGGTTCAAAGGGCACACCAGAAGTTGAAGGTAGGTATGATGTAAGTCATGGATGACATTAGCATGAGATGGCAATGCGAATGACACATGGCATGTATTTTCATCATTTTTGGGTGGCCTAATAGGCCAAATCCAGGTGACATGTGTCATCACTTAAGAGGAACTGTGTGGATTTAATGATGCAAGCATGATGTCATCCCTCAGGTCTGATCCTGGAAGGTTAAAGCGGTGAACAAAGAGGAGTCAGCAGGGTGACTTGGCAGCAGGATACATGGTGGCAGATTATTGGCTCGATTGTTTAAAGGGAGGACCCAATATGACAACTCTTCCTTCAAGGTTGACCCTGAAATATTTATTAAGGAACAAAGGAAAATGGCTAGGATACAAGCACTAGGACATGTGAAAAAGACAACACATATTCAAGCAACCAATGGGAGGAGGAACAGGGCAGCCCCATGACACATTTCATCCCTGAGGCTTGACCCCAGAGAAAAACAAATGCATGATAAGGTTTATGATGAGGTAATAGAGCCAAAAGACGCTGATTTTTCTAACATTTGACAATTCTCTCAAATTATGGTAAGTGTACCCATCACTTAGTTTTGTGAAGATTTCGTGTGTTGGGCAACTGTGGGCCTTGAGGCAAAAAATAAAGAAAAGGTCTCGGGAGAGGTAGGCATTGTAGTGGCAATACAAGTAAACCCGACAGGTTCTTGATTGGTTGGTAGCTACAATAGGTGGACCGACGGGATATGAAATTCCATAGATGAGACCTCGGAATGTTGTAAAGAGCACAATAGAAAAGTGTCAGGATAAAGGTGGTAGGGGCTATAGTAAAGCACCTAGAAATGGTTTCGTTGTGGCAGTGAGACAAAGGGCACAAAAAGTGAATGTGTGGTCCTTAAGCCCTTGTGGCTACAGTTCAAAAATGGGCCCAAGAGTTTTTTTGTGATGGTGTCATATATTAACGTTATCAAGGGCCTTTAGGCTATATATAAAGAGTTGTGTACATATTAGAAAAGGTTGAGTGTTATGGAGTTTGAACGGGTCAACAACTAGTTTGTTAGAGTTCCACCATATTAGGTAGTTATGCCAAATTAGCTAACAACCATAACTGGGCCATGCAGACATTGAACAGGTTGGCAGCTTTTGAAGGCTCCACCAAGTTTAGCAATGCATCAGAGGCATTACTAATTGGAGATATAGTTTATGCAAGGCAATAGGGACCTCCATTGTGAAGATTAATTAATGGAGTATGCCTTGAATAAAAACAAGCCCCCTCTAATATTTTTTGCACACTATGAAGAATTAAATGGAAAATATGGCTAAGTGCAAAATCTCTCATCACAGACCAGGAGAGCCATGCCTGAAGTACAATCTGAGCTCTGTGGGAAATTAAAAGGAATGGAGAACAATGTTATTTATGCAAACAAAATTCATGAGTGGTACTCCTTGAGTGTGTAGGTAAGTCTAAGATTTAATTCTCTATATGGAGAAACACTCAGTAGTTCATTCCCTATGATTAATTTTGTTGTAGTATCTAAGAAATATGAGTTAACAGTGGCATGGACAACCATGTGTTTGAGTACACTCTTAGGCAAAGTGGATGACAACAAATACAACATCATTATTTATATAATAGAGAAACAAAACCTTGGATTTTTGTAGTGCAATGTGGGGGGATGCATTATTGTTGAGACAACTGAAGGGAGAGCTCTGAGTGTGTGAAGTTGTTAGAGAGAGAGGCTAGGAGTGTGCATATATAGAAATGGAGGCCCGAAGTGTGCCTGAGCTTTTGTGAGTAGCCGAGAATGTCTGTGTAAAAGAAGAGGGTTAAGAGAAAAGGACAACATAGAGAGTATGTTGCAGAGATGTTGAAGGTCATGAACTGCTGCATATTGGACAAAAAGTGAAAAGAGGGCTGAGTATGAGTGGAGGTTTTTTATTAGAACAAAGGGTCGAATGTAGAAGAGAAAAAAGGGGTAAGTGGATGAAAACAGAGTTGAAAACAACCAGAGAGGTTGCCATATACAATAAGCATTAGATCCTTATTGAGTGTCAGTTAGAGCCTGCAAACCACAGAGTTGGTGCTTCAATCTTAGTGGATGTCTGAGTAGAGCTTGAGGATGGTTCCTCCTGCATGTTGGTGCTTGCATAAATTTAAGGACATGCAAGTTGGTGCTTGAAACAAATCCATGAAGTTGGTGCTTGTGGTAAGTTGATTAGGTGTCTACAAAAGTAGGGACTTGGTGCTTCCTGCTAGTGGGTGCTAGCAAACAATCAAAGGGAGTTGGTGCTTCCTGTGACTAGTGGCTCACAAACATTGATGTAATAGAGTATGAGCTTATATTTGCATCAAATAACAAACAACCTTTGGTGGTTTTTCACCCAGAAGGGTTTCCACATTAAACCTTGGTGTCTTATGCATATGTTTCTCTTGCTGTGAGTGTTTATGTGTTGATTCATTCATTCACTGCGCATGTTATGATAGTCATTTCTCACATTATGAATGCTAAGTATGAATGATAATGTAAACTGGTATAAAATTTAAAATTATCCTAAATATTGATTCACCCCAGTATTTAACATAGTTTCCAACAAAATATAAGGGATGATTAGAGAAAGAATTAAAAGAATACAAATATGTATCTTGATCTATAGTTAAATATTCTTCTATTATATCTCTAGAAGAAGATTAATTAGAAGAGAAATTGATTTGCTTGTCAATAGGGTTACGCTCAATTGATTTTGCCCTTTGTACTTGTTTCATGGAACTTGTAGAATGTATGAACAAAGGGTTCATCTCACTTTGTAAACAAGATTCATCTTGCAATTTGGTGTTACAATATTTATCTAATCTACCAAATTCAGTTGAATTGAATGAAAGGAGCATAAGCATCAAAAGTAAAACCTAATACAAAAGACAAATCATTAAGATGAAATTTAGCAAGAACATGATTTTCATTTGCTAACATATGTCTAAAGATAAATCATTCTTGGATATCAAGGCCCTTAACTCTTCACATATTTTATCATGATCATAAGTTTTAAAGGCATCTAAAAATTCATCCACAAATCAAAACCAATTGAAAATAAAATTAGGTTGGAAAGTTTCAAAGTAGCCTTTGATTCAATCCCTGAAAGTGAAAGAAAACAACCTGTATAAAAAATTCAAATCAGTGATTTTATAATTGATGTATTTACAAAAAAACTTATCAAGATATTTCATTGCAAATATACTCCCTTCACCCTCAAATTGGAGTCTTGACAAGAGATGAATTGTCTTGTGAGGATTTTTGGTAATGAGAAACTAAAAGCATCCTCACATACATTGATTTGGGAAGGAGCCATTCTTTAGATGTGACAATAAGAACTCAACTCCAACTAGACTATGTTGTCATCTAACTTTCCTTACAATGTGTTTAAATGACATAAAGATGAAGGATTAAATCTATAAATATTAGAGGCTGAGGGATAAGTCATTTAGTCAATGAATTTACCTCATGCCTGTTAGGATATTCCGACACATAGGATATAGTTAAGTTTAACTTGGTCTAGTGTAGAGTTAGGTAAAGTGTGTTTCTTTACCATTGTACATTTTGTAACTTACAATCCGACGGTCACGATATGTAGTGATCTGACGGTTCATTCTCTCCTCGGTATTACCGACACTTGATCCGTGGCTTGACACCCGATTGGTCCATGAGTTCTATTTAAAGCGCATGGAGGGTCATTGTTCGGGTAATCCGTGCATGAGAGAAGCTTATGTAAATTTTCATTCTTTGATTAATAAATTGCCTGTAGTACCCACGTTGGGACAGGTCGTGGACTGTTTCCCTCTTTGAGGGTTTTAACCACGTCAAAAATACTGGTGTATTGATCTGTGATCTGGTTGTGAGCGGTGTCCTTTTGGTGTTCTTTCTGAGGAACTTACCCTGTAAATTCCTACATGGTATTAGAGCTATTTGAGGGCCGCGTCCGTTGGTGATCCAAATCTGAAGCCGGTAAAACTGCATGCGGCTGTCGTTTCCTAGATCTGCTGTTTCTGACTGCTTTCGGGCCGAGAGGACTGCTCTGTTGCGTTCGGAGCATCTGTTCCAGTGAGGAACCCCTTTCGTTTCACGCGAAAAGGTTTCTGGTAGCCCCAGCTGCGTCATTTTTCAGATCGGGAGGTATACAGTGTTTTTTGCAGTTTACTGTTATTTTCTCTCTGCTTATTTCGGTTTCGGTTTATTTAGCCCTTTTTTTTTAACCGGATCTATACCTTTCATTTCTGCATATGCTCTTTGCCCTGTGACTCTGTGCGATCTGGGAAAATCAGAAACAGAAAGGAAGGATTTTTCTCATGTGTATGCTCTTTTCCCTGCACCTTAGTGTGATCTCGGAAAATCAGAAACATTGAGAAAAATATTTAGTTTTTCGGCTAAAGGTAACTTTGAGATTTTTTTTAAAAATTTGTAGTTTTTTGGCTAAAGCTAACTTCGAGCCACAAGGTTCATTTTTCTTTGCATATTCGTGTTGGGTTTTGTGTTTTGTGTTTTGTAGGGAAAAAGAGCTTTCTCAAGGCAAGCACGCAAACCAAGGCCCCCCCCCCTCCTCTCTCTCTCTCTCAAATTTTTTGTATAGATCAATTGGTTCAAAGCTATTTTAAGAGAGTAGAGGTCTTGGGTTCAAGTCTCCATTTTGTGGGGGCAGATTTTTTCATTCCCGCACATTCGCGCACTTTGCCGGCAACGTCAACAATTTTTTTTCAAAAAGCCATAACTTCTTCATCCGGAAGCCTTTTTCAGAGCCGTTTTTTTTTAAATCGCCTATTTTTTCGAGATCTATCCATTGGAACACTTACTTTCAGCATCTTCAGCTTCAGTTTTTTTTTTTTTAAATGGAAAGTCCATGCCAAGTCATTCTTGACAGCACTAACTACTTCCAATGGGTAGCCTACATGGAAGATTTACTTAGAAGTAAAGGTCTCTTCAGAATAGCCACAGACCAAGAGAAGAAACCAAAAGATGAAGACAAGGCTTCAAAATGGGAAAATAGACAAGATCAAGCACGTGGTTTGATAGGGATGTCTATTTCTCCTGATCTTAGATTCCACATTGCAGAACTTGAGACTCCTCATGAAGCATTAGAAAAACTCGCTAAAGTTTTTGGGATTAAAAATGAAATTAGAGCCCATCAACTTGAAAATGAGTTGCTTACTTTGGATCCTAATAATTTTTCTTGCATTGAAGATTTCTTGTCCAAATTCAAGACCCTTAGATATCTCTTGGAAGGTGTTAAAGTTAAGAAAGAAGATGGTAACCTTATTTATTCCATCCTTACTAAGTTGGGACCAGCCTACTCTGTATTTGTTTCCACTTTCCATTCTACAAGGGAAGCTTTCATTTGTCAAGGAAAAGACTACAAGGCCCCTTCCTTTGACTCCTTTTGTGATTCCTTAATAAGAGAACAAGAAAAACTCTTACACCTTGGTCTTCTTAATCTTGGAAACTCTTCCATGAAAGCGTTAGCCGCCCAGCAGCAACCAAATTCAAAGAATCCTAAGAAGTCATATCCTCAAAAGAATGGTCCTAAACCAACTCAGCCTCAAAATGAAAGATCATTTCAGCAAAATGATAAGACCAATAAAAACAAATGGAAGAAGACTGATAGACATTGTAACTTTTGTAATCGAGATGGCCACTTAGAATCTAAATGCTTTAAGAAGATGGAAGCCTTGGAAGCCGCAATGAAGAAACATAACATCCATGTGGAGCCTACTTCAACTTCAACTTCCGGAATGGCACTTTCTGCATGTTGTTGTCAATCATCTCAGTCTGGTTATGCATTAAATGTATCTTCTTCTTCTCCTTCTCATGAGTGGCTCATTGATTCTGGAGCCTCTTATCACATGGCCAAAAACCAAGCCATGTTTTCTTCTTTAAATGATTGTAACACCAAAAATATATATGTTGGTGATGATAGATCTCTTAATGTTGTAGGGACTGGAACTGTTCATCTAGACAATGGTCAGTTTAATGATGTATTATGTGTTCCAACCTTATCCTGCAACCTTCTATCTGTATATCAGATAACTCATTCAGGTGAAGGTAAAATTGTTGAATTTTCACCTCATGATGTTGTAATCAAGGATCTAAGAGATCCTAAACAGATTCTAGCTACTGGTATTGCTGATGATTCCACAAGGTTGTATAAGTTTCACAACTTTGGGTCATCCAATCTTCCCTCAGTATTTGTTGCTCATAATGATGAAGTGAGCAAACTTTGGCATGAGCGATTTGGTCACTTAAACTATCGCTCCCTTCAGCATCTATGTAAAGAAAATATGGTGACAGGTCTTCCTATGGTATCTTGCAGAGATGGTGTTTGTTCCGGATGTGTACTCGGAAAACATCATCGGGACAGTTTTGACAAACGTGCCTCTTGGCACGCCTCAGCCCCTTTACAGCTTGTGCACAGTGATTTATGTGGTCCACTTCCTGTTGCTTCATTCTCTGGCTGCAAGTATTTCTTAACTTTCATTGATGATTTCTCCAGACGCACTTGGGTATACTTCTTAAAACTCAAGAGCGAAGTATTTAACACATTTTTGGCCTTCAAAGCCTTTGTTGAAAAACAATCTGGACATCAAATTCTTAAGCTAAGAACTGATAATGGTGGAGAATATGTTAAAAACACATTCATCAACTTTTGCACCGAAAATGGAATTCAAATGCAACATACTGTTCCATACACTCCACAACAAAATGGTGTAGCTGAAAGGAAAAATCGCACCTTAAAGGAAATGGCTAATTGTATGCTGCAATCTAAAGGACTCAGTCTTAGTTTTTGGGCCGAAGCAATTAATTGTGCAAATTATATAATCAATCGCACTCCTACTAAGGTTCTAGAGAATATCACTCCAGAAGAAGCTTGGAGTTCCATTAAACCAGATGTAAGTCACTTTCGTGTTTTTGGAAGTGAAGCATGGGCCCATATTCCAGATGAAAAGCATAAAGCTTTAGAACCTAAGAGTGAGAAATGTACTTTTGTTGGATATTCTGAAGATGTAAAAGGTTATAGACTTATTCCATTTAAGTCCAAAAATGTTATCATTAGAAGAGATGTAAAATTTGATGAAAATAAATCGGCCTGCGAGCCTAGTCCGGCGGATGTGCCACCTCTTCCTATCTCTTCTACTTTTGAAAATATTTCTTCTTCAGATGATGAAAGTGAGGATGACAATCCTCCCCCACCTTCTCAGGATCCTCAACTTCCAAGATGGGTCCGTGCTACTCGGGATGCAGCAGGTGATCTTGCCGGTGATCCTACAGATCAGCGACGTACACGTTCTCAGTTTGAAAGAGCCTCTTCTTTACTGGCTCAAGCTCCAGTAAATCATGATCCTGACACTTTTGCAGAAGCTTCAGGCCATCCACATTGGGAAGCAGCTATGAATGAAGAATATCATTCATTGTTGACAAATGATACATGGGATCTTGTTCCTCTACCAAAGGGACGCAAACTTGTTAGATGTAAATGGGTTTACAGAACCAAGTATGGACCAGATGGGAAAGTTGATAAACATAAAGCTCGTCTTGTTGCTAAGGGCTTTTCACAGGTTGAAGGCATTGACTACACTGAAACCTTCTCCCCTGTTGCCAAAATGAACTCTATCCGCCTTGTTCTTTCCCTTGCTGCCTCTTTAAAATGGGAAGTCCATCAGATGGATGTTAAATCTGCCTTCTTGCATGGGGACTTGCAGGAAGAAATCTATATGGAACAACCCATTGGCTTCATACAAACAGACTCCAGCCTTGTTTGTCGACTTAAGAAATCCCTTTATGGTCTCAAGCAAGCTCCTCGGGCTTGGTATGCCAAAATGGATAGCTTTCTTTTAGAATCTGGCTTTTCTAGGTGTCATTCTGACAATACTGTCTACACCAAGAAAGTGGGCAACTCTCTTATCATCCTTGTTCTTTATGTTGATGATCTTATTCTTACTGGCAGTGATCCCAACCTTATAAACCATGTGAAGTCCAGCCTTAAAAAGAAATTTGAAATGACAGACTTAGGACACTTACACTATTTTCTCGGTCTTCAAGTCTTGCAATCCAAGGAGGGTATTTTCCTTTCCCAGTCCAAGTATGCTTGTGATATTCTTCGTCATTTTCACATGGAAGACTGTAAGCCAGCCCCTTCTCCCTTTCAGTCTGGAGTCAAACTTTCAGTCTCTTGTACTTCTCCTGAAGTTGATGCTACCTTATACCGTCAACTTGTAGGAAAACTCTTGTATTTAACCCATACTCGTCCTGACCTTTCCTTTGTTGTTGGCCTTGTTGCTCGTTTTATGCAAAACCCCCGTGAAAGTCATTGGAAAGCAGCTAAAAGAATACTTCGTTATGTTTGAGGTACAGTACAGTTTGGGATTCATTACAGTGCCAAAGCAGCTCCTCTATTAGTTGGTTTCACTGATTCTGATTGGGCTGGTGACCCTGATGATCGGAAGTCTACTGCCGGTTATGTCTTCACTCTTGGTTCAGGACCTATTACATGGGATTGTAAGAAACAGGCTGCCATTTCTCTTTCGTCAGCAGAAGCAGAGTATCGTGGTGCCGTGGAAGCTAGTAAGGAAGCCTTGTGGCTTCGTCAGATCCTATCAGAGTTTGGCTTTGAGCAGCAGCATCCAACCACACTTTGGTGTGATAATCAAAGTGCCATTCAGCTATGCAAAGATCCAGTCTAGCATCAACGCAGCAAACACATTGAACTACACATGCACTTCATCAGAAAGCTCATTCATGACCATGTTCTTGAAGTGCAATATTGTCCAACAGATGATCAGGTTGCAGACATCTTCACAAAGGCTCTCACAGAGGCGAAGTTCACTAAACTTCAATATATGCTTGGAGTTCAGGAAGTTGTCACTAAGGGGGGATGGGCTCTAGTGCCTCCTTCCTTCTCCTATTGTGTCATATTTGTAAATCCTTCAATCCTATCCCAAGTTGTTCTTAAGGGGGGATGTTAGGATATTCCGACACATAGGATATAGTTAAGTTCAACTTGGTCTAGTGTAGAGTTAGGTAAAGTGTGTTTCTTTACCGTTGTACATTTTGTAACTTACAATCCGACGGTCACGATATGTAGTGATCCGACGGTTCATTCTCTCCTCGGTATTACCGACACTTGATCCGTGGCTTGACACCCGATTGGTCCATGAGTTCTATTTAAAGCGCATGGAGGGTCATTGTTTGGGTAATCCGTGCATGAGAGAAGCTTATGTAAATTTTCATTCTTTGATTAATAAATTGCCTGTAGTACCCATGTTGGGACAGGTCGTGGACTGTTTCCCTCTTTGAGGGTTTTAACCACGTCAAAAATACTGGTGTATTGATCTGTGACCTGGTTTTGAGCGGTGTCCTTTTGGTGTTCTTTCTGAGGAACTTACCCTGTAAATTCCTACAATGCCCTCCTCCTAGTCCCATTTGTTGACGGTCCCTTTGGACCATATGTCAAGAAGGGGATGCGACCCAATCTGAAGTTCTTTACATAACCTGACTTGTTTAAATAACTGCTCCCAATAGGTTTTGATGCTCTATTAGCCCACAAATATCTTCTTTTTGCGAAAAAAAAAGAGTGTGGAAATCCTAATATAATCCAAAAGTTATATATACATGAACTAAAAATCAATGTTTTATGTTGATGTATCTAAATAACAGGGTAGACTAACTAGTTTGATATGGTACAATAAAAGAGTTAAACATTATGCTACTAAGGTATAATGCTAAAGTACAATAAAAAATATTATAAAAAAACAATTTACACATAATACAAAAGAAAGTAACCAAACTTATATAGCTAGAAAAATAATATAAAATAATTCTTTATATTATGTCCCTATAATACAATATATTTCATATATAATTAATTTATATAAAATAATGTTTTATATTATGTTCCTATAATGCAATATATTTCACGTATAAACTAATTTAAAGTATAAATGAAATCTAGTTTAAATTCAATTATTTTTTAATGCAACTTTTAATAAAAAACAAAAAAAAATTACAATAATATAATTACCTTGTATTTTAAAAAGATGTAGAGAAATATGAATTTGTCTTTGATATATCAGGTCAAGAATCAACGCAAATACAAATGTAAATGATTATCTAAAAACTAAATGGCCATAATAATTCCTCTTAAAAAATAATCTTTCAACATTTAAAAGTGGGAAATCGTTCAACAAATAAGAAACAAAATATTATATAAAACATAGAAATTATTATAGTCAAAGTATTAAACATGTTTACATACAAACTACATACTTACATAACCTAAATCACCAAAAAAAAATGTTTAACAAATAAGAAACAAAATATTATATAAAACATAGAAACTATTATAGTCAAAGTATTAATCCTGTTTACATACAAACTACATACTTAGATAACCTAAATCCCTAAAAACAATTCTAAGAATTCATTAGTCATACAGAGATCAAGATTATACAGAATCTAGATTATATTTTAAGATAATAGTTTTCTCAACATTAATATGATAAAATATATTTAAAAGAGAATCAATAGAGTAAGGAATGATATAAATACATTGTTGTTTTATTTCCAAAGCATCGTTTGAAAATAATAGAGTTAAACCTTTATAATCAAGACACAATCCAAAAACTCAGAAAGGATTCACTAGCAACTATGGATAACATATGCGATTAAGTTTTTATCAATTAAAATTGTTCGAACAAAATCAAAGATTTATAGTAACCAAAATTTTTATAAGATCTCACAGTCACCAAAGTTGAATGATAATCACCATATTTCCTTCTCCTCTCTCCTACATGTTGCAGCATTCAGGTGTGCCCTCACTTTGCATTTACAAATCACGTCCTTTTATAATGATATATCAAGGTTTGTTAAACCAAATTTAGGAAAACTTTGTTCAAATATGATCTGAAGGTCTCATTGATTGCTTGGAAAGGCCAATTCTGGAATTCTTTCAACTGAATTTGCTTACTTCTGCTATAGAAAAATATCTATTGTATGTGGTTATAACTTATCCTATAATCTAGGTCAGTTCTTCACCTTCTTTCTCGATTTAGAAATTGTGAGAGACCATCCTACTGCTTAGGATCACGTCAATTTTTCATACTGGTAGCTATGAACACAGGCCAAGATAGGCAATAAAGAACAACCGATGAATCAAACTTTTCGATATTGAACGTTGCTTCAATTATGTAATTTTAACAAACTATTGCTATGTTTTATCATGTTATCAAGGCTCTGGATTAAACCAATGAAATTGACATGTATCTATATACATTTTTAACCAAAAAAAAATGGAATCTCGTGTGGCCATGCATAAGGTTAGATCCTTGTAAACTCGAACATCATGCCTACGAATAGTGCAGCATGATAAATCGAAGGCAAGAGATATGGCAAGGTCATCGCTCCTTTCACAGAGAGAATAATCCACCTTTTAACCATCGATTAACTTACACGATATGGAGTTGCGTTCGTTGATGGCGTGGTTAAACAATTCGTCAAAGCATCCATATAGGCAATGAGTCAAAACTTTGTTCTATGCAATAAAATATAATGTTTTGCACCCATAATTAAAAGTCGCAGTTTTATGGTCATATTTAGAAAAAAATCTGGCAAGGATTTTTGTAAATCTAAGTTATAATTGTTAAACTTCATAATTTTAGGTGTTCTAGACGTTTTTGATGGTGCTGAATTCATTTCCACCATCAAAAACACAATTCAAATACTGCCTCTACAAGATTTTTTGAAAAAATTTTGCCTGAATTTGAACCACTTTTAACCGCAATTCCTCCACCTCCATAAACGACTCCTAATAAAAATGATCGTTAAAAACATATTATTATTATTCATTAATTTTTTTTATAATTTTCTTAAAATGTATATATCAGTTCGAACCTCCAGAAACATCAAAGTCATGTGGTTTACCTTCTCAACATAAACAAGCGCGAAGGCAATGGTAGTAAAGTCATGTTGTTTACCTTCTCAACATAAACAAGCGCGAAGGCAATGGTAGTCCCTGTGGGGCAAGTCAAAGGAGAAATTGGCAGCAGTAATAATGCATTGATGGCAGCAGTAGTCCCTCGCCCAAATTCTGCTGGTAGAAAGCTAAATTGTTCAGGATGAGCAACCTTTTTTTATAAAAAGTCCTAATCATCTTGAAAGTAAATTAACTTATTGAATTTTCCTTGCAAAAATATATACATATATAAACAGAAGGACTACAATTCAAGTCGATCACCGCAAAATTAATTTATTGATCGATGAATTATCCTCTTATGTTGTTTTGGAAACTAGTATCTCCGAATAAATACATTTGCAAAAGAGAATGGAGGCGGGCACTGCTGCTTCCAATATAATATTGGATCCATCCATATGTATACTATAAGATATGTGGCAATTGCTAATTGCTGCTTCCAATATAATATTGGATCCATCCATGTGTATAATATAAGATATGTGGCAATTGCTTGCGTTGAACTTGTGGATGAAAATTGTCCTAGTTTTCTGGTGTGCATTATGGGTTTTCCCCTTTGAGAACGAGTGATAATAAGGGTAAAAATAAAAGCTTACCTAACACTTTACCCTATAGTTGTATTGCTTAAATACCATGTCAGTGTTGATAGAAATATTTGACTCCGATGATTTAAATACTACGATAGTGTGAATGAATGGGTTAGCAAAATTGTCTGTTACTAAAGATTTTAATCGTCAAATACAACTTAAGCATTTCTTTGATTGTCCACTCAACATCATTCCAAAACCTTCAAATGAAGAGGCTGAAACTGTTTACAATTTCTAATTTGGATTGCTTCCAAATTCCCACTATTATTGAAAGATCTACGAAGCTCTTCACTTTCATTTGAATGTAACTTTTGATAGTGAGGTCTATCTTTCATATTGAATCCAAACATACTACTCATTTCCAAGTTCATTATCATCCTAACTATTACCTGCAATATTTGTGTTTCATACTACTCATTGCCAAGTTCATTATTCTTCTAGTTGTTACCTACAATATTAGTGTTTCAACTGTGTTTCTTGATGTGTCACTTCACTTTAATACATCTCCCCACACACGATCTTTCATATCTTTCAAAATAAATGTGTGTTGGTGTTCAGATATGAATCATGCAATTCACCCAATTCCACATTAATTGTCAACCTAGGGCTCTACGAGTTATTTCAAGGCTATCATGCAAAGTATATGTAGGCCACAATTTCCCTACCAAGTATTGAACATTCAATTATAAAATTAACAATATGTAACAGCAAGTGATAATTGTAACATCAAATAAGAGTAACAACAATATTCACTGTAACAACAACAAGAGTAATAGAAAAGCAGATTCATAGCAACACTGATAATCATTCACAATGATAAATAAATTAACTGGAATAAACCTATGCACACATCTATCCAACAATGCCTAGTCATGAGAGTGGGCCCAACTCCCTAATTAGGGTTGTGGCAAGATCAATAAGTCACGAAATGCTTAGAAGATCAGAATTTTCTTAATCAAAAGGATAATACATGTCTGTTGTTATAGACTCAAAGTTAACGTAATTCTTTTTGGTCGTAACTATGGGCTTTCACAGCCCCGTAACTCTAGTTATACAATTTGTTAACACTAACAACTTCTATAATTATGGTAGTTTTCTGCCTACAATTACATAGTAGTTTCTTAAGGAAAACATAATATAAATATAACAGTGCGTTGATTGAAATATCGTTCCATCGTTGCAGCTGATGTCTCAAGATAACGCTTCTAGCTAGATGGTCACCATTTTTTGAACCACGACCTTGATCATACTTCCTCCAAATCTACAAGAATAATCGAATTAGTGAGCCACTTAGGCAACAATCCCCTATGACTATGCTTCATTGATTAATGATTCATAATGACATGACAAGAGGTATACCTGTGTGGTTTATAATGTAAATTGACCAATATGGTGTAAAATAGATACAAGAAACAAGGTAAAAAGGTGGGTAAAAACATGCAAATTTAGCCACCAACATCTCCCCCCAACTAGTCTTTCTACATGTCCTCATGTAGCCCGTCGCCTGCGCAGATCTGGGTTGGAGTTGCGATGATCAGCATGAAGCTGTGCGAGATCATATTTTGTAGCCATTTCTATTCTTGAAGGCTTATATCCATCTGTCTTGAGGACTTCCTTCAACCAATCCTCTCCTACCTTGCAAACTGAAGTGTATTGATCGGCTGGCAGCCAGATAATAGGGAACCAAAACCTCAAACCCACCCATCGAATCCCAGGACACTGCATGCATTCAATATACTGAGGTAACCTATTTAACGCCTAAGAAAAATTAGAAGCCCCAAAAAGTTCATGTATCCTGACGGATGATGATTATAGCGTCCACAATTTCTGGCAAATGTCTTGGGCCTCCTGTTGACAAGTAAAAATTTGTTTTGTTCATATGGGAATGCACCATTTTTGGGTTGCCAACATCTATCCTTTTTGTCCCCCAACCTCTAAGAAGTTTTGGTGTTTGTTATAAACGTTCATAGACTGACAATTCTCCATCTGAAGGACAAGTCACCTGTTTGCTTGATTCTCTTCGAACGTGTTGAAAGCCTTCTTCCATTTAACATGATTAACTGTGTAGGAGGTAAAGGATCTTAATTGAGTATCTCCCACATATGAAACTGGGTTGAATAATTGAACATTTCCTAGAAATTAATCATGCATGTAGAGTTCGCATACCAAGTGTTGATTCATAATATTGTGGCTTCTCGAGATGCGTCGAAACTATATTGGGTCTTCTATCACATGGTTGATTTTCTGACAGATGCTTTCTAAACAAAAGAATATATATTTTTTGTAGAAGAACAAAGCATAGTTGTGGGCTGGGGGTTGGCAAGCCATTACCTATTGTGCCAGAGCAAACATTTCTTCCTTATCAACCATCTATAGTTGCACCTACCCTTCCAGTTCCTCGATTTTCTTCTGCTGCTTGTCATGTTTTCATTTCCCTTTCTCTATTTGCTCCATGTAATCGGTAACTATTTTCATGGCTTGCTCATGAACTCCCTTCACTCCTTCCCGGTGGGCTTCTAAAGGAATGCTCCCCCTTGAAGGCAAGCTGCAACAGCTTGTGACTTTAGAATTTGTGCAGTCATGAAAATTCTCGTGCCTTGATCACATGCAAAATGACTCGGTTTGTGTAGCCACGGAGGTTGTGGTCTTGTCTTCGGTATGCACTACTACTAAAATGGTTTCAGCCCTAGGTTTTGCAACATTCTTCTTATGCCTCCTCACTTTCCTTCGTAAGTGCCATACCTACTTCCTTAGCTTGAAAATTCCCATTTTTAGCTGCATTTGTTTCCTAAACTATGAATGGTACCTCTCTTTAAGAGGAGGCCTTATTTTTTCATATTTCTTAACAAATTATTGTTTGACAACAACCTCAATTGGTCTCACAACTAGTGTGGGGTTTGGTGGATTGATGTCGACAAATTTGTCAACAGACTCTTTCTTTATCCTGACCGCCTCTGTTTGTTCCTCAACTCGAGGAATAGTCCCAATGTCTTGCCCTTCAGGTCTCGGAATCTCCATATATTCCCTTGGTGTTTCTGGAGTCACTGCAGGCCCTTGTGGGGTAGTTTCTTCAACACCCTTTTCTTGTGACTACTCCACTTCCCGACCATTTTTTCCTTCGGGTCCTGAATCCTTCACGCCTTACTTTGGTGGCTTTATAGCCATTGCATATCCCTGTGGGGTAGTGTCAACAACAACATCCTCCTCTAATGGCCCTCTGGAGATAGTATCGGCCATAATCTCTTCAGTTTGTTCTTTGGTCGACACTGGTTCTTGTGTGACAGTGTTGATCACCAATCCCTCAATTTGTGCAATTTGTTCACCAGTCGAAATTGGTTCTTGTGTAACAGTGTTAATGATGGTTCCTTTAACTACCCTAACAAATTTTAAGATTAGGGGAGAGGCTTTTTCCTTCACTAGGCACCTAGGGGAATGAAACTGACTTGCCCCTCTTGGTATTGACGCAAGAAGCAGAGAATGAAAAATGCTTTCTTCAGTGTCCATTCTATCAGTGCTTGTTGCCTCAGGTCCTCCTTCCCTTGTTCTCACTGGTTGGGTTGTGCTCCCTTTTTCTTTTTCTTCCTATGCTTCATCTAGGTTGTCCTCCTGTTCAATAGTCAACACTGGTTCTTGTGAAGCAGTGTTGACTGCGGCCCTTGCTTCTTTCAAGGGTTCCTTAATCGCTTAAGCAGGTGATGCTAGTACTTGTGTATTAGCGCCACTTGTAGCCTCATCCAAAGGTTCCTCATTTTCTTCAAATGGTAATGTTGGCTCTTATGTGTTAGCACCACGTGCGATTTCATCCAAGGGTGGCGATTCTTTCCTCGGAGTGGAAGTCATCGCTGGTTCCTAGAGAACCTAATGAGAACTCTGGGCGTGCTTTAGGCATTGGGACCTATTCACATAGCAATCAACCCATAAGGGGTAGAATACTTCTTTTCCATCAAAGACCTTGCCATTGCAGCAGCGAAATTCCAATATCAGGCTTCTAATCCAAACATCCAAAACAAGGAACCATTTAACTATGAGATTTAAGCTAGCTGCTGACCGCTTGGGTATCTATGGTGACCTCATTTTGAGAGAAGGTCCATCTTGGTTAGGTTGTAGGTTTCGAAGTCCGGTCATTTGGCACCCTACACTAGGATATCAAGCCTTATATGAAATTCCTAAAGGTCAAACAGGACATCTTTTTTAAAACCTAGCTAGGCATCATGGCTATAGACCACCTCATGAGATCCCTTCTCCAGCCTATTCCCTCACTTCCTTGCATGTCAATTACAATTTTTTCATGAGGGCATGAAAAAGGGTAAGCAGGGGGGTGTGTTGAGCACTAGAGAAGGTATGTAATTACCACTTATTTTGTCATCCTTTCCTTAAATTCATAACTTCTTTACATTATGAAATAGGTATATGGTGAAAGATTATGATAAAGTTTAGAAGATTTGTGTGCAACGTAAAATGACTAATAATTACCCTTTTCTATGCAAAAAAAGAGGAAAATAGAAAATTTCCATTCTAAAGGAAATGACAAGATGAAATCAATTGATTTCCCTTTGATAAGGAACCACATCCAAACAAGGAAATCCAGATTGGAGTGTACAAGCCAAGAAAAGGAAGAGGAGATACCAAATCGGTGCAAGATAACGAGAAGATAACTGAGAGCTAATAGTATGGCGAATCCCTCAGGATCCTTTGATCTTGAGGGATCACTACCTTAACGATTCCCTGTATCGTTGATATCTTTGCTTGGCTGCTATAAGAAGGGACAACATTGCTAAGCCGAAGGGACAAACTATTGTTGTTTTTATGAAATTCACTATTGTACTTCAAACTTTGATCATCGACTCTCACTAAAAGAGCAATTTACTGTAACTCTGTTTTGATGATTAATATATAAACTCTGTTGCCGTTCCATCTTTCATTCTGGAGTAATTATAAGTAGTGTGTCCCTGGAGGCTAAGGGTCTGGCCCTGGTGGATCACTTGCTTCCTGTACCATTAATTCTCGATTCCAAGTCGTGTGTGGTTTGATTTCTCTTATCTACTTTGTTCAGTAATTTGTTGTCCCTTATTTCATGTATTAGCTCTATTATATTTCGATTCCCATTTGAATAGTAAGGTTATTCTTTGCATAGGAATGTTATGCTACTCATTACGAAGTTATATTATATTGATGTTGCTTTGACAAACTGATATTATTATATAACATTGTTGTTCCTTAACAGATTACTGTTACTGTTCGATTACTCAGTAACAATGCTGTGTATTTATAAATCGGTATTACTGTTTATTTATCTACGGTTTACTTCCAGGTGTGATTGCTATTCATTGGGATTGTTGTTCCACTGCCATTGCAATTGTTGTTTCTTCACAACTGGGATTAACCATTGTTATGCCGAAACGCAGATTATTGTTCCTTTAACAGAACAGTGTTGCGTGTAACATTTGATTTGGTTTGTTGTGCATTTACATTTGGTTTAAGTTGTTGTTCAATATTTCATAGCTTCCTTTAAGTTTTTTGTCCCATTTCTGTTTTCTATTCAAATCATTTTTGGGTGAAGATTGCAATTACTGCTTCATTTTCATAGGTTAAAGCTTTGTTGTTCAATTGAGTTAAATAGGTCAGTCACTGTTCCATTTCCTGTCAATTGAATTATCATTGCTTTGATGTGCACAAAACGATCTAAAACTTTAGTGAACATTGACAGTTGTTGTCCAGTTCCCAGGTTGATGATCTTTCCCTTAAATTGCTTCTCAATTACATCAGTTTACAAAGGGATGAGTTATTATTACTACAACCTTGACTGATAAGTTGTTGTAGTTTTCTAAGTGAATGATTTAAATCTCAGAGTGCTAAAGTTTCTTTTTGAGAGTAGATTTTATTCCAAGCATCCGTTTACTCTTGTATTTAAAATCACTATACTACTAGCATTACTCTGACAAATGACCGCCTCAGACTAAGTACACTCTTTGAGATAACAAATCGTGCCTAGATTGACAATTAATGTAGGGTAAATAGAGGTGAAAAAGACCCTTTTTACTGCTCGACAACTGAGTAGGGAAAATATCGCCTGCATATACTTTGCATGATAGCCTTGAAATAACTCGTAGAGCCCTGGGTTGTGAATTAATGTGGAATTGGGTGAATTGCATCATTCATATCTGAACACCAACAATTTGGCATCATTTTTGGGGAGGCTACTGAAGGTGCAAAAGTACAACCAATATTTACCATAGTATTGATCTCTCATCCCGAGGAAGGGATTTTTGACCTTGCTCGAGGTCTTGAGCATTAGATCATTTTTTGTTGTTGCTTTGGTTGTTCGTTTCCTTTTTCATAGGAACTTCTCTCTTGTCCTATATATAGAAAGTAGGTCTTGTCATTTGTATAATCTAAGAATTGTTCATTTGTGTCATGTAAAGGAGGTTTCCCCCTCAAATAGGTTGAATTCTAAGGCATTGATCTTTCTTTTCTATCTTTTTTTGAGATGGTTTCATAATTTAATCATAGACGATATAACAATAATAATGTAAGGGCATAATAACAATAGTGGGCTTCTATGGGGCACAATAATAACAATATGGGGACTACATGGGTACAACAATATAATAAGGGGGTTTGCACTAATAACAATAAGGGGTTACACTAGTAGTATAGGGACGTAACATGCCCCTCTCCTTCAAAAAGTGTTGTCCTCAACACTTGAGTAGTTCTGGATGCATATGTATAAAATTCTCATCCTCCCATGTGGAATAATCAATGGGTAAGTTCTTCCACTTGATGAGATACTCTGAAATTGATCGATTTCGTAGCTATTGATTTCTTGGTTCTGTGACTGCTTCAGGTTCCAATATGATTCTTTTCTTCCTTATCAAGTTACGGAAATATTGTTTGAATTGGGATCTTCTACAACTTTTGAATGAGTTCCCACCCTACTTCATCATTCTTCCATTCATCCCTTGCTTCGTTTATTGAATTTGGTTGGATAATTATACCAACCTCTAACATTTCTGCAACCATACATTCAATTTCACTCCTTTGGGCATATGGATATCTGTAAGGCCTAATTTTTGGAGGAGCACTTCCTGGAATCAAATGAATAGTATGATCATGATCACGAATAGGTGGGAGGCGTTTGGGAGTCTTAAAGACCTTGGAATGATTGTCCAATACTTTTTGGAGATATGGAGAGATAGATGACTTCGATGTGGGAACCTCTAGCAAACATAATTATGCAATTACGCCTCTTTGTTCTTTCTTTAGAAGCTTTGTCATTTCGTTAAAGTAGATTATATTTCTCAGTTTCCCTGTGATATCCCTTAATTCAACTTCCTTTCCTTCCAAATAAAATTTCATGAAAAGTTCTTGAAAATTAAAAGCTATTGTACGCAAGGATTGTAGCCATTAGACTCCTAGTACAACATTAGCACCACCCATTATAATGGAAAGCATTGGGCTATTCAATAAATACTCTCCCATGGATAGCTTGATATTATGGCACTTTCTAGAGCAATTTATGGTTCCTCCACTTGCAACCATCACTTGACACTCTGGTGCTAGATATAGGAAGAAATTCAATTCCTTGGCTATCTTATGATGAATAAAATTATGGGTACTGCCCGAATCAATCAACACTAATACATTTTTACTCTTGATATCTCCTTCTATCTTGATAGTTTGAGGAGTGGTAATTTCGACCAATTCATTACAAGATATGGTCAGATTCATTTCTTATTTCTCTAGGGTTTGTTCCTAGTGTATATCCTCTTCCTTTGATGTTTCTTGTTCCTTTTCTTCCTCCTCTTCAAAATCTATGTAAATTAATTTCTTCTCATCAAACTTATTACCTTTAGTGTATTTTCTATCACAACTGTAACAAAGCCCTTTTCTCTTTTTTCTTCCAATTCTTGTGGTGTCAATCTTGTAGGTTATGGAAGGCTAGGGACAACAACACTTCAATATTTATAGTTGTGAGTGGTAGGTTTCATTGTTTCCAAAATTTTTCTTTCCATTTTTCTTGCCAACCTAAATGCCTTCTCCAATTAATCAGGTTCCCAAAAGAAAACCTCATGTTGGATTTTATACTTTAAAGTCCCTATGAACACATTGATCCTATGCTCCTCTAGAATATCTTTTACCCTTATATTAAATTTTTGGAAGTCCTCAATGTGCTCCATCATTAAACCGTTTTGTTTGAGGTTTATTAATTTGCTAAAAAATGTGTTTCTTTTTGTATCCTCATAATGTGCTATCATTTCTTCAATAAAAATTTCCCAAGAGACAATTTGTTTATGAGAGCAAAGCCATTGATACCATACAAACTGATTTGGTTCCAAATATAAAGTTGCAATGCGTAACTTTTGTGTGTTTTTCACATTATGGAAACCGAAAAATTGCTCCATCTGTAGTATCCATGTTGCAGGATCCATGCCATCAAACTTCCTCATATTGATCTTTGGGAAATGGTGGGTATTCAATCCAATGTTAGAGTCTATGAAATCATGATTAACATTTCCTTTGTTTTCATCAAGATTTTCCTTTAGTACCCTTTCACCATTGGTAAGCATTTATTGTAGCAACTTAGTCAAATCTATGTTCAAATCTTCCATGTTTCCTTTAAGTTTTTGTTCTATACCATCCATCTTAGTGTTCACACCAGTCATCTTAGCTTCCATGACATCCATCTTAGCTTCCATGCCATCCATCTTAACTTGCACACCATTAATATCATCTTCCACACCATTCATCTTAGCTTCCACGCTTTTCCTTAAACCATCAATCTTAGCTTTTGTTACCTTTTGCGAGAGTAAAATTTGTTGCACTTAGTCTCATAATTTCGATATATCATGTTCCATTTCTTTCTCTTCATCATGAGTCATGCTAGATATTTCAAGTTGCTTACTTGGTGTTTCCATTTTATTTCTTCGGGGCATCAATTAATGATAATTATGCTTCATTATGCCCTTTGAACTTCAAACCTTTTTTTCAACCCAAACTTATGCAAAATTTTAAGAAAACTACACACCTTTTTTTTGCTTTGTATAAGATTGATATTGAATCTATTGTATATATGTATTTTCAGATCTCCAAGGTCTAACATTGCTTCTTGCCATAGCCCTCTGAGTCCTCTTTCCAATGCCCCTAGTTGGATCAAAATTGGATTCTGCAAGAAAGAGTTATGTGAAATCTCCTAAGATGCCTTGATTATATAATGTTTTAGTAGATCGAATGTGTATGACATGCCACATGTCACTATTTCGATATTCGGATCTGAAAAATATACACAGAAAACTACAATCTTTCCTCTTTCTGTAACTTCTTATGAAATTTCAATCTGATGCTCAAAGAGAAAGTTATGACAATTTTCCTAAGGTCACCTGTTTAGAATGTAATTCAGAAGTCTGAAAAAACCCTAACTTCCTCAGATTATATCCCCAAAAATATAGCAAGAAAATAGATGAAATTCCGACTTCATATTCACCAAGATTTCGGCTCAAAAGGGTTTTAATTTCAGAGTCTGAACCTTCGTAGAAAAAAAATTATAGTGAAAACTCCACGACGACCTGTTTGAGATGAAATTCTAGAGATTGCAAAAACCCTAACTTCCTCAGATCATATATCCAAAAATATAGCGAGACATGATCTGAAATTCAGACCCGAGGTTCATACCGATTTCTTCTCAAATGGTTTTTTTATCTTCTGAAACTTTGTAGTGAAAATATTATAGTGAAAATTCCACGATGACCTATTTGTAGTAGCAAAACCCTAAAATCCAAAGCTCTGAAATGTTATGAAACCATCTCACAAAAAGATACAAAAGAAAGATCAACGCCTTCGAATTTAGCCTCTTCGAGGGGGAAACCTCCTTTACATTACAGAAATGAACAATTCTTAGATGATACAAATGACAAGACCTTCTTTCTATATATAGGAGCCTAAGGGGTCATTATGTAATCAGAGTCGACATAATAATAATAATGTAAGGGCACAACAATAATAATAATGGGCTTCTATGGGGCACAATAATAACAATATGGGGACTAGATGGGCACAACAATATAATAAGGGGGTTACACTCATAACAATAATGGGTTACATTAGTAGTATAGGGACATAATAGAGGTCCTGAGCATTAGATCCTTTTTTGTTATTGCTTTGGTTGTCTGTTTCCTTTTTCATATGAACTACTCTCTTGTCTTGGGAAGGGAAGTTTTTATGGTCCCATTAGGCCAACAGGTGACGTGGGTTCTTGTGGAGGAGCGTCAGTTGTGGCCTCTTCTATCTCCATTTCTTCTACTCTCGTTGAGCTAGTAGGCGATGTTGGTTCTTGTGGAGCAGTGTCGTATGCAGCTTCTTCTTCTTCTTCTTCTACCATTAATTCTTCCTCATCCTCCCTTGAAAGAATCATAACCGCAAGTTCTTCCTCTGCTAGCTCGGTGAATTGTGGCCAAGCCACAAAAGTTCAAGATAGAGCATGGACCAGTCACAGTCTCACCAACCCATGATTTGTAAGGACCACTAATGCTTTTCAAGAGCGATGAGCAGACTGCACTATTAGCTGAAGATTGTTCCATAGAAAAGATGGCATGTCTAGAGAATGAATTTGTGCATGCCAAAATGAAAGGAATGCAAGAAGCTTAAAATTATACTTAAACAAAGTAGAAAACCGACCTTCACAAGTAATGTACCTCATGAAAAAACATGTAATCTCGGCACATGGGTGTGGCAAAGACTTTCGATCATATCCCCTACCCTTCTGGACCACTGTTTCTTGAACCTGCAAGAACAATTCCAGGAACTTTTGCAAAAGATATTTCTTTGAAAATCATTTATTCCCTCCTTGCAGAAATCCGCTGACAGTCAAATTTACTTCCTATGTGATGGGAATATCTAATCCACGAAATTTGGAATGATTTGCATCCAAAATCAATGCAAATTCCACTCTGATGGCTTTGTCAAATCCCTGTAGCCTCTCAAAATACACATGCCAACCTGCACCTAAAAAGACCTACCATACGTCTAGATTTCTTTGGACATGCACTGTATTATATGGTTCGTGCCTAACGGCTTGCTTGCCCATTCTATAGTTTCTCTTTAATAGTAATTGGAGTAACAAAAAGATCATTGAGGAGGAGTGTCAGCAAGTAAACTTGCAGTGACAGGGTTGTGTTGGTGATAGGGTGTGATGATAGTGAAATCCACGAAGATAATCGTAAAATATGGAAAATCGATGACAGATTATGGTAATAATGAGTGATAATTATGGTAATCATTTCATAGCATTGGAAAGGATTCTTCATTAACACAATCACACTTATTCAAGTCCCAATGTATATGGATAACCGTGTGTAGTATGGTGGGGATCGTGGAGTGTACACAGATAGCACAGGGTGCAATAGTGATATGACAAGTCATTACTTCATTTTAATAATGGTATCTTCTTATTTATTATAGTACCCCCGCCCTAACTAAGGGGATGATTGTATATGGTCATATCGAGTCATGTAAAATGATTTATCTATCAAATCCACAAATTCGATCAGGGACATACCTGGTGACTTACCATGATAGAGTAATATCAGCGGAGGAGTAACAACATCGGAGGGAATAACAACACCTGAGGATTAACAACATCAAGGGAGTAACAATGCCCGATGAGTAACAACATCACTTGAACGTTTCTAAGATCGCAACAGAGTAACAAAACCAGTGGAGTAACTGGTGGGCTCCAGTATTGTAGCAATAATGCTACAACTCCTGGAACTCCCTTCTTTAATTTTATCAACCCGGTAGTTCGTAACAAACTTGGAAGTGACGGTGCTGTATGCACAAGTACTAGCTCTTGCTGCAGCTGTCACTTGGTCAGCTGGCACAAGTCCGCTAGGGGCTCAAGCCAACTTCTATGAACTCTTAGAAGAAGCTTTTTAACTGATGGACGAAAGCTAACTCAAAGGAAGCTAATCTACTTGCGGAAAGAAACTGAAAGCCAAAAAGAAACACAAACCCTAGCAAACCCTAATTCTACCAACTAGTCCTACCGATGCAAAGGAGAGCATGCAAACTACCGAAAGAGATGCCATTACTTCTAAGAAGGTAAAATGCATGTGTCTAAGTTATCACTATCTGAATAAAACATCTTTTTGTATTTTTGTTTAAGTTATTAGAATTATCATGCATGTGCTTTTAACTGGATTTTCACTGTGCAGGGGTGGATCAAGGAGGAGAAATGCTTGGAAAAGGTTGGGAAGACTCGGAGAGGGTCTAAGGGATCCCTATCATCCTTTCAGAGAGTTTCACAAAGTCAGGATGCCATGCAACCGTGTTTATGAACTTCTACAGGAAGTCTGCAGGGGTTTCTACAGGAAGTTCTGTAATTCTTCTACAGGATGTTTCGTGATTGGGTTTTTGACTGATAGGTGAGTGGAAGAGAATGCATGAATGGGTAGGGAGGTAGGGTAGGGGCCTGGAATGACCCAATGACTGAGGGATGAGGTGATGAAGGTGCCCTGCATAGTGTTTACCTGATCAAACCAACTACATCTTGCATACAATCAAAATATTAGATGATCTATCTAACAGTTTAATGAGATCAGTGAACAACAACCTTATTCATGACAAGAATCACGTACAGCATGTGAACAAAACATTATCAAAGAGATATAAACGCATGACTAACTCCTACCAATCCATCCTAAACATAAAAAGCTACTTCAACCATCAAAAGCAACCTAAGTAACAAAGCACGAATTAAATCTAAAGAGCATATTTTATTTTAAGAATGCAGCGAACACACATAAAGATAAACAAGGGAGGTACTGGGCGCTTGAGATGGGCCCAACCCCAAGAGCTACAGCCTCCCAAGAGAGATTTAGAGCTGGTGCAAAGCTGGATTCATCTTTATTAATCAAGAATGAAGAGTTACATCAAAACTGTCCACAAGGAGAGCTTGAGAATGAGCTGAAAGCAAAGCTAATCCATGGCCTACAAATCGAATTACAAAATGACTACAACAAGGCTATGAAATGACTAACTACTAGCTACTATCTACTGGCTAACTAGCTAACATCCACTGGCTAACCAAAATGAGGCCCTAAGCCTTCTTATTTATACAAATTGAGGACCCAACAGTCCTCCTAAACTTTAGGGACTCGGCTGCCCAAAACTTGGAGTTAACAGCAGTCCTACTTGACTTGCTTGGCTGCCCTTGTGCTGATTGATTCGGTGGCCCTTGAACTCCAAGCTGATGGTGGGGAATTCAAGGTAAGGGCCCATAAATGAAGGGGACACCTTCCTACAAAACCTCTAGCTTGCTCTCCCACGAATTTGGCTGCCAAGTGCTCATTAAGACCTTCAATTTTGTCTCCAAGTTGACCAAAAAGGCTACACAAAGCACCCATTAGACTTGTTGGCATAATGAATAACCAAATTCACTCTATTAACATAAATATAATAAAAAACATGCAATAAACTAATGAGAATGGTGGATTAAGTCAAATTAGGAGGTTGAATGAGCCCAAATAATTGTCCATTTTTGGGGCTCATCATCACCCCCTACTGAAAGTGTTGCTCATCCTCTGAGCAACCAATCTCTCTCCTCATCTTTGATGGCCCTGGTGGCCTCCTTGGCTAAAATCTCGGCCGATTTCTCCTTTGGCTTCCCTCTTTTCAAACTTCCTGTAGAAACAGTTCGTTGGCTTCCTGTAGAAACAGTCCTCTGTCTTCCTGTAGAAATAGTCTGCTAACTTCCTGTAGAACCAATTTTCGCTGATTTTGCTTGCCTGGCTGGGGGTGCCTTCTCCTTGAACTGTGCTATGGCTGCCTTGGGTGTGTCCCTACTTGTTTGGCCTTTTTCAGTCTTCTCTGCTCGTGCTTGCAACTGCTTCTCCCTTGGCATTTGTGTTGTTTTACCACCCCCTGCTTTGGCCTCAATAGCTTGTGCTTTTCCCTCATTCATCTTCCTGTTCCTTCTGTGGTGGTCTTTCTTGTGTTTGTTACATCATCATTGAGACCCTCACTATTGCTTCTTTATCATATCCATGAATTCTACCTGAAGGTTAGATCTCCATGTGTGTCTAAACTGTGATTGCAACCGTGGAATTTTATTTCAAATACCCATTGAGAGATATCAAATTACAGTTCACACTGAGGTATGCAGGCCAATATAAATTGTATGCTGAGATCCTTGATCATAGGACAGATCCTTCAACTTCATCTCTTTGATGAAAACACTTGCAGGTTGACAAGATGATGTTCATATATATTCCTAGGTTTATACCTCCATAGATATTTCTTAATCATAGGTATACTGAGTATCACATATATTCATTGTGATATGTCTAGACAGATCTGAATATAGAGCCGAGATGTAACCCTTGTTATTTCTGCAATATATATACACAGTCTTCTTTGTCCATCCAGGATACTGCGTTTCAGGTATGCCGAGCTTGTAATTGCTTCAGTGTTTTCTTCTCTGTAGATATGTGAGGAACTGCTGTCATTAGCCATCCTTATTGCAATAGGCACCCAACTTGAGAGGTACTAACTGATGATGAAAAGAAACATACAACTCTGCCTCTATTGTTTGACCTGGACCAAGACAGGGAATCTCTTGCATAGGAATAACTTTTGGTGGTTCTGATGAAACCACAGGTTGATCATGTATTCTGCTGTTGGTGCTCCAGATTCAACAGGAGACTCGATTGACTCATCAGCTTTGACAACAATGTTAAAAATTGCATCTGCTGAACGATTATAAAAAAAACGAGCACAGACCATCATTGGTGAATAACATGACTGTTCATTAGAGAATGCATACATGACATTCATACCATCCCCATTTGTAAAATCTAAAAGCGTATATTTCTTGGGCTCTCTATCCACAGTTCCTATTGACAGGTTGGCATAGCCAGATAGTATAGATTCTTTTGCAGATGAAAAAGGGCCAGGAACAGGCAGGACTGGCCATAGCCATGACTCCAATGCATCATGGCGCATCAGCGGTATACTGTCAGAAATTGTAGACAGATCATAGTGATCAACTTCTTTGTCTTTTCCATGCTCACCATCCGATAAAGAGATTATTGGTTCGACATGTTTTTTTCCCAACTTTGCTCTTTCCTTCTACATCTTTACTCATTTTATCATTTGACTCAGAAGCTTTCAACTTCACACAAGAGTTTCCAGTCAAGCTACTTGGTGAATGTCTTGACCTATCCTTGCACATAATTTCAAGGTCTGAGCCTTCACTTAACATGTGATTGATCAATTTCTTGGTCAGATCCACTTTCAGGGCCCTGCAAACTTCCTTCACTAAAGGAACAATCAGAAGACAAAGATGTATTGGCATTTATATCAGCGGAACTTTGAATCTGACACAGACTACCTGGTTTTGGTAAAGATCTATAACCTGGAGTTGTGTGCTGGACAATGTGAGAAAGGGAACCAGGCAAGAAAACTCGAACATTGCTTCCTGGATGCAACAACGTAGCCAGCTTGGGTGAAAAAAAAAGAACATGTTTTGCAAGTGCAAGTTGGATAACAGCCTATGAATTTCAGCTGAGCGCTCATTAATTTCTGCGTGATTGTTGGTGGAGTGAGGTGGCAAAGACGTGTGCTGGCCCATGCAACTGTTGTGCTATCATGAACTGCAGTGGTTAACTATGTGTTCTCTGCCTGTGATCTCATCCATCAATTGCACTGGAGTTTAAACTACACACACTATCTGTGTTTTTTTAATTTCACGTGCATGATTGACCCATGCATGCTGCATGACTTTCTCATGAGTGCTAGAGAACTGGGTATCTTGCTACATTCATGCCTTAATTTCACCATTCCATTCGTTCATGCATTTCTTGAATTAGATTCATGCAATAGAGGAATAGGTTTTAGTCACGTACCTGAAGTCAAACGGCTGCTTGTGAAGCTTTTTGCTGCTGCATGCTCATGTTCTGCTGCTGCATGCTTGGATCCTTTGGTTGCATGAGGGCTTGGCTGATTATTTTTGATTGCTTTTCCTTGTGCAGGTGTCCTCTGACCAGATCTAAGCTCCAGGCAATTGTTTCCACGTTCAAATCTGCACGTTTAAGTTGCTGCTGCTGCATTGTCACAGAACCAGAACTTGTTTTCGCCATTTCTCCCAAACGGTAAAGCGGATCGATCTAAAACTTGCTGAGAATGTTTCTATCATCACTATGCATCTTCCATAGCGAAATCGTGATCAATGGATGCACAGATTTCGAGAAAAATGGAAAATGGCTGAAGATTTCAGAGATCAATTTCTTGGAAACCTTGCATCGGAATCGGTTGAAACTGCTTGGGTAGGTTACAATCACTCATATGCATATCCCCATGAAACAAGTTTTGAAACGGATGCACGGATATGGAGAAAATGCAAAAATGGCTGATGGTGATGGAGGCTGATTTCTTGGAAACCGTGCACCGGAATTGGCTGAAACTGCTCAAGCATGTTGCCATCACCCTTGTACAATTCCCCATAAACTGGTTTTTCAAATGGATGCATGGTTTTCATGTTATGGCAAAAACAAATTTTGTTCTATGTATTTTTTCTTTAAGGCATTTTGCAAGTTTTTGCATGGAAGGAAAAACTGAGCTTGGGCTGTGATGCAGGTATGGAGATGATGGAGGAGGAGTTGGAAGATTGCATGAGGACTTCTGAACCCTTGAGGAAGCTACCATGTTCGCCAAACCACTTTTTGAAATCCATGTCTAGTTTCCCACAATTTCTACAGGAAGTTCCTGTAGAAGCACAATGAGAAGCACAATGAGGTGGAAAAAATGATGGAGAAAGGCAAGGGATGGACACACAAGTGCTTGTAGGCCTAATCAACAGATTCCCACCATCAGATTCCATTTTAAACTTGAATTTGGTTCGTCCAAAGGTTCTACAAGATGTTTCCTGTAGAAATACAGAGCTTCCTGTAGAAGGCACAAGAAAAATTCCTTTGACCTTGATTTGAGTGCTCCTCCTGTCATGAAACGTCCTTCTTGCAACCTGCAACTAGCCAATGGAAATTAGTTTTATTTTTTCTTTTTCTTTTTCTCTTTTTTTTTGAAAAACAACTAGGGCGCCTCATGGAGGTTTTCACCCTAATTGCCTGCCCTGGGCGCCTCCAAGGAAGGTTTTTACACAGGGATCTTATTCCATTTTTATTTTATTTTCTTTCCAACCCATTGACCGCCTCATGGAGGTTTTCAATCAATGAGCCAATCTAAGGCGCCTCCAAGGAGGTTTTCACCTTAGATTTTTATTTTCTTCTTATTTTCATTTTTTTCTTTTTTTTTTCTACCCTACCCTACTTGAAAAACAAAATCATTTTCAAGTATAAGAATACTTCCAATGGAGCCATGTGCACATCGAGATTAGAGACAAAATGATGTGAAGGCTCAAAATGCATGCTTTGACAGGTATCCGGATCTCAGAGACCAAATGATCTGGCTTTGAAGGGATCAAACATAACTGAGGAAGAAAGTACCGCTGCAACTTAGTGACCTTCTGAAACCATATCTCAATATAGCTTTGATATCCTTGGTCGTCTTGCTGATTTGGATCATTCTTCATGTCACCTTCTATCATGACCTTCTGATCTTCCCCTTTTTGTTGATATTTCTCTTGAGTACATGGAGGATTTGATGATAACCATGAGGGAACTCTCTCGATCTCTGATTCTGATCTCTTCTCTTCATCAAGTGCAGCCCATGGTTCTTTGATCTCCTCTTTGGAATCTTCTTTTTCCTTTGGTCGTTCAATGTTGTCAATATAATCTCTGTTTTACAACACTCTTCCTGAGCTTTGGTGAACATCATTGAGCTCAAAAGGAGTCATTTGCACATGTTGTGCCTCAGCTTTGCAATTGGGTTGAGCTACTCCATTGTATGGCTTTGGAAATGGTACGGGTAGTTGAGTGGAGGTGTGAAATTGAGATGGAGATGGATGGCATTGTGGTTGGGTAGGCATTTGGGGTTGCCTTGGTGGAGGAGGCGCTGGTTGTGGATGAGCAGGTGGTGGAGGAAAATGAGCGGGATGAGAGTTGTACTGGGGCCTCCACTCCTGATAAGGTGCATTCCACTGAGGCTGTGGCTGAGCATAAGAGTGAAATGAATGAGCAATTGGTAGGGCATAATATGGATCTGTGAAGGAACAAGGAGAATATGACCAAGGAGGAGGTGTAGACCAGGGAGGATGAGCAGGGGGACCCCAAGAAGGCATGAAAGTGGCTTGATAGGGGTCATAATAGGTCTCGGATGTCCCTTGCACTTCCTGCTGATAAGATCTAGGTTCATGTGGCTTCCTTTGGTTCATATGATAGAGTGATTGACTGGCTCCTTTGGCTCTCTGATATGCAACTTTAAGTCTAGGCAAGGAAGGGCACTGATTTGTAGGATGGTATTCTTCACAGATGAAACACACTTCTAGGGAGTGCATTGGACATTTGTTCCTAGGATGCTTTCTAGTGCACCTAGGACAAAAGATGACCAAAGCCCTCTTGGCTTCCTCTTGCTTCTTTTGGATCCACAGGGTATCCAATTACATGGCAAGAAACTGCCTCATATCACTCTTGAAATCTTCCATTTGAGTTGCAAACTCATTCTTGGACAAGGTATTGCTCCCAACATTTCTACTTGTAGCCATTTGCTCCAGAGGAATGTTTTCTTCTTCTTCTCCCCTAGAGGTTCTTTAAATATGCCTTGATGTCCATCCAAGGGTTCTTCTTAGTCACAGCCATTGAAGAAGAGAGAAGGTTGGCCGTGTGAAGCAATGGGGGGTGTTGTGAAATCATTTTTCTAACTTATCTCTACTCCTACAAGGCATGGAATGAAATCTTTTTGGTTGATTTTTGCTTTTTTCTACTTCTACCTGCAAAACTGAAATAGATTGAACTGCAACTAACTATCTTGCTAAAATGAAAATGCGGAATTGAAATGAAAGCATGAAAGGACTAATCTATTTTGCTCAAATGAAATTGCAGGAATGAAATGCTAGGCTACGCTTGCAGAATTGAAATGCTACTCTACGCTTGCAGAAATGAAATTACGGAATTGAAATGCTAATCTATGAAAGCAGGAAATGCTAATCTACTTTTGCATAAATGAAATTGCATAATGGAAATGAAATAAACTACTTAGCAGAAGGTTGTAGTAGAAAATAGAAGAATAGCAACAATCACCAATACTCTGACGCTTCCCCGGCAACGGTGCCAAAAAGATGGTGGGCTCCAGTATTGTAGCAATAATGCTACAACTCCTGGAACTCCCTTCTTTAATTTTATCAACCCGGTAGTTCGTAACAAACTTGGAAGCGACGGTGTTGTATGCACAAGTACTAGCTCTTGCCGCAGCTGTCACTTGGTCAGTTGGCACAAGTCCGCTAGGGGCTCAAGCCAACTTCTATGAGCTCTTAGAAGAAGCTTTTTAACTGATGGACGAAATCTAACTCAAAGAAAGCTAATCTACTTGCGGAAAGAAACTGAAAGCCAAAAAGAAACACAAACCCTAGCAAACCCTAATTCTACCAGCTAGTCCTACAGATGCAAAGGAGAGCATGCAAACTACCGAAAGAGATGCCATTACTTCTAAGAAGGTAAAATGCATGTGTCTAAGTTATCACTATCTGAATAAAACATCTTTTTGTATTTTTGTTTAATTTATTAGAATTATCATGCATGTGTTTTTAACTGGCTTTTCACTGTGCAGGGGTGGATCAAGGAGGAGAAATGCTTGGAAAAGGTTGGGAAGACTCGGAGAGGGTCTAAGGGATCCCTATCATCCTTTCAGAGAGTTTCACAAAGTCAGGATGCCATGCAACCATGTTTATGAACTTCTAGAGGAAGTCTGCAGGGGTTTCTACAGGAAGTTCTGTAATTCTTCTATAGGATGTTTCGTGATTGGGTTTTTGACTGATAGGTGAGTGGAAGAGAATGCATGAATGGGTAGGGAGGTAGGGTAGGGGCCTGGAATGACCCAATGACTGAGGGATGAGGTGATGAAGGTGCCCTGCATAGTGTTTACCTGATCAAACCAACTACGTCTTGCATACAATCAAAATATTAGATGATCTATCTAACAGTTTAATGAGATCAATGAACAATAACCTTATTCATGACAAGAATCACATACAGCATGTGAACAAAACATTATCAAAGAGATATAAACGCATGACTAACTCCTACCAATCCATCCTAAACATAAAAAGCTATTTCAACCATCAAAAGCAACCTAAGTAACAAAGCACGAATTAAATCTAAAGAGCAGATTTTATTTTAAGAATGCAGCGAACACACATAAAGATAAACAAGGGAGGTACTGGGCGCTTGAGATGGGCCCAACCCCAAGAGCTACAGCCTCCCAAGAGAGATTTAGAGCTGGTGCAAAGCTGGATTCATCTTTATTAATCAAGAATGAAGAGTTACATCAAAACTTTCCACAAGGAGAGCTTGAGAATGAGCTGAAAGCAAAGCTAATCCATGGCCTACAAATCGAATTACAAAATGACTACAACAAGGCTATGAAATGACTAACTACTAGCTATTATCTATTGGCTAACTAGCTAACATCCACTGGCTAACCAAAATGAGGCCCTAAGCCTTCTTATTTATACAAATTGAGGACCCAACAGTCCTCCTAAACTTTAGGGACTCGGCTGCCCAAAACTTGGAGTTAACAGCAGTCCTACTTGACTTGCTTGGATGCCCTTGTGCTGATTGATTCGGTGGCCCTTGAACTCCGAGCTGATGGTGGAGAATTCGAGGTAAGGGCCCGTAAATGAAGGGGACACCTTCCTACAAATCCTCTAGCTTGTTCTCCCACGAATTTGGCTGCCAAGTGCTCATTAAGACCTTCAATTTTGTCTCCTAGTTGACCAAAAAGGCTACACAAAGCACCCATTAGACTTGTTGGCATAATGACTAACCAAATTCACTCTATTAACATAAATATAATGAAAAACATGCAATAAACTAATGAGAATGGTGGATTAAGTCAAATTAGGAGGTTGAATGAGCCCAAATAATTGTCCATTTTTGGGGCTCATCAGTAACTCTACCGGACTGCTTAGATGAAATCACCATCACCATGGAGTAACAACATCGGAGAAGTAAAAACACTATAGGAGTAATAGCATCAGAGTATTTAGACAAAATTGGCATCACCATGGAGTAATAGCATCGAAGGAGTAATAGCACCAGAGTACTTAGATAAAATCGCCACGAAATAACAACATCAGAGGAGTAACGACACTAGTGTTGGGCGCGAGATCCCCCCAAGGCAAGTTTTGGGGCAGAAAGCCCAAGTTTTGACTAAGTCCATTATAAAGACTTCGTGATTTGTGGGCATGGAGTGCGAAGTTGTAATAAAGTCATAGGGTTGTCCGCCCTCATATTTGTAATGTAATTTCAGTTTGAGAGATCTACCCATGGTTCGCGGACCATGGGATTGTATAAATAGAGCGAGGCTCTAAGAGTAAACATATCAAAATAATATGGAATGATGATCATGGAATAGAAGCATAACAGAGTATCTGAAGTGTAAAGTCTAGTTTTGGGTCATAAAGTAGGAGAAGGTTCTGCAGCTAAGTGCGTAGATGCCTAGTAGTCCGCAGCTGAGTGCACGGACCCCTACAGCTGAGTTCGTAGGGAAGGTTGAGTCTATAATCGTTGGAAGCATTAATAAAGAGAATTTTGACCATATTTCTATGTATCTTTTCCTATTTTATGCTTTGAAGTATATTGGATATGAATTGCAAGTTTATTATTTATTTACTGCGCAAACTTATATAAATGTGTTGAGTAAGCGAATATAATATAAGGTATCTGTTTATGCGAAGATAACTAACTATTATAAGAAGATAAGTAAGATCCATGGTGTGACTTCGGTAAATATTGCAAATCGCTACTCTAATAGCGCGAAAGACCCACAACCCCTAGTTAGGGTTGTGTGAAGGCGAATATAAAAGGACGAGAAGGCCTCGCAAGTCAGGGAAGTGCACGAATTAACCTGCGGAAAGGTATTCACAGTTGGACTAAATCAACCCCTCAGACATCTCAAGGGTGCAGAAATCTGGTTCCAGCATCCCTCCATACTGCTTCGGGTGAGACCTCAGTCTGCGCTTCGTGGAATGTTGCCTAAAGGGCCAATAGTAAAGGGATTTGTTTGGCTAATTAACTCCAAACCTGGGTCATGCCCCAACAAGCTAGCAAATGGTTCCATTTTCGGGACCGAAATCTACATAGATATGTCTGATGTCATATCATTGGAATCCAACTCAGAAAGAAATTGAAGGTTAGTTGGACAAGAGAATTCACAAGTTCCTGACATAGGAGAACAGGAATACATTACTATCAAAAGAAGAGTGGTTAGATTGCTACCTATACACAAATATCCATGAAATTTTCTTCGCATCTTTCCCTACTGAGCTGTATGAGTGGATTGCGAAGTTAGCAGATAGCCAAGGCAGGTGCAAGCTTGACAGTCATATTGTGTGGAACCCAGAGTTGGTGCGCAGATTGGAAGCATCGGAGGATAAGATCGTGTGCATTGTTGATGATTGGATCGATCGAAATATAGGAGGATTCGTTACTGGGTTCACGTTAGATACTCTAGTTAGCTATAGTCAGGCAGAGCGACGCTTCCTCAAAGGGTTGCGAGGTAAGTACGTTAAGTCTCTAAACACTTGGATTAAAATGCTACAGTATGAAAAGTGGATTATGCAAATACATTGATGTTCGGGGCTACGCAAAGTGGGAGAATTTACAAAAAAGAAGGTAGTGCAGACCTAAAAACTAGCCCCTTGATTTCACCTGTGTGAGGGGATGAGGAGGAGCTCACAAAGGTCTCACCAAGAAGTACGATCAATTTGACAAGGCAAAGGATTCCGTGCATACCACCCCCACCCACACCACCACCAATTTGACCACCTTCACCCCCATCTTCGCTCGTACCACCTCCACCACCACTGCGAAGCAATATGGCAAGTGCAATAAAGTTGTCGATGTTCAAGTGAGTAGGAAATGAAGATCCGGACCAGTTTTGGTTCATGATAAAAGCTGAATGGGAAGTGCAGGGAGCTACAGATGACAAGATAAAAAAATCGACGTTGGTCAGCGCTCTACAGGATTGCGTGCTAACTTGGTATATTAAGCATTCTAATGAAAATTTGAATGCAGGGATCGTAGATATCCAAATTGTGTTGAATAGAGAATTTAGCAAGTTGAAGTCAGAGACGAAGTTGATCATTGAGTTCAAGGAGATCACGATGCTACTAGGTGAGACCCCCTGGGAATTAGATCAAATACTAAAGTGCAGAATTCGTGAAGCTAATATGACTTTGATGGATGGACAAAACCTTGAATGGTTTGTAGCATCGCTAACGCCGCATTTGAGGAACACGCTATCACAACAAAGGTTAACAATGTAGAATTTTTGTAGAATTTTTCTACAAATCAACTAGATCTGATACTATGTAGAACTTTTCTACAAATCAGCTAGCTCTGATACCATGTAGAAATTCCCACTGTAGATCACCTGGTAATGCAATGTACTAAAGCAAAACACTTTATCTACTTCTACAAACAATTTAGTGGAAGCTTAATCAACCATGAGCATCATCAATAAAAACACATATAACTGATAAGAAGGAATCAATCACACATAACACAAAAGAATTTACCCAGGGAAAGCACCGGCCTAAAACCCCATCTCTGTGTTATCATACAAGTGGAAATATAGTCCAGATTACACAAAGCCTTAACTCGGAAGTTATCCAGCTCTCAGTACAATCCCTCTATTACTCATAGACAGTCGAATGCTTCGTACAAACCTTCTCCTCTACCCTCCAAGCCTCCTATTTCCTTGTGTAGTTTCCTTGGGGTCCAGTGCTTCCACCTGTGTGAATTGTCCTCTTCACACACTCACTAACCTCTGATCTAACTACACAAACTTGAAGGAGTTAAATCCCCATCATGGATGAGCTTCCTTTATAGGAAAAATATTCATCCAGCCCATAGTACACTGTCCCTTCTCTGATCTCAACTGGGTCTTTGTTTGAACTGACATGCATCAGCTATCCATGAGACAATACTCAGTTATCTGAAATAATAGTTTTCACATGCATGCAAGCATCAACAAACTATATCTCATTAATTTAACAACAGTTAAATTAATCTAACTAAACTCAACTAAGTTAAACTAAGTCAACTAATCCTCTCAATATAGAAATCATCCTTAATTCCTCAATCAGTGGAGAAAATCAATGACACATTCCCCAATGAGTGGAAAAATAATTTCATGCTCTCACGAAGACTTCCAGTTTGCTTTTCCTTAACTAATTAACTCATGGAGAATTAATTAATTAATATTCCAAACTGCTGGTAAGATCAAATTCGAATTTACTTCCTATAGATAGACCAAGGACTGCTATAAATAGGAAGGGACCCAGAAATGCTATTTTTAGAAGTTTCACCTCTCACCCAAGGTGGCCAAAATGCTCATTGGCCAAACTATTATTTTTAGAAGTGCTATTTTTAGTAGTTCTATTTTTAGCACATTCTAAATTTAGCATTTCTTGTTGCACACTTTTCAACACTTCTTCTCAACAAGAAAGGCTTCCTCTCGAACCCGATCCTGTAACTCTGAAATGTTCTGCATGCAACATGTCTACCAAATTCCATTTCTCCAACAAAACTTGGAACAAAAGAACTCCCAATTGACCACTCTGTTGGGATAGAAACATACTCTGATGCTGAAGCTCTACCTTTTTTTGACAAGTTCTCCCTCTCTGACATTTGCGCTACTGCAACATCTCCATGCATCTCACACTATTGCACCCTTCTCTGTGCTACGCTACACTGTGCAACACACTTGTACCTCTCGCATTGGTGCAGCTTGCATGCTCTGCGTTGTCTTGGGATTCCCTATAATGTAGCTCCCTCTACCACTCCATCCGCATCTGTCTCTACCCAATCACTCAGTTTTGCTACTCCTCATTGGGGCTCCCATAGCAAAGTCGAATCAAAGAGGTTGGGTATCTCAAGGATCCTGCCCCCTCCTCCTTGGGATGATCACTCCACATCACCCTACCTCTTACCTGGAGGTATGACTGCATGTGATCCCTCTACCCACCTGGCTCGAAGTTCCCCCCTACTGGAGGTCTCTTCATGAGTAGACATCTCTACTTGATCTCCACTCAGCTTCCCCTATTGTGGCTGCTCCACAACCTCCGGAAGCTGTTGCACCAATCGTAGCTCCTCCACAATCGTCTGGGACTTCTTCTAGCGCTGCATGTTGAGAGGTAATTTACTCCCTCAACCACCAAGTATTTAACCTTTGCCTTGCTCCTCAAGGCTTTGCATGCATCTTGTACCTCAAGTGCATAGAGATTCTTGGCCAGCACACCAATATATTTCCACTTTCCCGTCATCACGAAATTTTCTAGAAATAGAGCTGATTTTAAATCAGCAATATCTCCCTCATCTAAACTTCGATTCAACAGATTTGTTTTTTATTTTGGGTATTTTTCTACAAGGAATCCAAATATACTATTTATTTCTAAAAAAAATTTACAAAAATTTTCAGATATTCTCTGCAAACTCTCGGCCCAAAACTCAAAACTTTAAAATCTCCTCTCAGTATATTGTTCTCTCCTTGATCACCTGTGTTGTGATACCATGTAGAATTTTTGTAGAGTTTTTATACAAATCAGCTAGCTCTGATACCATGTAGAAATTTTTCTACAAATCAGCTAGCTCCGATACCATGTAGAAATTCCCACTGTAGATCACCTGGTAATGCAATGTACTAAAGCAAAACACTTGATCTACTTTTACAAAAAAATTAGCGGAAGCTTAGTCAAACATGATCAACATAAATAAGAACACATGTAACTGATATGGAGAATTCAATCACACATAACATATAAGAATTTACCCGGGGAAAGCACCTACCTAAAACCCCATCTCTATATTATCATACAAGTGGAAATATAGTCTAGATTACACAAAGCCTTAGCTTGGAATTTATCCAGCTCTCAGTACAATCCCTCTGTTGCTCATAGACAGTCAAAGGATTCTCACAAACATTCTCCTCTGCCCTCCAAGCCTCCTATTTCCTTGTGCATTTTCCTTGGGGTCCAGTGCTGCCACCTATGTGAATTGGCCTCTTCACACACTTGCTAGGCTATGATCTAACTGCACAGACTTGAAGGAGTTAAATCCTCATCATGGATGAGCTTCCTTTATAGGAAAAATATTCATCCAACTGATAATACACTGTCCCTTCTCTAATCTCAACTAGGTCTTTGTCTGAACTGACATGCATTAGTTATCCATGAGAAAATACTCTGTTATCTAAAATAATAGCTGTCACATGCATGCAAGCATCAACAAACTATATCTCATTAATTTAGCAACTTGTTAACTTAATCTAACTAAACTTGACTAAGTTAAACTAAGTCAACTTATCCTCTCAATATAGAACTCATCCTTAATTCCTCAATTAGTGGAACAAATCAAGGACACATTCCCCAATCAGTGGAGAAATAATTTCATGTTCTCACAAAGACTTCAAGTTTTATTTCCCTTAACTAATTAACTCATGGAGAATTAATTAATTAATATTCCAAACTGTTGGTAAGACCAAATTTGAATTTACTTCCTATAGATAGAACAGGGACTACTATAAATATGAGGGACCCAGAAATGATATTTTTAGAAGATTCTATTTTTAGCAGTTTCACCTCTTACCCAAGGTGGCCAAAATGCTCATTGGCTAAATTGCTATTTTTAGCACATTCTAAATTTAACATTCCTTGTGGCACACTTTTCAACAAACAACTCAAGCAGAGGCCTTGGAGATTACGAAGAGGCTGCATGAGACCCCAATACTGGATCCTAACCTAGGAGTTTAGTAGATCCATGCGTAGTTGTAAAACTTATGCCTTGAGATGCAGAGTCTGAAACAGGACAAGACAGCTCGCCCAGAAGTGCGCAAAGAGGTATGGTGTGTTAAATGTAAGGGTCAGGGTCATGACAAGGACCACTGCACTATGTTCAAAAATTATCTCGTGGGAGGAGGAACGATGCCGTTAAAACTAGAGGCACAAGCAGGACCTAGCGTGGCACCTACTTTGTGGTGCGCGATTTGTCAAATAAGTGGAAAGCATGTTACAGACAACTACCATTTGTTGCAGAAGTACATGCACAATTCGCAACAGTTCTTCTGTAAGTTTTGTATATCGGTTGGACACGATGAGCGCACTTGTAGAAGATATGAGCTGATGATGGATAGGACTCCCACTTATAAAAATCAGGTCGAAACATGGCCCCTTGACCAAAATGTAGGAGTGGCATGAACCGGATTTCAGGGGCGCGGACGAGGCCGAGGTGGGGGAGGAATTGGAATAGGTCGCGGAAAATTGATATGTTACACTTGCGGGGGGCCACGACATTATTCCCATGATTGTATGAATCCTACATGTCCATCATGTCTGTATTGTACCTTGTTTGATCATGAGACGGAGGATTGTCCCACACTGATAGCAAGGCTACATGACAAGGGAGCACTCTAACCTCCCCCGACTCATAACCTGCAAATGATGAGGTCTAAGCTGCACGAGGAAGACCCTAATGTGAAAATTGTGCTCCGAAGTGGAATTACGACAGGGGATGATAAAGGCAAGCAGCCGGAAGATAATACTTGGGTTCACAAGGCTCCGACGAAAGAACCAGAGTTTGATTTAGTTTGCACTAAGGAAACCTTCATGGAAGCTAGGAAGAGCTTCACTGATGCCTCCACTTCAGGAAGCAAAGACATACCAGAGCCAGAAATTGACCCATCAATGCTCACGATGTTCCTAGAAACATGCATGAAGCTATTGCGCGATAGCAAGGCTGTAAAGGGATTGCAGGAACTCATACATAGATGTTTTGGGACCGCATCAGGAGAATCGCGCGTAGTTCGGAATATTGGAAAGCATGCGGCATGGACAGGAAGAGAAATGAGATTGACCATACATATTGGAGAATATGAGATGGAACAAGTGATTCTGGATTTAGGATCAGACGCGAACATTCTGCCGAAGCAGAAATGGGAGCACATGGGAAGGCCTATGCTACGATAGTTTCCTATCCAACTACGATTGACGAACCAACAAAAGATCATACCTATGGGTCGATTGCAGGGAATCACTGTGGATGTTGAGGGAGCAAGTGAGCTAGCAGACTTTGAAGTGATAGAGATTGTTGATGAAAAAAATCCCTACCCCGTGCTATTAGGAATAGATTGGGCCACTGACATGAACTGGGTGATAAATATGAAGAAGCGCAAGATGATTTTGAGAAAAATTCTCTGTGCGTAGTAATACCTTTGGACCCTGCAGAAGGATCGTGCTACACAGAGCTAGTGCACGACTATGAAAGTGATGACGAATTATACTGCATCTACAAGATAATCGTGCACGAGAAAGACTGGGTAAATTCCCCCACAGATGGATGAATCTCATGGGATCGTGAAATTTCATGTACATCGGATTCAGATGAAGCGATAGAGTGATGGTAGAACTAATTGCACGAGGCGACCACACTGAACTTTAATATGATGACAAGATCATTGCACTACATATCAATAGAAGTAAGGGATCTACCTACTTATGATGGGTTAAGTGAGGTAAATGATTTCCTGAACATATTTGAAAGAGAGGTGTCGAACAAAAATGTTTTGAGGATTTGAAATGGGTACTACGCACTATGCGCACGAGGTGGTGGGGTACGCACCAAGGAAGCTTTGAGAATTGGCATGAATGAAAGAGAACGATGTGCATACATTTTGGAAAGCCTCAGATGCATCTAATAGACAAGTATGATAGATGGGATGATCCGCATGCGCACCTCGCCAAGTGACAAAGGTCTATGGGGAAGAGCCACAACTTGAGTGGGCGCACTTGTTCTGTCATACCCTAGATATTATACCCATGAACTGGTATATGGAGACGGAGCTCCGCCATGGGACGAGTGAATGGGATATCTTGTGTGAAGGGTTCTTGTTAACCTTCACGTTTGAGGATCATTGGTGGGACACTGTTAATGACGCACTACAAGCAGTAAAAGCAACTATCTTTAAGAAACCCGAAGAGCCAATAGAATTGATTCACCCTGAATGGGCTACTTAGCTGAGTTGCTCGCTGGAGTGTTATAATGTAAATACTGAAGAAGATGATGATGATCCGTGAAAAGTTAACATTCCAGAAACTGAAGGCCATCATGAGGTTCAAGGACCACTGATTGAAGACCCTGACATAACTGCGCCAATGGAGAAGCTGTTGAAAAAAGATGTCACATGCTACTGGAACGATGACTGCAAGAAAAGCCTGGATGTACTAAAAGAAAAAATGGCCTCTACGCTGATCCTGGTCTTCCTGAAATGGGACGCGGAGTTTCATGTCCATGTTAACACATCGTGTATAGCATTGGGAGCGGTACTAACACAGGAGGGTGGAGAGGGCATGGATCATCCTATCATGTTCGTGAGTTTCAAGTTCTCTAAAGAAGAAAATAACTATTCCATAACTGAATGCGAGGGATTGGGTATGGTGTATGCACTCCAAAAATATCGGCACTATTTTCTAGGGGGACACTTCAAGATGTATACTGATCATTCCGCTATGAAATACTTGGTCAACAAGCCTGTGTTGGGGGGGTGCATATGTAGGTGGCTTTTATCGTTCTAAGAATATGATTTTGAGGTCATTGTGAAGCCTGGGCGCTTGAACACAAGACCATATCACCTCTCGTGCATTAAGACAGGAGAGGAACCTACTAGTCTGGAGGAAGGATTACCTGATGCACAACTCTTTGATGTGCGCATATTAGATGGACACTTTGAAGACATAATCCACTTTCTCATGACTGGAACTGCACCGAAAGAGTATTCCATCCTGCAGAAGAAGGAACTGGTGGTGTGCATGGCAGATTTTTCTGTCATCGTGGGGCACCTATATAAGATGGGCAATGATGAGATACCATGAAGGTATGTACCTGAATTTGAACGAAGTCATGTCCTTGCAGATGCGCATGGTAGTGCTGTGAGAGGACATTATGTAGGGCAAGTGACTGCACAAAAGATTCTTCGCGCAGGGTTGTGGTGGCCAACCCTTCATTAGGATTCAAAAGCACATTACAAGGCCTATGATGTATGTCAAAGAACAGGTAAACGATCATGGAGGGACAAGATGCCTTTGAATTCGTAAATGACACTACAGCCCTTTGAAAACTGGGCGATAGACTTTGTAGGACCTATCAAACCTCAGGGAAAGATGGGCATGAGATACATTATCACTACGACAGAGTACCTGACTTGTTGGGCAGAAGTGCTACAAGTAAAAGATTGCATGGCCGCCACGGACATGAAGTTTTTGTTTGAACACGTATTGAAATGATTTGGATGTTTGAAGATCTAGATGAGCGATCACGCTACACATTTCTTGAACGAAAGAATTAGGGCGCTAACAAAAGAGTTTCAGGTGTAGATTGCTGCTCCAGTAGTGCCAAAACCCCACAACCCCTGGTTAGGGCCGTGCGAAGGTGAATATAACAGGGCGCGAAGGCCCCGCAGGTCAGGGAAGTGTGCGAAGGTATTCACATTTGGGCTAAATAAACCCCTCAGACATCTCAAGGGTGTGGAAATCTGGTTCCAGCATCCCCCCATACTACTTCGGGTGAGACCTTAGTCTGTGCTCCATGGACTGTTGCCAAAATGGCCAGTAGTACAAGGATTTGTTTGGCTAATTAACTTCAAACCTGGGTCAGGCCCCAACAAGCCAACAACTAGAGGAGTAACTACACTAGTGAAGTATGTAGACAAAATCATTACGATCAGAGTAACAACAACAGAGGAGTAACAACACCAATGAAGTACTTACACAAAATCACCACAGAATAACAACACTGGTGAGATACCTATAGGAAATAGAATGATAGAGTAGTAACAACATTTTATTATATTAGATATATAGATATATATTATTATTAGGATTTTTTTTTTTTAGATCAGAGGTGCAGAGGAAGAGTTCTCTACACTACTAATTTCAAAACCAGAATTATCAGAGAAATGTTTGATAAGGGAGTCTTTAGAAGCTAGACAGTGGTATAGTCTAAGGCGATGTCCATTTACAAGAAAAGGAGTATGTGCCTCATCAATTGTTATATGTCTAACAATCCCGTTATCAAACACTCTGTCAACTTCATATGGTCCCATCCATCTAGAGCAAAGTTTTCTTTTAAAATCTTTGAAACGAGAATCATAGAGCAATGCCCAATCTCCCCTTTGAAACACCTTTTTCCTGATGAATTTGTCGTGCCATTTAGTTCTCTATTGTTGAATTGTATCAGTCTTCTGGAAAATTACCAAATGAATTTAATCCTACTCATTTAGCTATTTTAGTCGGTGTTTATGGGCTTCTGAAAGATTCAAACCTACTTCAAGGGTTGTCTTGAGTGTCTTAATTTCAAATTCCATTAGAAACAAAGGGGATTTCCCATAGAGAAGGTCGTATGGTGAAAATCCAGTTGTGTTTCACCATGTTGTTCTATATGCCCAAAGTGCCTTAGGAAGTTTTCACCCCAATTTTGATGATGGTTTGCTACAGTATTTGAAAGAATATTTTCCAGGTGACCTTGTTTGTGCTCTCAACTTGGCCATTCGCCTGAGGGTGATATGGAGATGTTACCCTATGCTTGATCCCATATTTCTTCATAAGTCCTGCTATCAAATGTGATGTAAATTGCACCCCTCCATTTGAAACTATCTCTCTAGAAGCTCCATACTGAGCAAAAAAAATTCTAATAAGAAGTCTGAGATGACCTGTTATGTTGCTTTCACAACAACCTTGGCCTCTACCCACTTTGTCACATAATTGGTGCAAACCAGAATGTGAACTTTATGATGTGAAGACGGATTGAATGGCACAATGAAATCAATAGCCCATTTTTCGAAGGGCTCAATAAATAGTTGAGGATGTAGCGACATCTCATCTGCCTGACCAAGTTGACCCGTCCATTGGAAACTATCACACCCTCGAACATATTTTCTTGAATCATAACAAATAGAGGGCCAATAGTACCCCATTTGAAACACCTTACAGCCTATTCGCTTATCTGCAAAATGTCCCCGGCAGGGGCCATCATGACCAGCTTTTAGGACATCATAGATGTCATCCTCACTTATGCAGTGCCTAATTTGTTGCTTGGGTCCCGTGTAAAAGAGAGATGCTTCTATCCATGAATAGTGAGCACTATGATGGTGAAACTTTCATTTTTCTTTATAAGGTAAGTGTTGAGGCACCTTTCCTATATCAATATGGTTAGCAATATATGCATATCATGGAGTGTGAGTAGAAATTGAAAAAGGATGTTCATCTAGAAAACTATCCTCTATAGGGGTACCTTCATCACTAGTATTCATCCTAGGTAGGAAATCTGCAACCACATTATCTTTCCCTGGGTTATCTCCAATGGTAATATCAAATTCTTGAATTGAAAAAAACCATCTTCTAATACAACCAAGAGTTATTGGTTTATTCATCAGATATCTGATAGTTGTATGATCAGTGTGCACGAAAGTATGATACCATGTAATATAATGCCGAAACTTATTAATATCATAAATAACAACCAAGAACTCTTTTTCAGTCACCGAATAGTTCAGTTCATCAAGAGTCAAGTTCTTGTTGACATAATGGATTGCATACAGTTTCTTATCCTCCTTTTGCCTTGGGACCACCCCTCTTGTTGTTTGAGAAGCATTTGTAGAGATGTCAAATGGGAGCTTCCGGATAGGACCTCGTAATATCAAAGCTTTACAAACTAGTTCTTTGATTTCTTTAAAGGTTGCTTCACATTAATTTGTCCACATAAAATCTACATGTTTCGGTAACCATTGAATAAGTGAGAATGTTGTCTTAGAAAAATTCTCTATAAACCACCGATAATAGCTAGCATAACCAATAAAGCTATGTACTTGTTTTAGTGTCTTAGGTGTAGGAAAATTCAATAGTACCTCTACCTTAGTAGGATCAACTCGAATTCCTGCAGCTGAAAGAAGGTGTCCCAACACTATTCCTTCCTCTATCATCATATGGTATTTTATTGTACTAAGAGAAACATGTGTCTGTATATGTATTTTAAGTTCTTTCTCTAAGTTTTCTAGACCTTCTTCAAAATTATCCCCATATGGGGTGAAGTCATCCATGTAGATTTCAACGCTATCATTGATTAGATTAGAAAAAAAATTCTATTATTTCCCTTTGAAAGGTAGCGGGTGTGTTATAGAGACCAAATGGGAGGACTCGGTAGGCAAAGGTCCACCAAGGACATGTGAAGGTGGTTGTATTCTTATCCTCAGGAGCTATTTGTATCTAGTTGTATTTGTTGAATCCATCTAGAAAGGAGAGAAACTTCTTTCCAACTAATGTATCAAGGACCTAGTCAATAAAGGGTAGGGGAAAATGATATTTTATGGTTGCTTTATTTAATTCGTTGTAATCCACACAAATCTGCCACTTACCATTCTTCTTAGGAACAATGACCAGCGAGAAAACCCATTGATTGTCCGATATCAGATAAATGAAACCTACATCTAATAGCTTATATAATTCATCTTTGACAAAACATTTTAAGGAAAGGTTCATTCTTCTCTATGGCTACCTAATATGTCAACATTATTCTTTAATGTATATGTGAAGAGTGCATAAATTAGCAGGGATGCCTTTAATATCTGTATACTCCCAAGCAAAGGCTCCTTTATGTTTTTGAAGGACCTTCAGTAACCGTCTAGTTTGGGAGGGAGAAATGGTAGGATTAGTATTCAATTTTTTTCCTGGTTCAATTTCTACAGAAATGTTGTCACGGGGTACAATTCTAGGAATATTTCCAAATTATGTTTTTGGTTCCATATTTTCCTGAATGCTGCAACTCATGACAGATTTGAAATGATGAAATGGAGTTGGGACACTGAGAAAGGTGTTAATGGCATCATCCTCCATTTCGTCCTTGAAATAGAGAGACTCATTGATAGTAAGGATAGGTCTAACTTCTTCATTCTCAGATTTGGTCTCTTTCATAGGTAGATATTTTTGCATCAAGGTAAATCCTAGCTTATCTCGCGAACTTGGTTCGACAGGGGGGGTAGAGGATAAGATCCTTTATAACTTCCCCATTGGATATTACCATATTACAAGACCGACACCCAATGTAATCACCTGAAGTTGTAAGCCAAGGTCTTCCCAAAATCAGAGTGTGTCCATCGGCTGGGGATTGATTATGTAGAACCGAAAGATTGACAGGGTATTACCAAGAGCCTACTGAAATAGTTATATCTTCCAACTTCCCTACCAGTCTTATAGTAGTCTAATCTGCCAATTCTAGGACGATGGGAGTTGGTTTAAGGTTCCATAGGCACAAGGTAATAAAAGTTGCATAGCTTATAACATTAATCATTGCCCCCAAATTTACCAGTACATTTGGGATATCAAACCCATGAATCTGTACTATCAGAATTAGGTTCCATGGATCCATGTATTTAACATGTCTAGGCTTCCCCAACATTATATATGATAATTTTCACACAATGTGAATAGTGAGTGGATCCTTTGGCTTTTTGCAAGGTTTCTTAGAGAAATATTCTTTAATTGTTTTGGCATAAATCGGTACGTCCTTCATAGCCTGAAGTAACAGTATTTTGAAAAATAAATTTTGTAGCTCCCCTAAAAAGTCAAATTCAGGATGAGGACTTGGTTTTCTCAATGATAATCTCTCAGGATAAGGTGGACCAGTCTAACATCCTCTAGTAACAATCATTTGTGAAGGGGTTTGTTGTTTCATAGGAATTTTTATTGACTCATCCCTAGTTGTTCTAGTAGAATCTCTAGGTTTTGGTTCTGAGACTTCATCATCAGTATGTTCAACAATTATTGGTGAATTCTAAGTATTCACCACCCGACCAGACCAAAGATTCAATTCATTACATTCTACGGTGACAATACTATATGCATGGAGGTTAAGTGTCTCAACCTGCTGAGCCCCTCTATTATTTGGATTTGGATTGGATTGAACATGTAGTTGTGGATGAAGAGGATGATTACTAGTGGACACATTAGAAGTTAGTTGTAGTTGTTGTTGTGGCATAGGTTAGTAGAATTGTCTAGAAGGAGGAGGCGAAGGTCCACATGAATGCTAGGATCATGAAGGTTTTGGACCAGATTGAGGTTACCATGGTTGCCAGGGCAATGGATATTGATAAGGCTACAACCATGAGGGTGAAAAAGGTATAGACAGAGGCCCAAAATTTAGATTATTAAAACACTGAGAAGGGCCTTGAGGCATACCTTGATTCATTTTTTGTGGTCGTGGTTTCCATGGTTTTTTTGATCCCATAACATACAGTTGATCCATTTCTTCATTTTTTCCCTGAAAAGCTTCCTTCAGCTAAGGAAGTGATGGACAGGTGCTAGTAGAATGACTATGTTAACATATTTCGCAAGTCTCAATGGGATTAAATGGGCATTCCTTCAACAGATTCGTCTTCATGCATTGAGGACAAAAAATAGACATAGCCTTCTCTACTTCCATATTCTTTTGTTTCACCTGTAACACGTCCATCTGTGATGACACTGTGCTCAGGATATCGCTTGTCAAATTATATAGCAAGTTCCCAATATCTGCTTGTGTAACTCCACCATTGGATTTATTAAGAGTTCAGATCCCCTGCTTATGCCTCGTAGCCCCTCATGAACACTTGATGCATTGATGGCATAAACTTCCTACTATGGTATGTCTCATTTCCCTACTACATTCAATAGTTCCAAAGACTCCTTCCTCAGTGCCTGAAGAAAGATTATTTTCAAAATATCCTTATCTAGATCACAATGGCCTGAAATCTACAAACTATATTGAAAGCGCTCCACAAAGTCCTCCATGTTCTCATCCTCTTTCTACATAATTTTAAATATTTCTTCCTTCACATCTCGAGATTTGCAGTAGTCTTGATATTTTTTGAGGAAAATCGTCTTCATATCGTCCCATGTAGAAATAGAGTTTCCCCCTAAACCCATAAACCATCTCAAAGTTGTTCCCTTCAAGGAAAAGGGGAATGTATTCAATTTTTTACCATCAGGAATATAATCAGACCCCAGATGAACAACGTCAAATTCAAAAAGGAATGTGTTCGAATACTCAGAAGAAAGACCATGGAAATTAGGTAATGTTTTCAAAGGAATAGGCTTCATAGGAGCATTACCTACGATATCTCCAATTGTGAATTCGATTGAAGAGGTTGTAGGAGCCATGAATAGCTGCCAATACCAACTTCGAATCTTAGCAGGTTCTGGCTCTGGTTGTTCTATAATAGGTGGTTGAGTTTCTTTAACAACACTCCCTCGATAAAATTGTGTAGAGAACTCTCTCAAATATTCTTCCTTTGAACTTGCAAGATTGAGTTCCTCTGATCCTCTACTTGCTACTTCTTCTTCCCTGAAATGCACTTCTATTATTGGGAAGTTTTTTAGTTGTGAAATTGATTTCCCTCTAGATCTTGTATGAGATCTCACCCTAACAAAATATCGTGATGATTCTCCTAACACAACTCTTGAAATGATCTCTTGGATGTAGGTATTTTTGCCTAAATCTCTCCCTCTTCTTTTCGGGGGCTCTTACCCTTTTATTTGTATATCTGTTCATACAATCAGGAAATAAAAGGAAAAAATTTAAGCAAATCGAAATCTTAGGACATCGAGCAGGGTAAAAAATTCCCCCCCCCGAAGATGAGAGAGTGGCCCCTTAAAAGAAAGTAAAAAAAAAAAATCAATCAATCACAAAATTAAGCTCAGGAACTGAAACAAGGCAACATAAAAACTTCCCTTCCCAAGACAAGAGAGTAGTTCATATGAAAAAGGAAACAGACAACCAAAGCAATAACAAAAAAGGATCTAATGCTCAGGACCTCTATTACGTCCCTATACTACTAATGTAACCCATTATTGTTATTAGTGTAACCCCCTTATTATATTGTTGTGCCCATCTAGTCCCCATATTGTTATTATTGTGCCCCATAGAAGCCCATTATTATTATTGTTGTGCCCTTACATTATTATTATTATGTCGACTCTGATTACATAATGACCCCTTAGGCTCCTATATATAGAAAGAAGGTCTTGTCATTTGTATCATCTAAGAATTGTTCATTTCTGTAATGTAAAGGAGGTTTCCCCCTCGAAGAGGCTAAATTCGAAGGCGTTGATCTTTCTTTTGTATCTTTTTGTGAGATGGTTTCATAACATTTCAGAGCTTTGGATTTTAGGGTTTTGCTACTACAAATAGGTCATCATGGAATTTTCACTATAATATTTTCACTACAAAGTTTCAGAAGATAAAAAAACCATTTGAGAAGAAATCGGTATGAACCTCGGGTCTGAATTTCAGATCATGTCTCGCTATATTTTTGGATATATGATCTGAGGAAGTTAGGGTTTTTGCAATCTCTAGAATTTCATCTCAAACAGGTCGTCGTGGAGTTTTCACTATAATTTTTTTTCTACGAAGGTTCAGACTCTGAAATTAAAACCCTTTTGAGCCGAAATCTTGGTGAATATGAAGTCGGAATTTCATCTATTTTCTTGCTATATTTTTGGGGATATAATCTGAGGAAGTTAGGGTTTTTTCAGACTTCTGAATTACATTCTAAACAGGTGACCTTAGGAAAATTGTCATAACTTTCTCTTTGAGCATCAGATTGAAATTTCATAAGAAGTTACAGAAAGAGGAAAGATTGTAGTTTTCTGTGTATATTTTTCAGATCCGAATATCGAAATAGTGACATGTGGCATGTCATACACATTCGATCTACTAAAACATTATATAATCAAGTCATCTTAGGAGATTTCACATAACTCTTTCTTGCAGAATCCAATTTTGATCCAACTAGGGGCATTGGAAAGAGGACTCAGAGGGCTATGGCAAGAAGCAATGTCAGACCTTGGAGATCTGAAAATACATATATACAATAGATTCAATATCAATCTTATACAAAGCAAAAAAAAGGTGTGTAGTTTTCTTAAAATTTTGCATAAGTTTGGGTTGAAAAAAAGGTTTGAAGTTCAAAGGGCATAATGAAGCATAATTATCATTAATTGATGCCCCGAAGAAATAAAATGGAAACACCAAGTAAGCAACTTGAAATATCTAGCATGACTCATGATGAAGAGAAAGAAATGGAACATGATATATCGAAATTATGAGACTAAGTGCAACAAATTTTACTCTCGCAAAAGGTAACAAAAGCTAAGATTGATGGTTTAAGGAAAAGCGTGGAAGCTAAGATGAATGGTGTGGAAGATGATATTAATGGCGTGCAAGTTAAGATGGATGGCATGGAAGCTAAGATGGATGTCATGGAAGCTAAGATGACTGGTGTGAACACTAAGATGGATGGTATAGAACAAAAACTTAAAGGAAACATGGAAGATTTGAACATAGATTTGACTAAGTTGCTACAATAAATGCTTACCAATGGTGAAAGGGTACTAAAGGAAAATCATGATGAAAACAAAGGAAATGTTAATCATGATTTCATAGACTCTAACATTGGATTGAATACCCACCATTTCCCAAAGATCAATATGAGGAAGTTTGATGGCATGGATCCTGCAACATGGATACTAGAGATGGAGCAATTTTTCGGTTTCCATAATGTGAAAAACACACAAAAGTTACGCATTGCAACTTTATATTTGGAACCAAATCAGTTTGTATGGTATCAATGGCTTTGCTCTCATAAACAAATTGTCTCTTGGGAAATTTTTATTGAAGAAATGATAGCACATTATGAGGATACAAAAAGAAACACATTTTTTAGCAAATTAATAAACCTCAAACAAAACGGTTTAATGATGGAGCACATTGAGGACTTCCAAAAATTTAATATAAGGGTAAAAGATATTCTAGAGGAGCATAGGATCAATGTGTTCATAGGGACTTTAAAGTATAAAATCCAACATGAGGTTTTCTTTTGGGAACCTGATTAATTGGAGAAGGCATTTAGGTTGGCAAGAAAAATGGAAAGAAAAATTTTGGAAACAATGAAACCTACCACTCACAACTATAAATATTGAAGTGTTGTTGTCCCTAGCCTTCCATAACCTACAAGATTGACACCACAAGAATTGGAAGAAAAAAGAGAAAAGGGCTTTGTTACAGTTGTGATAGAAAATACACTAAAGGTAATAAGTTTGATGAGAAGAAATTAATTTACATAGATTTTGAAGAGGAGGAAGAAAAGGAACAAGAAACATCAAAGGAAGAGGATATACACTAGGAACAAACCCTAGAGAAATAAGAAATGAATCTGACCATATCTTGTAATGAATTGGTCGAAATTACCACTCCTCAAACTATCAAGATAGAAGGAGATATCAAGAGTAAAAATGTATTAGTGTTGATTGATTCGGGCAGTACCCATAATTTTATTCATCATAAGATAGCCAAGGAATTGAATTTCTTCCTATATCTAGCACCAGAGTGTCAAGTGATGGTTGCAAGTGGAGGAACCATAAATTGCTCTAGAAAGTGCCATAATATCAAGCTATCCATGGGAGAGTATTTATTGAATAGCCCAATGCTTTCCATTATAATGGGTGGTGCTAATGTTGTACTAGGAGTCTAATGGCTACAATCCTTGCGTACAATAGCTTTTAATTTTCAAGAACTTTTCATGAAATTTTATTTGGAAGGAAAGGAAGTTGAATTAAGGGATATCACAGGGAAACTGAGAAATATAATCTACTTTAACGAAATGACAAAGCTTCTAAAGAAAGAACAAAGAGGCGTAATTGCATAATTATGTTCGCTAGAGGTTCCCACATCGAAGTCATCTATCTCTCCATATCTCCAAAAAGTATTGGACAATCATTCCAAGGTCTTTAAGACTCCCAAACGCCTCCCACCTATTCATGATCATGATCATACTATTCATTTGATTCCAGGAAGTGTTCCTCCAAAAATTAGGCCTTACAGATATCCATATGCCCAAAGGAGTGAAATTGAATGTATGGTTGCAGAAATGTTAGAGGTTGGTATAATTATCCAACCAAATTCAATAAACGAAGCAAGGGATGAATGGAAGAATGATGAAGTAGGGTGGGAATTCATTCAAAAGTTGTAGAAGATCCCAATTCAAACAATATTTCCGTAACTTGATAAGGAAGAAAAGAATCATATTGGAACCTGAAGCAGTCACAGAACCAAGAAATCAATAGCTACGAAATCGATCAATTTCAGAGTATCTCATCAAGTGGAAGAACTTACCCATTGATTATTCCACATGGGAGGATGAGAATTTTATACATATGCATCCAGAACTACTCAAGTGTTGAGGACAACACTTTTTGAAGGAGAGGGGCATGTTACGTCCCTATACTACTAGTGTAACCCCTTATTGTTATTAGTGCAAACCCCCTTATTATATTGTTGTACCCATGTAGTCCCCATATTGTTATTATTGTGCCCCATAGAAGCCCACTATTGTTATTATGCCCTTACATTATTATTGTTATATCGTCTATGATTAAATTATGAAACCATCTCAAAAAAAGATAGAAAAGAAAGATCAATGCCTTAGAATTCAACCTATTTGAGGGGGAAACCTCCTTTACATGACACAAATGAACAATTCTTAGATTATACAAATGACAAGATCTACTTTCTATATATAGGACAAGAGAGAAGTTCCTATGAAAAAGGAAACGAACAACCAAAGCAACAACAAAAAATGATCTAATGCTCAAGACCTCGAGCAAGGTCAAAAATCCCTTCCTCGGGATGAGAGATCAATACTATGGTAAATATTGGTTGTACTTTTGCACCTTCAGTAGCCTCCCCAAAAATGATGCCAAATTGTTGGTGTTCAGATATGAATGATGCAATTCACCCAATTCCACATTAATTCACAACCCAGGGCTCTACGAGTTATTTCAAGGCTATCATGCAAAGTATATGCAGGCGATATTTTCCCTACTCAGTTGTCGAGCAGTAAAAAGGGTCTTTTTCACCTCTATTTACCCTACATTAATTGTCAATCTAGGCACGATTTTTTATCTCAAAGAGTGTACTTAGTCTGAGGTGGTCATTTGTCAGAGTAATGCTAGTAGTATAGTGATTTTAAATACAAGAGTAAACGGATGCTTGGAATAAAATCTACTCTCAAAAAGAAACTTTAGCACTCTGAGATTTAAATCATTCACTTAGAAAACTACAACAACTTATCAGTCAAGGTTGTAGTAATAATAACTCATCCCTTTGTAAACTGATGTAATTGAGAAGCAATTTAAGGGAAAGATCATCAACCTGGGAACTGGACAACAACTATCAATGTTCACTAAAGTTTTAGATCGTTTTTTGCACATCAAAGCAATGATAATTCAATTGACAGGAAATGGAACAGTGACTGACCTATTTAACTCAATTGAACAACAAAGCTTTAACCTATGAAAAAGAAACAGTAATTGCAATCTTCACCCATAAATGAATTGAATAGAAAACAAAAATGGGACAAAAAACTTAAAGGAAGCTATGAAATATTGAACAACAACTTAAACCAAATGTAAATGCACAACAAACCAAATCAAATGTTACACGCAACATTGTTCTGTTAAAGGAACAATAATCTGCGTTTCGGCATAACAATGGTTAATCCCAGTTGTGAAGAAACAATAATTACAATGGCAGTGGAACAACAATCCCAATGAATAGCAATCACACCTGGAAGTAAACCGTAGATAAATAAACAGTAATACCGATTTATAAATACACAGCATTGTTACTGAGTAATCGAACAGTAACAGTAATCTGTTAAGGAACAACAATGTTATATAATAATATCAGTTTGTCAAAGCAACATCAATATAATATAACTTTGTAATGAGTAGCATAACATTCCTATGCAAAGAATAACCTTACTATTCAAATGGGAATCGAAATATAATAGAGCTAATACATGAAATAAGGGACAACAAATTACTGAACAAAGTAGATAAGAGAAATCAAACCACACACGACTTGGAATCGAGAATTAATGGTACAGGAAGCAAGTGATCCACCAGGGCCAGACCCTTAGCCTCCAGGGACACACTACTTATAATTACTCCAGAATGAAAGATGGAACGACAACAGAGTTTATATATTAATCATCAAAACAGAGTTACAGTAAATTGCTCTTTTAGTGAGAGTCGATGATCAAAGTTTGAAGTACAATAGTGAATTTCATAAAAACAACAATAGTTTGTCCCTTCGGCTTAGCAACGTTGTCCCTTCTTATAGCAGCCAAGCAAAGATATCAACGATACAGGGAATCGTTAAGGTAGTGATCCCTCAAGATCAAGGGATCCTGAGGGATTCGCCATACTATTAGCTCTCAGTTATCTTCTCGTTATCTTGCACCGATTTGGTATCTCCTCTTCCTTTTCTTGGCTTGTACGCTCCAATCTGGATTGCCTTGTTTGGATGTGGTTCCTTATCAAAGGGAAATCAATTGATTTCATCTTGTCATTTCCTTTAGAATGGAAATTTTCTATTTTCCTCTTTTTTGCATAGAAAAGGGTAATTATTAGTCATTTTACGTTGCACACAAATCTTCTAAACTTTATCATAATCTTTCACCATATACCTATTTCATAATGTAAAGAAGTTATGAATTTAAGGAAAGGATGACAAAATAAGTGGTAATTACATACCTTCTCTAGTGCTCAACACACCCCCCTGCTTACCCTTTTTCATGCCCTCATGAAAAAATTGTAATTGACATGCAAGGAAGTGAGGGAATAGGCTGGAGAAGGGATCTCATGAGGTGGTCTATAGCCATGATGCCTAGCTAGGTTTTAAAAAAGATGTCCTGTTTGACCTTTAGGAATTTCATATAAGGCTTGATATCCTGGTGTAGGGTGCCAAATGACCGGACTTCGAAACCTACAACCTAACCAAGATGGACCTTCTCTCAAAATGAGGTCACCATAGATACCCAAGCGGTCAGCAGCTAGCTTAAATCTCATAGTTAAATGGTTCCTTGTTTTGGATGTTTGGATTAGAAGCCTGATATTGGAATTTCGCTGCTGCAATGGCAAGGTCTTTGATGGAAAAGAAGTATTCTACCCCTTATGGGTTGATTGCTATGTGAATAGGTCCCAATGCCTCAAGCACGCCCAGAGTTCTCATTAGGTTCATAGTTTATTCCATAACTGCAACGGGTCTCTAGGTTCAGCTCTCACCCATAAGTCTAATCCATTCTCTTTTTCTTTGAAAGACATTGTAGGCTTTAAGCCACTTTATTTGATTAACACCAAAAGAAATAAATGCTTGCATTTGGACATCACCCACGAAAGGACTAGGATTCTGCTCTATTTCTCCATCTAATACAAGATTGTGCAAATAAAATTCACATAATAGTCTTTGAACTTTCACACCATAATTCTTACAACAGTTTATGAAGTCATTAATGGTTTTTGTTTCTATCGGAACTCCTGCTTTAATAGCTTTAATTGTCAATTGTAAATATCTTTCCATTAAAAACAAAGCATAGTTCCTAGCAGGTGCCCTACATGCTAGCACGTCAGTATACATAGATCATAAGGTATCTATTTGTTTGATGACTACATCTAGTCTATGGGTTACCTTTGTGACTCTTTCTTCTTCTTTTTTCCATGATTCAAAGGCCTGAGTTTCTGATGCATTAATGTCTTTCATCTGTTGTTGTAATTTCTCATATTTTTCTTGAAGGATAGTTTGCTCTATAAGTTTCTCTAATATTTGCTGGGCTTGTGCCAAATCTTTTCGCAGAGTTACTGTCTTTGGCTCATTTTCCAACATAATAGCTGTAGGCGGGAGATCTTCTTGGGTTTTCTTATCACATCATCTCATCTTTATGGTCTAAGTTTCCTTAGAGGATAGTGCCTCTGTCTGGATTTCCTTATCACAGGCCGATACATTCTCTATTTGTACTTCAACATGGGCAATAGCCGGATGCTGTTCCCTTCGGTTTTGAATGGCAAGCTGGACTTGAGTCCTCTTGGTCTTTTTCTTAAGGGGTTTTGCTTGGGTGGTTGCTTTTGATTTCTTCCCCATTTTCAAAACACTTATCTGTTGTCGAAGTTGCTTGATTACGTTAAGCAGTCTCTATTGTTCCTTTCATAATCTTTTAATTTCCTCTATTTTCTTAGAAGGAACAATCATTCGTTTACTCGAGCCTAGGTTTTGTACCTCCAGTATTGTATCTTTGCCTTGACCAATTTCCTGATTTTCTTCTTGGGGTGCCTCTTCATTATTCTGCTGATTGGGTTGTTCACAGGAAGAAACCCTAGCTTATTCTGCTGTCTCCTGGGTAACTTCTTCTTCTACCCCTTCTTCATCATGGAATTCCTCTATTGTATTTTGACTAGGAATATATTGTTCCTCTTCTTCATCTTCGTCACTCTTCTCTCCAGATGCACTCTCATCATGGGTAGAGTGATCATCTTCTTCCTCTTATTTGTCACGCAGTTCTTCGGATGCACTTTTATCATGATCAGAGTGCTCCTGCGGTCCTTCTTCGGTGTGGGGGTTAAGTGGACTGTGAGATTGGGCATATTCACCCATGTTGGCCAGAATCTAGGCCAATTCATCTTCTTGCAGTGGGTTTTGTAGTGGACCTCCACTTTGTTGCTCTGTTTCCTCTTCCTCCTAACCAGATTGCTCAGTCTCTTCCTCTGGTTCTCCTTCATTGTTTTCCTCCAATTCTCTTCCATTCTCCCCTCCTTCCAATTGTGGGGGTTGCTCGTATCCGGAATCGTCTATTTCCACCAGTTTACTGATGTTCCCCTAGGAATTTCCAGCCTTTCTCTGATCCATGCCGATCTAATAGATTTTCTTCGTTTCAGTGGTCTGTTCGATGTATTGGCAACATGTTTTTGTTAGTCCCCCATCTATAGTAAAAATCAGTTCTTTCCAACTACACTATTGTTGAGCAAGAATGTAGCTAATTATCAGTCGTATTAACCCGTGGTGGCTTACTACTGACTCTACATGGCGATATTTATTCATGCTTCGGGAAACATCATGTAATAAAAAGTTTAAAAACACAGGCGAATTCACAATGCATTTTTGCTTTAACACAGCTAAAAGTTTAAGGTGGCGTGGTCTTACCACATCTTTCCTGTTGTCACAAGTGATGTAGCTCTGGATAATTCTCGCCAACTCTACCCACGGCTCTCCCAAGGCTGCCGATAAAACTCCCTTTCATTTTACAGTCAGGTTCTGCCCTTCATCCTGGAAGATCTTCATGGCGTCTTGCAGTCTCACCTTTTTTAGAGACCACATAGGTCCAGTGGCTGGCAGTCCTGAAACCTCTGCAATTATGTCATTAATGATTGCTATCTATCTCCCTCTTACCATGGAGTGATGTTCTTGCAGGTTTTGTAAAAACTCAATTGCCATCATCTCGTTAGATTGTTGTAGAAAGTTGAGATAAACTATCCATCCTGCCCTTGTTAGGATCTCTCGTGCAACATCAGAGACCATCAATACCTGTGGCTCTCTACGAATTGATCTTCCTCCCTTGCTTAGCACACTGTAAAAAAACATAGAGATGGCAATGGAACAACAGGTTGTTCAAACTGTTAGCAAACACAGAGAAGATGACGGAACAACAAGTTGTTCAAATTTCAAATTTACTGCTAATTATTGTAGAGCAAAACACGGAAATAGCTTCGGAACAACAAGCCATGAAAATTGGGAAATAAAATACTGTTAAGATTTGCTATTCTTGAGTCATAATTCTCCGAATGCTAAGATAACACATATGCCAGCAAATTATGAGGTCTCTTGCACCCCCCTGCAATGTGATAGGCCATCCTCGGCCATCAAATGAAGGAGCAACATGCTAAATTGCCATAGTACAGAGTCATAAAGGAACAACACATACAGAAATGACATGTTTACAATGAGGAGCAGATTTCCAAAATCGAGGTGTATAATAGAATCACTTAATAAATAAGAAAATGCCATGATATGATGTGAGAATTGGAGGATAAGACAGTTGACGTGCATAAAAGGTCCTTTGTGATCATTATCAGCTTTTACCTTCATAATTGATTGTAATTGATTTTCATGTATCAAAGGTTTGGATGGGTTATATACATAATCTCATTTGAACCATTTATAAGGATATAAGAAGAAGGGTTTTATAATTTCCATTGGTGTATAAGAAATATGACTTCAATACCATCAACAGAGCTCTGTTTCCAACACGTGTCCATAACCTTGACAGAGTTGTTTATTTCACCCTTGGAATCATAATCCTTTGCGTATGCCAAGGAAAGTGCTATGCAATGTCAGAATGGAGGCCATTATGCTGGCTTGGTAACAAGATAAGTCATAATGCCATTCACCAGGAAGGAGTGAAAGGTGGGTAGGCCAGCTCGTGATGAGACCTCCTGTTCCAAGGACTTTTTATTTTTTCTAATGTGCCTCTTGGATCATATCCCTAGTGTGGGGGCCATTGTGGAAATGCCACTTCACTTTCTTCCTTATGATCATGGTAGGCTGGCTCTTGATGAGACCCCCTATCCTTCATTTGACAAACCATGTTAGCAATCATATAAACATTTCTTTCTTTCTTCTTTTATATAGCACTTTTCCTATTTATATACAAAGGGAGGTTCAACACTCCTTAAGAGTAGGGATGGTGGAAGAAGTCTTAACATCTCAATAGAAAAATATGCCCTTTATTCTTATTCATTAATAATGATCAAATAGAATTATGAGGATTTAGGAAGAACCATCATGATAAAAATAATCAATTATATTGGTATTAGTAGAATAATGAAAGCAAGGTGATCAATAGTTGTGTCCTTCCCTTGTTTCTCTTATCAATTCAAAGCAATTTGTTGTAAAGATAACGATTTTTATGTAATTTTTTGATTTCAATATCGTCTAGATTTTGTATTTCTTGCATAAATGTATAGCTATGCTTTAAATGAGCATGACTCACAAAAATGATCTAAATGGTAGAACACACAAAGAAGAAAATGCATTCTAAAAAAAGATAGAATAGCTATGCAAGCAAAAGAAAAAAATATGCTCGGAATTGTTGTTCATTGAGAGGAACAATAGTTGTCCCTTAATTGGAACAACAAAGAAAACAAGCGCAAACAAAAAATGCGAAAATGTTGTTCCTTCGGAAAGGAATAGCGAAAAAAATGAAAGTTTTGTTCCTTCGGAAAGGAACAACAAAAAAATGAAAGTGTTGTTCCTTCGAAAAGGAACAGAAGAAAATGAAAGTGTTGTTCCTTCGGAAAGGAACAGCAGAAAATGAAAGTGTTGTTCCTTCATAAAGGAACAACAGAAAATGCAAGTGTTGTTCCTTCGAAAAGGAGCGGTAGAAAATGAAAGTGTTGTTCCTTCAGAAAGGAATAGCAGAAAACACAAGTGTTGTTCCTTTGGAAAGGAATGGCAAAAATGCAGAAATGTTGTTCCTTTGGAAAGGAACAACAAAACGTAAAAGTGTTGTTCCTTCAGAAAGGAACAGAAAAAAGGCAAAAGTGTTGTTCCTTCAGAAAGGAACAACAAGACGTGAAAGTGTTGTTCCTTCATAAAGAAATAGCAAAACGGTGGACTACTGTTGCTTCAGAAAGTAACAATAGAATGGAAAAAAATGTTGTTCCTTCGGAAAGGAACAACAAATGGCGAAAATGTTGTTCCTTCGGAAAGGAACAACAGAATGCAAAAGTGTTGTTCCTTCAGAAAGGAACAACAAAATAGTGGAACTGTTGTTCCTTTGAAAAGGAACAGCAAAATGCAAAAAGCGTTGTTCCTTCAAAAAGGAATAGCAAAGTGGTGAGAATGTTGTGCCTTCGGAAAGGAACAAAAAAATGCAGAAGTGTTGTTCCTTCGAAAAGGAATAGCAGAATGGTGAAAATGTTGTTTCATCCGAAAGGAACAACAAAATGCAAAAATTGCAGAAATGCAGAAATATGTACAGAAAACAAAACAAAAGAATTATGTACAAAATTTAAAAGCAATCAAATTACTTAATGAACCAAAGGTGAGGAAGAGTTCACTTCCTCAGCCAGAATTTGCATGTCAGAGTCTTCCTGGAGTTGCTAGTAGAAGGATTCCTGAGTGAGTGGTTTGCGGTACAATCGAACTCAATGGCCATTTGCCTTAAAGGTATGTCCAGATCCATCGATGGTGGTTAAAGTAATGGTGCCATTATCATGTACCTTCTGGATTTCGTATGGTCCCAACCAGCGAGTCTGAAGTTTCCCCGAAAAATCCTGAAACCTAGAATTGTATAGGAGCGCCCAATCTCCTTCGCCAAAGACATTCTTTTTGATGAGGGCACTGTTCCATTTGGCTCTCTATTGTTGGATTAATGCAGTGCGTTGAAGGGCATAGAGCCTAATTTCATCCAGCTTGTTGATCTGTTGTAGTCTATTAATCTGGGCCTAGTTTAAATCTAGACCATCTTCTTGTGTTGTTCTCGAGGTCTATATTTCGAATTCTATTAGAAAGATGGGTTCCTTTCCAAAAACTGGCTGATATGGTGAATAACCAGTAGTGCTTCTCCATGTTGTTCTATATGCCCACAAGGTTTCCGGCAATCTTGTAGCCCAATCACGTCTATGTGACGCAATGGCTTTTGTCAGTATTGCTTCTATAACCTTATTCGTGTTTTCTACTTGGCCATTTGCCTGTGGGTGGTATGGAGTAGTAATTTTATGCTGAATCTGATAGGTTTTTAGTGTTGCAGCAATTTTATTACCAGCAAACTATGGTCCTCCGTCCATGATTATGTCTCTTGGGAGGCCATATCGCACAAATATGTGGAACAGGAACTGAATGATGGAATCCTCTATAGCTCTTGGAAATGCCTCTGATTCAACCCATTTGGTGACATATTCTGTTGCTACTAGAATATATGTTTTCTGGTTTGATGATGGATTGATTGGACCAATAAAATCTAGCACCCATTGTTCAAATGGTTTAATGACTAGCTGTGGGTTCAGAGGCATTTCGTCGGACTTTCCAGGGCATCCTGCTCTTTGGCAGCTGTCACAATCTTGAACAAACTTCTTTGCATCTTTGAAGATTGTGGGCCAATAATACCCTATTTGTAGAACTTTGTGATCAGTTCTTTGATATTTGAAATGTCCGCAACACGATCTGTCGTGACAGGCTTTCCAAATATCAAAAATTTCATCTTCACGAACACATCTTCTGATGTGCATATCCACCCCTGTATGGAATAGGTAGCCCCCAATCCAAGAAAATTGGGTACTACGCTGGACAATCTGCTTTCGTTCATTGGAAGTAAGATGTTTTGGTAATTTGCCTACTGCTAAATAATTCGCAATATCAGCATACCAGGGTGTTTTAATAGTAATAATGAACAAATGTTCATCTGGAAATTGATCCTCGACCGCTGCTGCGTCTGCTGGTTTTGACATTTGTGAGAGAAAGTCAGCTACAAGATTTTATTTTCCAGGTCGTTCTTTTATTGTGATGTCAAATTCCTACAATAAAATTAGCCATCTGGTTACTCTATCGTTTATGATTGGTTTATTTGCTAAATATTTTATGGAAGAGTGATCTGTATATAAAACAACAGGATATCTAGTAATATAATGCCTAAATTTATTTACAGCATGAATCACAGCTAAAAATTCTTTTTCAGTAATGGTATAGTTCAACTCAGCAGGAGACAGATTCTTGCTAATATAATAATTTTCATATGGTTTTTTGTCTTCTTCCTGCCCAAGGACTGCTCCAATAGTTGTGTCTGAAGAATTTGATGAAATTTGGAATGGCAGGTCCCAATTTGGACCTCTGAGTACTGGGGCTATTGACACAAACTTTTTTGGATCCTCAAAAGCACGGTCACATTTATATGGCCAAACAAAGTCAACATTTCTTGTCAGTGCGTATAGAGGTGCAACGATACGAGAAAAATGTTCTATAAATCTCCTATAATAACCACAAAATCCAAGAAAACTGCGTACCTCTGTCTGTGTGGTAGGGGTAGGTATTAAGAAAATTATTTGAATTTTGGTCGGATCTACCTTTATTCCAGTTGCTGAGATATAATGACCTAGGATGAGTCCTTCAGCCATCATCATATAGCATTTTTCATGGCTCAAGCAGAGCCTGGTGGCAATGCATCGTTGCAGCACCCTTTCCAATGTGTCTAATGTTGGGTCAAAATCATCTCCATATGGTGTAAAATCATCCATGTATACTTCAAGCCCTTCATTTATTAAATCTAAAAAGATGCTAAGGATAGCCCTTTGAAATGTGGTAGGGGAATTGCACAGGCCAAAGGGTAAAACTTTGTAGGAAAACGTTCCCCAAGGGCAGGTAAAAGTAGTTTTGTCTTGGTCTTCAGGGGCAATCTGAATTTGATTGTATCCATTGAAGCCATCCAAGAAAGAAAAGAACTTATTTCATGCTAATGTATCTAATACCTGGTCAATGAATGGAAGCGGAAAGTGGTCTTTTTGTGTTGCTTTATTTAGTTCTATATAATCTACACAAATCCTCCACTTTTCATTCTTCTTTAGCACCACTACAAGTGAAGAGACCCATTCATTATCAGAGATAGGATAAACAAATTTTACATCTAAAAGTTTTTGTAGTTCAGCTTTCACAATGTCTTTTAGATGAGGGTTAAATCTCCTTTGGGGTTGGCAAACAGGTCTTGCATCCTTTTCTATGTAAATGTGGTGTGTACATAACTTGGGCTCAATTCCTTTCGTGTCTGGATAATCCCATGCAAATACTTATATTTTCTCAGTAGTTGGATTAGCTTCTCTTCTTGTTCTGGAGTCAGGTTGTTATTAATGTTTAAAGTTTTTCCTGGCTCAATCTCTACAGTTTTGCTATTTGACACAGAGGTAGTAGGTATTGTTTGATCATGAGTGTCTTTGAGAGGATCTTCTTCTAATTCATTATCAAATGTTGCCTCTATCATGTGACATTGTATGTGGGATCTGGATTTAGCTCGGTTAATAAAGTTGTTAATAACATCATCCTCTCTTTGATCTTTGAAATCAAGGGCATCTTCTATGGTTAAGGGGGATATAATGTTTTCGGTGAGGTATGATACAGGATGTTTGTTAGTTTTTATTATCGTGACACTTGGCAAGGCGGGAGGGTATAGTGCTAGATTCTTGATGGTACAGCCAATGTAAGCATCAGCGGTTGCAAGCCAAGGTCTGCCTAAAACCAATGGATGTCCATCAAGTCGGTTTTTGGGATTAATTATCAAAAACTTAGCAGGATATTCCCAAGAATCAATGATAACATGACATCATGTAGTGTCCCTTCTGGCCTAACCACTGATCGGTCAGCCAGTTCTAATAAAGTGGAAGTCGGTTCTACTAATGTAATGCCCAGTTTTTGACAAGTGGTGGTTGTTAAAATATTAATTGCAGCCCCTAAATCAACTAAGGCATTTGAAAAGGTTTGTCCATTGATTTGTACTGTCACTATTGGATTTCCTGAGTCTTCATACTTGACAGGTGCTTCTCTTCTTGATAACAGGTTAGATAAGGTGCCAACTACTTGGACTGTTGGGTTATTTTTTATTCTCCTCCTTGGTTTTTTTATACATAGCTCTTTGATGGTCTTTGCATATATTGCAATGTCTTGGATGGCTTGGAGGAGTGGGGTTTTTATGTACAAATTCTTAACTTCTCCTAGAATATCAAAGTCAGGATGTTTTATAGGGCGCGGTATGATTAATCGTTCTGGGAATGGGGGAGAAGATGTGGTTATTTGATTACGAGTCTGTTGTCTGATCACATCCTCTTCTTGTGATGATTGTTCTACAGGTAATTGATTTTCAACTTGAATAGTTTTATCTCCCTCTGTTTCTATAATGTGCCAAGACCTTAATTGAAGGTCATTTCACTCCCTTAGATCAGTTTCTAGTTCTGGTGTTTCAATTATTTGAATAGATTGAGCCAGTCTATTGTTTGGGTTTGGGTTAGGTTGGGCTGGGAGTTGCGGTCTTAAATTGGACTGGGGATTTTTTTGTAATGCTAGCAGTGTAGGTTGAGGGAGTGGAATGGTTCCTATTGGCTTATTCATCGGTCTTTGCCAGTTTGTCTGCTAGGCTTAACTCTACAAAGCAGGAGGGGACCATTGTGTTGGATATGCATTATTTTGCCAATATGGTGGAGCATAGGGAAAATTTGGCCAATTCGATTGGCTTGTTTGATTCGGCCATGGAGAGGATGAAGGAAATGGTTGTTGTGACCAATTTGGGTAGGAGGTTTGATTTTGCCACATTGTATTATATTGTTGAGCATAATATTGTGGAGGCTGAAAAGAAGAAGCTAGATCAAGGAACATACTTGATTGTCGCGGCTACCATTGACAGCGCTGATTAAGTAGGTACACCGGTTTTGGTTCTCCTTCTGCTTTTTTGTATATTGCTTTCAAACCAGGAAGTGAGGGACAACTCTCTGTAGAGTGGTCTTTTGTACAAATGATGCAAACTTGAACTGCCTCTAATGGACACTCTTTGTGGCTGTGTTTCTTTCTACATCTGGGATAGAAGATAGCCAAATTTTTCTCTGCCTCTGCTTGTTTCTACTTTGCTTGCATAATATCGAGCTACATTGTCAGAGTCCCCAATATATCAGTTTTGAAATTTTCTAATAAATTTCCAATTTCTACGCAAGTTACTCCTTCTCCAGAGATCTTGTTGTCCCTTGTAAATCTGTCATGTTCTGCTGGTTTTAGTCTTGTGCTACCTCTCAAACTCCTGATACATAAATCAATAATGTCAGCAAAATTTTCTTGATAAATATATCATTTTCCCATAAGATTTAGTGTTTCGATCCATTGTTCCTTCATACCTTTAATTAATGTTGTTTTTAATACATTATCAGGTAACGATAATGATGCATAAGGAGATCTTCGAAGATTATACCAAAAATGTTCAACATACTCTTCTAATGTTTCATTAGGTCTAGCTACCATCTGAAATATTTCATCTTTTAACTCTCTAGACCTACAAGAATCCTAATATTTCTTTAGAAAAGCACTTTTCATTTGATCCCAATTATTTATAACACCTCCACCCAACCCCATAAACCATCTTAAAGTAGCCCCTTTTAATGTAGAGGGAAATAATTTTAGCTTTTAGGGATCGGTGGTATAGTCATATCCTCTGCACAACACATCAAATTCAAATAAAATGCTTCCGGATCTTCTGATGTAAGGCCATGAAATTTAGGGATGTGCTAGAGTGGAATGGACTTCATGGGTGCATTAGCTGCAGTATCTACAATGGGATATTGTAGTGTGGAGGTTTGGGTGTTTGGCTGGTTCTGGGCCATTTGGTCAAATATGTGCCAATAACCTTCTGGGATGTCTAGGAGGGTATTCCTAGGCTGACTAGAAGGAGCAGGAATGGCCTTAACAACACTTCCTTGATCTGGGATAATGAGAGTTCCTTGTTGAATCAATGTTTGGGGGGATTCTTTGTTTTGCATGATCTTTAAAACACTTCCCTTATTTGGGCTACTTAATGGCTGAATTATCCCAAGAGGAGATCTTGATTCTTCAGTTTCCCTTGTTTCTCCTCTTCCTTCGCAGAGGTTGCTAAGGTTCCCTTCTTGCAATGATTTTGGACTAGAATTTTCAATTTCTTGAAAATCTTGCTTCTCAGTTTGGCTATGCTCCTCAACAAAGGCTACAGATGGTGATCCTCCGGCCTGAAGGGAACTAGTAGGTTGTCTAGAAGCAACTTTTCTAGGTCCTACTAAAGGCTGAGATTTTGCTTTCTTAAGAATTTCGTCTATAAAGGTCAATTGGCCAAGGGTCACTGGCCCCTTAGCTTTTTCAGGTTTGGGTAGTGGTTTAGGATTCTTTTCAAGCTTTTTTTGCTTAGTCATGCACACAAATAAAATGCTAATTTCTACCTAAAACAACAACAAATCTGAAGGAAAGCGGGCAGGGGAGCAGGGCTATTACATGCTCCGCACGCAGTGTCTTACCTTCTGTTTTTAAAACCCAATTATATCCTAGCAGGTACTTACACTACTCTGAAAAGAAACAAATGGCTACACTCTTCCCCTACAACGGTGCCAAAATGTTGAGTAATAAAAAGGGCCTTTTTCACCTCTATTTACCCTACATTAACTGTCAATCCAGGCACGATTTGTTATCTCAAAGAGTGTACTCAGTCTGAGGCAGTCATTTGTCAGAGTAATGCTAGTAGTATAGTGATTTTAAATACAAGAGTAAACAGATGCTTGAAATAAAATCTACTCTCAAAAAGAAACTTTAGCACTGTAAGATTTAGATCATTCAATTAGAAAACTACAACAACTTATCAGTCAATGGTTCAATAATAATAACTCATCCCTTTGTAAACTGATGTAATTGAGAAGCAATTTAAGGAAAAGATCATCAACCTGGGAACTGGACAACAACTCTCAATGTTCACTACAGTTTTAGATCATTTTGTGCACATAAAAGCAATGATAATTAAAATGACAGGAAATGGAATAGCGACTGACCTATTTAACTCAATTGAACAACAAAGCTTTAACCCATGAAAATGAAACAATAATTGCAATCTTCACTGAGAAGTGAATTGAACAGCAAACGGAAATGGGACAAAAAACTTAAAGGAAGATATGAAATATTGAACAACAAATTAAACCAAATGTAAATGCACAGTAAACCAAATCAAATTTTACATGCAACACTGTTCTGTTAAAGGAACAATAATCTTCATTTCGGCATAACATTGGTGAATACCAGTTGTGAAGAAACAACAATTGCAATAACAGTGGAACAACAGTCCCAATGAAAAACAATCACACTTGGAAGTAAACCATAGATAAATAAACAGTAATACCAATTTATAAATACACAACACTGTTACTCGGTAATCGAACAGTAATAGTAATCTGTTAAGGAACAACAATGTTATATAATAATATCAGTTTGTTGAAGGAACAAAAATACAATATAACTTCGAAACAAGTAGAATAACATTCCTATGCAGAGAATAACCTTACTATTCAAATGTGAATTGAAATATAACAGAGCTAATACATGAAATAAGGGATGACAGATTACTTAACAAAGTAGATAAGAGAAATCAAGCCACACATGACTTGGAATCGAGAATTAATGGTACAGGAAGCAAGTGATCCACCAAGGCCGGGCCCTTAGCCTCAAGGGATGCACTGCTTATAATTACTCCAGAATCAAAGATGGAACGAAAACACAATTTATATATTAAGCATCAAAACAGAGTTACAGTAAATCGCTCTTTTAGCGAGAGTCGATGATCAAAGTTTCAAGTACAATAGTGAATTTCATAAAAACAACAATAGTCTGTCCCTTAAATTTAGCAATTTTGTCCCTTTTTATAGCAGCCGAGTGGAGATATCAATGATACAAAAGATCGTTAAGGTAGCGATCCCTTAGGATCAAAGGATCCTGAGGGATTCGCCATACTGTTAGCTCTCAGTTATCTTCTCGTTCTCTTGCACCGATTTGGTATCTCCTCTTCTTTTTTGGCTTGTACGCTCCAATCTGGATTGCCTTGTTTGGATGCAGTTCCCTGTCAAAACAATGTAAACTTTGAAACGGGAACTATAAACTCAAAACGGGAACTCTGGCCAAAAAACCCCAAAAAAACATCAAAAACAGTGCTCAAAACGAAAAGTGTGTATACTGGAACGATGTTTTTATTTTTTAGGTGTCAATTTTGAACATGTTTTAAAATTGGCAGTGACTACAAAATTTACTATGAAATTTTCGTGCAAAATATAGCTTCAAAATGAAATTGATGACACTGGAACAATGATTTTTTTTTTAGGGTCAATTTTCAGTATTTAAAAAAAATGCTAATAAAACCAAATTTCTATGTGTCAAACAAAGTTGTTTATGCGGGAAAAAACACACTAATGTTTTTGGCAGAATATCATTTTTCTTTCCTAAGTATAAATTTAACATGTTTTCAACCATAACATGCTAGATACAAAAAAAATTGAAATTTTTTCAACTATAAAATAAAAAAAACCATGACATTATGAACAAATTACATCACTAAATGCATTCAAAAGTCATTATTTGTATATTGAATAAAACATATTTTATATCTATAATTTAATATTGCATTGTAGATATTTTAAGCAATAAAATTTATCATAACTAAGACATATAATCCAACAACATAAAAATGCCTCATAACTTCTCATTTAACACCATATGGAAAACATTAATTTTATTTGAAGATACGATGCATACATCAGTTATATAAACTGTCTTAAACAACTATTCAAAATCACTCATGTTTTCTGGCACACCATCAGAATTCACATCTTCAGATGAGTGACTGGATGCTGACGAAGATGTTCCATATTCTTCTCTTTCATCAACTAGTGCCCCATCTGAGTCCACATGCATGCCCAACATTTCAGGTTTCAAAATTCTTCTAGATCTACGACTGGTTTCAGGTGACTCCCATGTTAACACTGTTCCTTCTGGTAACAACCTTTTCAGAATCTCTATCGTCTTGAAGTGAAGAGTTCCTCTCTTTGTTAAATTGAAGTCATAAACAAGTATGTCTACATCCTCCAATTTTAATATGTCTGTGCGGCGGCGATTTACATTTGTACCCTTTCTTTTTCTTTTTCCACCATTTTTTTTGTCAACTACCATCTCTGGCTTATACACACCATTGAATGGGTGTGTATTTGTGGCATACCAATGTACTTCAACACTTGTAACATCCTCATTTTCTGTAAAGACCTTTATAACTTTAGCAACCCAAAATGGATAGCCATTGGGATCTCCATCTGCTAGCACTGCAATCATGCAACCCTCCTTAATATCCTGTACTAAACCCCTATAAAGGTCTTCCATGCCTTCACGTTGTGCACGAGATCTTCTGGAACCAATATACATCTCTCTTTCCTCTGCCTGTGAAGAATTAATAATACCTTGAGATTGTTGCTGTTCAACAATGTTTACTTCCTCATGTTCATTCGACACATTATGTGGCCAAATAAATGGATTTTTCAAAGGTATATCTTCATTTATTGTTGTCGAAATGATATCACTTTGATTATTGAAAAACGACTCCCACCAAACTGAATCAGCAATGTCAAAGTACTCATATGTATATCTAATACCTTTTTTAATTTCTTCCAGGCAATCAAAATAATTTATAGCCCTGTTCTATCTATGTGCATTCTGAACTTCACCAACTGATTGTAATAACAATATTTTTGATGCAAATATTGGATGATCTGGAATGAACTTCAAAAATTGCAATCCTGATGACGGTGCCCATTCTGTAGTAGTTGAATACTTCTTGCCCCATATTAGTGTTTTCCCATCAATTTTTTTTATACGGAATTGATGTTGGAAGCTAATGTCATTAAGTTGTTCAATGGATCTCCCCTCACCATATGATCCCAGAATAAACCTTCGCATGTCAATAGTTTCTTCCAACACATCAAAAGTAGGCTCTGGCATGTATGATTTCTTAATACATTCAATTAGTGATGGCAAGCTACCAACTTCCTTCCTCCTCAATGTGACTGAAAAACGGCTGAACATCTGATCAATATGGTCATGAGTGTGCCCAACAAGAAGGAAACCAACCTTTACCTTCTGAAAAATTCCCAATTCAACAAGCATGTTTAGATATCCAAAAACAACCTGATTTTTGTTTTCACGGCAAGTGTTGTCCAATTGTAGATACAAAACTTCAGGAAGATTACCAGACCAATGAGAAATCACATCATGAATTATAGTTATGGTCAGATTTGCATCATTATGAATATTTGGAGCTGTGAAGTACACCCTTGGCAACATTTTCCCATTGAAGACCATACAACCGACCAAGTGAAATTGAATAAAGTTTTCCTCCTGTAAATTTTTGGGTGTGCGAACAAGATGTGGTAAAAGTGTTTTCTTCTGGTCCATACCATCAATTATCAAACCCAAATATTTATTCGGATTATCATAGCACTTTTTTCGATGGTTGTACAACTTATTCCTTTCGTTTGTTTCTTTTTCGCGATGCTCCTGAAGTTGTTTGACAATTAAATCTACACAACATAAAAGAGATCCATTAAGAAATATGTTTTCATAGTTGATGACTATACAATTTTAAAAGTTAAAGTTATAAACGCTTACCTCTTTCTAAGCCTTCACTTTTGTCCCTTTTTTATTTAAGAGAAGCACATGTACTGCAAATCCCCATCCTTGTCTTCTTAGGAATACGGACATTGTTGAATTCTTTCTTCCATACCTTCACAAAATATTGATATGTAATAAACTGGCCATGTCCCTCAGCACCTTCTGCATATTCTTTGTATAAGTTGTAGATTTCTCGTCTTGAAAAATTATCTGGAATATGTATTGTCTCTCCATTTGGCATACACTCTCCATGCTTTGAAAAGAAATATTTCATCCATGACATTGCAGTATTTGATAATGGACCAAACTGTCTTTTATGATGTACTTCTGAATAAAATCTGGGATCCTTTTCCAAATTTTCTTGAATTCTCGAGAGACGGAAATTCCCAATCGAATGAAACATTTTGAAACCTTTTCTACAGATAAAAAAAGTCCCAATATGATAATCATAACCTGACAATGTAGATTGCATGCACCCAACTAAATATGAATTTTGCATGCTTTTATTCATTGACAAATATCTCTTCCTACTTTCTAATGCAAATTTGAAATCCATATGTTTCAAGCAATCTTTTTGGCAACATTCACTTGAAATGAGAGCACTAATAGAACTTCTTCTCGTCAGATATTATGCTCTACCCCTTGTATAACTAGAACAACTTGCATTGATACAAAAAGGTCTGCTCCTACTCCTTGATACAATGTTTCTTGGCAACATCTCCATCATTTGATCATCATTTGTATAAGGCTTTTCATCATCATTAAGAGGAATGTTATCCACACTATGATCATCCTTGCTTTTCAAATATTGACTTGGAGGATATTCTTCATCTTCTGCTTCTTCAGTGCTACTGTCGTAGTCCTTAGAATTCGGACTGAATGGAAAATCTGACTCGATGTTTAATGGATATTCTTCCTCATATGCATTGCCAGTGCTACTCTCATAGTCCATAGAATTAGGACTACGTTGAAAATGTGACTTACTTATTGAAGATGCTACATCCCGTCCTTTGTCACTGCTACCTTTATACTCATTAGAATTAGGACTAAGTGCATCATCCTATCCTTCATCACTGCTGCTCTCATAGTCCGCAGAATTAGGACTAAGAGGACACAGTGACACTCTATTATTTTGAAATTCATCATCACGCTCTTCATAACTATTACTCTCATAGTCTGCAGAATTAGGACTAAGTGGACACTGTGGTACTCCAATCTTTTGAATTTCATCATCCCACTCTTCATCACTGCTGCTCTCATAGTCCTTGGAATTTGGACTAACTGGACACCGTGACACTCCATACTTTTGAAAATCAACATCATGCTTTTCATCACTACTGCTCTCATAGTCCTTAGAATTAGGACTAAGTGGACACTTTGACACTCCATACTTTTGAAAATCAACATCATGCTTTTCATCACTACTGCTCTCATAGTCCTTAGAATTAGGACTAAGTGGACACTTTGACACTCCATACTTTTGAAAATCAACATCATGCTTTTCATCATTGCTGCTCTCATAGTCTTCAGAATTAGGACTAAGTGGACACCGTGACACTCCATTCTTTTGAAATTTGCCATCATGCGCTTCAAAACTGCTACTCTCATAGTCCTCAGAATTAGGACTAAGTGGACACCGTGACACTCCCTTCTTTTGAACTTCACCATTATGCTTTTCAAAACTGCTGCTCTCATAGTCCTCAGAATTAGGACTAAGTGGACACCGTGACACTCCCTTCTTTTGAACTTCACCATTATGCTCTTCAAAACTGCTGCTCTCATAGTCCTCAGAATTAGGACTAAGTGGACACCGTGACACTCCATTCTTTTGAACTTCACCATCATGCTCGTCAAAACTGCTGCTCTCATAGTCCTCAGAATTAGGACTAAGTGGACACTGTGACCCTCCATTCTTTTGAACTTCACCATCATGCTCTTCAAAACTGCTGCTCTCATAGTCCTCAGAATTAGGACTAAGTGGACATCGTGACACTCTGTTCTTTTGAACTTCACCATCATGCTCTTCATCACTGCGGCTTTCATAGTCCTTAGAAGTAGGACTAAGTGGAATCTGTGACTCTTTATTTATTTGAAATTCTCCATCCCCTCTTTCATCAGTGCTACTGTCATAGTCCTTAGAATCAGGACTAAGTGGAAGAAGTGACTTTCTATTCATAGTGGAAGAATTCCCGCTATGTTCATCAATATGAATAGAGTTGTTACGTGATGCAGAAGTTGATGGTGTATAAATCGAAACTTCACTATCAGAACAATCCATCCCTTTCAAATAGAATATGTTGAATGATACAAATGGAGAGTCTCCTAAAGATATTATATAGCTTAAAGAATGAAATTTTCCCTCCAAAAATTTTCCCTCCAAAAAATTTCGCGAAAATATTTCCCTCCAAAAAGTTTCGCGAAAATATTTCCCTCCAAAAAATCTATTAAATTTATTTACCTTTATTACTTTGTTCTACAATTTATTGGAAAATGTAAACTAAATTTTTTTATGAAATCATAATTAAAATTGTAGACTACAACTTCTACAATTATTATAATAGTTAAACCATATAATATTCGCTTTCCAATAGTACAATATTCACTTTAAAATATTTTAAAACAAATTATCCCACATTCAACCTGTTGTAAAACAAATCAATAATATTCACTTTATAATATTGTAAAACAAATTATCCCATATTAACCGTACAGTAAAACATCCTTGTAACTTCACTTACATATTAAAATTTCATTATCACTATTACTAAAATCACATCCAGGCTTTCTGAAAATCGTTGAAAGAGGTCGTGAATTTGTGGAGCAGCTAAATCGCTATCAACAACATAATCAACGAAGAATTCCCTCAATTAAAAGGTAAGTTAAATTTTTTTCTTGAAAACTTTCATATTAAATTAGTTTCATGAAAAACCGTGAGCATGGTGGGCCCGGTCAACCTCATTTTCTTAACACCAGTGGGTGCTCCACACCCCCCTCGCCCGCCCGCCCGCCCGCCCGCCCGGCCCCTCCAGGCGCATTAACAGCGCCCCCCCTCACCTGCCTGCCCAACCCCTCCGGGCGCCCTGACAGTCCCCCCTCACCCGCCCGGCCCACACACCCCGTCCCCCCTCACCCGCCTGCTCGGCTCGGCCCGGGCGCCCTAACCCGCCTGCCCCACCCCTCCGGTCGAACCACCCACACCCCACCCACCAGCTTGCCCGGCCCGGGCGCCCTCACCCGCCCGCCCAACCCCTCCCGGCGCCCTCACCCGCCCGCCCAACCCCTCCCGGCGCCCTCACCCGCCCGCCCAACCCCTCCCGGTGCCCTCACCCGGGCACCTCACCCCTTCGGGCGGGCCACCCACCCCCGGGCGCCCTCACCCGCACGGCCCACCCACCCCCGGGTGCCCTCACCCGCTCGCCCGCACGGCACGGGCGCCCTGACCCGCCCGCCCGACCCGCCCGTGGGTGCCCTGACCCGCCCGCCCAACCCGCCCCCGCCTGCCCCGACCGGCCCGCCCCACCCGCCCGCGACCGCCACGACCCACCCACCCGTTCGCCCCACCCGCCCGCCCGCCCGCCCGCCCCCGCCCGCCCGCCACTCCCTCCCGCGGGCGCCCTCACCAGCCCGCCCGCCCGCCCCACCCGCAGGCGCCCTCACCTGCCCGCCCGCCCGCCCGACCCACCCCCGGGCACCCTCACCTGCCGACCCGCCCAACTCACCCACCCTCCGCCCGCTTGCCTCACCCACCCTCCGCCCTCGGCCTCACCCGCCCTCCACCCGCCCGCCTCACCCACCCTCCGCCCTCGGCCTCATCCGCCCTCCTCACCCGCCCACAAGCGCCCTCACCCGCCCGCTTGCGCCCTCGCCCGCCCTCACCCGCCCGCCTGCCCGCCCCACCCGCCCATGGGCACCCTCACCCGCCCGCCCCACCCGCGGGCGCCCTCACCCGCCCGCCCGCCCGCCCAACCCACACCCAACGCCCTCACCCGCCGGCCCGACCCACACCCGAGCGCCCTCAACCGCCCAGCCGACCGACCCCCGGGCGCCCTAACCCGCCCACCCGCCCTCTGCCCGCCCGCCTCACCAACCCTCCGCCCTCGGCCTCACCCGCCCTCCGCCCGCCCGCCTCACCCACCCTCCGCCCTCGGCCTCACCCGCCCTCCGCCCGCCCGCCTCACCCACCCTCCTCACCCGCCCGCCCGCCTCACCCGCCCTCCGCCCGCACGCCTCACCCGCCCTCGTGCAGGCCCCACCCAGGCCGCCCGCGCCCTCGCCCGGCAGGCAGGGCGATTCCGGGAATCGCCCTGCCTGCCGGGCGAGGGCGCGGGCGGCCCGGGTGGCGCCTGCACGAAGGCGGGCACCCTCGTGCAGGCGCCACCCGGGCCGCCCGCGCCCTCGCCTGGCAGGCAGGGCAATTCCCGGAATCGCCCTGCCTGCCGGGCGACGGCGCGGGCGGCCCGGGTGGCGCCTGCACGAGGGGCGCTGTCATGTCCCCAAGTCTACGGTACTTTTTTCCCGTGCCCGGCGGGGTGCGGCACCACCGAATGCTCCCTTTTTAACAAGTTAACGTTTATGGACTACACCTTAACCAATATAATCAGCTTTGAACTGATATAAACATGTCTTCACTTATAATTATAAGCATTAATCTTCATCAATCTTCATAAACCATTCTTAACATTATCATATGCAATTTAACCGAATAACAATTGCAAAACAACCTAGAAGAATGGGAGGGGCAACTCCCGAAAGTTTGCCCGAATATATTATGATCTTTTTCAATAATACAAACGTACAAGTGTGTCGGGCAAAGTCCACGGCCAACACTTAGAATCAATACAACAAGGCATAAGAAGCCTTAACCATACACCATTATGTACCTTTGTCTAGGAGCGGGTCCCCACACGGGTCACCAAGACACTCCTCCAAATCCTACACAAGACCGTGTACCGAATCTCCTTCAACCGAGACCTCCACATAAGCCAATCTCCAAAACATGCGAAATTCCCCTTATTCTTTATGTGCATGAGGAATGCGCATTTCCCTTAAGAACCTTCGCACTTTTCTTTACCTCTTATGCGAGGATCACTTGAGCGAAAGTCGATGGAGCAAATGAGCTCCATCTCCACCAATTTATACGTATGCTTCCTTATGTTTTAAGAGGGGTGCCCAATTCATGGCCGACTCCTCTTTTGAACACATAAGCCCACGCCTTATTAAATTACATTATATTTTATGTTTAATTAACCACACATATTAACATATGTGTACATGCCTTCGTACAATATGTTTATGTGTTCATTTTTGGAGAGGGGTGTCCAGCCTTAAGGCCGACCCCCATATCCTCCACTCAATGTCCATAAACCCCATATTAACATGTCGGCCCTGTTCATACGTAAGTCCTCTATCGTCATAGTATAAACCTCCTGTCGTTTTCTTTTGCTTTCGCACTAAGTGTCATACTTAGTTCCTTCGTCGCAAATAAACGTCACAAGTGGCTCGTCCTTACGTCGCATATAACGTCGCATGGCAACCGGCGTCCGCCCGCTGTAATGTCGCACTCAGCTCGTCACTTCGTCGCTCGCTGCCCGCCATTATTCTGCCGTCCGTCGTATGCCGCGCTCGTCTATGCTGTAACGCACCCGCCCATCGAACCGAGCCTGCGTCCACACAACCGTGTTGTTTATCGCTTGGCTCGTCCGTCCACCGGGTGCGGGTCGCCCATGGGTCGCCCATGGGTCGCCTGCTACACGGGTCGCCCATGGGTCGCCCATTCGTCGGGTCCACCCATCGTCGGAGGTTCGCCCATCGCTCGTCATCGTGTCAAAACGCACCCGCTGTCGTGCACGAGGGCGCCCGCCCATCGTGCACGCCTGCCCGAGACCCGAGGGCGTCACACTCTCCTCCACCCGAAAACGTTGTCGTCCCGACAACACACCATCTTAGTGACTCTCCACCAAGACTAGTATCGACCATAATGTAGACCCCTCCATATAAGGCAACCATCACTGCCACATATATAAGGCTCGTCTCCATCAAGTCATCTCCATGTGCAAACTGCCCATGTATAAGTGCTACACATCCGGATCATATGTCAACACCCATAATGCATGCTCAGGTCCATGAAAACTCCATCCACCTCATCTGCAACACACTGTCCAAGAAGTGTTGGTGTCAATGTGCTAATATCCCAACATCATCATGTGTGAAAGTAGTTGAGTCTCGGCTCAACTCATGTCCAAGTGCGGCCACCAAGGCATCATCATCATAGTAGCCCCATCACCTCAAAGTGTCCCATATCGGTCCTCCTCATCAAGTCACCCTTCCAAGCCATGCCCATACATGTACTTTGGAAGTATGCATCCCATACTACATCAAAGTCTCTCGACCTCGGCTCCTCAATGCATCAGACCTCTAAGTCCACCATGCATGATGTCTCAAAAGTCACAAAAATCTCATGTCATCATGAGCTCCTCCACCAAAGGTCCACCAAGACTATCTCTTGGTCTCGGCCATGAGAAGCCCATCTAAGCATCATCCAAGTAATCAATCTTCGGTTTAGTGAACTCGGTCACCAACCATATCACCATGTCATCACGAGTCCCTTCTCCATAGCTCCTCCACCAACGGTTCACCAAGACTATCTCTTGGTCTCGGCCATGAGAAGTCCACCCAAGGGTGTGCCCTTCAATCAGTCCATGAGTCATGCCGGGCACTCAACCAAAGTGGCTAAAGCATGACCCAATCATCCACAACGATCATCAAGTTCCAACCTTGTCACGGGCCCTTGCACCTTCCATCTCAAGGTAGCAAGCAACCTCAACAAGTCCTTCAGCAGGTAATAATCCTTGCTTCTCCATACAAGGTTCCATCATAGTCATCCATGAGATGTCTCCGTGCTTCGGCAAGCTGATCTTGCCCTCTCCTACACATGGTCCATCTACCAAATGATCAAATGAAACACAAGCATCCATACTTACTTCATCAATATGAGGCTCCTCCATATGAGTGACCTCACCCATCCATGTCGATAAGCTGCACGATCCTGGTTCGACTTAATCACCTTCAAGTTCTGCCTCCATCGAGTCCTTATCATCATGTGATTCTTTCATGTGAGTGTCCATCCATGTTGTCCACCTGTATGACCTTGGTTCAACTTGATTAAACTCAAGTTCGGCCTCCATCATATCCTCATCATCACATGGTCCTTCCATATGAGTATCTCCTTCGGTCCATGTCCATGAGTTGCATGATTCAGGCTTAGCTTGATCATCTTCAAGCTTGACCTCCATCATAGTTAAATCTTCAACATCTTCGGCCATCATGACTTCCTCTTCCTGGTCTGCAACTTCATCTATTGCCTGACTGATTTGAAGAAGTCCTTCTCGTCCAAGCATCACATCAATGCCATCTGTATTTATCACCACAAAGTCCAGCTGACCCCTACATCTTTCCAACTGTACAGGTACATCTCGTATCATGCCTACTGCCAAGTTCCACGAGGTTATCTCCCAGTTTTCCATAGTAGATATCGGCCCCACTTCTTCTATTAACCGTGCCAATATAAGGTTATATGAACCACCTATGTTTGCCAACGCTTGAACATCCCTGCCACAAATCTTCAAGGTTACAAGACCTCGGTTTTTCTCCATACCTTATCTTCACCTGTCAACTGTCACGAGCAACCTTGCTCACTAGCTTTGACCGAGCTTTGATACCACCTTTACTCCGGTAATGGTGTGTAGCAGCTTCAACACTTGAACGAGCAACCCTGCTCTGATACCACCTGTCACGCCCCCAAGTCTACAGTACTTTTTTTTCGTGCCCGGCGGGGTGCGGCACCACCGAACGCTCCCTTTTTAACAAGTTAACGTTTATGGACTACGCCTTAACCAATATAATCAGCTTTAAACTGATATAAACATGTCTTCGCTTATAATTATAAGCATTAATCTTCATCAATCTTCATAAACCATTCTTAACATTATCATATGCAATTTAACCGAATAACAATTGCAAAACAACCGAGAAGAATGGGAGGGGCAACTCCCGAAAGTCTGCCCGAATATATTATGATCTTTTTCAATAATACAAATGTACAAGTGTGTCGGGCAAAGTCCACGGCCAACACTTAGAATCAATACAACAAGGCATAAGAAGCCTTAACCATACACCATTATGTACCTTTGTCCAGGAGCAGGTCCCCACACGGGTCACCAAGACACTCCTCCAAATCCTACACAAGACCGTGTACCGAATCTCCTTCAACCGAGACCTCCACATAAGCCAATCTCCAAAACATGCGAAATTCCCCTTATTCTTTATGCGCATGAGGAATGCGCATTTCCATTAAGAACCTTCGCACTTTTCTTTACCTCCTATGCGAGGATCACTTGATCGAAAGTCGATGGAGGAAATGAGCTCCATCTCCACCAATTTATACGTATGCTTCCTTATGTTTTAAGAGGGGTGCCCAATTCATGGCCGACTCCTCTTTTGAACACATAAGCCCACGCCTTATTAAATTACATTATATTTTATGTTTAATTAACCACACATATTAACATATGTGTACATGCCTTCGTATAATATGTTTATGCGTTCATTTTTGGAGAGGGGTGTCCAGCCTTCAGGCCGACCCCCATATCCTCCACTCAATGTCCATAAACCCCATATTAACATGTCGACCCTGTTCATATGTAAGTCCTCTATCGTCATAGTATAAACCTCCTGTCGTTTTCTTTTGCTTTCGCACTAAGTGTCATACTTAGTTCCTTCATCGCAAATAAACGTCACAAGTGGCTCGTCCTTACGTCGCATGGCAACCGGCGTCCGCCGGCTGTAATGTCGCACTCAGCTCGTCACTTCGTTGCTCGATGCCCGCCATTATTCTGTCGTCCATCATATGCCGCGCTCGTCTATGCTATAACGCACCCGCCCACCGAACCGAGCCTGCGTCCACACAACCGTGTTGTTTATCGCTTGGCTTGTCCGTCCATCGGGTGCGGGTCGCCCATTCGTCGGGTTCACCCATCGTCGGAGGTTCGCCCATCGCTCATCGTCGTGTCAAAACACACTCGCTGTCGTGCACAAGGGAGCCCGCCCATCGTGCACGCCTGCCCGAGACCCAAGGGCGTTACAGGCGCCCTCGTGCAGAAGCCACCCGGGCCGCCCGCGCCCTCGCCCGGCAGGCAGGGCGATTCCCGGAATCGCCCTGCCTGCCGGGCGAGGGCGCGGGCGGCCCGGGTGGCGCCTGCACGAGGGGAGGCGCCCTCGTGCAGGTGCCACACGCGCCCTGCCTACCGGGCGAGGGCGCGGGTGGCCCGGGTGGCGCCTGCACGAGGGGGGGCGCCCTCGTGCAGGTGGCCCCCCCTCGTGCAGGCGCCACCCGGGCCGCCCGCGCCCTCGCCCGGCAGGCAGGGTGATTCCCGGAATCGTCCAGCCCGCCGGGCGAGGGCACGAGCGGCCTGGGTGGCGTCTGCACGAGGGCGTCCAACCTCGTGCAGGTGCCACCCGGGCCGCCCGCGCCCTCGCCTGGCAGGCAAGGTCGCCCTCGTGCAGGCACCACCTGGGCCGCCCGCGCCCTCGCCCGGCAGGCAGGGTGCCCTGCCTGCCGGGCGATGGCGCGGGCGGCCCGGGTGGCGCCTGCACAAGGGAGGGCGCCCTCGTGCAGGCACCACCCAGGCCGCCCGCGCCCTCGCCCGGCAGGAAGGGTTGCCCTGCCTGCTGGGCGAGGGCGCGGGCGGCCCGGGTGGCTCCTGCACGAGGTTGGGCGCCCTCGTGCAGGCGCCACCCGGGCCGCCCGCGCCCTCACCCGGTAGGCAGGGTCGCCCTGCCTGCCGGGCGAGGGCGCGGGCGGCTCGGGTGGCCCCTGCACGAGGGCGCCCGGGCGGAGGGTGATTCGAGTGAAGCGGCCGGGTGGGTCAGGGCGCCGATCGGGGGGGCCGGCGAGGGCGCCGGGCTGGGGGGTGGGTGAAGGCGCCCAAAGGTGTGGGGCGGGCGGGTGGGCGAGGGCGCCTAAAGGGGCGGGGTGGGTGGGTTGGAGCGGGCGGGTGAGGGGGTGCGGGGTGTGCGGGTTAAGGGGTGCGAGGTGAGGGGGTGCGGTAGGGAGCCCGGGTGGAGGGGGGTTCGGGTGAGGCAGGCGGGTGGGTGACTGCGCTGGGCGGGGGGGCGGGCGAGGGTGCCGGGAGGGGTTGAGCGGGTGGGTGAGGGGTGCATGATGGGGTGCGGGGTGGGCGGGTTGGGGGAGAGGTAGGGAGCCCGGGCGGAGGGGGGTTCGGTTGGGGCGAGTGGGTGGGTGAGGGCGCCGGGCAGATGGGCGGGTGAGGGCGCCCGAAGGGGTGAGGGCGCCGGGAGGGTTGGAGCGGGTGGGTGAGGTGGTGCGGGGTGGGCGGGTGTGGGAAGAGGTAGGGAGCCCGGGCGGAGGGGGGTTCGGATGAGGCGGGCGGGTGGGTGAGGGTGTCGGGTGGGGGGCCGGGTGAGGGTGCCCGGAGGGGTGGGGCGGGCGGGTGGGGCGATTGTTGATTAAAATTTATGATATGTTTTCGTTGTTAGTTTAAGTTAATGTGTTTTTATTATTTACTGATTTATGTGTTTCTATTTTTCAGGAAAATGGCATCAAAGAGAATTTCAGTGAATCTTTCTGGACCAAAGACTCATAAAGGTGCTACTAAAAGAAACATTGGTGAACGAACTCCACCTGAGCTCATGGTTACAAATCTTTCAAGTGCCGCAAGTGATAAGAAGATGATTTCAGACTGGAAGAATTCAAAAGAGGTCAAATTTGCATCAAGAATGTGGTATGTGAAAGAAAGAGAAAGCGCAAATGTGAATATATATCTATATATCGATATACCGAATGATAATGGAATTTTTGAGGTGATGGGAAGAGTCGTAGATATGTGTTCGGTACCGGACACTGAAGTTGTTTACGTACTTACAAAAGCTCCCAAGTCACATGAAAGGGTTAAATACCAACTATCATATTCATTGTATGACACGAGCGAGGTATCTACAAAGTTGTGTAGTCAAATCGTAGATGAGATGACAGAAAACATCGTAAGTATTATTATTTATATTTGTATTTTGCATTTTTTAAAGTGTCTCACTATATTTTTTAACTTTGTTTTTTATTGACATATGATATTTTGTTTGGCATAATTTCGTTGAAAGCTGTTCAATTAAGTTGGGAGGCATTCATTTCATTGAGAATGATATCATGAAAGTTATCAGCAGTTTTTACTCAGTGTCAGAAGAAAATATGGAAAAAAGGAAAAATGAAGTAATTGATAATGCTACAAAACTACATCCAAAGAATCAGAAAAAAAGGTCTCTGGTGGATAAATCTAGCAAGGGTAAACACGTTACTTTTGAGAACGATGAAGTTGAAATTGAGGATGAAACATATGTTGTCTGAAGATGACATTGGAACTGAGAAGAGCCATAAAAATCCAAAAGTAACAATGCCCAAGAATAACTCTGGTGGGAATGTTATGACCAAGAAAAGTAGAGTTGATGATTTCGAAGCAGTCATTACCAGCAGTCAAGAACCTAGTGAAACTTCAAAAGAAAGCAGAGAAATCATTACACCAGGAGCTGATTTAGAAGATGGCATTATCAAAACAAAACAAAATGTCATTCGAGAGAATTTGACAAAGAGAAACTTAATTGATGGTGGTCGCACATTTCAGCTTAATGTCAGGCAAACCTATAAAACAAGTGAAGGACAATGTCAATATCAAGTTAGAAAGCCACATCATCTGCATGTTCACAACTTGAAGACATTGATGAGGTACAATCCATATGCTCATGTGGTTAGTTATGTGCTTCTTGTTGATCCACTTCAAGTTCCCAACAAAGAAACATTTGATAAGTCAAAATGTTTTGAATACAATTATTATGTGCTTGGGGGGAACCATTCTGTAGAAGCTCAAAGACAATTGATGGAGGAATATCCTAATAACCCACGTTTTGAAACAATGAAATGTATCATTTACGCTGGTTTATCTGATACAGAAGCAAAGTTAGTGGCATGGGATCATAATTCAGATAATGAATATAGGATGTCTATGACTTTCATCCAAAGGGTTAGATTTATTCATAGTGAATTTGAAGAAAAATGTGGTGGGGATAGGACAAAAGTTACTGCAGAGTTCCGAAAGGAATGTTGTATGGAAATAGGATATCAAATTGAAGAGAAAACCAATTCAAAAGGTGGAAAGGGCAACAAACATAGTGATTTATTCAGAGGTGTTGATAACATTTTCCAATTGGCATTTAGAACTGGAGATGTTTGGAGGTTGATTGATGAGATTTTTGGCATGTGGGAAGACATTGCCATTAAAAACCAGAAGGTCAAAAAGTCTAAGCCATTCATATGTGGCAACAGTAAATTAGCTCCTGAAATGAAGCATCTTCCAGACGATATGACTATCACACCTTAGAGGGCGATGCAAGGAGTGAAAGATGAGAAAATTGTCAAATCAATATTATCTCATGTGAGGTCAGGGGAATTATCATTGGAGGAAATGTCTGAAGAATTTCAAAAGTAAGTTTCTTGAAATATTTTTATTTATTTCTAGATTATAATTATATTTTAAATAAAACATGCTATTCTTGGTAGTATTTTTTATACATATCATTATATTAACTTTTTGTTACTTTATCTATGCAGTCACAAAGTTTACATGAAAATTCAAGAACAAATGGTTAGACTATTGAATGAAGATAGTTGGGATGATGTCGTACGCAACTATCCAGATTCAAGTTCTACATCAACATTAAAATCTTTTTATCTTGCATTTAAAAAGGTATCTTGATTTATACATTCATTTTTATTCGCCTGTGTACTATTTTTAATTTATAACTTACACATATATTTGTTGATTTTATAAAAGATGAGGAAGGATGATAATGGAGTGCCAGATAGTTTCAAAACCTTTATCGAAAAGATAAAGATCGAAAGACTGAGGAAGCAACGTATTAAGGATATTCAACTTGATCCAACTCTTAATCATTTCATTTGGAATGGGCTAGACACTATTCAATATCAAGTAATACAAGGCGACTGTGAAGACATTGCTAAACTCATACCTAAAAGGGATTATGCCCTAGTCATTGTAGATATTCCCCATGGTTTCAATATTCCAAACATTGACTATGATAGTGACCCTTATACTTATCAAGCTTTTAGTAAAGTGGTTGCGGGATTTGTAGAAGTCACGTCATCACCATTATGGAGATTTGTGACATTTCATTCAGACACACAATTGGCAATGATATTGTCAAGCTTCAAGGGGAAAACAAATTCAAGGATGCAGCTTACATGGTAAGACGTTTAAAATGTATATTTGATTAATGTTGAAAAAATTATTTATGTACAAGTTAATTTAACTTTTACTATTTCATGTTACAGGGAAAAGTCAAATCTTCTTCACAATGAAGATCAACAATTTATAAATGATTGTGAGTTCATTCATATTGATAGTTGGGCAAAAGATGATAGCCATATGTCTATGATTTTTAATCGGGTAGACAGAAAGAGTCATAGCCAAACACTGAGTTATGATGCTGTTGTGATAAAACTAACATATGAAGACAAAGAAGCAAAATGAGAGATAGTTAACATTTATCAAAAACCACAGTTATTGATTAACTATCTTATAGACATTTGTTCAAATGAAGGAGATTGGGTTTTGGATTTATTTTCTAGCTCAGGTAAGTTTTATTATATGGAATTGAATTTGAATATGTTATTTTTTTAATTGATATGTCATTGTACTAATTTAGTTCATTATTTCTTTTGTGCTTGAAAATTAGGTACAACACTAGCATGTTGCCTTCAAAAAGGAAGAAATTTCATTGCAATTGAAAAAGATCCAGTACAATGCAATTTCATTCAGCAAAAAATTAATGCTCTTCAATTTCTTCCAGATGCAATGCAAGAAATTGGGTTGAAGAAAGGGGACTTTAGTGAATCACGTGTGGCAAAAAAGGCAAAGGAACCCCAACCACCATTACATGGAATGTTTGGAAAGACATACATTGGGAGTTTTGTAGACATGAAAGACCCATTAGAAGAGGAAAATGAGCAAAATGAAACAGAAAATATTGTGGAAGAGGACAATGATGAAACTCTAGAGGACGAAGAGTTTGGATTACGTGACATTGTTGATTAAATTTAAGTTATGCTTGTAAATCAAGCTTTGCAATGTTTTGACTTTGACATTTTATGAGAAGAATAAACACTCAATTAGGGTTGTTATACGTTCAATATTGGTAATATGTGATTTTTGCATTGATTTTTAAGTTAATCATTATTTTTTGAAAAAAAAAGTGATTTTTATTATTTTTTTGACATGAAATTCATAGAAAAAGCTATTATTTAACCATTTTTAGTTAAAATTATCGTATAAAAATTGTGATTTTGACATGTCAATTCTAACAAAAAATTATCAAAACGTGTAGTTTTTTAGTTATATTTATGTTAAAAATGGTTATTTTTATGTCCATTGTTAAAAAATATTGTTTTTTAGAAACAATTATTTCATGTCGATTGAAAAATTAATTAAGGATGTATAAATATGTAGAATATCGAAAGTCTAAATATTGACCTTCTAATTTACAAATGCAAAACAGTAAAAACCTCACAATTTTTTTTTTTTAATTATAATAAAAAACAAGAAAATGTGAAGAAAACGACCACTCCAAAAATTATCAAATTTACTAAATAATTATTTACATTTTATACATTAAAAAATTTAAAGCCAAAAAACAAGGCTTTTAAAAAAGGAGTGTGATGCAGAATGCTCACTTTTTAAAATCAGCATGAAAATCACTACCATTCTAAAACGTGATATACATAAAAAAAACTAAAGTGCCAAAAACTATGCTCTAGAAAAAACATGTGCGTTCTGCATCACCCATTTTCAAAATCAGGTCACTTTTTAGCTATCTCTACGAAACGGGTAACAGTATCAGTTCTCGTTTCAAAGTTTACATTGTTTCAAAGGGACAACAGTTAATTTCATCTTGTTGTTTCCTTTAGAATGGTGATTTTTTGTTTTCCTCTTTTTTTGCATAGAAAAGGGTAATTATTAGTCATTTTACGTTGCACACAAATCTTCTAAACTTTATCATAATCTTTCACCATATACCTATTTCATAATGTAAAGAAGTTGTGAATTTAAGGAAAGGATGACAAAATAAGTGGTAATTACATACCTTCTCTAGTGCTCAACACCAGTACTCAACATTCAATTATAAACGTAATATGTGTAACAACAAGAGATAATTGTAACAATGAATAAGAGTAACAATAGTAATGATCGTAACAAAAACAAGAGTAACAACAAAGGAGACTCATAGAAACACATTGATAATCATTCACAACGATAAATAAATTAACTGAAATAAACCTGTGCACACATCTATCCAATAGCACCTGGTCAAGAGAGTGGGCCGAACTCCTTGATGAGGGTTATGTCAAGATCAAGAAGTCACGAAATGCTATGAAGATCAAAATTTCATTAATTAAAAGAATAATACATGTATTTTGTTATAGACTCAAAGTTAACGTAATTCTCTATGGTCTTAACTGTCAGCTTTCATAGCCCTGTAACTCTACTTATACAATTTGTTAACACTAACAACTCCTAGAATTATGGTAACTGTTTGCCTACAATTACATAGTTATTTTTCAAGTGAAACAAAATATAAAGATAATAGTGTGTTGATTGAAATATTGATCCACCATTACAACTGATGTCTCAAGATAGCGCTTCTAGATGGATGGTCACCATTTATTGAACCATGGCCTTGATCATACTTCCTCCAAATCTACAAGAATAATCGAATTAGCAAGCCACTTAGGCAAAAGTCCCCTATGACTATGCTTCATTGATTAATGATTCATAACGACATGAAAAGAGGTATACCTGTGCGGTTTATAATGTAAATTGACCAAAAATGGTGTAAAATGGATATAGGAAACAAGGTAAAAAGGTGGGTAAAAACATGCAAATTCAGCCACCAACAATGTGCCACAACACTTAAATATGTGAAAGACACATAAATTATACATTTTTCAATTGATTCTATTTATTATTATTTTTAAATAAACATATGATGTTGTTTTCATGGAAAAGTTAAAGGTCACAGTGTAAGTTTCATTGGAGTTCTAAAAATAATTTATGGCATTGAAACTAACCCATCTAGCTCAATTACTAGAGTGAAAGGATCTTAACCATGATGGCATTACCTTTCCTTCATTTTATGCCTGGAGGCTTGCTAGTGTTACATTTTTAATTTGAAAAATATCTTTGTAAATTTCCTGTGATTGAACCCCTAGTGGAGCTGGTTTCATCCATGGCACTTCAATTAGGTTTTGGCATGACACATCTTGCTATGTTCACACTTAGGCACATAGTGGTCTCATTCAGTAATGACTCAAAATTTCATAATTAAAAAAAAAACTAATCCTAAGTAATTGTTGTCATTCATTGGATTTCAAACTATTTTACTATGGGACCCAGTTATCTCTACACAAAATATCCCACCCTCTCGATCCTAGGAAATCTACTGCATGTAGTACACTTACCTGGCTACTAGCAAATGCTCCACGTAAACCTAGACTGTTGAAAATGGCAACAAGAAATTACTAAAAATAGCACGGCTAAAAATAGCAGTTTGGGTACCAGTGCTAGATTGGGCAACAGGGAATGAAAAATGTAATTGCTAAAAAGAGAAGTTCTATTTTTAACAGTTCAGTGTGGATTCCTATTTTAGTCAGTCCATGGACTAGAAATAGGAAGTAAAATTTGAATTTGATATTAACAACAGCTTGTAAATTAATTAATTAATTCAGTTTGAGTTAATTAGTTAAGGAATTATGAACTTGAAGTCTATGTGAGGACATGCAACAGTTTCTCCTTTGATTGAGGGATTTAACCATCAATTAAAGGATGAGGATGAGTTGTAATATTGAGTTGTAATTAGTTGGCTTAGTTAACTGAGTCAAGTCTATTTAGATTAATTTAACAATTGTTAAATTAATGAGATTTGGTTTGTTAATGCTTGCATGCATGTAACAACTGGTATTTTCAGATAACTAAGGATTCACTCATGGATAACTCATGCATGTCAATTCAGATAGAGACCCAGTTGAGATTAGATGGAGGGACAATGTACTATTAGTTGTTAGGATATTCCTTGTGAATATTCCTTGCATGCAGAAGGAATATTATTCCTTATGGATTGCATAGTTGGACCTGAGGTTATAGCAGGTATGATGTGGCCAATTCACACATGTTATGACATTGGACCCCAATCAAAACTGCGCAAGAAAATAGAACTTGGAGGACTTGTGGAGCCTATATATACAGGCCTAGATAGTCCATGAGCTATATCATTAGAGTACAGAGAGAGCAGGATAGCTTTTGAGCTGATTCTTTTTGTATGTAGTTGAGGATTTCCACTTTATTGATAATACAAAGATGGGGTTTTAGGCTGGTGCTTTCCCCAGGTTATATCTTCTGTGTTATGGTTGATTACTTCTCATTCTCAGTTATATCTGTTCATGCTTGATGTTGCTCATCTTCAATTAAGCATTTGCAAAGTTTATGGTAGATGTAGATCTAGCGTTATGCTTTAGTATATTGCATATACCAGTTTGATCTGCAAGTGAAATTTCTACATGATATCAGTGAGCTAGCTGATTTGTAGAGAAAATTCTACATGGTATCAGAGCTAGCTGATTTGAAGAAAAAATTCTACATGGTGTTAGAGCACAGGTGATCAAGCAGAGAACTATATACAAAGTGAGAGAGAAGTACGAAGTTTAGTGTCCTTGATATATATACCGAGTTCTTATCACATTTCAGATTTCATCAATGGTGTTCTATGGTTTGAGGCTTGAGTATGCATTGGATGGCAGCTCAAACTATATATCTTGGAAGGATCACATGGAGGCAGTATTAGAGGATAAAGGGGTGAAGGACTTCATTGATCAAGAAGTCCCCAATCCCTCAAGATCTAATGTCCAAGAGTTGGTGGAATGGAGGAAGTGTGTGGCTAGAGCTAGGAGAATCATCCTAGAGGGAGTTTGAGATCACATAGTCTCGAGCTTCCATGGGAAGGAGACTCCTTTTTTGATGTGGAAAACATTGAAAGATCTTTGTCAAAATAGCGGTGATCAGAGGAAGCTAGCACTGAAGGACAAACTTCGAAAGATCAAGTGTGAAAAGGATGACACGATCTCTATGTATCTAAACAAGCTCACCTCATGTAGGGATGAGCTTGGAAGTGTAGGAATTGTGACAGCTGATGATGACATGGTGAGTCTTGCACTCCTTGGTCTTCCTAAGAGCTAGCATAGCTACCAGGACTCAGCTAATGGAAGAGAGAAATTGCCAGATTGGGAACGAACTTGGTCGGATTTGATGCAGGAGGAGATAAGAAGAAGCATCAGAGATGGTTATTCATCTATGGAGGATGAAGAAAGCTATGCCTTAGTGAGCAAGGCGAAGAAGGGGAAGGAGAAGGTTTCTCTTTCCGAATCCAGTTCTTCCCATGGTGGGAAGAAGTTTGACAAATTGAAAGTGTGATGCTTTTGTTGTCATGAGGTGGGCCATTTTGTTACAAATTGTCCACTGAGGAAATCCAAGAAGGGATTCGGGGAAGGGTTTGAGGGTGAGGTGCTTTCTTCATAGTTCGAGTTGGATTTCACACTCTTCGCATGCATGGTTTCATCCATGGTGGGAAGTGGTTGGTTTCTTGACAGTGGAGCTTGTTTCCACATGACTGGTGACAAGATTTTGTTCAGTACTTTGGAGGAGAAAGATCTCCAGATACTCATAGCAATGGGTAATGGTGAAAAGTATAGTGTCTTAGGTGTAGGCACGATTATTTTTTAGAGGGAGCATGGAGCTCTTCTTATCTTGACCGATGTCAAGTATGTACCAGGACTGAAGAGAAACTTGGTTTTAATCATGATGCTGGAAGACAGAGGCTATGATGTAGTCTCCAGTAAGGGAAAGGTTTTCCTTAGACACATCATCACTAGACAGGTGAAGCAGATCGGTTCATGGGTTAAGAACCTGTATGCTCTTGAGGTTCAAGATGCATGAAAAGCCTTGAGAAGCAAGGCCATTGATGGAGACTTGGTGGTTGAGAGGAAGAGTATATTACCTCTCAACATGTAGTGCCAGACAAAGTCTCAGACAATTGTGGAGGAGCCACAATTGGTGAAGCAGCTTCAGGAGGTTATGGAGTAGCGACAACTAGAGAAGTTGAGAGGAGATCAAGTAGAGACATATACTCATGTAGAGACCTCCAGTAGGGGGAAACTTCGACCCAGGTAGGTTGAGGGATCACACGTAGCCATACCTCTAGGTAGGAGGTGGAGTGATGTGGAGTGATCGTCCCAAGGAGGAGGGGCAGGATCCTTGAGATACCCAACCTCTTTGATTCGACTTTGCTATGAGAGCCCCGATGAGGAGTAGTAGAACTAACTGATTAGGTAGAGACAGATGCAGATGGAGCAGTAGAGAGAGCTACAGTGTAGAGAATCCCAGGATAGCGCGGAGCTAGCAGGCTACAATATTGCGAGAGGAACAAGTGTGTTGCACCAGTGCATGGTAGCACAGAGAGGTGTGCAACGGTGTGAGATGCATGGAGATGTTGCAGTAGTGCAGAGGTCAAAGAGGGAGCACTTTTCAATAGTAGGTAGAGCTTCATCATTAGAGTATGTTTCTAGCCCAACAGAGAGGTCAGTTGGGAGTTTTTTTTGTTCCGAGAGTTGTTGGAGCAACCACACTTGGTAGATGTGTTGCATGCAGAACATTCTGAAGGTATAGGATCAGGTTCAAAACAAAGCCTTTCTTGTTGAGAGGGAGTGCTGAAAATGGAAACAAGAAATTGCTAAAAATAGAAGTGATAAAAATAGCACTGCTAAAAATAGCAGTTTGGGTACGAGTGCTGGATTGGGCAACATGGAATGAAAAATGGAAGTGCTAAAAATAGAAGTTCTATTTTTAGTAGTTCAGTGTGGATTCCTATTTTAGTCAGTCCCTGGACTAGAAATAGGAAGTAAACTTCAAATTTTATATTAACAACAGTTTGTAAATTAATTAATTAATTCAGTTTGAGCTAATTAGTTATGGAATTATGAACTTGAAGTCTATGTAAGGACATGTAACAGTTTCTCCTTTGATTGAGGGATTTAACCATCAGTTAAAGATGAGGATGAGTTGTATGTACAAATTTTGAATAATATGACACTTATTCACATAGATTATCCTGATTATGCACTATTGCGGAATACATGCATAATACATATCCTCCTCTACGTTGATCATCAATTTTGTGGAATTAAAAACAATGAAACATCAATCGCATGTGCACATTAACATAGTATGTAACCCGGGGAAAGCATACAGTTGAAAAACCCACACTATCTGTATATTATATTGATTGAGAACATGTAACAATACATAGTACAATACTCCTCACAAGTACTCAGTACTATCTCCACCTATTACACACAAAACTAGCTCAGATCTGAATCAATCACAAGTTCAAATCTCCTCCACTGCTTTGCCTGCCTCCACTGCGCAATCTTTCATGAGAATAATAATGAATGGCTAAAGCAAACTCGTATTTCCTTGGCTGAACCACACAATCCTCATTGGCATTACTCAATCCATTGATTGTGCAAGGTCTCATGCACAACTATAGTCACAACTGATAACAATCTCAACCTCTAACACCTATCTCCACTGAACTGTCCATGCACTGAGTTAACTGATGTATCCTTTAGTTGCTTTATGAGTTAATAGTTAGTGAATTAATTAAAAATTAATTCACATCACTCATCACTAGTTTATTCTGCAGTTAGACTAAATACAACTAGTTTAACCAAGTCAAACTGAACACAACTTCATCAACTACTCAATCAACTCCACCAAACTCAACCACATGAGTTCTAACTGAATTTTTTCATGTAATAGCTCAACTGACCCATAAGAAAAGCATATTTCCTTCTGACAGCTGCATGTGCCACATCTGTAGCTCAAACTGAAGTGCTCTAAGAGGATAAGATAATGTTTATAGTCCAAATATTATTATGAGCTAATAATATTTGACTGTTCTATTTTTAGCATGGCAGTCTAAAAATAGAAACCGCCCATATGTCTAAAAATAGAAGTCCATCTATTTTCACCAACATGATCAATCATCCACAAATAGCATCCTGCAACTCATAGACCATGATCCATATGTCTAAAAATAGACATAGTCTAAAAATAAACTTTGCGCCAAAAATAGCCTGCGGGCCCACTTAGTGAAGGCGACTTCTTTCCACTAAGTTCCATCATCTTGTTGCATTCTCAACACTCCCTCTCAACAAGATATGTATTATCAGCAACCCCTATACTGCCTCGGTGGTATTCGAATTTTCTCCTGGTGAGTGCCTTCTTCAAGATATCAGCATCCTGATCCTCCATTGGAATGAATGAAAGTAACATGATTCTCCACTGCACACAATCTCTGATATGATGGTACCTGATTTCAATGTGCTTAGATCTATCATGAAATATTGGATTAGCCAAGAGTTTAATGCAACTCTGGTTATCACAATAAATCACAGTAGGCTCCAAGCATGAACCAAACAACACGACTAGGATCTTCCTCATCCATATAGCCTCGCATGCAGCCAAGCTTGCTACCATATACTCGGCCTCTGCTGAACTGAGTGCCACAGATATTTGCTTCCTGCTATACCAAGAAACTGCTATCGACCCGATACTGAAGATCCCTCTAGATGTGCTCTTTCTATCCGTTGCGCTCCCTGCCCAATCTGCATCTGTGAAGCCACATAGCTTCACCTCATCCTCCTATCTATACCACAATCTGTATCCCGATGTGCCTCTGAGATAACGCAATACATGCTTTACTGCCTTCCAGAAGAGCATGGTTGGCTTAACCATAGTTTGTGAAAGATGGTTAATAGCATAGAATATATCGAGTCATGTATTGACCTGATACATAAGCGACCCCACCAACTGTCGATAAACAATGGCATCCACTACTTCTGCTGAAGTAGCATCCTCCTTCCTCCAACCTCCAGGAAGAGGAGTATCAACAGGCTTGCAGCCATGCATGTTGAACTTCTCCAGTATCTCCCGATCATACTTACCCTGAGAAACAAATAGTCCATCACTGTGCTGCCAAATTTCCAATCCCAGGAAATAATGAAGGAGGCCCAAGTCCTTCATCTAAAACTCCTTAGAAAGATCCTCCTTGCATGAAGTATCAAAAGCTCATCACTTGTCAGAATCAAATAATCTACATAAAGTACAATGATAAGCAACTTACCTCCACCATAATCTAGTATAGGTTAGGATCCGCCTCACTCTTGGAGAATCCAAGTCCAGTGAAATAATTGTCTATCTGTGTGTACCAAGCACGTGGTGCTTGTTTCAACCCATACAATGCTCTCTTGAGCCTGCACACATGCAACTCGCTGTTGAAGATCTTGAAACCTTCGGGCTGCTCTATGTACACCTCCTCCTCAATGACTCCGTTGAGGAATGCAATTTTCATATCTATTTGATGAATGTGCCACCCCATCTGTGCTGAGAGAGAAAGAATTGTCCGTATGGAAGAATACCTTGTGACAGGTGCAAAGGTCTCCTCATAATCGATCCCCTCTATCTGTGAAAAGCCTCGGGCAACAAATATTGCCTTGTACTTCTCCACACTCCCGTCAGCTTCCTGCCTAACTTTGTAGATCCATCTCGAACCCACCACTAATTTCCCTTCTGGTCTTGGGACAATCTCCCATGCACTGTTTCTGACAATCGAATCATACTCTTCCACCATGGCATCTACCCATGTGGGATCCTCCAAAGCTTCCTTGAAAGAGGATGGCTCAGTCACAACACATTTGCTCACAAGAGCCATGTATCCAGTGTACTGATCAGGTGACTGTCTCTGTCTACGTTGAGCTGTAGGTGGTTCTACAACCTTCTCTGCATCTTGAGCCAGTCTCTCAGCTTCTGTCATTCGCTTTCGCTGTCTGATGGTTGGCGCTGCATGAGTGGTCTCTTCCACTCCATGAACTTCTTCTTGAGGTTGATCCACGTCCTGAAGCTCATCCTTAGGAACTAATAGCTCGTCATCTGCATGCAAGTGTGGCTCCCTCTCAAGCGAACACTTCATGGCTTTCTCCTCTTGAAATTTTATATCCTGTCACACAAAAGTCTTGTGACTGTCTGGAAAATACACACGATAGTTGTGGGGTGTGTCAGTGTACCCCACAAATATCCTAACCTCTGTGGTCGGCTCCAGCTTCTTCCTGGCATCCTTCGTCATATGCATGTAAACGTTAGAACCAAAAATCCTCAAATGAGAAATATCAGGCCTCTTAGCAGAATAAGCCTCCTTGGGTGTACTCATGCCAAGTATCTTGTGATGATAACGGTTCTGCACATATACTGTAGTATTGCATGCTTCCGCCCACAAGTGAAGGGGTAGGCCCTAATCATGCAACATCGCCCATGCAGCACCCACGATCGTCTATTCTTCCACTCAGCAACCCCGTTCTTCTGTGGGTTATGGGGAGCTATGAGCTCTCTTCGAATCCCTTCTGCACTACAAAAGTCATTGAACTCATTAGAGATGTATTCACCACCATTGTCGCTCCTAAGAGCCTTCACCTTCTTCCCTGACTCCTTCTCGACCAGTGCTTTGAGCTCACAGAACTTTGAGTATGTCTCGCTCTTCTTCTGCATGAAGAAGATCCAGCACTTTCGAGAGAAATCATCAACAAATATCACATAGTACCTGTTCTTTGCTGTCGAAGCTACTGAGAAAGGTCCACACACGTTTGTGTGAATTCTCTCAAGGATCGTCGTGGCGTGACTATCCTTCTTGTGAAAGGTGGTTTTCACAAATTTTCCCAAAGTACACCCCTTGCCCTGATCTGACTGCGCAAGAGTGCCCTTAGGAAGCCCTATAGTAATCTGCTATAGTATCTTCAAGGCTCCATGGTGAAGGTGACCCAATCTCCTGTGCCACAGCTCGCCATCATCTCGGCTCACCAATCCTTCTGCCTTGCATGCCATTACTTTGTAGCCATCTACATGTGTTACAAGGAAAAGTGTCTATCCAGAACTGCTAATCCCACTAAGGTGTGGTAGCTACCTTAGAAACAAACAAAGTAAAGCTACTTTCATTTTTCCTTTATGAAATATAGATGAGAGAAGAACAAGGGAGACCAACCTATGTCTTGCGCTTGGTTCCTAGTTCGATTCCTCTCTCCTCTGATAGTCCTTTGCTGCTTGCTTCCTTGTACGCCCAACTTCACAGAGTACCTGTAGAATCAAAGTAGCATAACACTATACAAGAACATGGATCTATAATCATAAACAATCTAGGATCAAATGTAAATTGACCATACAAATGCATAAAACATAAATGACACAAGAGTATGGAGGAAAACTTGAATAGCTTTATTGATAATCAAGAAAGAGCCAAGGGAGTTACAACCAGTTGTTCTGACCCAGCATCATCCTCTCAGCAAGTAAGCCCTTCTTCACCTCATACAAAGCTTAGATCACCCAACACTATGATGTTGTCTCAAGAAACTAACAACAATTCCTTACAAGATGCAAAATTCCAGCCTCTGGATCTCTAGGATGAGGGATCCATATATAGATATCTGCAAGGGAGATGAGTCAGCATGTGATTTGATTAGTGTCTTCCCTCTGATAGTTTTTGCTTCCACTTGGAGATTGATGATCTCTTACTCATCCTTGGTTGAATTCAGAGAGGCAAGTTTCACAGGAGAAGTTTCTAGAAGATTCCATGCCTCTCCACCTCGCAGATTGACAGTGCCATTTGTCACTTCTCACCCATCGCACCCCATAGAAGGGCTATTTGAAATGCAACGCACCCACAGAGTGTACTTAGGTGAGATGCAACACACTTTGCCTATGGAGCAGGTGAAATGATCCTGTTTTGACCAGTTCTGAGCAATTTTTCATGGAGAACTTCTGGGAGAAGCTATATTCAGTCGACCTTGTTCCTTTAGGGGTTAGAACAAAACTTTTAGGGACTTAGGAGCCCTTGATTTATGGACATTTTATGCTTGGGGTTGCAGTGCCCAAAAATGTCTATAACAGTTGCTCCCTAAAGCATGAGGTCGTTAATCTTTTTTGATGTCGGGTGAAATGCTTTATCATGAGGATCCGAAGTTCTTTCAAGATGGGAGGAGACCTGTAATAAGATACAATACAATACATTATCTTCATAATTTTTTCATGACCTAGCTGAGGCGGGCATTCCCATGCTCAGATTTATAAATTCATTTTCATGTACACAGGACAGACAATTGTCTGAGTGTAGACTGATGATTCTGGTAGAGCCATCATCCCTTTGATTGGATGATTATCTGTGCAGTAATGATGTACATTTGATGTCTTTATTTCCCTGAATATATATCGCAGCCTGGATGGATGAAACTAGATCCGGGGTCTTCAATCTCGTTCGATCTTCACTCGAAGTACAAGTCGATCCATGTGAGAGATGTTCTGGAGTCGAACATGGAAAGACATCGCCTGATTACCAGCCAATGATGTAAGCTGTTAACAGGCGTGAGAGGAGTCACCGATAATGATAATGACCCTCAAGGTACTGCAGTACGATTCACGTGGTGTGAATAAAGGACTTGGCGTCGAACACCACGCAAAATCTTTCGGTCGAAGGCCATTGATGTAAACCTGTCGCCGGAAGTGAGAAACTTGCCATTGAGTCATGCAAGCTTCAAAGTATTGAAAGGGGTGTTCCTAGATCAACTTCTTGGATAATGAGCTGATGTCGACAAGAAGCGATCCATCATAGGAGGGCCTTAATGAATCCTACATCAATGACATGGAATGGAGCAAATGATTTTATTGGAGGTGAAAACGATCTGGTGATATAAGGTTCAGGGTGGCGGTCATGAAAGAATGGAGCGTAAATGTATTGTAGCAGGTGAGACACAGGTGAATTCTTTGAATGACTTCTCTTGAACATATCGGCGACACTGACGTGATGGATTGGTAGCATTAACCCCAAATGTGGATGGTGTGATGGGGCCATGGTGATGTGACCGGTGAATGAAACAACCCAACCCGACTTGGATGCGGAGTGAAAGTTTCATGTTCAAGAGCGACTTGCTACCAACAAATTTTCTTCAAGTTTTATTCCCAAATTTTCCCGAGTCATTGCTGACCAATACCTCTTTATTTTTTCAAGCTTGAGGAGGATAACGTATGCTTGTTCTATAATTTTCCCTCCGGGCAAACCCATCGCTATGTTTTAACAATCCTAGCGATAGTGAAAGTCGTTATTGTCTGCTATGGACAAGCTTGTCGCTATTAGGTTTTAACGAGTTTAACCACAAAGATAACTCGGTCCTTTTCAATTTTAGAGAGTCTGAAAAGGGACGTAAAGGAAACTCCAAAATTCCTTTTTCGTCATCTAATCCCTTAAGTCTGGAAAAGTATAAAACAATATAGAAGGGATGAATTTTCGATACTTTTAACGAGCCAAACAAAACAAGCGCTCAATCTTTTTGTGTAATAATCCCTCAGGTCCAAAAGGATTAAAATCTAAAGGAGGGATAGCACTTCCGGTCCCTTTAACGAGCTGGAGAGGCCAATGGCTGGGCAATCTTTTCATATTTTATGAGTCAGTTGAAAAGAGCTTAAAGGAGACTCGTCTTTGAGGAACGAGTGATAAAATTGGGTAGCAGCTGATTCCAGGTAAGGTTTGGAATTTTCCAATCACGGCATTGTTACAAGGATAGCTAGTAGGATCACTCTTCGCAGCTGTTCCTCAAAAGGGGTAAACATTCAAATGGAGGTGAATGATCGGCCAATATAGAGTGGAGGTGATGATGAGAACACGACCAAGGTTTTAAAGGCTGAAGTACATTCACGATGGTTATTTACCGGGAAATAGTTCATTTTTTAATGAGCTTAAACGCGGGGAGAAACATTTGCTCATGACTTATGTTTATTTTTTAACAAGCTTGAACTATGTGCTAAAACTGCTCGATACATCCAGTCGTATAATAAGAATGTCTCATATATTATAATGGCAATTTTTAGAGTTTTGCCCCACATCCTTTCTTTATGCAAGTTAGGAAACCACCAATCCAAAAAACAGATAAATGATCGCTCTTCGCTTGCACGCCAAAAGGTTTGCATGCCCCCAGGTATAAAATAGAGTTTCAAGGTCACCCTTCAAATCTCCGACAAAACATTTGTTTCATCAGGAAAGGTCTACCTCTTTCAGGTTACCAAAGATTGTTCTATTCACAGCGCAAACAAAACACTTCTTCGGCGATGTCCACCGAAATAGACAAAGGTGAGACAATCCACTCACATAACTTTGATGAGGAATCTTATTCCAGTATAACCCCCTCTTCCAATCATGGACGGGAGTACAGACCAGTCATATATCTCTCGCGGAAACCTACCCTATACCCGAAGTTTTCCGGATGAAGCAGACCAAGGTGCATGCCCCCTGGGTTTCAGTCATGTCCCCCGAATCACTCGTGCTCATCAGGTGGACGGAATGGGGATGGATGAGACATTCCTTGTGTGAAAAGACCATTTAGGGATGGTATATGACTATTTTATATGTGTGATCCGGGAAACGAAAGCTGGTCTACGAGCTTGACCACTCTTCCTTCATGCGGAAAACATATTACTCTAAAGAGTGATGAGACAATGGCTCCCATGCAATAAATATAGTCTCGTCCAAGGAGTAGATTAAAATCCAGGGGTCCTTGGACTACCATTACGTTCATATGAACGGTTTTCCCTCTCAATGTTATGGGCACATTGGGAAGGATCCCTAACGGTCGACTGGTTCCTTTATCAAAGCCTGTTAGATTTCTCATTTCAGGCAAAAGCGATGGCAAACCAAGCGCTTTCCAAGCAGTCGAGGAAAGGATACTCACAGAAGCCCCTTCATCTATGATGGTACCGGCCATAACCATTCTATATATTTGAGCAATGATTCGGAATGGTACACTAGCCGGTAAGCGGGGTCTGCCTAGTTGATTCCAGTCGAAGGAAACAACTAGGTTTCTTGGAGGTGGGACCAAATAGACAGCCGGGTATGACTCTGAAGAACTTCCTTCCTGTGGTAAAGGAATGGGAAAATTTCCCCCATGTTCATCGGAGTCTATACTTACGAAAAGAATTTGGACGGTGTCATCCTTATTCTCTTCTGTGACTATATCATCCGAAGATGGAAACTCTGAAGGCAAGACCGGGTCAACTGCCGCCTTGACCTTTTGACTTTCTTCTAGTATGGTTTTAGATGGTTTGTCATCAATGATAGATGCTTCGGCCGACCACCTGGGTAGGTCAGCCGGATTTTCAACTAGCGACGGACTCGGCAAGAGTCTTTTATATCCAGAAGGAAGTCGTAACGGTGAAACCGGACGATCGTCCAAAACTCTTTTAGCCTCATCTAAGAAGGGACAACGGTGGATGGCATGATCGCCTTCGCATACTTCACAAGGAAATCTATATTTTCCTTTTTGTCCTAGGGCTTCACTTTCACTAGTCGACGATGTGTTTTCAACATGATCATCAGAGGTTGACGACACCGGGTTGTGAAAATGAGGAGACTAGTCCCTTAATATCCTAGGGATGCAGGGACAATCTCTATTATAGTGGTCTCCTTTGCAAATGACACATGGTGATTTAGGCCTGGTCGGTGCAGTGTGTGGATTTTCGCTAGACGATGATTGGTTGCCCCCTTTCACTTTTGGCTCCTTCTTCTTCTTCTCTTTCTTCTTCTTTTCCTTCTTCTTCTCAGGTACTTGATTTTTGGCTTTACCAGCCCCATCAAGCGAAGAGGAAGGAGGAGAGGAAGAATTGGAGGAAGTAGAAGGTTGGTGGGTACCTCTGGAATCGTCTAGTTGCTGACTCGATTGTTCAGGAATTGCAGTGTTCTAAACGACAGAGGTTGAGAAGAGCCATACGGGCAAGCCGATTGTCAGTCCTGGAAGTGAAAATGTGGCCATATGGGGTGCACCAACATCTCCCCAAGAGGAGAAGGGACTAGGATTTCCTCCAAGGGGAATTCCTTAGTTGGTGGATTCCATTTTCTCAACCTAAGATCAACGTAGGAAAGGGTGATGATTATTCCATTTAAAGTAAATTTTAGATGCTTTGACACAACTTATTTTTTCAATTTTTAAGAGTCGAGAAGAAACAAAAGATGACTCTAGTCGCCTTCGATTTTTAATGAGCCTGATGTGACAAGTGCTCAGATGCACCTTTTCCGTTAAGGAGTCTGAAAAGGAACGAAAGGGACTGCTCTAGAAATATAGGTAGAGGGATTACCAAACCAATCCCAAAACTGTAGAATACTTTTTACGATATGGCAGTCAATCTTCTCGAATGCTGTGTTCAGTGCATTGCGATCGATAGGGTGGCAGACATGGCTTCCTATGGATAAAGGATTAATCCTATTTTGGTCTCCCAAAATATACTCAACGGTACGTGGGAGCACAAGTCCATACTGGCACTTATCGTCTCAAAGTGGAGGAATCACCCAAACAATAGTGAGAAAAATAGTTACCAGGCTTTATGACGTCGGAATACGTCTCTAACCTAGACTTCTAGATGTTGTGCGTTAGGTTCCAAAGCGTTGTTAGATTCATTAAATTTATTTTATAGTTGATCTTGCTTAAGAAATTTTCCTTTCAAGTTCACCGCGTGATGTAGATGTACAATTCCTAAAATGCAATCTAAGATGATAAACAGTCTTTTATCTTCTTTGTGTAATGAAAATCCTAGATACTAAGGAAAGAGAGACAGTATTCTTTCACAAAGAGCAAAGAGCACACATTATATGCACTGTCCTAAATCAAACCAATCAAACAGTCTAAATGCAAGTGCACATGCATGTATTTGTTTTCAGCTTTCTTAATATGTGAATGATAAAAAGAAAGCTAATGCACAAATCTGAATTACTTTTCAAGTGAAAATTACTAACAAGTTTCTTTTCAAAATAAAAAATGAAGATAATGACAACAATGTGCGATTTGGAAATGAATACTTGCTTTCGAAATTAGAAAATTACAAATCCAGAGAAAATACAACAATAACAGGGTAATCGACTATCAAGAGCATTCAGACTCTCTTCTACGACTGAAAACGACACTTGTGACACTTTCAAATCAAGAAACGACAGTACAATTACGTTACTTTTTTGCAAAGGAGAACTGAAAATGACTCAACAAATACACAAAAACATTTATAGTTATTTGCACAATGGAGGCAGAATAACAGCAAGGAAAAGGGGTTTCAAACAGAGGTATACTGACTACAGGCAGCAAAATTCATGAATAGAACTGAAAAGAATGAACTCAGAAACCAAAAATGAGGAACAATGCCTAGTCTGATCAGCGCACCTGTAACACAGTGAACTTGAAATGCAGCGCACCTACTACACTCGGGAAGTGCGCTGAATTTTAGATTCACAGAACAGAGCCTGTGCTGGGCTAGAGACAAGACTTTTCTTGGGTTCCGGTTCATAGTTTGCGGTCCAATTCAAGGATTTTGGCCGAGCAAGTGGTAATCAGTAAATCAACAACAGGGGTAGATCTAAGGAGGTTACTAGAGCCACCACAAGGGAAATTAGAGAGTTTGTAAATTAGTTTTTTAATTCATAAAAAAAACCCGGAGATTGACTGAAGCGGCATTTATCTACTTTGCATTCGCATAGCAAATGAAGTTCAAAAGCTACCTGGCTCGACTTCAGGCTCCATCTGTAAGTTTATAAAATAAACAACAAGGTAGATAAACAAACAACCTAGTCGCTCCCCAGTGGAGTCGCCATTTTTTTACAGGGAAAAGTGTCTATGCAAAACTGCTAATCCTACTAAGGTGTGGTAGCTACCTTAGAAACAAACAAAGTAAAGCTACTTTCGTTTTTCGTTTATGAAATATAGATGGGAGAAGAACAAGGGAGACCAACCTCTGTCTTGCGCTTGGTTCCTAGTTTGATTCCTCTCTCTTCTGATAGTCCTTTGCTACTTGCTTCCTTGTACGCCCAGCTTCACAGAGTACCTGTAGAATCAAAGTAGCATAACACTATACAAGAACATGGATCTATAATCATAAACAATCTAGGATCAGATGTAAATTGACCATACAAATGCATAAAACATAAATGACACAAGAGTATGGAGGAAAACATGAATAGCTTTATTGATAATCAAGAAAGAGCCAAGGGAGTTACAACCAGTTGTTCTGACCCAGCATCATCCTCTCAGCAAGTAAGCCCTTCTTCACCTCATACAAAGCTTAGATCACCCAACACTATGATGTTGTCTCAAGAAACCAACAACAATTCCTTATAAGATGCAAAATTCCAGCCTCTGGATCTCTAGGATGAGGGATCCATATATAGATATCTGTAAGGGAGATGAATCAGCTTGTGATTTGATTAGTGTCTTCCCTCTGATATTTCTTGCTTCCGCTTGGAGATTGATGATCTCTTACTCATCCTTGGTCGAATTCAGAGAGGCAAGTGCCACAGGAGAATTTTCTAGAAGATTCCATGCCTCTCCACCTCGCAGATTGACATTGCCATTTGTCACTTCTCGCCCATCGTACCCCATAGAAGGGATTTTTGAAATGAAACGCACCCACAGAGTGTACTTAGGTGAGATGCAACACACTTTTCCTATGGAGCAGGTGAAATGATCCTGTTTTGACCAGTTCTGAGCAGTTTTTCATGGGGAACTTCTGGGAGAAGCTGTAATCAGTTGACCTTGTTCCTTTAGGGATTAGAACAACACTTTTAGGGACTTAGGAGCCCTTGGTTTATGGACATTTTATGCTTGGGGTTGCAGTGCCCAAAAATATCTATTACAACATGCAACTGATAAAACTTCCTAACTCGAACCCCTATCTTTCGGGTTTCTCTAGTTGTCTTACTGTGCAGGAAAGCCTTTCCCTCGCTGAAAACAACATCATAACCCTTGTCTTCTAACATCGCCACAGAGATAAGATTCTTCTTGAATCCTAGAACATGCATCACTTCCTTCAATATGAAGGGTTTACCAGACTCCCTCTCAAAGGAAATGGTACCGATACTGGTCGCATTGTATCTACCATCATCGCCCGTCTCAATGTGCACTCCAAGATCTTTCTCCTCCAGATTAGAAAACAAATCTCGATCTCCTGTCATGTGAAAAGACGCACCACTGTCCAAGAACCATACATATCCCATCACACTTGATACCAAGCATGCGATCAATGAGAAATCAAGCTCAAACTGCAAGGCTAAGGCCTCTCCTACTGCAGATCCAGTAGCTTGCTTATTTTTCTTCTTCTGCGGACAATTTGTGGCATAATGTCCGTGCTGGTGACAGTGAAAGCTCTTCACCTTGGACATTTCCTGCTTCTTGCCTTTCACACCGGAATGAGAAGATTTCTTGTTCTTCCCCTTCTTTGCTTTGGCAGCAAAAGCGCAATTTTCTTCATCAGGTGCCTTTGATGAAGATCTATCCCTCGTATTCCGCCTGATCTCCTCCTGCACAAGATCTGACCGAAGTCTCTCCGATCCTGGGAATTTCTCCCGACCATTGACAAAGTCCTGATAGGAATGCCAACTCTTCGGAAGACCAAGGAGAGCCAAGCTCACCAAGTCCTCATCATCAACAGTCACCCCCACACTTCCCAGCTCATCCCTGCACTGAGTGAACTTCGTGAGATACTTGGGCATGCTGTCTCCCTTCTCGCAGTTAATGTTTCTGAGTTTATCCTTGAGCGCCAACTTCCTCTGGTCGCTCTTTCTTTGGAATAGATCTGTCAACACTTTCCACATCAAGTATGGAGAATCCTTTCCATGCAGGCTGGACACAATGTGATCCTTCACGCCCTCCAACAGAATCCTTCGACACTTTGTTGTCTTCTTTTGCCAAGCATCAACTTGAGCAGTATCAGTAGGCTTTGGGACCTCAGCCTCTATGAACTCCTTTAGCACATTATCATCTAACACCACCTCCATCCTATCTTTCCATGCAATATAATTCGAGTTTCCCTCAAGAGCATACTCCAATCGCAATCCGTTGAAAGACATTTCAACTTTGACACCAGGAAAACACTACTGCAAATTCGAATTCCACCAGCTCAAAACTCAACCGCGTCTAATCTAAAATTTGTGAGAACAAAGTATTTCTCATACAGAGATTGACTATATGGGATTTTACCATATATCTCACCTTCCAAATGAAGGATGAATCCAGAGGCTACCTGGCCCGATTACAGACTCTGCCTGAAGAAATAAAATGTAAACACTTTCTGAATAATAGATCTGATGATCAACAGCTTTGATACCATGTAGAAATTTTGAATAATATGTCACTTATTCACAGATATTATCCCGATTATACACTATTGTAGAATACATGCATAATACATAACCTCCTCTATGTTGATCATCAATTTTGCGGAATTAAAAACAATGAAACATCAATCGCATGCACACATTAACACAGTATGTAACCCTGGGAAAGCATACAGCTGAAAACCCCACACTATATGTATATTATATTGATTGAGAACATGTAACAATACATAGTAAAATACTCCTCACAAGTACTCAGTACTATCTTCACCTGTTACACACAAAACTAGCTCAGATCTGAATCAATCACAAGTTCAAATCTCCTCCACTGCTTTACTTGCCTCCACTGTGCAATCCTACATGAGAATAATAATGAATGGCTGAAGCAAACTCATATTTCCTTGGCTGAACCATGCAATCGTCATTGGCATTACTCAATCCATTGATTGTGCAAGATCTCATGCACAACTATAGTCACAACTGATAGCAATCTCAACCTCTAACACCTGTCTCCACTGAACTGTCCATGCACTGAGTTAACTGATGTATTCTTTAGTTGCTTTATGAGTTAATAATTAGTGAATTAATTAAAAATTAATTCACATCACTCATCACTAGTGTATTCTGCAGTTAGACTAAATATAACTAGTTTAACCAAGTCAAACTGAACACAACTCCATCAACTCCTCAATCAACTCCACCAAACTGAACCACAGGAGTTCTAACTGAAGTCCATCATGCAATAGCTCAACTGACCCATAAGAAAAGCGTATTTCCTTCTGACAGCTGCATGTGCCACATCTGTAGCTCACACTGAAGTTATCCAAGAGGATAAGATAATGTTTATAGTCCAAATATTATTATGAGCTAATAATATTCGACTATTCTGTTTTTAGCCTGGCAGTCTAAAAATAGAAACCGCCCATATGTCTAAAAATAGAAGTCCATCTATTTTTACCAACATGACCAATCATCCGCAAATAGCATCTTGCAACTCATAGACCATGATCCATATGTCTAAAAATAGACATAGTCTAAAAATAGACTTTGCGCCAAAAATAGCCTGCGGGCCCACTTAGTGAAGGCGACTTCTTTCCACTAAGCTCCATCATCTTGTTGCATTCTCAAAATTGTAATATTGAGTTTTAATTAGTTGGCTCAGTTAACTGAGTCAAGTCCAGTTAGATTAACTTAGTAGTTGTTAAATTAATGAGATTCAGTTTGTTAATGCTAGCATGCATGTAACAACTGGTATTTTTAGATAACTAAAGATTCACTCATGGATAACTCATGCATGTCAATTCAGACAGAGACCCAGTTGATATCAGATGGAGGGACAGTGTACTATCAGTTGCTAGGATATTCCTTGTGAAGATTCCTTGCATGCACAAGGAATAGTATTCCTTATGGATTGCATAGTTGGACCTGAGGTTACAGCAGGTATGATGTGGCCAATTCACACATGTTATGACATTGGACCCCAATCAAAACTGCGCAAGGAAATTTCTACATGATATCAATGAGCTAGCTGATTTGTAGAGGAAATTCTACATGGTATCAAATCTAGCTGATTTGTAGAAAAAATTCTACGTAAACGCCCTTGAAAAACTGACCTCGGTGGTTAATTTTCCTCCTATGTATTTTCTTATGGGTTTCAATCGGGGTGGGGTGGTTATGAGATTAAGTAAAAAATATTTGTAACTGGTGAATAATATGCAACACAATGATCTTCATGCGCGTCATTAATTGTAGTAGTAATTCTTCTTATGAAGCTTCTAGAAAAGAGGGGGTAATCACTGTAATGTTATTTGTGATCCCGATTTAGGATCTCGACTTAGGTATCTGGTAAGATATCCAACATGATCTGTAATTACTGCAGTGTTACACTGATATGTAACACTTATACGTCGTGATGCCGACTTAAGATCATAGAATTAGGCATCTGTTATATTTATGAATCGAGCACTAACATTGAACTTACTAGCATGATCCTAGAATTAGACTAGGTAATCTATATTTATGAAACTAGCGTTAACCATGAAACTAGTAATTTTGACAAACCTAGAATTCTATTTGTAATTCATACTACAAGAGTTCAAAAATAGTATGGTGATTTATCCATAAGTAAGATGGCCTTCTACTGGTACTAAGAAAGTGATGAATTAGAATTTCATAATGATGCCCTGTGCTTTGAAATTTATTGTGCATTTCCCTAGAAAATGACCAGTGAGTTCTACTACATGAAGCTTAAAATGGTTTGCTAATTGTTTTATCATTAACATAGCCTAATAGCATGTATTTGGTTATTTTTAGCAAAGTCAGTTTTAAGAGATTGGTGTTAGACCAAGCAGAATCCTTTTGAACCATAGGGGCTACTTTGAGTCTGGTGACCAATGCTTTGAGGGCTCATATTTCTCTTTGTGTTGTAGATTCCCTTCGCCTAAAGCATCCACAGTTATAGGGACATGGTCATTACATCATTCAATTTGATCTTCTATACTTAACCTCTAGTTTCTTTGTACTTTAGCTACTCTTCTCAGTCTCGAAAATAGTTTAGCTTATTGTATGCTAATTTTTAGGTCACAAGTGACTTTATTGCATTCAGGAAATGCTAAACAACTCTCAAACATTGTCACTTGAAAATGGTAAGTATACCAACATAAATCTTCGCTGATTTTTTTTTCAAAAAACATGCAAAACTGTAATAAACATAGATATAGAAAGTTCACCATATTATTTGTTTTATTGTCTTCGATTTTGGATTTGATCCCAAAAACAATAAGACCACAAATCCCAACACACAACTTATTTCAAGGCATGCACAATTTACAGTAATAGGGTTTTAATTTTATAGTACCGGGTTTTCTAATTTTAATGCTTTTTAATTTTATCCTTTACAGGGGTTGATATAAGTGCACCTAGTGGACAATTAGAAAAAATTTCATATGCATTTGGATATTTTCAATCACTATGACCAATAGGGCTCACTAGGGGTCTTCCATAGAAGATAGTCGATGCCATTCTAGAATCAGTCTAGTCCATGCTAGAATATGGACTCTATAATTATCATATGCTTTGTCATATGCTTATATCAAACCTTAATCTAACTAATAGGAATTCGAAATCATAAGAAAGGGATAATTCAAAATCATAAGAAGCCCTTTTTGGCATAACATTCTTAATATTCTTTGCAATAATAGGACCAATGAAACTTGATACCCAAAAACACCGAGGAAAAAATATTGATATCAGGTGGTTTTTTTATTTTGAGTATAGAGGCTAACTCAAACTTATATTATTTAAAAAAAAATATGGATTTGTCGATTTTATTATCCCCTACTCTCATCTCAAATCCCTCTCCTTTTAGCATTGTGTTATAGCACCATTTACCACTCTTGGTAGATCTGATGTTCTCATTATGGCCTAGGCAACCCTTCCTTCTAGACTTGGTCTAAAATTTAAAAAACAATGTTTTATTCTCTATACACTACTTTTACCTGTGATAAAAGTCTGTACACGCAGGTCAGCATGTACCCAACCCATGTACATATGTAAAAACTTAAAAAAATTAAATTTCCTTAATTTCGGGTGAAGTTCACGGGTTTTCCCTATTACTCACCTCCTATTACCCGTGGCCCAACTGTTTCCCAGCTGAAAAAAACTAATTTGGAGAAGTATAAATAAAACTCCATGGGAAGGCCTTAAGGGAGAAGAAATGAGATATTGATACTATAGTGAGATTATCCCTGATCGAGTCTGATGAAATCCCTATGCCTCCTACACTCCCCAAAGCTTCAGGAAACCATTGTTTCCTTGTTGGAGACATCCTTCATATTTCTTGAGATATCCTTGTATTGGTGATGGAGGAAGATTGTTGAGGCTGGGAAAGGATGGATATGGAGGACGATTCCACTTGGATCCAGAGAAGGACTCAGATCATATTTCTCCACTTTACTTGTAGCTAACTTCAATAAAGGAATGTTGTTTTGTTTCCACTATTAAATGTGGTTATGCATCTATTTATATTGTAATTCTTTTATGAATCTTACATTGATGCGTAATTTTTCATTCATTTATCTGATTTAAAGTTAATATCATGAACATGCTTTATGTTTCTGCTGTTGTATATGTTTCATTTGGATAATTTTCAGGTTTCGAAGATATCAAGAGAAGTTGAGGGTTTCCACCCTACAGGATCTACTCAAACATATGACTTTCGAGTAAGGACACTCTTGCACAGTTCAATAGAATAAGTGTTTAGGTTGAGTGCCTGAGCATTTCGTGTTGTGGTTTTCCCTTCGCTTTGTTGGGGTTCTCAACCCAGGACGCTAGGGTGATCTCACCCGCAATAGAATTGGTGACTCAATGGGGATAAATTCTTGTTATTCTTGGTTTGGGTTGTTTGTTCTCAATCAGGGTTCAGTTTCTTGATTGCTTCCTTTTATAGTGTTGTTTGATCCATTAGTGTCCAAGGCATAAAGTATGATCTTTTTTATCAGACTTTGATTTTTTTTTCCTAATTAACCTTTGTATATGGTATTTTCTTGGGTTACAATCACATATACACATGTTTTCTTCAAGAATACTTGCGTGTACGCGAGTTTCTTGTATTAGAAATGCGTGTGCACGCTTTTGTGTCTTTACAAAGTTGCATATGCAATTTTTTGAATTTTTTTTTCAAATATTTTTTACTAGTTAGGTCTATTGCCTAGTGATTTATGTTATTGTATGGTCATCTATTGTCTGGAGAACTCAATTTCCCTGCAAGATTTTTTTTTCAAAATATCCTTCTCACTGAAAAGTCTTGATTGGCCTAGGATTTCTTCTTAAAAAAGTTTGTATTTTGTGTCTTGTGTTCAAGGCTTTGTTTTGAAGTTCTTGGATGTTCTACTTTACCATAACAAGAAATTGATTTTGATTTTGTTTTCAGCCCAAATTTCAAGTTCCCTTTCTTAGCTTTAACTTGTTTTATGGCCTTATTGCTTTTCATGCTTTTTGAGAGTCTTTTTGGAAAGTTTGAAAGTATTTATTTCTTGATATTTTGTTGGTTTGCCAAAATCTTTTGTTGTTGTTCGGATCAGTTTGTGCAAGTTTGTAGTCTTTCTTGTTTCAAGTTTCACTTATTAATGAGGATTATAACTTGCGAGATTGAAAGACTCCTTGTTCTTATTTCTTGATCTTTTGAATTTTAGTAGTACTTTTGTGACCTAAAAAAGTTGCTTTTGTTTGCTTAAAAGAAAAAACACAAAAACATCACTTTTTCTTTTCTTTTTCCAAGATTTTGGTTTACGGTTTCTTTTGTTTTGTTGTTGAGAAGCGAATTGTGATATTTTGCAATTTGTTCTGCTTGCTTCAGAGAGAGATTTGTTTTTAATTTTTTCCCTCTTCATTTTCAAGTTGGCTTATTGTCTCTATAAAGAACCGCATTTGCTTGTGAGTGTTATTTAGGATCTTGCATCATCTTTTTGACTTGCATTAGGTTAGTTTGCATCTTAAGCATTCTTAGCCTTTTTAGATTTTGGTTGTGTGTTGGTTGTTTCAGAAAGAAAATAAAAATATTTTTCTTATATATAGGTTTTTGTATAACCCAAGTAGAAATCACTCTTCATCAAAGAAAATGATTGCATCCATATAGTTAGTTTTCTATTGGTTTATTTTGTGTCATAAAACATCATCAGTTTCACTCTCGTAATTCTCCCTGACTTAAAGATAAACTATATAAAATCAAGCGATCTAATAAAATGAACTAGAACTTTTATTGTTGTCATTAACAAACATCAACAAGTTTAGGTTCATTAAGGCCTTAGCATAGGTGAGTGGAGAGTTAACCCTCTAAGGCTAATCAAATTACAAAACTTAGAAGTTGAATAAAGAGTGAAACCCAATATCATTAGAAAGACAGAGAAAGGTCTGTCACTGGAGTTAAGCATGAGGGAGAGTGATGACAAGGAAGAGAGATACTCCCTCTCCTACTTGTTGGATCCCACCTCACCACTGTTCTGCCCGAATTTTGATACGAGTTGGTATCCATAGTTCCCTTTCCTAGGGATCACATAGGTGGCTACAAAGGGGAATCCCATGGCACCTGAGGCTGATGTTGCATCACGTTCAATAGTACTTTTGGAGGGTACCCTTGTGAAGCTTAGGTGCTTGCACTGGAAAAGGTTGTTGTCTGGAGGTCAACATAACTGCTTTTGATACCTTCGCTAGTAGGCCTAGGGCATAATTACCCTAGAACATTTTTGGAAGGTCCTTCATTTTAACTTTCTTGTATTTTGGTGTCTGGTCCAAATCACCCGGAGCAGAAATACTTGAAAGTTGTTTGATTTTTTGTATCTTTAGGGACTTTTAGAGAGTGCTCTTTGCTTCTAGTTGGCCTAGCTTTACAATTTTTTGAGTCTTTAAATATATCTCTTTAGATAATTCAAAGTGGCTGATCGACCGGCTCATCGGTCCAGGAGACTTCATGGGCTATTGCCCACAAGTCATGAGCCTTCACCTCGAAGACATAAGAGCAATCCTGCCAGTGGTTTTCAACCAGTGGCAACAGGCGCATCAGAGATTGATCCTCTGGTTGGAGTTATTGATTCAGAAGATAGACCTAGTACAAGTAAAGAGTTAGAGAGGAACACTCCAGTTCTTTCTCAAATCCTCTTCCAGTCAGAAGACAAAATTGAGGTTAAAGAGCTTCTTGAGTCTATTGCAGCTCCTAATTCTCCTCTTCCTCCCGATTATCCAAACATTTTATTATACGTCGGGACTCCGACCAATAGGCCTTCGAGCCTAGGTTTATATTGATCTTTTCCTTCAATGATCACTGCTGGAAGCATGGCATCCACAACAAGTGCTACGAGTGTGCAAACTCCAATATCTGTACAAGGAGGAACCATTTATATACCTTTTGTTATAGTTCCTAGCACTGCTATATTTGGTTCTACTTCCATTCCATATTCGAGTGGAAGTTCTCAAGTTATTGCCTCTTGCATTAGCTTTTTCCCTTTTGGAATGCTGACCAACGTGATTCCTTCTATTCCGTTAAGTATTCCATCAACTGCCTCCACATCCATGGAAAGTGGACCAGCTTCTTTTCAGGGTTTCCCATATAGGGGTGCTCATATACCACATTCCAATCCAACATTGGGATCAATGTCGTTTTCCTCTATGGTTTAAAGTTATAATCTGTATCAAAGTTGGACAAACTGTTGGGTCCCTATAATACTAGTGATTACCCCATTACTATTGTAGTTATACACCTTATTTATATTGTTGTGACCCTATTACCCCCATATTGTTATTTTTGTGCCCCATAGAATCCCTCTATTTTTACTTTTGTGGCTTTATATTATTATTGTTAGGTCGGCTGGATTATATTGTGACTCCTTAGACTCCTATATATAGAAAGGAGGTTTTGTCATTTGAATCATCCAAGAATTGTTCATTTATGTAATGTAAAGGAGGTTTCCCCCTCGAAGAGGCTGAATTCTAAGGCGTTGATCTATCTTTTTTATCTTTTCATGAGCTGGTTCCATAACATTTGGTATCAGAGCTTTGGATTCTAGGGTTTCGCTGCTCCAAACAGGTCATTGTGGCATTTTCGCTATAACTCTTTTTCTGTGATGTTTCAGAAGTCGCAAAAAAACCCATTTGATAAGAAATCATGTTGAACCTTGGGTCCGAATTTCAGAGCTTTTCGCACGATATTTGCAGAGATATGATTTGAGGAAGTTGGTCTTTTTTCAGACTCCTGAATTACATTCAAAACAGGTGACCTAGGGAAAATCGTCATAACTTTCTCTCTAGGAATAAGATTGAAATTTCGTAAGAAGGTATAGAAAGAGAACAAACTGTAGTTTCTTGTATATCTTTTTCAGAACGAAAGATCGAAAATTGTACACGTGGCACTTCATACAAGTTCACTTCTCTGGAAACGTCTATAATCAGGTCATCTTGGGAGATTGTGCATAACTCGTTCTTGGAGAATCCAATTTGGATCAGACTGGTGGCATTGGAAAGAGGACACAGAGAGCTACTACAGGTCACAAATTCAGAACTAGATCATTGGAAAGTATAGAGATACATCAAAGGCAATATCGAGCTCCTACAAAGTGAAAAAAGGTGTGTAGATTTTTTTAAATTTTTGCTTATGCTTGGTTTGAAAATTTATTTTGAAGGAATTCAAAGGGCATAGTAGAGCATTATTATCGGTAACTGATGCCCTGAGGAAAGAAAATGAAAACACCTAGTAAGGAACCTGAAAGCTCTAGCATGACTCATGAAGAAGAGGAAGAAATGCTACATGATATATCAAAATTACAAGAACAAGTGCAACAAATGTCACGCTCACAAAAGTTAACAGAAGCTAAGATAAATGGCGTGGAAGCTAAGATGAATGGCATGGAAGCTAAGATGGACAATTTGAAGATAGATTTGAACACAAATTTGAAGACAGGAATGGTAGATTTGAAGACAGATTTGACAAATTTTCTACAAGAAATACTTACTAATGGTGAAAAGGTAGTAAAGGAAACTCATGATGAGAACAAAAGAAATGTTAATCATGATTCCATAGACGCTAATGTTGGATCGAAGGATCACCATATTCCAAAAATCGATATGAGGAAGTTTGATGGCAAGGATCCCGCCACATGGATATTACAGATGGAGCAATTCTTCGATCTCAATAATGTGCAAAACGCACAAAAGGTACGTATGGAAACTTTATATTTGGAACCAAATCAGTTTGTATGGTATCAATGGCTTTGTTCTCGTAAACAATTTATCACTTGGGAAATTTTTACGGAAGAATTGATAGCACATTATGAGGATACAAAAAGCAACACTTTTTTTAGCCAATTGATAAGTCTCAAACAAAAGGGTTCAATAATGGAGCACATTGAGGAGTTCCAAAAATTGAACATAAGGGTAAAAGATATTCCAGAGGAGCATAGGATTGATGTGTTCATAGGGTCTTTAAAGGATAATATCCAACATGATGTTCGCCTTTGGGAACCTGATTCATTAGAGAAGGCATTCAGGTTAGCAAGAAAAATGGAAAGCAAAATTATGGCAACTAGGAAGCATACCACTCACAACTATAAAGACGGAAGTGTTGTTGCCCCTAGTCTTCCACAACCTACAAGGTTGACACCACAAAAATTGGAAGAAAAAAGAGCAAAAGGGCTTTGTTACAATTGTGATAGCAAATACACAAAAGGTCATAAGTGTGCTGAGAAGAAATTATTCTACATAGATTGTGAAGAGGAAGAAGAAAAGAGCAAGAAAGGTCAAAAGAAGAGGATATACTCCAGGAACAAAGCCTAGATGAAGAACAAATAAATCCGACCATATCTTGTAATGCATTGGCGGGAATTACCACTCCTCAAACCATCAAGATAGAAGGACAAATCAAGAAGAAAAAGGTAATAGTGTTGATTGATTCAGGAAGCACCCACAATTTTATTCATTGTAGGGTAGCAAAAGAATTGAATTGCTTCCTATATCCAGCACCAGAGTGTCAAGTGATGATTGCAAATGGAGGAACAATAAATTGCTCTGGAAAGTGCCATAATATCAAGCTATCCATGGGAGAATATGTATTGACTAGCCCAATGCTTTCCATTCCAATGGGAGGTGGTGATGTTGTACTAGGAGTCCAATGGCTACAATCCTTGGGTACAATAGCTTTTAATTTTCAAGAACTTTTCATCAAATTTTCTATGGAAGGAAAGGAAGTTGAATTAAGGGGTATTGCAGGGAAACCAGGAAAGATAATCAGCTCTAATGGCATGACAAAGCTTCTAAAAAAGGAGCAAAGAGGTGTAATTGCACAATTATGTTCGCTAGATGTTTCCACATTGGAATCATCTATTTCTCCAGATCTCCAAAAAGTCCTGGACAATCATTCCAAGGTATTTGAGACTCCCAAAGGTCTCCCACCTATGCGTGATCATGATCATGCTATTCATCTGATTCCAGGAAGTGTTCCTCCAAACATCAGGCCGTACAGATATCCCTATGTCCAAAAAAGTGAAATTGAACGTATGGTTGCAGAAATGCTAGAGGCTGGTATAATTCAACCAAGTCAAAGTTCTTTCTCAGCTCCAGTAGTATTGGTGCACAAGAAGGATGGATCATGGCGCATGTGTCCGGATTATAGGGAGCTCAACAAGCTCACTATTAAAGATAAGTTCCCCATTCCTGTCATTGATGAATTACTGGATGAATTGCATGGATCAATTTACTTCACCAAGTTGGATCTTCGTTCGGGATATCATCAAATCAGAATGAAGATTGAAGACATTCCGAAAATGTCATTTAGAACTCATGAGGGTCATTATGAATTTTTGGTCATGCCTTTTGGCCTTACCAATGCACCTTCAACATTTCAAGGTTTGATGAATTCAATTTTCAAACCATTCCTTAGAAAATTTGTGTTAGTATTTTTTGATGATATACTAATCTACAGCAAGTCTTGGAAGGATCATGTTGAACATGTTGACAGGGTGCTACAACTATTGGAGGAGAAACAATTATATGCAAAAAGATCCAAATGTTTCTTTGGAGTCCAGGAGGTGGAATATTTGGGTCATATTGTATCTCATGAAGGAGTTAAGGTAGACCCTAGCAAAATTAAAGCCATTAAGGAATGGAAAATCCCCACATCCATAAAGCATCTGCGAGGATTTCTTGGGTTGACAGGGTATTATCGCAAGTTTGTTAAGAATTATGGGAGAATAGTAGCACCTCTAACAACATTATTGAAGAAAGATTCATTTTCATGGACTTCGGAAGCAACAAAGGCCTTTGAACATCTTAAAGAGGCAATGTGCCAAGCACCGGTCTTAGCTACACCAGACTTCACAAAAACCTTTATTGTGGAATGTGATGCTTCAGGAAATGGAATTGGTGCTGTTCTAATGCAAGATGAAAGACCCATTGCTTTTGAAAGTCGTCCAATCAAGGGAAAGTTTTTAAGAAAAGCTATTTATGAGAAGGAAATGTTGGCAATACTCCATGCACTTAAGAAATGGCGACCCTACCTAATGGGAAGACACTTCAAGGTAAAAACGGATCATGATAGCCTTAAATACTTTTTAGAACAAAGATTATCCTCTGAAGAGCAACAAAAGTGGGTCACAAAGATGTTGGGTTATGACTTTGAAATCATCTACAAAAAAGGGAAGCAAAATGTGGTGGCAGATGCACTCTCAAGAAAGGATGAGGATGTGGAAGCATTGTTGTGTGCCATTTCTATTATCCAACCAGATTGGATAAACGAAGCAAGGGAGGAATGGAAGAATGACGAAGAAGTGTGGGCACTTATTCGAAAGCTACAACAAGATTCCAGTACTTCTGATACATTTAGCTGGAAAAATGATTCGTTATGGTACAAAGATCGCTTATACCTCTGTAAGAATTCCCAGCTAAAACAAAAGATTCTTATGGAATTGCACACTTCTCCCTTAGGAGGGCACTCAGGATTTTTAAAAACTTACCACAGGGTTAAGAAGGAATTTTTTTGGGATGGCCTTAAATCAGATATTCAAAAGTTTGTGGCGGAATGTTTGGTTTTCCAACAAAATAAAGTTGAAACAATTAAGACACCGGGTCTATTACAACCTTTATCCATTCCAAGCCAACGTTGGGAGGAGGTTTCAATGGATTTTATCACAGGTTTACCCAAGTCTAAGGGAAAGAGTGTCATCATGGTGGTAGTTGACAGACTTACCAAGTATGCACACTTTTGTGCATTATCACATCCATTTAAAGCCAGTACAGTTTCTACTGCATTTATGGAAACAGTTCAAAAGCTACATGGAAACCCAAAGATTATTGTAAGTGACAGAGATCCCATTTTCACTGGAAATTTTTGGACAGAATTATTTTCTTGTCTTGGTACTCAGTTAGCTCATAGCTCATCTTATCATCCTCAATCTGATGGGAAAACTGAGATAGTAAACAAATTTTTGGAAGGATATCTTCGTTGCTTTGTATCTGATAAATAGACACAATGGGTCAAATGGTTGCCTCTGGCTGAATGGTGGTATAACACTTCCTTCCATACAGAAACAAAAATGACCCCATTTATGGCACTTTATGGGTATCAACCACCATCCATCACATCATATTTAAGAGAAAATTCTAAGGTTCAGGCAGTGGAACATCACATCGAACATCAAAACAAGTCCTCCAACTCTTAAAGGATAACCTCGTGTTGGCACAAAATAGAATGAAACAACAGGCAGATCAACATCGCAGTGAAAGAAGTTTTGATGTAGGTGATTGGGTATTCCTACGGCTACAACCATATAAGCAAATGTCCCTAAAGCAAGCTAAGAAGGATAATAAATTATCACCAAAGTATTATGGTCCGTACAAGGTGTTGCAAAAGATTGGTACTATGGCATACAAATTGGAGCTTCCTGCAGCTTCTCGATTGCACCCAGTTTTCCATGTTTCATGTTTAAAGAAGGTTATAGGTGACAAGCTCCCAATTCAAACAATATTGCCAGAACTTGAAGAGGAAGGAAAAATTATATTGGAACCAGAAGCAGTCACAGAAACAAGAACTTGACAACTAAAAAATCGATCAATTTCAGAGTATCTTATCAAGTGGAAGAACTTATCCGCTGAAGATTCCACATGGGAGGATGAGAATTTTTTGCAGAAGTATCCAGAACTACTCAAGCATTGAGGACAACACTTTTTTGAAGGAGAGGGGCATGTTGGGTCCCTATAATACTAGTGATTACCCCATTACTATTGTAGTTACACCCCTTATTTATATTGTTGTGCCGCTATTACCCCCATATTGTTATTTCTGTGCCCCATAGAATCCCTCTATTTTTATTTTTGTGGCTTTATATTATTATTGTTAGGTCGGCTGGATTATATTGTGACTCCTTAGACTCCTATATATAGAAAGGAGGTTTTTTCATTTGAATCATCCAAGAATTGTTCATTTATGTAATGTAAAGGAGGTTGTCCCCTCGAAGAGGCTGAATTCTAAGTCATTGATCTATCTTTTCTATCTTTTCTTGAGCTAGTTTCATAACACAAACCCTGTGGTTAGTGTGTTAGAATTTGGGAATCAATCTTATTTCAGCCAACAAGGGAATATGTCATATTCTTATATCATTTCTTTCCAGAAATTTTCTCCCTATGCTAATCCACAGAACCGTTATCAAGGGCTCTGTACTCCTTTTAACACTTCTCTATGGGGCAACTTTACTAGTTAGAGAGTTTTTCAGTAGGAGTTGGTCAAACTCGATTTTTTTTTGGACCACAAGGAGCTCCTTATGGTTTACCTGGGTCTATGATTTACTTTAGGCAACCTGGTGCCTTCACAAATCCAGACCATTCTTTTCAGAGCATTGGGAGTTCCACCCACACCGGGTGGAATCCTCAGGGTTCACCACGACTCCCTTTTCTAGCAATGTTAAACTTGATAGATCTCTCTAAATCAAATAATGATCTGATTATGTATAACTTGGTTTGGCCTCTGATCCCAACCAAACTTCCCTCAGATATACCGAAATTCAAGGGGAAGAATGGTGAAGATTCGAGTGACCATGCAACCACTTTCCACTTATGGTGTTCATTCAACTCCCTAATAGACGATTCAATCAGGTTGAGATTATTTCAATGTACCCTAATTGGAAATGGGGCTAAGTGGTACATAGAAATTCCAAGAGGCACCTTCGCTTCTTTCTACGATTTGGCTACTATCTTTTTGAACCATTTTCAATTTCCTGTCTGATATGATGTTGGAACTGAGCTTCTGGCTAATTTGCAATAGGATCAGGCAACTCACATTTCGGATCAATTTAAATAATGGAGGAGAAGGAAGAGGCTCATTAAAGTCTATATTCAATAATAATTCATTCTTGAATGGTTTCTTAAATCATTACAGCCTGAGATCTTTAAGGACGTGTCCCTCTCTAGTGTTTTCACCAAAGAGAAGGCTATTTTCAGAGCCTTGTAGTTGGAACTTATATATTCGCAGTCTGCGGTTCTTCAAAAAATTCTACTTGACGCTCCTAGATACAAGGTAGATATATCCAAGTAAAATCCAGGTCCCTATGCTGATGGGCTAGTCAGATCAATTGATGCCAACACGGCTAACCTGCTGAATCAATTGTAGCAGTTGTCTTTACAAACTGCTTCTTGTATGCATGCATCATTGTCTATATCTACACCTTCCCAACCGATGTCTATAAACATCTTCCAAACTTCTAACCCCAAAGGAAGCCAACAATCTGATGGGAAGAAGAAAGGACGGGGTAGAAAAAAGAGTCAGGATGGGAAGGGCAATGCAAACAAACCCAGCAATGATGCCGGAGGGGGTAGGAAAGAGTCCAAGAAAAAAGTAAAATTTCCATGTAAGTTAGGCAATGGGGATCATTTGACTCATCCCTTCCCTAAGATCCAAAATTCTTAGTGCTTATTTCTGCAGCAGGGATCCTCTAGCTCCTAGATTGTCCTCACTAACCCATTTCCCCAAGGGCAACAATTAGTTGCTAGCGCGAACTCTACTACTGGTAGCCCTGCTAAGGGCAACTAGGAAGGGGATAATTCATCAAATGTCTACATGATGAGCTTGCATATCGACATCAATATGTGATTGCATGATTATGGTGAATTGTAATCATCTAAGACTAAGTTTGCTTCCGATCCCTCATATCTGCTCCATATTGATACGCCCTCTGTTAAGTCTTTACGTTGAATGCTGAAAGGCTCCACAAAGTGCTCAACCATTAACCCTAATGCTAGGTCAACCCAGAACTACTTGGCTGTAGAAGATCTGGCTCAGAGTCCTCATGTTATGTCAGCGTTAAAGGCACTCCAGTCATGCCCCGCTTAGAGGAGTGCATTACTCTCAGAAATTACAGCTATAGATCCAAAAAATTCTCTTGTGCTTACTTTTGATATGTCAAACGTCAAAAGGAGACTCCCCCATCATATGGATTTTCAACTAAAGTCTACATATCAAAATACCAACATCTTTCGAACCATTATCGATGAGGTAGATTCCACATGTGTGATGTCCATGTCATGTTGGAAGGACATTAGATCGCCTCAAGTTGTTCCTTCACTGACTCTATTGACGACATTTGATGGATATTCTCATAGGCTGCATGGGATTATTCCAGCCTTTCCCATCTATGTTGGGGGAAAGGGGGTAAATATTGAGGTAGAAATAGTCGATGTGAATTTGGAATACAACCTCGTCTTAGGCAGGAATTGGATTTACGATATGGATGCATAGTTTCATCATTATTTTGCATCCTATGTTTTCCTCATGAGGGGAGGATTGTAAAAGTTGATCAGATGGACTATTCTCCGGGTGACTCCCATTCATCTTTTGAGTCTACCATTCCATTAGTGGACAATCCTAGGAAAACCATAGAGAATTTAGGAGTTGGGATGTACTCTTCTTTAATGGGTACTTTTGATCTTCCTACTCCTACAGCTAGAATCAATGCTATTACATCCTCCAAGGGTCCTTCTCAAAGAGAGTTATTTTGAACTCATTATTTTTTGGACACTTGGCCTTTACCCTCATCTACAACCACATTGGATGGAGGGCTGGTAGGTGGAATGGCATGTCCTATGTCTGCAGAAGAAATTTCTTATCAGTCTAATGTTAACTCTATAGACTCCCATTCTACTCCTTTCCCACTAGAGGAGTTATATGGCAATGTGGCTCCGACCTGGACCCTCGATTCAACTTCGGCTCAATATTGCTTGGATACTGATCTGAAAATGGGGCTAAGAAGGCTTCTTGTCAAGCTTACAAGAACCTCTCTCACTTCCAAAGCTTAAATATTTCCTAAGTCTTTATGATTAACCAATGTGAAATTAATAATGTGCTTGAAAATAAGGTGTATGCTGGTGTTTATTTTCTACTATTTGTGTGCTTTAAAATTTTGTTGTTTATGCTGATATAACATGCACATAACAGTAAAATAGTGCAGCAAATAACACACACATAAGACAACAATTTAATTAGGAGTTCACCCAACACTCTTGGGCTATGTCTCCATGAGCTCTAGTCAACCCGACTAGGCTCTCTGGGATTATGGCAAGGTCCTTTTATAAGCTCCACGCTCAACTCCATTATATTACACAAAAACACTGGGCTTAGAACACCATCTCATCCCTGCCTCTGAAGCTCTTAGGCTTTCTGGCTTTGGCTCTTGCTCTGGCTCTCGAATCTGGCTCTAGCTCTGGCTCTGGCTCTGGCTCTTGGCTTGGCTTGTGGTTCTAGCTCTTGGCTCTAGCTCTGGCTTCCCTGAGCTCTCTCTCGGCGTCTGTGTGCACCAATGGATCGCTTGAACTCCAAGCGACTCCCTTAGTTGCTCTGCACATTAGCTTTCGCTCTCTCTACTCCCCTACGTTTTCCTGCTCTCAATTGAGCTCTTTGCCTCCTTTAGGTATTTTTCCAGCTTTTCGACTACCCCAACCATTTCTCTGCATATCATCATCTCTCTATGCCTCTGCACTTCCCTGCGCGTCAGTTTGACTAGCCATCTGGCTTTGTGGCTCTGTGGCTTCAAAATGCATCATTGCCTGTAAAAACACTCACTTGTAGTGTGGCATGAGGATCTAGAGTGGTTACAGAGGTTTCAGGGCCATCTCTTAGGCAAAAAACCCGAAAACGGAGAAAATTTCATTACACAGAGATTTCTGGAAAATACACAATCAGATGTGAAATTCCATTCAATCGCCCCTAAATTCCCTATCGGGTCCGCCATTAGGCAGCATATCGCATCACATAGGCATATTGAGCAAAATCCCAATTATACGGGAAATACATTGAAAAACCCATCAAAGCGCTTTCTATCGGAACTCAAAATTTATCGCATCCGCCCTGCAATCACATCAGGCCTGCCTTTAGCCATTATTGCAAGCCCCACTGTCGATCTACGGGATCCCCAATCCAATGGTCAATATGCGATTTTGGGTGGCTTAAGGATATCGAGGTTACACACCCAAAAAGGCGATTTTCCTCTCTCCTCCACCAGCCACGTGTCGTTCATTATATGGGATTGGGAAGAGCCGGCTCAATACCATTTACCGCTCGAGGGCTGCCCAAAATCCCACTTACGGAACTCAAATTTTATAAATCACACCTATAATTCCCCTTCGGGTCTGGCTTTATCACTTCGGGTGTCTTTCCCTTGTATTTCAGTTTTTACAACGAAACACACTTATACACAGGAAAGTTCCTTTATGGCGAAACTCAAATGTTATAACATCATGCTTATAAATCTGTCAGGTCTGGCATGTTATTGCCCCTTTATATCGCTGTGATGCGACATTGTGATGCGTTATATCGCAATCACAAGTCACATTGGCCCGGGGGTCTATCCCTTGTCTCATGCCATTTTTGATGCCAATCTGTCGATATCAGTGATCACAATATCGCATCGGCCCAGGGTCCTTACCTTATGTCATGTGCATGTTCCTGCCTTCGACCCGATATGTCAAGGATTGGCAATCGGGGTCTCTTCCGCCTCCACTTAAGTCCGCCTCTTGGATCATCTCCCATGTGATTTCCCTTTATAAGGGTTTTTTTTTCCATTTTTAGGGGATTTTGCCTCTTTTTCCAAAGAACAAAGGGCATCTTCTTTCTGCGATAACTTCTACATCCTAAGTCCCTTTTTTCCCATTCAAGTTGCAATAGATTCACAATGAAAATATCTCTGCCACGGGGCTGTTTCTAGGAACTTCCTTGGACTTTCATTTTCCTCTGTGAGGAACACTTAGACATAGAAGTCTATCCGAAATCCATTTCTAGATCATGCCTTCCCACTAAAGAACTTTTGGTCTCCAAAAGACTAATATATTGATCTGAATAGTAAATGAGAGTAACAGAACCCTTTTCTTTCAGACTCCATACACTTGCCTTGCATAGTGCCTCTGAACCAAAGTCATTGACCACTCTCCTTCCTAGATGTGTTGGTCCTCTTGGGAAGAACTGCCTTCCTCCTTGCCTTCCTGTAGAACTCCTCCTTAGATTGTCACAGAAGGTAATTTGAACTTTTCGTCCTTGATCATTGATCCAAGGTGGCTCAAGCAAATGTGAAGTACATCTACTCCACAAAACTTTCATTTGTACCTGTTTGAAAAGCTGTCAATAACAACTGTTAACAACAACAGAAATACAGATAACAATTGGATGGTCTAACCTCCTGCTTCAACAAAAGAAACAGATTTCACATCTTGTGAACACCTCCACATCTTTCATCTACATTCAAATGATGGACTAGATAACAAGCCCACAAAACATGCCTTTAAACAAATAACCCTTCAAGTCAAGCATGTAGAAAAATACCATTAGTACTCTTTTTCAAAAGATGAAACACTTCATCATTATCTCCATGTTGGAGACCAAGTTAACTTCTCCCAAGTCAACATTGCATCACATGCATGTCAAAGCGATCAACTATGCAAGTTAATTACACTTACATGTTCAAAAGAAAGGAAATCATCAACATCCCTACATTCATGCACAACATTCTGATGCATGCATTTCATCCTTCAACTTTCGCTTAAGCACACTGTACTTTCGAATCTGAAATGAAATATAATGTTGCAGCAACAAAGTGAGTCTCCTACTCAACTTCTCCATTCACCTTCTTGGTAAAATCCTGCAACTTTCATTCCATTAACAAAGAAATGCAAATAGATGCATCAATAGACATGCAATGTTAATTGGATAAGAACTCTAACCATTTCTCACCAATCCCTTTCAAAGGTACTACCTTTGTCTGCACATCAACATGAACATGTGATTCATCCTGAAACACATCAATCATGGAATCTTCCTTTCCATTTTTGTCATCTTCTCTTCCCACTTTCTTCAGCTTTTGTGGAAGCATTGCTGGATTCAAAGTCCAACACTTTTCAGCAACATGCCCTTGCTTATTGTAGTAAGTTCACTGCATGTGCATCCTCTTGATAGCATGATTTGCCTTGTCTAATGGACCTTTGGCTTCTTGCTTCATTTCCTTCAAAAGTTTCCTATATGTGGCCATTCTCTTTCAACATCTAGAAACATTATGGTTATCCAAACCACAAAAGGAACATGCAACTCTTTTCCCATATCTATGTGGAAGTTTGTCATGCTTTGCAAAATCAAAAGGAAGATGATTAGAACAAGATTTATACCTTTCTCTTTCACCTTTATTGCCTTCATGAGGAGGTGAATCAAATGAAGAAGTGACTCCCTTTGGAACACCATCAACCTCTTTAAGGCTGTTAGAATTTCCACAATTCTTTGGTTCAAGTGTGTGCTTCTGAACACCTGCATCCTGCAAATGATGTTTCAAGCTATTGCATTCCTCCTTAATACAATATCACACTCTTGAGATGGAATACCTGCAATGCAACTCCTTCTTGGATTTGTTTCAATGGTCTTCATGGCAGCTTTGGAACTTTCTCCATAAGCTTGTCCATAGCCAAGACCCAAATTATTAGGCCTCTCCTCAATCATTACTGGCTCTACAATACCTTGTGCATGTCAATCCTTTTCCTTCATAGCCCATCTTGGACATTAGCTTGGAACCTGTGCCTTTGCTATGCTTTTCAAAAGAACCAATATAAGCATTCTTAGAGGAAATTGAAGACAAACTGGAATTATTTACATCTTCTTCAAGTTGATACCTAACCAAGGCTTTTTATGCAACAAAGAGCTATGCCTCCAACTCATGCATCCTTTCCAGGTTATATTTGTAATATGAAGTTGCCTCTCCATTTCCTGCAATTTGTCAGAAAGCAACTGCTTCTCTTCCTCCATAGAATTCAACTTCTCTCTAAGTATGTTGCTCTTCCTTCCCTCCTCACACTATTCTCTCATCTTGTCCATCATAATGAACAAGTCTTGCTTCATGTCTTCATCAAAGAGTCTTGTGATGCAAGAGGAGTTTGAGGACTCACTTGTAGAAGTTGTCATTATACCAATGAACAAAAGAACTTTAAACAAGATTACTAAAGAGCTTATTTAAGCAACCTTTTGCAACAAACCTTTAGTGATTTAAGGACTGCCTTGAGGTCCTTTGGGATAGAAGAATGCCTTCAGCCCTGTTGAGGCCTCGAAAATCGCTGCCACAACAAAGGGGATACCACCCGGTCCGGACCTTAATGCAGCTCCTTTTCCGTTTGGAATAGTGGTTCCGACTGGGGATAATGGGACCAGTTTCCCAAGAAGTATAAGTGAATGGGATGGATGAATGATTTATGAGATAAGATGGTAATGAGCGGATAGCTAAACCATAAACAAAATGTAATAACTATAATCGGATCCCGGGACTTATCACTTGGCAAAGCGTAGCGTTTGATGATCTGTGCTTTAAGGCAGGCATATAAATGACTCTAACACTTTAAGCATAGACGTTTAAACCATTTAAACATTGCTCTGCATAATTAGTTATGCAGAGCGATTAGAGCGAATTTCTACACTTAATCATTCATATCATTGATACATACATGGGTGAAAGAGATAACAAATCATCAAAACATTCAATAGTGAAACGAAAGGAAGATTTGTTGTTATATCGCATACATGCATTCAACAATAGCAAAGATAATAACACAGCAATTCATATAATAAGAAAGAACACAGATACAGATAATAGTACCATGTAAGTTGATCGATCAATCCAGTACATCAATCACTATGTCGCAGTCCTTCCTTCAAATCAGAAAGCATTCCAAACAACAGACAGTCGTGCGCAATTGTGTAAAACAGCCTTCTAATCAAAATTCAGAACCGTTGGTCGAGTTTCACAAAAGAATATAGACTGAAGCACAATAGTGCAAACTTCAGCCTTTTAAGTCTGTTACAAAATTTTACGACCCTTTCCAAAACAATGAAAGGGTCTATAAATACTATACTAATCTAAATATCTAAACAACTGAAAAGCTATTAAATTGGCATCAATAAATGTTTGTTCCATCTTTCTTGGCAATCTGGCAGTTGGCGGCAATGCTTCATTCGGTGGGTTCTTTGCCTTTACTCCTTAGCTGACATATCGCCAGCATTGGCTCTACTTCTGGTGGAGTATTGAGACGCGAAGTTAGCTGGGCATCATATGTAGCATCTTGAATGTCGGGGATCAAGCATCCGAGGGCATCTGTTAAACACTTGAGAGCAGACCTTTGAGTATGTGGCTTGATTAGAAAGAGCCAATATGCATCAGAGGTTAAAGTATTTACTCCGGTAATTAACTTCCTCTGTTCCTCCAAGTCAGGATAACTTGATTCTTCAAGCATACCTGCTGTTGTTATGCTTCCAGGTGTGCACTTGGAGATCATGTTCGCCAAATAAAGTGTATCATTGACTAGGTCGATCATATTGCTGGCAATTATTTTACACCTGGAAGCCGCCCTTTCTGCTTTCATTACCTGAGTGTTCCATTCCGTGAAGAGGATGTCTTTGTACGCTTCATGGATTCGGGACAAATTCGCCGCTTTCCCTTCGTCAGTATCTTGCCACTCAATATAATCGGATATGGCTTCTTCGGCCTGATCTAGCTCATTCCTGGCCTTCTCTATTTGCTCACACACAGTTGTAGATATTTCGCATAATTGCTCAGCCTTAGCAAGTTTTTGACATAAAAGTCTGATCTGAGACAGTAATGCGCCATTTATTTGAGTTGCCTCTACTCTGAAGACTTTCACATTCTGTGTGCTCTTGATACCTTCGAGCTGTGTTGATAGTTGAGCTATTCGCTCATCTTTCGATTTCATCATCAGCTCATTTGATGCTTTCAACTGTGATAATGCCTCCGACAATTCTTTTGCCTTCTGAGTTTCACTTTGGTCTATCCTTTGTCTTTCAATTTGCAGTTGCTGGGTTAACAAATTGTTTTCTTGCTGTTGAGCCAGCAACTGCTCTTCCACCTGTGCTGCTTTGTTTTTTGCTTCAATTACCTCTGCCTGTAATGCATATATTTCATGGTCCTTAGTCTTCAACAGAAGACTTACCTCCGATGCTTTGTCGATAGTTGCTGCAGAATAAGCTCCCGCGAATTGCGACAGCTTTGTTAGATCATTGGAGGGATCCAAATCCTCCTTCCAGACCATATTGCCCGTGACTGTTTGCTCAGGAAAGATAGAAGGTTGATCAAGCCTTCGTCTTTTCTTAGAGCGCTTGATAACGGCTCTATGCTTTGGGCTGTAGAAAATATCCAGGGGATGAATTTCTTCCACCTGGAGAACAATTTGATCGGAAGGGTCCTTATTGATTACCTCGACATCCTGTGAAATGGGTGGGCCACTGGTTCCTCCCAGAACCTGAGAAGAAGTGGTATCGGGCGCATCGCTTGTTTTAGAGGAGCCTTTGTCTTTGGAGCCTTCTTTACCACTGATAATGGAATCGAATTGGTTCCATTGTTTAATCAATTCAGGATCAGTGGAGGTTTGCTTATGTTGCTCTGTATGGGCTTTGCTCCGTTCTTTTTCTTGTTCTAGCTTTTGCTGTTCTTCAAGTGATTTTCACTGTTGCTCCTCCAATTCCTCTTTCTGCCTATCTGCTAGTTCTTTCTTCAGTTTTTCTTCTTCCTTCTTCTTCCTCTGCTCTTCTTCCTTCTTTGCCTTTTGTTGCCTTTCTATCTACTCCTTTTTCTGCCTCTCTGCTTGCTCTTTTCTCTGCTTCTCAGCCTGTAGCTTTTTCTGCCTTTCCTCCTGTTGTTTATCCTGTTATTTAGTTGTAACAGGAGGTGCATGTATTTGTTGCCGACCAGGCTCGCTTGAGGAAGACACTGGGGTTGTGGATAATAACTCTAGGGGCAGAGTTTGCAACCTCTGCTCCCTAAGTTTATTAAACTCAGTTAACGCCTCATCATTGTATTTCATTATTGCAAGCTGTTTGGCTTGGCTGATTGTCTCGGTACCTACGAACAGGTCATCAAACATATCCTCTTGATGATCAACTTTCGTCAATTTTGCTTGTTCTAGGGCAGTGTAGGCAGTTTGCTTTGGATCATAGAGTCTGCTTGGGAGAGTGGCCAGGGATAAAGCTTGGAGTTTTGTCGCTTCCTTTTCTGCATGCTTGTAATTAAGCAAAGTAAAAACCCCAATTCTTAAAGGAAAAGGGGGCCAACCTTTCTTCTTCTCCTCTTTTAGAGTTTGTGTGACACTCTCAGCCATAATCTGGTAGCATATTTCCCGGGCTAACAGCTTGTCTGGGATATATAAAGGGAGGACATGTGGCCTAGCCTTACTCCCAAAAACTCTGATATAGGTGAAATACTCTTCCCTGAACCAACTCGCTATGGCTGGTAAGTCAAAAGAAGCTTCATAGGAAATTCTGGGAATGGGTTTGTCATAGATAGAATAGTAAATGGGCACCATGAAACCATTACAAATTTGGTACAAATGATCCTTGTAATAGGACTTCCACAATTTCTGATGGTATAAATGAATGGGTGTTGGATCTTGGGTGGTCCATCTCCAACCGAGGACAGGAAACTCAGAATTAAAACACAGGGTATCCATAATGTAAGCGGTATAATAAAATGGCGGGATTTTCCTTTTGGTGACTTTAGTTTTGTGTCTAAATTCACGAACAGCTACGACCAACTTATCAGAAAGAATAGTGGCCCAATCCATAATTGTACTATTGATAGCCGCTTCCATTAAGGGAACCATGTCAATCTCAATATTAACAGAGTCATGTAATCCCCACAATCTACACATCATAATCCCCGCATAGCAATAGGGAGAAGCCAAAGAAACGTTGGAGTACTTACCCGAACTTTCATGCTTGTGCTTGGCTGGGTTCTGCCTCCAATCTCGGAGGGGTTTGGATGGTGATTCATTTTCTTTTGCGAATTTCTCCACGAAGGCTCTGTTGTAGACTAACTCCGGTTCAGGTAGATGATACATTCGCCTTAGGTCATCAGGCTTGAATGACCCGAAAATCCTTCCGTCCCTTGTATGGAAAGTTCTATCAGTGATAGGGATTTCTTCAATTGCCCAGCGCACCACATCTGTGTAAGGGAGCACCTGCTCTCTTGCCTCTATTCTATCTAAAAAGGAGTCGGCCAAGTCTTTGAGCGTTGCATCAGACTTCCTTAGTACATCAACACTAGCTGTTCTCACTGTCACTTGTGGTTGCTCGGCCTCCAACAGATTATATGTGCCCTGCCATGTGGTCCTAGCAAGACCAGCGCACGTAGTGTCCGAGATTAGGCCTTTCTTCGAAATTGTAGTAGCTTGACCTGCAACAGGTGTTGTAGTGGAACCAGAGCTCCTCTTATTTTTCTTCCCCATCATATTCAGGCTTTTCTCCACAAACGAACTCTACACAAATGCAAGAGAAATCGTAACACGAGAAATAATGAAGACAAAGCATAATGTGAAAGATATATATCACTTGAAGCGTGGCGATATTAATTTTCAAGAAGTGGCTGTGGATCCAATCACTGGTAAGAGATCGCATATGCATTAATGGTGTTTTTAAGGCCTGCTACTCATTAAATGACCATTACACTGTTATTCGGTTGAATGACCTCCTAACGCGTGCAACAGATATGATAATGCCTTAGACGCAAGTATTCGTTTAAATGAAGGGGCAAAGTTATTAAATACGCATGCATTACCTTGTCCCTGCTTTAACGGCATCTTGAAATCTGCGCTTTATCAACCGGATTTAAATATAACTTTTAAGCTTAAAGCAATCGTTTTTTTTTGAAAATGCCTATTACCGATGAACAATGTCGCATCGCATGGGGGGAGAGTGTTACATTATCATTTGAAAGTAGCCCTGGCGAACGCCGATTGCGATATCGCATCGGGGAAAGACGTGAGTGCCTTATGGGAGTGCATAGGATACTGCCGACGGCCGATAGCGATATCACATCGGGTCGGGGTTTAAAACTTAAAGCGTTTTCCCACAAGAGGCAGTGCCAATAGCCGATCGCCGATATCGCGTCGCATTGGGGTATAAGATATGTGCTCTTTTTTTATGTATGCATTGAATACCGCCGATCGCCGATAGCGATATCGCATCGGCAAAGGCCAAAGTGCCGTTTAAGTGCGTCTCTCTTGTCATTGCGATATGCGATCTTGCGATCGCTTTATCACAATAACAAAAGATTGTTTTATTTTGGAAACATTGTTATTCGAAAAAGGCTTCAATTTACATACTCATTTGATTATCATACCTTTTTCGAACTAATTCATTAATACCAATTAATTTTTTAAAAGGGACCCATTTCATATGTTGATTATTTGTAAATACAGATGATATGAAACGGGGGGTTGTTGTAGGGCACAACAATTGGCGATTCGTTGGTAGAACCAGTTATCTCTGAAATTAACATAAACATTCAAGCTTTTCATAAATAGAAACTCAATCAGAAGGAGAAATTTCTAATATAACTAGATATTCATGTGTTCTGACAAAAGTGAATTCCATTTTGTTAACTTCGTCCCATTTAGTTTAAAGAAACCAAATACATAAAAAGTTTCTTAAAATAAGTCTTTATTGGTTCATAGTGATAAAATAGGAAACTTTCCCACATCAGCTTTTATAATTAACCCCTTTGTCATAGGTAGAGCCTCTGTTGCCAGCAAACATTTATAGTCTCGACAGGGATACCTTTTAACCATAGTATTGTCCACTTTTCCATTCACATAAGAGTGTGATTAACAGAATGAATCCATAAAATGTTTTCATATTTTATTTTTCATCTGTTTTTCCTTGTAATAAATAAGATAAAAAGCCATTGTCCTGGTTTGGTAGCCAGCTTATGACAATGCCATTCACTGGTAATAATTTAACTGATTAAGCCGGCTCGTGATGAGACCCCTTGTCTTGAAATTTCAAGCCATTACCCTATTTTGGTAGGCAGTATTGGTAATGTCAGTTAAGCTATTTCCCTATGAACATGGTAAGCAGGCTTATGATAAGACCTCTTATCTTTAATCTTTTATATTTTAGAATTACACTCTGAGTAATCATAACTTTTAGTGAATGGGGTGAACAATTTTCTCCTTAAGAGTAGGTGGATGACAGGTGAAGAGTTGAAGATACTAAAAATGGGTTAGCCTCTATCTTTTAACAGATAACCTTTGGAGACTAGTTTTGGAAACAGAAAATGATTCAGAACTCTTACCTCTTGAGAGGAGTCTTCAAAATTTAGATTATAGTTTCAGAACACAAGGATATCTAATTTCCTAGAAACTATTTCTTTTGATTGAGGGTTCTATTATCTAAAAACAAATATTTATATTATTTTTTTGAGACAGCTTCGTCAAACACAACAAAAGGTCAATGGAGATACTCTACAATTTTATTTCCTACCAATCCTACAAACTACGCAAATCTACAAAAGGAGAAGGGGTTACCTTCTCAATTAAAGAATTTCTTCAGGATCAGGCCATTGGCGGGGAGAGAATCTCTCAACCCTGATAAGTTTTGCAATATAAAAGTTGAATGGCCTATCTTTTCACAGATCTGAAATGGTCCAAGCCACATTTTCTGAAATTTGGTATGCTTACCTTTATCTTCATGGGCCTTGTCCCATTTGAGAACTAAGTCACCAACTTGAAGTTGTTTAGAACCAGATGATGCTGAGTCGAAGGATGCTTTGATGATTTGTTGATGTTTGGCGTGAGTGATTCTGGCTTTTTCCCTCTCTTCTTCTAATTTGAGAATTTGGTCATGTCTAAGTTGGATAGAAGAAGACAGAGTCTCTTGAATGAACTGCACTAGGGCTAAAGATGGGAGAAAAAGATTTGTAGGCAACACGGCTTCTTTTCCATATACCAAATTGAAAGGAGAGGTCCCTATAGAAGTCTTTTGTGTTATTCTATCAGCCCATAATGCAAAGACCAAAGATTTATGCCAGTTTCTATGATTCTGTTCAACAGTTCGCTTAATGATTTTGATGAGATTCTTATTAGTAGATTCGGCTAAACCGTTCCCGTGGGGATAATAATTGGAAGAATATTTCAGTCTAAACCCCCTTTTAATAGCAAAATCATATATAGCGTTTCCTGAGAAATAAGAAGCATTATCAAAAACAAGAGCGTTTGGAACACCAAACCTGGTAATGATGAACTGGTCAATGAACTCGATGATTGCCTCTGCATTTGCTGCCTTCAAAGGAATAGCCTCTACCCATTTAGTAAAATAATCAGTAGCGGTAAGGATATACCTATGTTGTTTGGAAGATGGTGGAGTAATTTCGCCGATGATATCTAATCCCCATTGTTCGAATGGCTGTTCAATGTTGACAGGTTGCAGAGGGAAAGCTGATTTTCGTTGTCTTCCACCAGATGTTTGGCAATTAAGGCATTTTCTTACGTGCTCATGGCAATCTCTAAATAGAGTAGGCCAATAATATCCAGCATGAATAATCTTATGAGCTGTTGTGTCAGCTCCAAAATGTCCCCCAGCTGGTCCATCATGTAGCTCCTGCAAAACCTTTTGGGTTTCAGGTTTCTCAAGACATCTTAGCAGGATAGAATCATAATTTTGTTTAAACAACAGATCATCAATGAGAGTGAAATTCTTAGCTTTTAACCTAAAGGCCCTTTTATTTTTGTAAGATAAATTTGGAGGAGCATAACCGTTCTTCAAATAAAATATCAAATCAGCATATTGAGATTCAGAATCAGTGAGACTTATCTGATTGATGGATTTAATCTGATCTTCATCGCTTGATTCGTGAATGTTTGATGCTCCTGCCAACATCCTGCAAAAACCTTGGCCCCGAACAATCTTTGCTGGCTTTATTTCTAAATCATACTCTTGAAGCGCTGTAACCCAATTGGCTCTCTTTTCACCCAATTCTTTCTGAATTAGTAGTTGTCTTACCGCTGGGAAAGGAACTACCACTTTCGTGTGGGTTTTCAAAAGGAAGGGTCTATAATGTTTGACTGCTTTGAACACAGCAAAGGCTTGTTTCTCCACATCAGAATAATTCAATTCGGCACCTTGAAGATTTGAACTGAAAAATGATATGGGTGCTTCTAGGTTGTTATCATTTAGTTGTGTGAGTACTGCAGCATATGAAGTGTTGGATGCGATAGTATATAGTGTAAAATGATTAGAAAAATTTGGAGTATTCAAGGCTGGGGCATTGATTATTGACTGTTTGATAACATCAAAAGCTTGCTTTTCTTCTGATCCCCATTTGAAAACTGAATTCTTCTTGATCATTATCTGAAGTGGTAATACAATCTGTGAAAAATCTGGAACAAATCGTTTGACAAAATTAATCTGACCTAAAAATGACTGCATTGATTTTTTGTTATGTGGGAAAGGGATTTCAGAAATTTCATTAATCCGATCAGGATCAATATAAATACCATCTTTGGATACTATAAACCCTAAGAGTTTTCCTTGATCTAGAGCAAAGAATGACTTTTTTGGGTTTAGAGAAATACCATATCTTTTGCATCGCTGAAAGATCTGATTTAAGTCGTGCAAATGATTATCTCTCTTTTTAGAATATACAGTAATATCGTCTAGATAGACGACTACTGATCAATTAATTAACCCTCTGAAGGCCATATCCATAGCTCTCTGAAATGTCGCTCCGGCATTTATAAGACCAAAAGGCATTTTCTGATATGCGTAGGTTCCCCATTTTGTTCTGAATGTAGTTTTGAGCTGGTCCTCAGGATGTACCAGAACTTGATTGTACCCTGAAAAACCGTCTAGAAAAGACATCAATTCAGAACCTGCCACTGATTGGAGAATTTGCTCCATAGTAGGCAATGGGAAGTTGTCTTTTAAGCTCGCTTTGTTCAAATTCCTGAAATCAATACAAATTCGAATGTCGCCATTTTTCTTTCTGACTGGCACCATATTAGAGACCCAGTTTGAATGTCAGACCGGAAAAATAATTTTGGCTTTCAAGAGCTTATTAAGCTCCGACTTAATCTGGCTCTCCAAATTTGGGTGTATTTTTCTTAATTTTTGCTGAATCGGTTTCTGATCAGGAAGCATAGGAATGGTATGCTGGATAATAGATGTATCATATGTCTTTAAGTCATCATATTTCCATGCAAAAACCTGTTTGTTCTTTCTTAACAATTTAATAAATGCTTCCTTTTCCTTCTGAGATAGACCTGTTCCTAAATTGATGTTTTGAGGAGACTCATTTGTTCCTAGATTTATCAATTCAAACCTAAGGGTAGAACTCTGAAGCTTTGTATTAATTACAGGTTTAAACCTGTCTTTGATATCATAAAGATCTTCTAGTTTTACTACTGGCTTAGGGATCGAGTTTTCTTTGAGCACTTCTTTCATCTGGGAATCATGATCATCTTCCTCAATAACTTGCTTATCATAAGAATTCTCAGAAGTTAAAAATTGCAAAATATCATCATCATGATTAAATACTCTCCAATTAGTGACATTGTCAGGAATTGAGGGTCTGAAAAGTAATTCTACAGAAAATCTATCAAGGCTGTAGTCTTCAGAAGGTAGAAGCTTTGAAGCTACATTGGCTAGTAAAACTGCGGCTGAATTTTGAGATCGAGGTATAGAAGAAATGTTGAATGCCAAAAAGTGTGAGGTAAGCTCTTGAACGAGCGATTGGTAATGTTTAAGGTGAGTCGAAAGGCAATGAATTGCATTTCTAACCTGTTTGACAATGATTTCCGAATCGTCGAATACCTTTAGATATCGCACCTCCAGGCCTATTGCTTTGTATAATCCTTGGATTAAAGCCTCATATTTGGCTGTATTATTAGTGCACTCAAACTCTAACCTACAAGACAACATTGTCTTTTCTCCTTGCGGATTAACCAATATACATCCAGCTCCTGAACCTTCAGGGGACTTAGAGCCATCAAAATACAGAGACCAAAATAAAGGAATATTAACAAAAGTATCTACATTTTCCTCAGCATCATTAAAACATCTGGACCTATCAGTTTGTGAAAAATTTTCTATTTGAGATGTAAAATGATTGACTGAAAAAGGAGATGGTTGGGCAACAAAGTTGCCAAAGAATGATTCTGCCGAATAATTCCCCAAAATGTTGTTGTTGAATGCCACAGGTTGGTTTTCTTGCTCGAATTCAGTAACTATGTCGGTCATATGTTTCTCACGATCGATCCTTATCTGATTTGTCTTTCCCTTGTAGGGAAGCCACATATGTGACCAATCTGTGGAAATATACCCATGTAGTTTTTCGGACCAATCTCTGCTTAAAATCAAACCATAAAATTCAGGTATGTCAGCGATTAGGATGTCAATCCTTTGAACAATTCTGGGGTCGGCTGACAACCTGATGGTTACAGAATTAATTTCTCCCACAACCTGCACTTTAGTTCTATCCAACTGTACAATATGAATGGCAGACTTCTGGGGTTCAATGTTCAGCTTAGAGCAAACTGAAGCTGGCATTATATTAGATGAGGCCCCTGAATCTATTAAACAGTTGTGTAGGTTTCTATTATAAATCTCATAAGTGAGCAGGAAGGGTAGAGTGTGAGAATTTGATTTATCTCCGATTAAGACTGAATCAGTAATTTCAACCATACCTGCGGGAGGCTGGCCTTGATCGTTGGCAGCTCTTGTACTGGGAAGGGGAGTAGAGGGAACATCATTTAATTCTCTGAGAAGTAGCTTTTGTTGATGTTTCAGTTTACTAAGTTCAAACATGGTTATATTTGCCTTGGTTTTCTTCATATCATCAATAATGTTATATTCCATTGAATCAGATACCACTAGAGTCCTGGATGTTGAAGGAGAACTAGAAGTTGAAGGCTGGTTTTGAGGAACTACCACAGGTGACTTTTTTGGGGGAACTTTTTCCTTTGCTGTAGTAGCGCCTGCGCTTCTCTTCTTAGAAGTTGCCTGGGGGGGTTCAGGAGTGCTTTTACTTCTTGTAGTAACCGGAAAGGCTTCTTCTTCATTCTCCATATCAGAGTTTGGGAGTATAAAATCCCACATTCCGTGGCATTCAGCTACTTCTTCTTCATCATCGGTCTCTGAAGGTGTTTCCTCTTCCTCTTCTTCTTGGTCCGAATCAGCGTTAGATATAACATTAGGCGGTTTTGATTCGGTTTTCTTAAAAGTCCTAAATGGTCTTTTGCTTGAAGTTTCGGCCACCTGCTTTTTAATCTCAACCATTTCATTAGACAATGTTTTAAGGACCTTTTGTAAACCTTCCATGTCATATGGGTCCTTCGGGGTTTTCTTCTTGGAATCTTCTTTAAACGAGACTTTTTTAGCTTTTCTATCTTCTAGAGCAGCTTTCTTTTCAAGAGCATTGATGCGCTTTTCAACGGCAAGTGCTTCTTTCATATTTTCAGCTAAGGTAGGTTTGCCAGCCCTGTCTACAAAGATAGCTATGTTGGCAGGTAGGGCAGTGATGTACCATTCGCTTCGGATTTGCTCACTTGGTTTAGAAGCGGTAGGGATTTTATTCAATAGTTTATTAAATCTGGCATTAAACTCCTTTATTGGTTCCCTGTGCTCTATTCTCAAATTGGAGAGGTCATTTATTAAAGTTGCTAAGGACCTATCATCTCCATATTTGGTGAGAAACTGCTCTTGGCATGTATTCCAACTGGTAATCGAACCAGAGGGTAAGGAAAAATACCAGGATCTTGCTGATCCTTGTAAAGTGTAAGGGAAAAGTCTTACTACGACATCTTGCTCTGTCACTCCTTTTAGGTTAACTGCTAACATGTAGTTGTTGATGTGTTCTTCAGCCTGGATTCCATCATCTGGATTGAATTTAGGCAGCCATTTTTCGGGGTCATTGGGTAGATCATGCAATGGTCCAGGCATGTTGACTGCTCCTGGCCTAGTCCATGGATCTGCCATTATAATGGCGACAGTGGTTGGGACTACTGCTAGGATTCCGGATGTGTTGGAAAGGGTTGAAGATGAGGAGTGAATAGATTGGGATATTGAGGTTTCTGTTCCCTGGTGAACAACAATATGTAATGGAGGAGTGGGTGGTTGACTTTGCAGATGAGGAGATGAAATGGAGGATGTGGAAGAAAAATCCCCAGTATCAGATCCTTTAGTATTTTTATTTGGCTTTTTCCTTTTGGGTAAAGGAAACTCAGTGGGTTCAATACCAAGTTTTTCGCTCTGAAGTCTGGTAAGAGGATGTGTGAGGTTGAACTGCGAAGTCGCACTGCTTTCTGATATCTCAGATTTCTGTGGTGAGATCGAGAAGCTCTGAAGTTTATGGATTAGAGACTGGACTTCAGGAGATTCAAGACTTAGCTGTTCTGGGATATGATGGGATTGAGCAGTGGTGGTAGATTCCTCTTCTTCTTGGTTATGGGCTGGAGAACCAGCATGTAATTGAGAAGAACGAGGAGATTTGGAGGGAGAATTACTCTTAGAATGACTTGCCGATTTAGGTCGGCTTGCCATTCACAGTTAAGGCCCTCCTTCTAGCGCCAATTTTGTTGAGGCCTCGAAAATCACTGCCACAACAAAGGGGATACCACCCGGTCCGGACCTTAATGCAGCTCCTTTTCCGTTTGGAATAGTGGTTCCGACTGGGGATAATGGGACCAGTTTCCCAAGAAGTATAAGTGAATGGGATGGATGAATGACTTATGAGATAAGATGGTAATGAACGGACAGCTAAACCATAAACAAAATGTAATAACTATAATCGGATCCCGGGACTTATCACTTGGCAAAGCGTAGCGTTTGATGATCTGTGCTTTAAGGCAGGCATATAAATGACTCTAACACTTTAAGCATAGACGTTTAAACTATTTAAACATTGCTCTGCATAATTAGTTATGCAGAGCGATTAGAGCGAATTACTACACTTAATCATTCATATCATTGATACATACATGGGTGAAAGAGATAAAAAATCATCAAAACATTCAATAGTGAAACGAAATGAAGATTTGTTGTTATATCGCATACATGCATTCAACAATAGCAAAGATAATAACACAGCAATTCATATAATAAGAAAGAACACAAATACAGATAATAGTACCATGTAAGCTGATCGATCAATCCAGTACATCAATCACTATGTCGCAGTCCTTCCTTCAAATAAGAAAGCATTCCAAACAACAGACCGTCGTGCGCAATTGTGTAAAACAGCCTTCTAATCAAAATTCAGAACCGTTGGTCGAGTTTCACAAAAGAATATAGACTGAAGCACAATAGTGCAAACTTCAGCCTTTTAAGTCTGTTACAAAATTTTACGACCCTTTCCAAAACAATGAAAGGGTCTATAAATACTATACTAATCTAAATATCTAAACAATTGAAAAGCTATTAAATTGGCATCAATAAATGTTTGTTCCATCTTTCTTGGCAATTTGGCAGTTGGTGGCAATGCTTCATTCGGTGGGTTCTTTGCCTTTACTCCTTAGCTGACATATCGCCAGCATTGGCTCTACTTCTGGTGGAGTATTGAGACGCGAAGTTAGCTGGGCATCATATGTAGCATCTTGAATGTCGGGGATCAAGCATCCAAGGGCATCTGTTAAACACTTGAGAGCAGACCTTTGAGTATGTGGCTTGATTAGAAAGAGCCAATATGCATCAGAGGTTAAAGTATTTACTCCGGTAATTAACTTCCTCTGTTCCTCCAAGTCAAGATAACTTGATTCTTCAAGCATACCTGCTGTTGTTATGCTTCCAGGTGTGCACTTGGAGATCATGTTCGCCAAATAAAGTGTATCATTGACTAGGCCGATCATATTGCTGGCAATTATTTTACACCTGGAAGCTGCCCTTTCTGCTTTCATTACCTGAGTGTTCCATTCCGTGAAGAGGATGTCTTTGTACGCTTCATGGATTCGGGACAAATTCGCCGCTTTCCCTTCGTCAGTATCTTGCCACTCAATATAATCGGATATGGCTTCTTCGGCCTGATCTAGCTCATTCCTGGACTTCTCTATTTGCTCACACACTGTTGTAGATATTTCGCATAATTGCTCAGCCTTAGCAAGTTTTTGACATAAAAGTCTGATCTGAGACAGTAATGTGCCATTTATTTGAGTTGCCTCTGCTTTGAAGACTTTCACATTCTGTGTGCTCTTGATACCTTCGAGCTGTGTTGATAGTTGAGCTATTCGCTCATCTTTCGATTTCATCATCAGCTCATTTGATGCTTTCAACTGTGACAATGCCTCCGACAATTCTTTTGCCTTCTGAGTTTCACTTTGGTCTATCCTTTGTCTTTCAATTTGCAGTTGCTGGGTTAACAAATTGTTTTCTTGCTGTTGAGCCAGCAACTGCTCTTCCACCTGTGCTGCTTTGTTTTTTGCTTCAATTACCTCTGCCTGTAATGCATATATTTCATGGTCCTTAGTCTTCAACAGAAGACTTACCTCCGATGCTTTGTCGATAGTTGTTGCAGAATAAGCTCCCGCGAATTGCGACAGCTTTGTTAGATCATCGGAGGGATCCAAATCCTCCTTCCAGACCATATTGCCCATGACTGTTTGCTCAGGAAAGATAGAAGGTTGATCAAGCCTTCGTCTTTTCTTAGAGCGCTTGATAACGGCTCTATGCTTTGGGCTGTAGAAAATATCCAGGGGAGGAATTTCTTCCACCTGGAGAATAATTTGATCGGAAGGGTCCTTATTGATTACCTCGACATCCTGTGAAATGGGTGGGCCGCTGGTTCCTCCCAGAACCTGAGAAGAAGTGGTATCGGGCGCATCGCTTGTTTTAGAGGAGCCTTTGTCTTTGGAGCCTTCTTTACCACTGATAATGGAATCGAATTGGTTCCATTGTTTAATCAATTCAGGATCGGTGGAGGTTTGCTTATGTTGCTCTGTATGGGCTTTGCTCCGTTCTTTTTCTTGTTCTAGCTTCTGCTGTTCTTCAAGTGATTTTCGCTGTTGCTCCTCCAATTCCTTTTTCTGCCTATCTGCTAGTTCTTTCTTCAGTTTTTCTTCTTCCTTCTTCTTCCTCTGCTCTTCTTCCTTCTTTGCCTTTTGCTGCCTTTCTATCTGCTCCTTTTTCTGCCTCTCTGCTTGCTCTTTTCTCTGCTTCTCAGCCTGTAGCTTTTTCTGCCTTTCCTCCTGTTGTTTATCCTATTCTTTAGTTGTAACAGGAGGTGCATGTATTTGTTGCCGACCAGGCTTGCTTGAGGAAGACGCTGGGGTTGTGGATAATAACTCTAGGGGCAGAGTTTGCAACCTCTGCTCCCTAAGTTTATTAAACTCAGTTAACGCCTCATCATTGTATTTCATTATTGCAAGCTGTTTGGCTTGGCTGATTGTCTCGGTACCTACGAACAGGTCATCAAACATATCCTCTTGATGATCAACTTTCGTCAATTTTGCTTGTTCTAGGGCAGTGTAGGCAGTTTTCTTTGGATCATAGAGTCTGCTTGGGAGAGTGGCCAGGGATAAAGCTTGGAGTTTTGTCGCTTCCTTTTCTGCATGCTTGTAATTAAGCAAAGTAAAAACCCCAATTCTTAAAGGAAAAGGGGCCCAACCTTTCTTCTTCTCCTCTTTGAGAGTTTGTGTGACACTCTCAGCCATAATCTGGTAGCAGATTTCCCGGGCTAACAGCTTGTTTGGGATATATAAAGGGAGGACATGTGGCCTAGCCTTACTCCCAAAAACTCTGATATAGGTGAAATACTCTTCCCTGAACCAACTCGCTATGGCTGGTAAGTCAAAAGAAGCTTCATAGGAAATTCTGGGAATGGGTTTGTCATAGATAGAATAGTAAATGGGCACCATGAAACCATTACAAATTTGGTACAAATGATCCTTGTAATAGGACTTCCACAATTTCTGATGGTATAAATGAATGGGTGTTGGATCTTGGGTGGTCCATCTCCAACCGAGGACAGGAAACTTAGAATTAAAACACAGGGTATCCATAATGTAAGCGGTATAATAAAATGGCGGGATTTTCCTTTCGGTGACTTTAGTTTTGTGTCTAAATTCACGAACAGCTACGACCAACTTATCAGAAAGAATAGTGGCCCAATCCATAATTGTACTATTCATAGCCGCTTCCATTAAGGGAACCATGTCAATCTCAATATTAACGGAGTCATGTAATCTCCACAATCTACACATCATAATCCCCACATAGCAATAGGGAGAAGCCAAAGAAACCTTGGAGTACTTACCCGAACTTTCATGCTTGTGCTTGGCTGGGTTTTGCCTCAAATCTCGGAGGGGTTCGGATGGTGATTCATTTTCTTTTGCGAATTTCTCCACGAAGGCTCTGTTGTAGACTAACTCCGGTTCAAGCAGATGATACATTCGCCTTAGGTCATCAGGCTTGAATGACCCGAAAATCCTTCCGTCCCTTGTATGGAAAGTTCTATCAGTGATAGGGATTTCTTCAATTGCCCAGCGCACCACATCTGTGTAAGGGAGCACCTGCTCTCTGACCTCTATTCTGTGTAAAAAGGAGTCGGCCAAGTCTTTGAGCGTTGCATCAGACTTCCTTAGTACATCAACACTAGCCGTTCTCATTGTCACTTGTGGTTGCTCGGCCTCCAACAGATTATATGTGCCCTGCCATGTGGTCCTAGCAAGACCAGCGCACGTAGTGTCCGAGATTAGGCCTTTCTTCGAAATTGTAGCAGCTTGACCTGCAACAGGTGTTGTAGTGGAACCAGAGCTCCTCTTATTTTTCTTCCCCATCATATTCAGGCTTTTCTCCACAAACAAACTCTACACAAATGCAAGAGAAATCGTAACACGAGAAATAGTGAAGACAAAGCATAATGTGAAAGATATATATCACTTGAAGCGTGGCGATATTAATTTTCAAGAAATGGCTGCGGATCCAATCACTAGTAAGAGATCGCATATGCATTAATGGTGTTTTTAAGGCCTGCTACTCATTAAATGACCATTACACTGTTATTCGGTTGAATGACCTCCTAACGCGTGCAACAGATATGATAATGCCTTAGACGCAAGTATTCGTTTAAACGAAGGGGCAAAGTTATTAAATACGCATGCATTACCTTGTCCCTGCTTTAACGGCATCTTGAAATCTGCGCTTTATCAACCGGATTTAAATATAACTTTTAAGCTTAAAGCAATCGTTTTTTTTTTAAAATGCCGATTACCGATGAACAATGTCGCATCGCATGGGGGGAGAGTGTTACATTATCATTTGAAAGTAGCCCTGGCGAACGCCGATTGCGATATCGCATCGGGGAAAGACGTGAGTGCCTTATGGGAGTGCATAGGATACTGCCGACGGCCGATAGCGATATCACATCGGGTCGGGGTTTAAAACTTAAAGCATTTTCCCACAAGAGGCAGTGCCGATAGCCGATCGCCGATATCGCGTCGCATCGGGGTATAAGATATGTGCTCTTTTTTTATGTATGCATTGAATACCGCTGATCGCCGATAGCGATATCGCATCAGCAAAGGCCAAAGTGCCGTTTAAGTGCGTCTCTCTTGTCATTGCGATATGCGATCTTGCGATCGCTTTATCGCAATAACAAAAGATTGTTTTATTTTGGAAACATTGTTATTCGAAAAAGGCTTCAATTTACATACTCATTTGATTATCATACCTTTTTCGAACTAATTCATTAATACCAATTAATTTTTTAAAAGGGACCCATTTCATATGTTGATTATTTGTAAATACAGATGATATGAAATGGGGGGTTGTTGTAGGGCACAACAAGCCCTTCTTCCTTCTTGTCCTTCCTAGACTGAGATATCAATAGCTTTCCCCTCACCTCTGCAAACTTAGAAAATAGTCAGTCTGCAAAAAAGCATACATGAATCAGACAATCAATCTTTGACTGCCCAAACACCTTTGAGACAAGCAATCTTTGCTCTGTCAATCAAGCATTCTGAGCTGATACCACTTGCTCTAACATACCCATCTTTAATATCACCTTCTTGAAGGTGAGGTTAACCAATCGAAAGCTCTGATACCACCTGATCTGAAAATGGGGCTAATAAGGCTTCTTGTCAAGCTTACAAGAACCTCTCCCACTTCCAAAGCTTAAATATTTCCCAAGTCTTTATGATTAACCAATGCGGAATTAATAATGTGCTTGAAAATAAGGTGTATGCTGGTGTTTATTTTTGACTATTTATGTGCTTTAAAATTTTATTGTTTATGCTGATATAACATGCATATAATAGTAAAATAGTGCAGCAAATAACAAACACATAGGATAGTAATTTAATTATGAGTTCACCTAAAACTCTTGGGCTACGTCTCCATGAGCTCTAGTCAACTCGACTAGGCTCTCTAGGATTATGGCAGGGTCCTTTTATAAGCTCCATGGTCAACTCCATTGTATTACATAGAAACAGTGGGCTTAAAACACCATCTCATCCCTGCCTTTGAAGCTCTTAGGCTTTCTAGCTCTAGCTCTCACTCTGGCTCTCGGCTATGGCTCTGGGTCTGGGTCTGGGCTCTGGCTCTAGCTCTTGCACTTGGCTATGGCTCTAGCTCTGGCTCTGGCTCTGGCTCTTCGGCCTTGGCCTCTCTGAGCTCTCTCTTAGCCTCTGCGTGCACCAATGGATCGCTTCACCTCCAAGTGACTCCCTCAGCTGCTCTGCACATTAGCTTTTTCTCTCTTTGCTCCCTTACTTCTTCCTGCTCTTAATTGAGCTCTCTGCCTCCTTTGAGGTTCTTTTCTGGCTTTTCGGCTACCCCAGCCGTTTCTCTGTGTATCATCATCTCTTTGTGCCTCTACGGCTTCCCTGCTCCTTGTCAGCTAGAATGGCCATCTGGCTCTATGGCTCTGTGGCTTCAAAATGCATCATTACCTGTAAAAGTGCTCGCTTTTAGTGTGGCATGAGGATCTAGGGCAATTACAGAGGTTTCGGGGCTTTATCTTAGGCAAGAAACGCGAAAACGAAGAAAATTTATTTAAACAGAGATTTATGGAAAATACACTAACGGAAGTGAAATCCGGACGTGAAATTCCATTCAATCGCCCCTAAATTCCCTATTATGTTTGCCATTAAGCAGCATATCGTATCATGTAGGCATATTGGGAAAAATCCCAATTATACGGGAAATAGATTAAAAAACCCGTCAAAGCGCTTTTTATCAGACTTCAAAATTTATCGCATCCGCCCTATAATCACATTGGGTCTGCCTTTGGCCACTATCGTAAACCCCACCATTGATCTATGGGATCCCTGATCCAATGGTCAATATGCGATTTCAAGTGGCTTAAGGGTACAAAGGTTACCTGCCCGAAAAGGTGGTTTTCCTCTCTCCTTTCGCAACCACGTGTCGTTCATTGTATGGGATTGGGCAGAGCCAAACCAATACCATTTACCGCTCGAGGCCCGCCCGAAATCCCACTTACAGAACTCAAATTTTATAAATCGCGCATGTATTTCCTCTTCGGGTCCGGCTTTATCGCTTTGGGCATCTTTCCCTTTTATTTCGGTTTTTACACTAAAATGTGCTTATACACAGGAAAAGCCCTTTATGGTAGAACTCAAATGTTATAACATTGCGCTTATAAATCCATCGGGTCCGGCATGTTATCACCCCTTTATATCATTGCGACGTGAAGTTGTGATGCGATATATCACAATCACAAGTCGCATTGGCCCGGAGCTCCGTCCCTTGTCTCATGCCATTGCTAATGTCGATCTGCAGATATCGGCGATCGGAATATCGCATCAGCCCAAGTTCCTTACCTTATGTCATGTGCATGTTCCTGCCTCCGACCCGATATTTCAAGGATCAATAATTGAGGTCTCTTCCGCCTCCACTTAAGTCCACCTCTTGGACCATCTCTGATGCAATTTCCCTTTACAAGGGTTTTTTGCCATTTTTAGGGAATTTTGCCTCTTTTTCCAAAGAACAAAGGGCATCTTCTTTCTGCGGTAACTTCTGCATCCTAAGTCCATTTTTTCCCATTCAAGTTGCAGTGGATTGAGAATGAAAATATCTCTGTCATGGGGTTATTTCCAAGAACTTCCTTGGACTTTCATTTTCCTCTGAGAGGAACACTTAGACTTAAAAGTCTATCCAAAATCCATGCTTGGATCACGCCTTCCCACTAAAGAACTATTGGTATCCAAAAGACTGATATACTAATGTGAACAGTAAATGAGATTAATAGCACCCTCTCCTTTCAGCCTCCATACACTTGCCTTGCATAGTGCCTCTGAACCAAAGCTGTTGACCACTCTCCTTCCTAGATGGGCTGGTCCTCCTGGGAAGAACTTCCTTCCTCCTTGCCTTCTTGCAAAACTCCTTCTTAAATGGTCATAGAAGGTAGTTTGAACTTTTCTTCCTTGATCATTGATCCAAGGTTGCTCAAACAAATGTGAAGTACATCTACTCCACAAAACTTCCATTTGTACCTGTTTGAAAATTTATCAACAACAACTGTTAACAACAACAGAAATACAAACAACAACTGGATGGTCTAACCTCCTGCTTCAACAAAAGAAACAGATTTCACATCTTGTGAACACCTCGATGTCTTTCATCTACATACAAATGATGGACTAGATAACAAACCCACAAAACATGCCTTTAAACAAATGACCCTTCAAGTCAAGCATGTAGAAAAATACCATTAGCACTCTTTTTCAAAAGATGAAACACTTCATGATTATCTCCATCTTGGAGACCAAGTTAACTTCTCCCAAGTCTACATTGCATCACATGCATGTCAATGCAATCAACCCTGCAAGTTGATTACACATACTTGTTCAAAAAGAAGGAAATCATCGACATCCCTGTGTTCATACACAACAATCTCATGCATGCATTTCATCCTTCAACTTTCACAACTGTACTTTCGAAGCTGAAATGAAATATAATGTTGCAGCAACAAAGTGAGTCTCCTATTCAACTTCTCCATTCACCTTCTTGGTAAAATCCCACAACTTGCATTCCATTAACAAAGAAATGAAAATAGATGCATCAATAGACATGCAATCTTAATTGGATAAGAACAACCATTTCTCACCAATCCCTTTCAAAGGTACTACCTTTGTCTTCACATCAGCATCAACATGTAAATCATCCTAAAACACATCAATCATGGAATCTTCCTTTCCATTTCTGCCATCTTCTCTTTCCACTTTCTTCAACTTTTGTGGAAGCATTGCTAGATTCAGAGTCCAACACTTTTCAGCAACAAGCCCTTGCTTATGGTAGTAAGTGCACTGCATGTGCATCCTCTTTACAGCATGATTTTCCTTGTCCAATGGAACTTTGGCTTCTTGCTTCCTTTCCTTCAAAATTTTCTTGTATGTGTCCATTCTCTTCCAACATCTAGAAACATTATGGTTATCCAAACCACAAAAGGAACATGCAACTCTTTTCCCATATCTATGTGGAAATTTATTATGATTTACAAAATCAAAAGGAAGATGATTAGAACCAGATTTACACCTTTCTCTTTCACATTTATTGCCTTCATGAGGAGGTGAATCAAATGAAGAAGTGGCTCCCTTTGGAACACCATCAACATCTTCAAGGTTGTTAGAATTTCCAGAACTCTCTGGTTCAAGTGCGTGCTTCTGAACACCTGCATCCTGCAAATGATGTTTCAAGCTATTGCATTCCTGTTGAATACAATCTTCACACTCTTGAGGTGGAAGACCTACAATGCAACTCCTTCTTGGAGCTATTTCAATGGTCTTCATGGCGGCTTTGGAACTTTCTCCATAGGCTTGTCCATAGCCAAGACCCAAATACTTAGGCCTTTCCTCAATCATTATTGGCTCTACAATACCTTGTGGATGTCTACCCAAGCCTTTTCCCTCATAGCCCATCTTGGACATTAGCTTGGAACATATTCCTTTGGTATATTTTTCAAAAGAACCAATACAAGCATTCTTAGAGGAAATTGAAGACAAATTGGAATTATTTACCTCTCCTTCAACTTGATACTTGACCAAGGCTTCTTGTGCAACAAAGAGCTGTGCCTCCAACTCATGCATCCTTTCTAGCTTCATATTTGAAATATGAAGTTGCCTCTCCATTTCTTGCAATTTGTGAGAAAGAAACTGCTTCTCTTCCTCCATGGAATTCAACTACTCTCTAAGTATGTTGCTCTTCCTTCCCTCCTCACAGATTTCTCTCACCTTGTCCATCATAATGAACAAGTATTGCTTCGTGTCTTCATCAAAGAGTCTTGTGATGCAAGAAGAGTTTGAGGACTCACTTGTAGAGGTTGTCATTATACCAATGAACAAAAGAACTTCAAACAAGATTACTAAAGAGCTTATCTGAGCAACCTTTTGCAACAAATCATTTGTGCTTTAAGGACTGCCTTGAGGTCCTTTGGGATAGAAGAATGCCTTCAGCCCTTCTTCCTTCTTGTCCTTCCTAGACTAAGCTATCAATAGCTTTCCCTTCACCTCTGCAAACTTAGAAAATAGTCAGTCTGCAAACATGCATACATCAATCAGACAATCAATCCTTGACTGCCCAAGCACCTTTCAAACAAGCAATCTTTGCTCTGTCAATCAAGCATTTTGAGCTGATACCACTTGCTCTAGTATTCCCAACTTTAATATCATCATCTTAGAGGTGAGGTTAACCAATCAAAAGCTCTGATACCACCTCATCCACAAATGGGGCTAAGAAGGCTTCTTGTCAAGCTTACAAGAACCTCTCTCACTTCCAAAGCTTAAATATTTCCCAAGTCTTTATGATTAACCAATGTAGAATTAATAATGTGCTTGAAAATAAGGTGTATGCCGGTGTTTATTTTTTACTATTTATGCACTTTAAAATTCTGTTGTATATGCTAATATAACATGCATATAATAGTAAAACAGTGCAGCAAATAACAAACACATAAGACAACAATTTAATTAGGAGTTCACCAAAAACTCTTGGGCTACGTCTCTGTGAGCTCTAGTCAACTCAACTAAGCTCTGGCTCTCACTTTGGCTCTCGGCTCTGGCTCTAGCTCTAGCTCTAGCTCTTGGCTCTACCTCGTGTCTCTGGCTCTTGGCTCTGGCTCTGGTCTGGCTCTTCAGCTCTGGCTTCTCTGAGCTCTCTCATGGCCTTTGCATGCACCAATGGATCACTTGACCTCCAAGTGACTCGCTCAGCTACTCTGGACATTAGCTTTTGCTCTCTCTGCTCCCTTGCTTCTGCCTGCTCTCAATAAATCTCTCTGCCTCCTTTGAGGTACTTTTCCGGTGTTTTGGCTACCCTAGCCATTTCTCTGCATATCATCATTTCTCTGTGCCTTTGTGGCTTCCCTGCTCCTTGTCAGTTCAACTGGCCATCTAGCTCTATGGCATCAAAATGAATCATTTCCTGTAAAAATGCTCGCTTGTAGTGTGGCATGAGTATCTGGAGCGGTTATAGAGGTTTCGGGGCCTTCTCTTAGGCAAAAAACTTGAAAACGGAGAAAATTTCATTACACAGAGATTTCTTGAAAGTACACTATCAGACGTGAAATTCCATTTAATCTCCACTAAATTCCCTATTGGGTCCTCCATTAGGCAGCATATTGCATCGCATAGTGTTATTGGGAAAAATCCAAATTATATAGGAAATACATTGAAAAACCCGTCAAAGCACATTCTATCGGACTTCAAAATTTATCGCATCCGCCCTATAATCACATCAGGTCTGCCTTTGGCTGCTATTGCAATCCCAACCATTGATCTACGGGATCCCCGGTCTAATGGTCAATATGTGATTTCTGGTGGCTTAAGGGTACGAAGGTTACCCACCTGAGAAGGTGGTTTTCCTGTCTCCTCAAACAGCCATGCATCATTCATTGTATGGGATCGAGAAGAGCCGGCCCAATACCATTTACCACTCAAGGCCCGCCCGAAATCCCACTTACGGAACTCAAATTTTATAAATCACACCTGTAATTCCCCTTTGGGTCCGGCTTTATCGCTTTGGGTGTCTTTCCCTTGTATTTTGGTTTTGACACTGAAATGTGCTTATACACAGGAAAGTCATTTTATGGCAGAACTGAAATGTTATAATGTTGTGCTTATAAATCCTTTGGGTTTGGCATGTTATCGCCCCTTTATATCACTGCAACGCGACATTGCGATGCAATATATCGTAAATGTAAGTCGCATTGGCCCGGGGGTCCATCCCTTGTCTCATGCCATCGCCGATGTCAATCCGCTGATATCGGCGATTGTAATATCGCATCGGCCCAGGGTCCTTACCTTATGTCATATGCATGTGCTTGCCTCTGACCCAATATGTCAAGGATCGACAATCAGGGTCTCTTCTGCCTATGCTTAAGTCTACATCTTGGACCATCTTTGATGCAATTTCCCTTTATAAGTGTTTTTTGCCATTTTTAGGGGATTTTGCCTCTTTTTCCAAAGAAAAAAGGGCATCTTATTTCTATGATAACTTCTACATCCTAAGTCCCTTTTTGCCCCTTCAAGTTGTAGTAGATTCAGAATGAAAAGATCTCTGCCATGGGGCTATTTCTGGGAACTTCCTTGGACTTTCATTTTCCTCTGTGAGGAACACTTAGACTTAGAAGTCTTTCCAAAATTCATTTTTGGATCAGATATAGTCTTAACATCTGAGGAAGCAATTTTAGAAGCAATTATGGGTGTTGATATACCATGGGATGATCTACATCATCATTCATATTTCCTCCCTCATTTGGAAGAAATTGAGCCAAGTTTGTCCAGTCCTTCTACTAGTGATGTTCATATCATTTTAAACCCTTTGGCCCAAATACTGTTTTCTGCCGAAGGTAACATGTCTATTATCTCACAAACTGTACCAGTGAACATCTCTAGGAGTCCTAACATAATAAAAAATGTCTTCATTGGAGCTGACTATTCCCCTAAAGAAATTCAAACTTATATCAATCTCTTCAAATAGTTTCGTGATGTGTTCGCTTGGTCTTATGAGGAAATTCCTGGAATAGATCCATCTATTGTCCAGCATGAGATCAAGACATATGAAAATGCTAAACCTATTCATCAAAAACTTCGATCGATTAATCCTAGAAAAGTAGTAGCAATCAAATCTAAAGTCGAAAAGCTACTAAAGGCGGGTTTCATATAATCCATTCCTTTAATAAAGTGTGTCTCTAATCTAGTCCCCATAGACAAAAAGAAAGGAAATTCGAGTATGTATTTACTTTAGGGACCTAAATAAGGCTTGTCTAAAAGGAAATTACCCTATTCCCTTTATTGATCAAATTATTGATGAATGTGTGGGTAATGAAATTTTTTCGTTCATGGATGGATTCTTTGGTTACAATCAAATTACTATCCATCTAGAAGATCGGCACAATGCAACCTTTATTTGTCCTTGGGGTATGCTTTCGTACAAAAAGATGCCTTTTGGCCTAAAAAATGGTGGAGCCACTTTTCACCGGGCCATGTCTTAAGATTTTCACGACATCAAGCACATTATCGGAGCATGTCTAGATGCTTTAGCTGCTCGTTCCCAAAAGAGAATTGATCATCCTAAGCACCTTCGGTTGATCTTTAAGCAGTGTCATTTTTATAAAATCCATTTGAATCCGAATAAGTGTGTTTTCACAGTCACATCCGGATGGTTGTTAGGATTCATCATGTCAACAGAGGGGATTTGTATTGATGCCTTCAAGGTTGAGGCAATGCTTCAGTTGCCTCCCCCGTCTTCCATACGTCAACTTCAAAGTCTCCAAGGAAAAGAAAATTTCTTGAGGAGATTTATAACTAATTATGCCGAGATCACAAAAGGATTTATGTGTTTGCTTAAGAAAGGGGTCTCGTTTTTATGGGATGATTTCATGCAATGATCTTTTGATGCTTAGAGAAAAGCATTAACCTATGCTCCATTATTGAGTCCACCTAATTATAGTAGATATTTCATCTTGTATCTCGCTACTGCAGAATCAACCACTGGTATGGTTCTGGTTCAGGAAGTTCATGCCTGAACTACACTATTCTCCCATCGAGAAATTAGCTTTGGAAGCTATCCATGTTGTCCAACGGCTTCGGCATTACATTCTGCTTCGAAAAAAGTTCATCTTAGAAGTTGTTAATCCATTTCAGTTTGTTCTCAGTAGGCAAGTGATTGAGGGAAAATATAATAGATGTATTGTCATTTTGCAAGAATTCGATCTCTAATTCATGTCGCCTAAATCTAGGAAATGTTTAGTATTTGCAGAGTTGATATAAGAGCTGCCTTGTGAGGAAGAAATTATTCATGAGGAAAATTTTCCTGATGAACATTTATTTCTTATTTCTTCACAAGATCCTTGGTATGGGGATATCATTATATATCTCTAGACTTCAAATTTTCCACCTGCTTTTTCCGAAGATGAGCATAGAAAGTTGCGCCACCTCACTAATAACTATGTTATTATGGGTGACACATTGTATCGTCATGGGATTGATTCAATCCTTAGGTGTTGTTTAACCTTGGAAGAAGTCGAGTCAGTTCTTAATGATTGCCATAGTGGAGCTTGTGGTGGTCATCTATCACCGTTGGTCCTTTCACAAAGTGGGGCATTGATTTTACTACTTGTAATCTGCCTTTGGAAGGAAATCACAAGTACATCATTGTGGTCGTAGACTACTTTACGAAGTGGGCTGAGGCCATGCCTACTTTTAAGAATGACAGTGAAACAGTGACATTGTTTCTCTTCAATCAAGTTATTTCCTAGTTTGGTATCGCTAAAAAGATTGTCACTGATCATAGAAGTCATTTCCAAAATCAACTAATGTCTGAATTGGCTCTCAAGTTCGGTTTCTAGCAGGAGAATTCATCTATGTATTATCCTCAGGGCAATGAGTAGGTTGAAGCCATGAACAAACCCCTTAAAATAAACCTGCAAAGGATGATTATAAAAGCTAGATCTAATTGGCACATCATGTTGTATCCAGGACTTTGGGCATATCAAACGTCAGTTAAGACTGCCACTGGCTTTACTCCTTTTCAACTGGCTTAAGGGTTGGAATCTATCTTCGCTATTGAATGTGAAATTCCTTCCCTTAAACTGGTTGTTGAACTTATTCCTAATACTTCCAGTCTCGAGGACCGTCTCGTTCATTTGGATCATCTTGATGGGAAACGTGGAGATGCTGCCATAATAAACAAATCACATAAAAAGAGGGTAAAATTCAATATGATAAAGTTCTTCATCCTAGAAATTTTACTGAAGGTGATCTTGTCCTGGTCTATGATCAAGATAAATATGCCTTGGGAGCAGGCAAGTTTAAGTCTATGTGGTATGGTCCCTTTATAGTCAAGCGAGTTTTGAGAAAGGGAGCTTATGAATTAATTGACTTTGAAGGAAACAAGTTGGTGGAGACCCCACAAATGGGCTCTACCTTAAGAAGTACTTTTATTAGGCTTCGGCTAAACAATTGTTTGTATATATTGTATGTTTGTACATATCTATCTATCAATTTTAATGATGTCAATATTTTTTATCTCCTTTGGCAGGTATTGATGGATGATTCAATATATTCAGGATTCATCAATGGTGTGAGTAGGCATACACGGAACCTTTATTCCGCAGCTTAGGTGATTTATTATCCATTTGGCTAGTTGATGGTTTCGAGAGGAGTATGTATCAGTCCTGCTTCGAATAATATTGTCGAATATACTACCATTATTAATTTGTTATCCGAAGCAATATCTCTTGATATTGATTTTTTAGTGGTTTATTTAGACTCACAACTAGTTGTATCTCATTTGAATAACATTTATCGGGCATGAGATCCCTATTTGTATCGTCAATTTCTGAGAGTACAATTGTTGGAAAGATCATTTTTTTATATCATATTTTTTCACATTCCACGATCAGAAAATTTGTTAGCATATTCTATTTCTAATCAAGCATTGGAATGGCATATGAATCATTCATCAAATTAAAATATATAAAAAATAATCGAAGTATCATTTGTATATATGATCATCATAAAATCGCATCTATATAGATAGAGTGTTTGTGTCCAAAATAATATAGAAAAATTGGGACAAAATGCCCTACAAAATTTGGGCTTATGCCCATCATCATGTCTAATCATAAAAATATCTAATCATCTATCTAGCTGGCTCAGGATGAGTAGCTAGAAAATAAACAACAAATTGGCCACACGCCGAAATAGTCGCACCCAGTCCCATGGTCCTCCTACCACGCGACGTTGTATCGCATTAAGTAAGTCCTCTATAGCTATCATGGGTACTTGGTGAGTCAATCTCACCAAGTTCCTCTGAACTACATGGAGAAATCTCTCTGTCTCAGTAGCAACCCCTTCAGCATCTCTTGCATGACACCTATGTCAGGGAAATTTGCTAGGTCTCACTAACCCCACATCTGAAACATGATCGATATATTTTGTAAGCGTCTTGTCTCATAAAAATATTTTTAAGTTGGTTTATGTTAAAAATCCAAAAAACCTTAAGAAATTCAAAAAACAAAAAATTGTTACCTATGGCACCCCATGCTACATTTGGTGCTAAGACTAAATCTGGATATCCTCGGAAATCCATTCTGGCGTAGGGGTAGTCATCGACTGCAATGACCTATTGATCCCACCATGAAAAAAACTCATCATCAAAAGCCATCATGGGGACATCACCACCCCCTTTGCGTTTCATGAGGTCAACCCATCTACTGATTCGTAGATCCCTTGAGCTGCTGATGGTTGATAGCACCTTGGGTCGAAGACCAGGTACTTTCTCAAAGAAGATGAGCATAAGATTGTGTCGTATCAAAAATTCTTTGTCTAACCCTTTGAATGGAAGTGAGTTGGCTCTTCATAGTGGTGAGTATAGGTGTACACCAATCAAACATAGTAGTGAGGCATTCCATTGCTAGGTTCATGGATACTCATGAGGCCTGATGTAAAGCAGCAAAACCGTTTACCCTGGCGATGGTAAATAGTAGGATTTTCAAGGATAAGCTCTCTACGTGCTTGATTGGAATCTGACTTCCAATCTTTTCAGGATGACCAGGATAATATATGTGGACGTAGTCTTCAACACTGAGACTACCTCTTGTCCTGCCAGTAGAATGCACTATCTCTCCCCTTCAAGAAAGATTGGTAATGAAGTAAATATATTCTATCTTGATCCTTAGGGGCATCTGATCAATCATGAATGCATCATCCTCTACACTCCATTAATGAATCAACGACTCAAGAAATCGTGTGTTTGCTTTCATGTTTGGAATTTTAAAGAATTTTAGCAAGCCACAACCTCTCAAAGCATCTAAGGCATTTTTATCCTCCATTACTTCGTTATCAATAGCACTATGCTCCCTTTCATGCCAAGTGATTGTCATCCTGCCCAAAAAAGATGTTTCAAATAATTAGATTTATGTTTTAAATTTTTTGCTCATGCACACGTGGGTTCCTTTTTTACATAGTCACATGTAGGGCCCTCGTATACGCGTGTTAGCTATATTCAACCCATGTGTACACAGAGTTGAAATTTGTAACATATTTTCCTACAGTCAAATTATGAAAAAAACATCTAAAAAGTATCACAAATGATTAAAAGCATGATAAAAGGGTTACTTGGAAATTTTGGAGCGATTTGAACGATTGGATTTGACAGAGGAAGTTTGTTTGAGTTTGTCTCCACAACTCCTTGCTCAAAACACAAATGAAAAAAATGTGAGTCCAAAAGTCCTTATATAGGTTGAAAAATAAAAAATATTTTTTCAAAAGTTGATTTTTATCTTATGGAATTTTTTACCTTTTGGCTTGGAGTGTCAGGAATAGGTTGTCTTTATAGGAAATTTTGGATACTTCTTCAAGAAATCGTTCTGGTCCCATGACCATAGGCCCATCATGGCAAGTATCGTTTTCTTACTGGCATATAGGTTAGGGAATACCACTTTCCACTACATTTTGCATACTAGCCTCCATATTGTGATATGTTTGCCATAGGGTCGACCCCATCATGTCTTGGTTCACAAACCATTTTCAATCGTCGACTTTAAAATCATGACGTGATGGTAAAGGCAACCTTTACATGAGCATCTTAGTTAGATCCTCACTAACGTTTGTTGCCCATGCTACTACATTGAGTAGGCTTGGGAGTCCTCTTTAGTCCCACCATGACTTGTGTATTTAAGACTCATTCTCGTTCTTCTATGCTATTTTATGACCTTATACCCTAGAGTCTCCTTTGTGTTGAGTTGTATCGCTGCATTGCATATTGACTATTTAGACCTTTTGGCCTTGAGCCGACTTCACTTGGACTCGTGTTTAAGCCACTTTTCAACCATCTCTTCTGCAAAATCAACCTTGCAATCACTTAGCCTCTGCGGCTTGATGCACCCTTTTACCCATCGAAAGAACATTCCTTTGAGTGTCCTTGACTAGTTTTGCCACCTTGCATTGAGCATAGGAATGTTCCCCTCCTAGGAACTAAAGCATCTGTTTTTTTGAAACTCATTCTTTCCACTATACTATAGCATTATTTTGTTCTTTTTCAAGCTTCATATAAAAGAAAAAGAAAAAACTATATATATATTCCAAAAAGAGCGGGAACGAGACATTATTTCCATATTTGATGGCAGCTATAGTCGTTTGTGTTGCCCTTGAACAAAGCACTAAAAAGTAAGTCTTTCCTCCATTAGGATGGGCTTTAGTTTGACTTAGGAGAGACTTAACCTTGTTATTGAGTCAGTACTCCTCTGATTGGTTACCTCTTCCAATCATATGGAGAGTTTTCTTATGCCTTCTGCATGACTAAATTATATAAAGTTATCATATGCTGCCATGTAGTCATAATGGAGTCATGCTTTTGTTCAAGCGAAGTAAACCTGAATCAACCTCTCTGCGGTGTCCCTTGACCTATTTTTTAGTTAACCATCCCTAGTTGTCAGTGTCATGTTCGTTAGCACATCAACTATATTGTTCCTTTGCTCGTGCCAATTTGAGGTCTCCATTGACTTCTTATTGGTAGATCTTCTGCTTATTGAACATGACAAATTTCTCTAAGGGAAGATCTAGAGCCACACCATGGCCCTATTTTCATTATTGATAGGTCACCTTGTGCTTAGCATCGATCAATATCATGGGTCTTTGACTGAGTGGTTTCCCTTATGTTCGCATCAAATTTCATTATCACACATTGGGATTCATGCAGTGCCTTGGTTTCCATTTCACCCTATTGGTCTTACAAGCTCTTCCAGTGTAGTAGTTGTTAACACTCCTAACCCCCTAGTGCATTCTTAAAAATCTGGCCTCAAAATTTCAAAACATTCTTTGTAAAGGAGTTTAAACAAGAAAGTCTCTAGTCACATGGGATAAGGTCTAATTCCCCAAACTACAAGGAGGCTTGGGGTTACGAAATCCAACAATCCTCTATTAGGCCATGGGGGAAAAATTGTGGTGGTGGTGGCTACAAGTTGGTTTGGAATTATGGAAACATATATGGTCTCACAAGTATGCCTTGAATTTGAATGAATAAAAATTATAAGGGGGAATACCTTCCAAAGGTGTCCTCTATATGGAATATGGCATAGAGAAACAATTTCCTCATCCAGGACCACATATTTTGGGAAGTTAGGAATGACCAAATGACAATCTTCTAGGAGGAATCTTGGATGCAACTTCCACAGTTTCATAACAAATAGGAGCTTAGGGAAATCTAGGAATTCGCAGTGGATAATGGAGCATCTATAGTAGCAAAATTATGGATGAACTAAAATCCCACATCATAATGGTGTGCATGGAAACAACTAGATCACTGGTTAGTGTACCAACAGTCACTCCCATGGGATTCACGACTTTATGCACTCTAGAAGAGAACCATCCACAAAAGTAATGAGCTTGAAAATCTTTGATGGGGCTATCAAACAAGTGGATCCTTCTCTCTCAAAGAGGATTACACTCTTCTATTAACCTCATAAGAGGAAGACCCTGATCCCTTATGGAAATGCATATGGGGAAATAAATTTTGGCCTAAAGTGTCATATTTCCTGTGGTTAATAGGTCGTGGGAGGCTGCTAACATGGGATCGTATCAGGAAGAAATCCTTCTCAAGACCTTCTTGATGTCACCTCAATCAGGAAGATGAGGAATCATTAAAGCATCTTCTTAACCAATGTGATTTTGCAGAAGACATGTGGAATAATGTGCTTCTTTTGTTCATGAATAATGATAGCTCCCCAAAATCTATCAAAGAATATCTAGAATTATGGCACTTGAAGTTGTTTAAAAAGCCAATTGTCAACAGAGCTTGGATCCTTGCCCCAAGGTTTGTCCTATGGAACATATGGAAAGAGCGCAATCGGGCAATCTTTCATGATAAGAAATCTTCCAAAAGTAAGCTTTGGAAAATTAACCTACATAATCTAAAGGAAATTCTCCTGGCAAATACATAGTATCTAGATGACTAGAAGGCTGAGGGTTTGGAGGTGAGCATTTTAACTAAGTTAGATCTTAAGAATGGTATGGCAATACTTCAGCCAAGTTCCCCACACCACATTGGCCAATCGATCAATAGCTTCACCATCTCACTTGAAGGGTTCACCAAGTTAAATTTCGATGGAGCTTCCAAAGGGAACTCGTGCATAACAGGCCTCGGAGGTGTCTTTCGCTCTGATCAGGGTGTGACCCTAATGGTCTATCTTGAATCGTATGGAATTCTAACCAATAATGTGGAATAATTCTCCACGCTTTAGCGAGGCCTAAGTATAGCTCGAGAGGAGGGAATCTTCAATCTTGAAATCACTAGAGACTCCCAAATCGCAATTGGCCTCATTCAAAAGCTAATTAATGAAACCCTAGTCTCCAAACCATGTCAAAGCTAGTGCCTTGAGACTCTTATTGGGAAAATCCATAATCATCTTTAGAGCTTCACATATGTCATCACTGAACATACACAACATGAAGGAAACAAATTGGTAGATCAATTGGCCAATTGGGGTAGTGCACTTCTAAACTAGTCTATTTTGTACACCTAGCCACCAACACATCCTGATTGGAAGATGGAAGAGTTGGCCTGAATCCTTGTGATGGACCTTAGAAACCCAATGGGGGTGGAGAAATTGAGGATAGTGGAGGATTCCTAGCCTCCTCCCATATTTCCCATGTGAATGACATGCAGGAGTTATGTGTAGCAGGGTACGCCATAATCGGTCCATGTGAACCCAACTCGTTGTGCTCATGTGCATTTAATTAGAGGTTGATGGGAAATGGGAAGTCTACAAAATTTTATTTTAATTGCCATGATACTCTGGCGATGGTATTTTGGGGTGTGTGACTTAGAGCGATGCCATGATGATAAGTTTTGGAAGAGGGATAAGGAAAATTGTTTCTATTTCGATGATGTTGGAGGTTGGTTCTCGCTATAGGAGGGAGTCATCCATACTTTGTTCTTGTATATATTTCAACTTTCTCTATGGTATCATCCTGATCAGGCGAGCTTCCATAGCTCAACCAATTGTGGCCCTCCTCTAGTGTCCTGATTTAATTATTGTATATTGTTGGGTACATTCATTTTGGTACTGGAGGCACTGGGTGGAATTTTGAATGGGATTTAGGGAAATTCCTACCCCAATTTACTCTCATTGTTTCGGGACTGTGGTGTTTGGTCGATCTTAGGCTTAACGTTGCAGCAGTGTAAAGTGTTGGGTGGGAAAGCACACACAGACGCCTCATCTTGAGAAGTGATCTTCATAGAGATCAAACAGGGGTCGAGCAACTAGTAGAGAGTAGGAAGAGGGACTAGAGGTGAAGATCATCCATCTCGGGGGGAGGGAAGATTTTATGTCTACTGTGGATGTTTTGCGGTGTTTTTGGCATAGTGGTGGTGTTGGTGTTGCGGTGTTGTGATGGTGCTGGTGTTTTTGGACGTGTTACAATGTGGTGATGATGTGATGTTGTGGTGTTGTAGTGTTGTGGTGGTGTTACGGTGTTGCAGTGGCACTGCAATGTTGCTGGTGTTGCGGTGCTGTTAGTGTTGCTGGTATTGTGGGGGTGAAAGTGACCAAGGAGTTGTAGAGGTTTTGTGTTGCGGCATGTGCATCGGACTGCAACATAGTTCATGCTTGGGTGCAGGTGGAAGGGGGTTGGACATGGATCCCAAACCCTGATGCCAATACTAGAAGCAGGCAGATGTGGGGCCGAGGTCAAAGGAAACTGGGAGTTGCAGGGACCCCATTGTGAACACAAACCATCGTGGAGGAAGAGGAACTATCCCTCTTTCACTACAGAAGGTCAATCATGCATGTTTGTGAAAATGCAGTTGGAATCCTATGAGAAAATTCGCCAGTAGAAGCATGAGGCGATCATGGATGCCTTGGCTCAAATCCAATATTTCCTGTGTTAGTTTCATGAGTGGATAGTGGTGGTCTGGCATGGGAATATGCACATCCTAAACAAGTTAGAGCAGTTGGAGGCTTGGTTCGTTCATTTGGAGCAACACGTCAGTTTCTTATTTCCCCCCCTCCTCCACCTGGGATGGGTCTAAACAACCCATATTGTATCAGCTCTAATGATTGAGTATGTGTTTTGGTGTTCTATTCACTTTATTAGTCTTTTGGCACTTTCCTGTACTATTATGTTCGGTTAACTAATGTCTTTTTTCGGCTATTTATTTTGGACTGATGGAAATGGTCAACAAACCCGGCGAGGGTGAGACCACCAGACCTTTTTGCAATAGACTTGTAAATATTTTCTTTTGCAACTACTAGAATGTTCTGACATACAAAGAAAATAAAAACTTTGCATATTAACAATGTTATACTATGAATGAATTTATATTTTTGGGTGGGAATGAAACTTATTACTATTTCAAAATATTTCAAAATAGGAAAGAAAATATTTTTTATTTCTATTTTTGTACGCTTATATTTATAGGGGAATTCAATCAAGAACCTCTTTATAAGAAGTAATTTTATAATACGCTTATTCACCATCAATCCAAAGCCTATTACTTAATATTATGAAAATTTTAATTGAAAACAAAAAAAACGTATATTATTTTAACACCCCAACAAAATTTCTTAACTACTTAAAATCACTATTCACTTATATTAAATTATGTATGTATTAATATTATCAACATTATATTAGTATACCAGCGTAGATCCATCTTAACTTGGATCTATCAAACTTCGATAGGGATCAAATCTCAAGATGCAAACCTCTTTTTTTAGTGCAAAACTTGAGGAAAGGTTTACACCTCTAGAGATTTTATCCCTCTTAGAGTTGGATAGATCTTGAGTTAAGATGGATCAAAGTGGTTTAATTATTAATAATTAATAATTATAATATTAATTTTATTTATATTTTTATGTAATTTCATTGACTCAAAATGTTTAGATAATATAACATAACATGACATTAGAACAACTCTTCCATAATGGGATTGAGAGTTATATATATCTATATATATATATATATATATATATATATATAGATATATATATATTGAAATGAGAGATGATTTTCTGGCATATTGTATTAATAATCTGTGGTATTGGCCCATGGTATTGTTATAAATGATATTCAATACTTAATTATGCCGTAAGGTGTTCCCCTATAAAATCCACTCTCATCTTATTTTACGTGTCAAACTGTGATTCATTTGATTTGTGTTAGACGATTAAAATGTTTGCTACTGTTAATAAAAAAATTAGTTATAACTGAAACAATAACAGTCTAAACTTCATCTTTTTCAAGAACCAGCAAACCCTGAAGGTAGACGGCCATGGCTTGCATATTTTTTTTAAGAACCAACGAACCCTGAAGGTAGACTACCATGGCTTGCGTTGTACAGTGAAGGTAAATGGCCATGGGTTGTGTTGCAGAGTGAAGGTAGATGGCCATGGCTTGCAATAGGCTTGCATTGTAGAATGGAGGTAGAGAATGGAGGTAGACGACCATGGTTGCAATGGGCTTGCATTGCAAAATGAAGGTAGATGGTTCTCCTTGTGTGAAATAGTGTTGTGGAGAGAAAGAGGGTATATAGAGGCAAAGGAAAACTTTTTGTTTCAGTGGGAAGATGGGTTCAAGGGAGAGAAAAGTGAGGGTGGGTTTCAAGATGCCAATCCCAACCTAGGCCGACGCATTTTCCAAGCCAATTCCATTTCCGCTTCCACTGCCGAATCCCCCTAACATGAATTGTGCCTGCAAGTTGCCTTGTGTTCCTCTCGAAGAAGTTACACTGGAAGATCTCTAGAAGATTTAAACTTTGGGGTGTGGGAGCAGTGGCAAGGTCTACAAGGTTAAGCATGCCAAGACTAGGAAAATTTATGCCCTCAAAATCATTTAGGGAAAGCACAATCTTGCTCTCCGAAAGCAAATAATGAGGGAAATGGAGATTCTCCAAAGGGAGAATTCTCCACACATCATGTAGTGTTATGGCATATTCGATGCTCTGCAAATATATGGAGTTTGGGATTATCTTTGCTGGAATGTGAGCTTGGAAGGTTCCCTTGTTTGTCTCTAGGGCAGAGACCTGATTGGCCTACTTTAGTGGTGGCCATCTGTTTCTACGACCCTCCGTCGACGCCACTTGATGTATCACCTGAGTTTCAGAGTTTTATTAGATGTTGCTTCAAAAGGATGCATTACTTCACCATACTGTACATCGGCTGCTTTCACATCCCTCTTTGAAGAAGTATGAACAGCATACTTGTGACTTGTCTCCCCTCCTACAGTCTTTACACTTATAGAATTTTGAATTCCTTTATGTATTTAGAATATTCTACTTGAAATCATTCATTGACTTGTAATGAATGTACACTCTCTTGGTCTCTGCAACTCTATTTTGTAAATTATTTTGCAATACAACTGCAGTATTCTTTACAACACTTTGTCATCATGTTCGTTTTGTTTTTCTAGTGGTAAATTCAAATGTATTCCTTGGAAATCCAGTGATTTTCTGTTTCAAATACTCTAATTATTATTCCAACCAAGTGATGAGCCCCAAATTCGGTAACATTTTGGGCTCATTTGGCCTAACTACCCTTTCTCAACCCTTCATTTTTCATGACTTATGCATCATTTTTTAGTATATTTATGTCATTTGTACGAATGAGGGCAGTCACTATTCCTAGGTGGCTAACACGTGCTTATTTTAGGTTTTTTGACATTTAATGCAGCAAAACCACGCAGATGAGGGCTAGGAGACAGCCAAGATGGGATTGAGATCTTGTAGGAAGGTTGTCCACAGCATTGAATGGCCTTCCTCGTGATCTTCACCCACAACTCCGAGCTCCAACAACCACCACCACCGAGTTAGAAGGCAGCCAAACAGATTTTGAGGAGCAGCAGATCACTCTTAGTTTGGTTAGCCAAATCCCACTAATTTAGGAGGCCAGCTTGGCCCTCGTAATGTATAAATGATGAGGCTGTAGCCTTCAAATGGGAATTTTGAAACCTTGTGGCATATTCTGAACTAGGAGCTGATAGCTCTGTTTTGCTCTTTGTAAGCCATTTTTGGCATGTTATTTGACTTATGACTATTATTTTTCAATTAAAAGCAGGCAGATTTGAGTTCAGTTCTGAGTTCTTAAAGGAGCCATAGCTCTCGGGGTTGGGCCCAACCCGAGAGCCTAAGGCTTCCTTCCTTTGTATTGTTACCTTTCTTTCAACATTGTATTTCTTTTCCTTTACATGCATTTGGAAACGCAGTTAGCTGAGTTGAGTTTCTTGGTGTGGTTAAGTAGGTTAGTTTTATGAACAGAGTTGCTTCAATAAGTTAGAATAGAGTAAGGAGATTGGAGTTAATAAAAGTCCCAAAAAGGGTTGACTGCACACTCCTTTTCACCTCTGTTTAGGGGCTGGAATTGCAGACAGTGCCACCCACCAAAAACAGTGTTTTACATGCTCATGCAAGCTTTGATGCAATGCTCTCGTTTGTAGCAATGTCCATGCACTCAGATCTTGTGGAATGATTCTTTGCTTCAGTACCATGCATGATTTTCCTTAAAAATCACGTTGTTGTTCTTTGGTTTTATAAAAACAGTTAGAATAGGTTGATGAAAGTTCGGTTATGTGCAAGACATGGATGATTTGTTTCATTTACACTGTGCAGTACTACTCCCTCACTCCCTTATCCTTCTCAGCCGTGCCTAGGCCATCTATTCATCTCCCAGTTAGACCACTTGCCTCCTAATTCCTCTATTACCCACGTTATTCTACCTTCTCGGCCTTCCATTCCCTCTACCCTCCTCTAGACCAACCAGCTTTGCACACCCCCTCTTCATCTCATCTCTCTGTCCATAGGCCATCACAAGCTCCCCTCCTACTTCCCTATCCATACATACAGCCTCTTCCACTCATCCATCACCCAGAAATCCGATTGCAGAACATCCTGTAGGAATTACTGAACTTCCTGTAGAAATCTTGAACATCCTGTAGAACCCCTGCAGACTTCATGTAGAAGCTCATAAACACGGTTGCTTGGCATCCAGACTTGGTGAACTTCTCTAAAAGGATGTTAGGGATTCCTTAGACCCTCTCTGAGCCTTCCTGACCTCTTCCAAACATTTCTCCCCTTGACCTACCCCTGCACAGTAAAGACCCAGTCAGAAGCACATGCATAATAATTCCAACAACTTGAGCAAAAATACAAAAATATGTTCTTTTCAGATGAAAGTAGTCTAGACACATGAATCTCACCTCAATAGAAATAATGGCATCACTTTCAATAGTTTGCATTCTCACCGTTGCATCAGTAGGACTAGCTGGTAGAATTAGGGTTTGCTAAGGTTTTCATTTCTTGTTGGCTTTCAGTTTATTTTTGCAAAGTAGGTTAATTCCCTTTGAGTTAGCTTTCGTTCATTGGTTAAAAAGCTTCTTCTGAGAGCTCATAGAAGTTGGCTTGAGCCCTAGCGGACTTGTGCCAGCTGACCAAGTGACAATTGCGACAAGAGCTAGTACTTGTGCATACAGCACCGTCGCTTCCAAGTTTGTTACGAACTACCGGGTTGATAAAATTAGAGAAGGAAGCTCCAGGAGTTGTAGCATTATTGCTACAATACTAGAGCCCACCATATTTTTGGCACCGTTGCCGGGGAAGCATCAGAGTATTAGTAATTGTTGCTTTTCTTCTTTTTTCCTACTCTCTCCTTCTGCTAAATAGTTTATTTCATTTCCATTCTGCAAAAGTAGCATAGACATTTCCTGCTTTCATAGATTAACATTTCAATTCCACAATTTCATTCTTGCAAGCGTAGATTAGCATTTCAATTTTGGAAGCGTAGATTAGCATTTCAATTTTGCAAGTGTAGACTGGCATTTCAATTCTTGCAATTTCATTTGAGCAAAGTAGATTAGTTCTTTCCTGCTTTCATTTCAATTCTGCATTTTCATTTCAGCAAGATAGTTAGCTGTAGATCAATCTGTTTCAGTTTTTGCAGGTACCAGAAAAAACAAAAGCAATCAAAAGTCTTTCCATTTCATGCCTCGTAGGAATTGAGATAAAACAGGCAAATTCTTACCCAACACCCCCACCACATCACTGAGTCACCCTTCTCTCTTCTTTGGTGACAGTGATCCAGAAGAGCCTATAGGTGAACCTCCTGAGATATACGAAGATCCTATAGCAAAAGAAGAGTTAGAGACCATTCCATCTGAAGCTATGGCTGACAATAGGGGAGAAGATGAGAGAACAGAAGGTGCCTTCCCCATCCGAGAGACCAATGGAGACATGAAAATGAAGAACATAAGCCTTTCTGCTTTACCTCACTTCCATGGACTGACTACCGAAGATCCTGATACCTTCCTGTTTGAGTTTGTTGTCCTTTGTCGAACCTATGACTATACCAAAGATGAGCAGAAGCTGAAACTCTTCCCCTCAACCCTTAAGGATGCAGCATTACGCTGGTTCATGGGCTTACCTAGGAACAGTATCACCACTTGGGCTCAGATGCAGCAAGCTTTCAATACCAAATACCGGGACTACTGTAGGTCCAAGGAAACCAAGGGAGAAATCTTTCGAATGACCATGGGAAATGATGAGTCCTTAGAGGATTACGAGGAAAGGTTCCAACTTAGCTATAAACAGGCTAGATGCACACTTGACCCTGAATCCTTCAAGTTGGTTCTGCTCCGAGGAGTCCCTGAAGACCTCTTAGATACCCTTCACATGCTAGCTGGAGGAGATATTTACCAACTACCTTATGAGGACATAATGACTGTGTTTAGAAACCACTCTAGGGCAGCCCATAAACGAGGTAGAGGAAGCCTCCTCTCAGCTGGTATTCCTTTCTCCAAATATGAGTTTGCAAATCAATTAGAGGATCTCAAGAGTGAGGTGAGACAGACCATTGCCATGCAACTTGATACATTCAGGATCCAGCAGAAGAAAGAAGAAGCTGAGAGGGCCTTGGCTATCTTCTGCCCTAGGTGTACAAGGAAACACCCTAAGAACGAATGCCCATTACATTCGGTTGAAGTATGTTTTGTTTGTGAGGAGGACCACCCCACAAACCAATGTCCAACCTTACCTGGGCTTAAAGCCATGTATCAAGGGACAGAAGCCCCCACCGAACCTCTATATTTCCTCAACCAAAGGAGGCCACAAGGACCTAGACCTTACCAGCAGGGGATGGAAGGGGCACCCCAAGCTTATTACAGCCCCAACCAATCTACTCCTATGCCTTCCTGGGGTCCCCCTGCTCATCCTTCCTGGTCTATGCCTCCTCCATGGTCTTACCCACCTCAGTACCATACTCAACCCACTACTCATTCATATCACTCACATGCCCAGCCACAGCCTCAGTGGAATGCACCTCAATCGGGGTGGAGTCCCCAGTACAACACTCCTCCTGCCATTTTGCCTCCACCACCAATTCAACCACAACCATTACCTCCTGCTCCTCCAAGGCAACCTCAAATGCCTGCTCAACTGAACCCGAACCCCAACAATAGATAGGCCCAAGAGGTATATACTGGGGAAACATCATGCCCTACCTATGCTGTGGAGATCCAGGAGATCAATCTGCGATCTGGAAAGACTCTTCCAGATTGCCAACCTCCTCCCCTAGAGGACGAGGAAGATAAACAAGAAAGTGAACCAAAGGCTATTCCACCCTTTCCTGAGAGACTAATAGCCACCACACAACCCAACCCAGAGGAGGACGAGCTTCTGGGAGAACTCAAACAGTTGTGTGTGAAAATACAACTTCTCCAAGCCATCAAAGATGTACCAATATACAACAAACTGGTTAAGGAAAAGTGTTTCAGACACCCAGGCAGGCGGAAGAGAGATGCTTCAACCATCAATGTCATAGGACAACTGTCTGACCTTATGTTGGGACAAGTCATCTGCCCAAAGTATCTAGATCCTGGGAGTCCTGTAGTAGATGTCCACATCAATGGCACCATCATACCTCACACCTTGATTGATCTAGGGGCTGCCATTAATGTGATGACCAGAGATACCATGCTCAAACTCAACCTTCAGGGTTCCTTGAGGAAGACCTCGACAGTCCTACAACTAGCATATCGTTCCACCGTGACTCCCGAAGGGATTGTGGAGGATGTCTTGGTCTCTGTTGACTCTTGGGAATACCCCGCAGATTTCTTGGTTCTGCAACCAAAGGCAAAGCTTACTAGATACCCTCTTATTTTGGGAAGGCCTTGGTTAGCCACTGCAGATGCTTACATAAGCTGTCGTGCAGGAGACATGACCATCAAAAATGGTCCTATTTCCAAGCAGCTAGTCCTATACCCTCCTGCCCAACCCTCGTTAGAGCATGACTTACCACTTTGGTTGGAGGAAGGAGAAGAAGACGAGGTGTACTCAGCACCTTTGTGCACCCTAGACACCACTAGGAGAGATCCCCCAACCGAGGATGATTTGATTGAGACCTTGATCCAGAATCCACCTCCCAGTGCACTATCCTTAGAGGAATTGGTGGAGGATGCCCAAGCCAGCACCTTAGTGGACCTTTTTGCGACCAACCCTGTCACTCCCAGAGTCATAAATGTGGAGTTCGGCCCTGAGAGAACGTTAAAGATCAGCTCCTCCCTATCTCCTTCCCAGGAAAAGGAGTTGTGTAGTCTGTTGGCTAGTCATCTAGATGCTTTTGCTTGGAGCTATAAGGAGATGAAAGGAGTCCATCCTTCGGTCTATACCCATCACATCTACATCAAGGAGGACTGTAAACCAGTTAAGCAACCCCAGAGGAGAATGAATCCAGCCCTTAAGGACATCGTCAAGGAAGAATTGCAGAATCTATTGGATGCCGGATTCATTTACCCCATCTCAGATAGCGAATGGGTGTCCCCTCTGGTGTTGGTTCCCAAGAAAAATGGGAAGTGGAGAATCTGTGTGGACTACCGATAACTGAACAAAGCTACCAAGAAAGACCATTTTCCTCTACCTTTCATAGATCAAGTGTTGGATGGACTGGCAGGAAAGAAGTTTTTCTCTTTCCTAGATGGGTTTAGCGGGTACAACCAAATCCAAATCAGCCCGGAAGACCAAGATAAGACCACCTTCACTTGTCCTTGGGGTACCTTTGCCTACCGAGTTCTTCCCTTTGGACTATGCAATGCCCCTGCCACCTTCCAAAGAGCCGTCTTGAGCATCTTTTCTGAGATGGTCCATGATGCGGTGGAAATCTATATGGATGACTTCACTCCTTATGGGTCCAACTTCCAGGAAGCATTGTCCAATCTAAGAAAAGTCCTAACCAAATGCATTGAGATGAACCTGTCCCTTAGTCCTGAAAAATGTGAATTCTTGATGACTGAAGGGACCGTGCTAGGCCATACCATTTCTTGCCAAGGGTTACAGGTGGATCCTAAGAAAATTGCTCTCATCAAGAAGGTTCCACCTCCTCAAAAGGTAAGGGATGTTCGAAGTTTCTTAGGATTAGCACGGTATTACAGGAGATTCGTTAAAGACTTCAGTAAGCTAGCCTCGCCATTGTTTGGCCTCTTAGCAAAAGATGTGGATTTTAAATGGACTGACGATTGTCAGAGGGCTCTGAATGAATTAAAGGACAAGTTGGTGTCTGCCCCAATCTTGAGAGGTCTAAACTGGGTCCTACCTTTCCACATCCACACTGATGCATCGAACAAAGCCATAGGGGCAGCCTTAGGGCAAGTTGAACAAAAACTTCCATATGCCATTTACTTTGTTAGCAAAAACTTATCCAAAGCAGAACTGAACTACACTATAGCTGAGAAAGAATTCTTGGCCATGGTCCATGCACTGAACAAGTTCCGACATTATATCACTGGCTATCAAACCTTTGTACATACTGATCATGCTGCAATTAGATATTTAATGAATAAACCAGATGTGAATGCTCGTATTATTAGATGGTTACTTCTGTTGCAGCAGTTTGATTTGACTATCGTTGACAAACCAGGTAAAGAAAATGTTGTTGCTGACTTTTTGTCTAGATTTGATTTGTCCGCAGATGAGGATGGAACGGTGGATGACCAGATGCCTGATGAACATCTGTTTGCTATTTTAGTACTCTCTCCATGGTTTGCTGATATAGCAAACTACCTTGTTTCAGCACAGTTCCCTCCACACCTATCCTCAAGAGAGAAGAGCAGAATCGTCAGAAAAAGTGCCTCATTCACTTGGAACGGGGGCAACCTGTTCAAGCTTGGCCCTGATCAGATCTTAAGGCGTTGTGTAAGGGAGGAGGAAGTCTTTGATATCCTTCTCACCTGTCATGATGGGCCTTGTGGAGGACACTTTGCAGCAAAGAGGACTGCCTTCAAAATCCTGCAGGCAGGTTACTATTGGCCCACACTTCATCAAGATGTCAGAAGGTATATCAGCCAATGTGACCGATACCAAAGGATGGGGAAACCGAATCAAAGGGATGAGATGCCTCTCCAACCTCAAGTGACTCTTGAGCCATTTGAGAAGTGGGGTATGGATTTTGTGGGTCCAATCAACCCTCCTTCGAGGAAAATGTCTTACATCATTGTGTGCACAGACTACCTGACAAAGTGGGCAGAAACTAAGGCAATCAAAGCAGCGACAGAAGAAAAGGTGGCTCAGTTCTTAAGAGAAAACATCTTCTACAAATTTGGCTACCCAAGAGAGCTAGTCACCGATCAAGGAAGCCAGTTCACCTCCAACTTAATTGAAGACCTACTAGCTCATCACAAAATCAAACATAGGACTTCCACCCCCTATCATCCTCAAGCAAATGGGCAAGTGGAAGTCACTAATAGAGCACTAGAAGGGATCTTGACTAAGGTGGTGAGCAGCAGTAGAAAAGATTGGGCAGATCGCCTGGTTGAGACCGCATGGGCTTATAACACCACTTGGAAGACCACAACCGGCTTCACACCTTATGAGCTGGTCTATGGGAAGAGAGATTTGCTGTCAATTGAATTCGAGTACAACACTTTGAGGATGGCAGCTCAACTGGACCTAGATCTCAGCCATGCCCAACGAGAAAGGTTATTGCAGCTGAATGGATTGGACGAGCACCGAATGCAGGCCCTTCTTCACTCAGAAGTGGTTCAACTTCAGAGAAAGGTGTGGCATGACCAACACCTCAATGACAAGCAATTTCAGCCAGGAGATTGGGCGCTGTTGTATGATTCTAGGAATAAAGATTTCAAGGGGAAGCTGAGAACCAGATGGCTGGGACCATATGCAGTGGAAAAATGTCATGACAATAGATCTGTTCTCATTTGGACCATTGATGAGGAGGCCATCCCCATGCTTGTCAATGGGCATTGACTGAAGATCTACAAGAAACCTCTCTCAAGACAAGAATTCATCAAAACTGTGGAGAAATCAGTGCTGGTCATAGAGAAGGGTTCTGCCTCTATTTTGGGCATACCCTGAAGATCTGAAAAAAAAAAAAAAAAAAAGGAATAAAGATCCTTGGGTGAAAACCTCTCTAAGGCTCCCAAGGCAGATGGTAGGGGTGAAAACCTCATTGAGGCGCCCCTGCTGTCTTTCAAAAAAAAAAAAAAAGGTTTGAAAAAGACCCTTGAGTGAAAACCTCTCTGAGGCGCTTAAGGCAGATGGCAAGGGTGAAAACCTCATTGAGGCGCCCCTGTCGTCTTTCAAAAACAAAAAAAAAAACAGGGACAGCAAGTTCACAATGTGGCAATGCATGCAGGTTGCAGGTATTTTATGAAGGAAGAAGAGGTCCCTCAACTCAAAGACAAGGGTCCTTATTATGCTGCCAGGTGACCTCACGAGCACCTCCTCCGAAAACACTCATCTTCTCCAAGGTATGGGCACGATTTCATCACAGCCTAGTCTTCTACAGGAAGCTACAAACTTTCTACAGGAAGTTCTGTATTTCTACAAGAAACTTCCTATAGAAGTTTTGGACGGCCCAGAACTAATTGTGTGGGGAGATCTAACGACCAAGGTTCGACATGGAGGCATGCAAGCTACTATTTTCTCCATCACACACTGTTGTTACCTCCTTCTACCACCCCAGTTGACATCCAATGAAAATACCTGCACAATCAAAACAGATCATTGAATTATCAAGAGGAAGCGATTCTTAAATGAAAAAAAGATGCCAAGATGCCATGCAATACTCATCACAGCTATCCAAGGGCCCTGTGAGCGTGATCGTGATGCCACTGTCTTCACCGTTCAACATGCACCCGAGGAGGAAAAACTGCTACAGGACATGCTACAGGAATCTCATAGCAGTTCAGCCAACTAGAGTGTACACCATTCAATCACCTGCAACATGCAATAATAAAGCGGGCACATGCAGCCGAGTCATAAGCTTCATCATTAGCAGCCTGTGAAAAGGAAGGACCTCCGGGCCTGCGCAAATAGCAGCAGCAAGCAAATCTAGTCATCGTCGTCCTGAAGCCTGGAAAATCATGTCGCGGCCGCACAGGTAAGTGCCTCGCCCTTTCTTTCGTCGAATTACATGAATACTACTTTGAAATGTTTGCAAGTATGAAATGAATGGGTTGAGCAGTCGTATGGCCATTCAACTGGCCACGTCGACCAGTCGGATGGTCTAGTCGGATGTGTAGAATGGTGGTCGTGGCAAAAAGAACGGGTAGTGGACACGTGAGAACCGTCCAGTCGGGGAGAAGCGCCTTTTAACAGAAATGGCGGTAGCGGATCTGCGGAGAATGATGCAATAGTCAGGGAACTTGCAGTGGAATGAGTAGATGACGTCATCCAACAGTCCGGCAGGGACAGCTCACCCCCGCGCCACGGATTCCGCCGGATTGAAATCTATCGGCTAGATTTCCACCCCACGCATTTATCATCAGCCATTTCAAAGTCGAGTGAGCATCCGAATTCCTCTGAAGCTCAACACTCCAAGTCTTCGGCCTGTTCGAACGTTTGATAGTAGCACAAAAGGCACAGAACCACTGCAGTGCTCTCCAGAACCCGTGCGCTGCTTCTACAGGAAAGCTCCGCTACAGGAAGCTCACTGCCACGAGGAAAATTGGTCTCTTCACGTCAAAGGTGGCGGATTAAAAAGGTAAGCCTGAACCTGTGCCCCCATGCAATTGGTTTCGAGGGTGGCGGAGTCAACGTTCTATAGTCTGATCATAAAAATTACAAGTGTTGTCCTCCATTTGCAGGAATTGTCGTCCAAGTTTATGTAAGGTTTTCTACAGGAGGTGATTTTTAAGGCTCATCTGTAGATAGTCTTCGTGAATTGTGTGCATGGCAGAGGTGTAATTCTACGCTCTGTCCCAAAAGGCTAATCTTTGAATACGCATCCGCCACCTCCAGCTAACGTAGCAGGTCTTCACCATGCCAAGTGGGTTCATCAGAAAGGAACCGACCGACTCAAAGAAATTAAGAGAGAACCCTGAGGTGGTAGAGCTGTTCACTCGCGCACAATGAATGTCGTTTTGCAACAAATTACAAGGATATGATGATGAGGTGGCAGAGGAGTTCTTGCGGGCTCTGAAGCCAAAATCAAAAACATTGGCCACCGTCAATTTCAGGGGTTTGAGTCTCAGACTCACCCCACAATTCATCAGCCAAGTTACTGAGCTCCCAATGGGGGTACCATGGGACAAAGAAGAGAAGAAATTAAGCCAGAAGGCTAAGAAGGAATTCTTTCCACCAGAGGACCAATTCTCAGAAGATAAAAACGGGGTTCGCAGAACCATCTTACTGCCACTTTGGAGCAAAGTCAGCCTCCAAATTATGAAATACATCACATGCGAAGGTCGGTTTAGCATTGTGTATGGGTACCATTTTCGGCTACTCACAGAATTAAGGCATCAGATGGACCTACCTGCAGAGAACAAACTAAGTATTCCCTACTTTCTACTGCAGTCTATGATTGAATGTGCCACCAAGTTGAGAGAAGGCACACCAGACCAGGTAGCTCATCATGGGCTCATTAAGCTCCTCGTGGAGGATGCACTCCACGCATACAAAGTCCCTCTCTCGTGGGAAGCCTTCCGGAATTTGACTAAGGATGGCGATATAAAAATGTTGACCGAAGAGCTTGGTTCCTCCAGTAGCGAGGAGAAGGAGTCAGTACCCATAGAAAGGAAAGAAAATGGCCAGAGACCCACGGCCAAAGCACCGAAGAAAGAGAAAAAGGAGAAATAAGAAAAAAAGGGTGCCAAAGAGAAGGATGACACACCCATGTTGACGGCCAGAGAGAAAAGATTACAAAGTAGGGTGGACAAGACTGAGCAGGTCCACGTCAGCAAAGGCACCTCAACAGCAGCCTCGACCAAGTCAAAAAGCAAAACACCCTCAGCAAAGCAAACTAAAGTGGTGCCACCTGTTTCTACAGGAAAACCAAAATCAGCTTCTATAGGAAGCCAGAAATCAACTGAAAAAGGGCCTTCTACAGGAAGCCCTGAGAAAGGAAAACCCAAGGAAAAGAAAGCCGACATTCTTGCAAGGGAGGAAGCAGCTGTGCTGGCCACCCTCAGGACACCTCCTAAGCCAAAGGAAAAGAGAAAGAGGGAGGCCCCTCTATATTTTAAATCTAGGAGAAGTGTGAGAATAAAAACGGGCAAGCCACAACCTCCATCCAGCAGCCCAATCACTATAGAGGATGCCCCTACTTCGCCCAGGGAGAGGTCCCCCTCAAAGATATCAGTCACCTATGAGAGGGGGAGCCCGAAAACAACTACTTGGAAAGAGAGGTTGGACCAGTTGGCTTCAAAAGCCCGGCTACAGGATGCTAAGGCTGCTCTACAGGAAACCTTAGCCCAGCTTAAGGAGACAGAAAGGATGGAGGGAGAAGCACCCTCATCACCACCGAGGGAAGATGAAGTAGAGCCACCAAGAGAGGAAGAGAAATAGCATATTCCGGAGCCTAGCCCTCAGCCAAGTCTGAGCTCATATTATAACTTCTTAGAAGCTGGCAAAATTATACCACAGAAATTCACTGTGCCACTGTTCTTTGCATTGGAGGAAGAGAGAGTACGAACCCACACGTGGATGAAAATAGCCAAATCAAAAGGTGTGGCAGACATAGGCCCCTTGGAGGAGCAACTCAAGGAGGCAAGAAGGGAATTAGCTATGGCTAAACACGTGGCAAATTTCCAGCGGGTGTTCCTACAGGAAGAAAACGAAAAACTTAGACTGCAGCTACAGGAGCTGAGGAGAGCAATAGGCACATCCTCAGGGGACATCACAGCAGAACAACAAGGCAGAAAGGAACTGCAAATCGGTCTTGGGGAGCCAACCACGCATCTACAGGAAACAGAACTGCAAGCACAAATTGAGGTGCAAGCTCTCACACAACAGCTGCAGCAGAAAGAGGCACAATTGGCCTGCATGGCCAGTTGGGCCATGGATGCTATACAATTCAGACAGCCGGCCAAATCCTATGGCCTGTACCTGAGAGACCAGTGGCTGCAATTTCAAATTAATACCTTGGCGCAAAGGGGTATCTCTCAGCTCCAAGACCCGCAGCAGTTCACTGAATTATGCAATACCAGTTCATCAAAGGATAAGGCCAAACTATCGGAGTTCTATCTCCATAATTTGGCCCTTCCTAATGTATCTTCATGGGATCCCAACATGGTCTTAGGGGATATGCAGTTAATGGCATTTGCCTCATGGTTGAACCATGAAGACAAAAGAGCAGCAGAAGTCAAAGCGATCATGAACCGAGATCTGAACGAGCCATTACTAATTAGAGCAGAGCCAGGGGATCCAACTGCATTAATATCAGCACACCAACACTTATCCACCGACCCTCAAGCTTCACTGAAATATATGGATCAGCAGGCCCGGGCCATAGCACATTTCGAGGATATGGAGAGACTGTTAGGGGACAACTGTGTTCAAGCTTGCACTCGCCAATCGAACACATTGGACCACAGTCTAAAAATCAGAGAATATCACACTCCAACTCGAATGAGGGAAGCTCTAGTACGGGTGCCCCTCTATAAGAAATCCATGCAAAACCTCCAGGCCAGCTAGATTGGCCTCAAGCTAAGCCCACCTCTGCTGTTAGGATTGATGGAAGGCAGCACAGAGAAAGATGAGCATGAACAGTGGGAAGAGGTGGAAAGAAAGGCTGGGTTCCATGTCAGGAAGGAGGACACTACTGCAGAAGCTTGGGATGTGAGGGTGACAGTAAAGGCAATGAAGGACGAGGAGCTGGATTAGTTGCTCAAGGATGAGCAATCATTTTAGCTAGGGGGTGATGATGAGCCCCAAATTTGGTAACATTTTGGGCTCATTTGGCCTAACTACCCTTGCTCAACCCTTCATTTTTCATGACTTATGCATCATTTTTTAGTATATTTATGTCATTTGTACGAATGAGGGCAGTCACTATTCCTAGGTGGCTAACACGTGCTTATTTCAGGTTTTTTGACATTTAATGGAGCAAAACCACACAGATGAGGGCTAGGAGACAACCAAGATGGGATTGAGAACTTGTAGGAAGGTTGTCCACAGCATTGAATGGCCTTCCTCGTGATCTTCACCCCCAACACCGAGCTCAAACAGCCACCACCACCGAGTTAGAAGGCAGCCAAACGGATTTTGAGGAACAGCAGATCACTCTTAGTTTGGTCAGCCAAATCCCACTAATTTAGGAGGCTAGATTGGCCCTCGTAATGTATAAATGATGAGGCTGTAGCCTTCGAATGGGACTTTTGAAACCTTGTGGCATATTCTGAACTAGGAGCTGATAGCTCTGTTTTGCTCTTTGTAAGCCATTTTTGGCATGTTACTTGACTTATGACTATTATCTATCAATGAAAAGCAGGTAGATTTGAGTTCAGTTCTGAGTTCTTAAAGGAGCCATAGCTCTCGGGGTTGGGCCCAACCTGAGAGCCTAAGGCTTCCTTCCTTTGTATTGTTACCTTTCTTTCAGCATTGTATTTCTTTTCCTTTACATGCATTTGGAAACGCAGTTAGCTGAGTTGAGTTTCTTGGTGTGGTTAAGTAGGTTAGTTTTATGAACAGAGTTGCTTCAATAAGTTAGAATAGAGTAAGGAGATTGGAGTTAATAAGAGTCCCAAAAAGGGTTGACTGCACACTCCTTTTCACCTCTGTTTAGGGGCTGGAATTGCAAACAGTGCCACCCACCAAAAACAGTGTTTTACATGCTCATGAAAGCTTTGATGCAATGCTCTCGTTTGTAGCAATGTCCATGCGTTTAGATCTTGTGGAATGATTCTTTGCTTCAGTACCATGCATGATTTCCCTTAAAAATCACGTTGTTGTTCTTTGGTTTTATAAAAACAGTTAGAATAGGTTGATGAAATTTCGGTTATGTGCAAGACATGGATGATTTGTTTCATTTACACTGTGCAGTACTACTCCCTCACTCCCTTATCCTTCTCAGCCGTGCCTAGGCCATATATTCATCTCCCAGTTAGACCACTTGCCTCCTAATTCCTCTATTACCCACGTTATTCTACCTTCTCGACCTTCCATTCCCTCTACCCTCCTCTAGACCAACCAGCTTTGCACACCCCCTCTTCATCTCATCTCTCTGTCCATAGGCCATCACAAGCTCCCCTCCTACCTCCCTATCCATACATACAGCCTCTTCCACTCATCCATCACCCAAAAATCCGATTGCAGAACATCCTGTAGGAATTACTGAACTTCCTGTAGAAATCTTGAACATCCTGTAGAACCCCTGCAGACTTCCTGTAGAAGCTCATAAACATGGTTGCTTGGCATACAGACTTGGTGAACTTCTCTGAAAGGACGTTAGGGATTCCTTAGACCCTCTCTGAGCCTTCCTGACCTCTTCCAAACATTTCTCCCCTTGACCTACCCCTGCACAGTAAAGACCCAGTCAGAAACACATGCATAATAATTCCAACAACTTGAGCAAAAATGAAAAAATATGTTCTTTTCAGATGAAAGTAGTCTAGACACATGCATCTCACCTCAATAGAAGTAATGGCATCACTTTCAATAGTTTGCATTCTCATCGTTGCATCAGTAGGACTAGCTAGTAGAATTAGGGTTTGTTAGGGTTTTCATTTCTTGTTGGCTTTCAGTTTATTTTTGCAAAGTAGGTTAATTCCCTTTGAGTTAGCTTTCGTTCATCGGTTAAAAAGCTTCTTCTGAGAGCTCATAGAAGTTGGCTTGAGCCCTAGCGGACTTGTGCCAGCTGACCAAGTGAAAGCTGCGACAAGAGCTAGTACTTGTGCATACAGCACCATCGCTTCCAAGTTTGTTACGAACTACCGGGTTGATAAAATTAGAGAAGGAAGCTCCAGGAGTTGTAGCATTATTGCTACAATACTGGAGCCCACCACCAAGTAATCGAAAACCTATTCTTATTTCTAATGTATGGCATGCACTCTTCCTGTTTGCTAAAATTTTAGAAATGTGTAGTGTTTATAATCTGTCTGGTCTGCTTCTGCATCTTGGATATCACTGCAGAAGCTCTTACATAGTTTGTTTGTGTTTGTGTGATCAGAATTAAAAAAAAAACATGATTAACCAACTTTTATGGATAGAAATATTTATATTGGCTTGAAATACCAATTACTTATTTTGCAGTGCTTTCCCTTCTCTGAAAAATATTCTTGAATGATAATGAAATTTTTCTTGGAAAATGTTCAGTTATCTCAATAAAAATCCTTTTTGAATGACAGATAGGCTACTTGGACTATGTGGATTTTGGTCCCATCAAATCATGAAGTTTTCTCTTATGTTCATGGATCTTTTCTGAACGATCATCAGCTTTAAAACATTGGATCAATAAATTTTTCCCAAGTCAGATTCTAGAGCGTGAATAATTGGGTTTGAGAGGCAGACACACCTCTAAGCTCACAAAATTTAGCTGAAACGATATTTCCAGTTTTACAGCCTTGTTAGGCCTTTGAACTTGGGGAGTTGGAATTTTGGCTCTTTTGGCAAAGGAAACTTTTATTAAAGCTGCCAAGCCTTGAACTACAAGCCTCTTCATTCAATTAGTTGGCACCTTGGTTCCTGTCATGAAGAAAAAGTTCATAACTCTTCCTGTTTGCTAAAATTTTAGAAATGTGCAGTGTTTATAATCTGTCTGGTCTACTTCTGCATCTTGGATATCACTGCAGAAGCTCTTACATGGTTTGTTTGTGTTTGTGTGATCATAATTAAAAAAAAAAAAATATGATTGACTAAATGTTCTAGGCAGACATATTTATAATGGCTTGAAATATGAATTACTTGTTTTGCAACGCTTTCCCTTCTCTGGAAAGTATTCTTCAATGATAATGATAAGTTTACTTGGACAATGTTTAGTTATCTGAATAAACATCCTTTTTGAATGGCATATAGGTTACTTGGACTATGTGGATTTTGGTCCCATCAAATCATCAAGTTTGTTCCTATGTTCATGGATCTTTTCTCAACGATCGTTAGCTTTACAACATTAAATCAATAAATTTTTCCCAATTCAGATTCTAGAGGGTGAATAATTTGGTTTGAGAGGCAAACACACCTCTGAGCTCACCAAATTTAGCTGAAACGATATTTCCAGTTTTACAGCCTTGTTAGGCCTTTGAACTTGGGGAGTTGGCATTTTGGCTCTTTTGGCAAAGGAAACTTTTATTAAAGCCACCAAGCCTTGAACTACAAGCCTCTGAACTCAATTAGTTGGCACCTTGGCTCCTGTCATGAAGAAAAACTTCATAAAAACCTTGTTGAACCTTTGATTCACTAGTTCTCTTCTATTCATTGAGGATTTGATCACTTGTAGGGTGAATCAATCTTCATGAGAAGGAGTTGGGTGGTTGCTAGGATTCCTTGGTTCACTGATGATCATTGCATGTCAGTAAGATTTTGAGATTTACATGGTTCTCTGCACATTGGAACAAGGTTAAATCCTCTACCTGAAATGCTTCATACTAATCATGTAAACCTTGTCTCCATGGCTCAAAAATGAAGCAAAAGGAAACTTGTCAAACTATTTTAAATTAACTGAAATGGAGACCAACAAACTCCCTTGGTTTTTTGGCTTCATAAAACCATAACCCACTCTCATGAACTCAGATTTACAAATTGTCTATTGCACAATGTAGAGGACACAAAGATCTTTCAAATGAGTGGTTGGACAACACATTTTGTGTTCGAATTGACAAGTTTCGTAATGTGGAAAGTCGAAATTTCCTAGTTGATGGGAATTTTTTTTTATGTGCATTTCTGTACCTATGAGCCTTGAATTGAATTTTGTTAGTTGCATTGAGTTTATACACTTCAAAAACATCTACAAAATCTCTTCTATAATTCAAAATATGTGCAAAAAAAGTTTGGTGCTCAGTTTGAGTGCTGCTTCACTTGAATGAAAATTGTATTTGCCAGAATGCCTTGTATGTTATATGGATTTTAGTCTAGGTAATTGATGTTACTGAGATCCTCACACACGAAACTAATTTTAAACAGTGAATGTGGCCTCTAGACACCAAATGCACTGAAGGAAAACACATTAAAACTCATCGCCTTACTTCAAAACTTGCTATGGTTGGATTTATTGGCATCAGAATCTCAGTTTTTGGAGGACCTACAAATTTTGTTTACGATTGAGAATGCTTTAGGCCTATATTGTGCCTCACGAACAAAATTTGGAATGGGAAAAGAGAACTAGGTTTTTGCACCGAGAGAAGAAAAACAAAGGCCAAAGTGAAATACAATTGGATTTCTGAGTGGTGTATTTCCTACAACTAGTGGACTTTTGTCACAATTGGAAATCTGAATGAATGCTTTCTCTTTTTGTGAGGGGAATTAGTACGAAAGGTTGACTTATTCAAAATATGGGAGCGAGGGATGGATCACTAAGGCACTTTATTGTTATAGATTTGAGAATGTATATGTTTCATTTAAATTCTATTTCACGGAAATTGATTTCAGTGTGCTTCTTGATAGGTGGGTGAATTAATGGGTTGGTAATTCAAAATGGTTAAAATGAATAGACACTTAGTGGATGTGTTTGGTGAATCATTTTATGTAGATGATGTATTTTTCTTTTCTTTGTGCAATCATACTAATAACCATTAGTGCTTTCTTGCCTTGAATAGTAAATTTGAGGAAATCTATGATGATGATAAGTTTATATACAGTCTCCGTGATGTGCTTAAAGTGGCAAGGCAATTTCTTAATGACAGAATAACAAAAAGAACTGCAGCAATCAAGATTCCACACAAGGTCACAAAAGAATATATAGCAGAAAAGGTGGAGCAATTATTTAGGAGGACAAGTTGTATCATGCTCAGTGTCTTCTATCCATCTATTTCAGGAAATCTATGAGGTTGATAAGTTTATCTGTAGTGTATGTGAAATGACAAATCACTTGCTCAACGATTGCAAAGTAGCCTATTCTTTATGGGACAGGATAGAGTCTGTGAGTACATAACCATACCCTAATTTTTTGTACCCATATCCCCATGACATCCTACTTTCCAAACAATAATTTCCATTCAGGATACATAGGAAACATGATTCTTCTTTTGCACAAATCCATGTGTGTCCATCTTTACTCTGCAAAGTTTTTTTTCACTTAATTTTTTTGGTTAAAGTACAACTTATGTAAGTTATATTACTATAAATATGCACACGAGTTACATACCCGCTATGCTTTTTTAATAGAATAAAAATACATCAAACATGTTATAATACTTTGGCTTTCGAAGCTTTATAGTGATTGCTACGCTGTAGTGTACACATGAGTAGCTGTTGGTAAACCTTTTTTTATTTTTGTTATTCTATTCCTCTTATTTTCTTCAATTTTGTGAATCAAAGAGATTGTATGAACCACTGAATGTCTATACAATTAGAGCATGTCTTTATATGACTAGTATTGTGGTGTGGAGTCCCCTAATAGAGATTATTCCTTGGACTTTGTTGGGATATGCTAGATTCAGTTCACACAATTTAGCCTTTAAAGGTTAGATAATTGAAATAAATGGTTAATTTGTGGGAATGCCTTTTACATAGGGACCAATGTGTCCAAATCGTCAAGAACTTGCACTAGAAGAATGAATACATTCTAGGTAGACAATTCTATGAATAGAGGTTCAGAAATTGCATATTGATGAATAAATCAAGTAACTAAAGTTCTATATCATCTCAGAAATTGAAAGTTTTAGGTACTTATAGTTCTAGATCACAGCAGACTTGAAATTTCCATTAGTATGGGAAGGTATGGATACCAGTGTCTTAAAACTGAAATACATGTTGTGCAAACAATAACCTATCCATTCACTTTCTGAGAGAATGATCAAAGAATTGGAATAGATGACAAAAAATGGGAAGCAACAACAAACTACCCACCATGAGATAGGGATTAGGTGATTCGAAGATGGAAACGTAGAAGGGGAATAGGGTAGTTAATGATGCCAACTAATTGAAGCCTATTTGCTGGCCAATGTTGCCCCTGCCAACTGTTTTTAAAAATTGAATGGCAGTAGTTGTTGGAGCTATTCACCAAGAGAAAGTAAACTTCAAATTGATGGATTACATTGAGTCATGTTAATGAGTTAAGTACTCATTTGGTTAATAGTATGATGTTTTTGGACTCTTGAGTCTAGAGGCATTTGTTTATGTATTTTCACTCAAAAGTTCAACTATATGTAATCCCAAAACTTATATTATGATTCCATTTTAATATTTTAATATTAGGAACTCAACATTGGGTGGGGAGTCCAATCCTTTATCATATTCCATGTATCTCAGAGAGGGACTTATTGTTGAGGTTGTTAGAAGTCTTCCACCATCAAATACTATTTTTTCAATAGTGAAGTGTTGCAACTCTCTTAAATCCTCCTATTCATCCAATCTTGGCATTTGCTACTAGGAATCCTGCCAAAATAGAGTCATTCTCCCATCTTTGATCTCCCAAAAGTAATGATGTTTGATAAGATCTTGATTATTCTGATAAGAGTTCCATATGGAGGTTCCTAGAGGAAAGGGATTGTATTTTAGTTTCTCAACTTGCAATAACAAGTTTGAGTATTTGCAATCTGATGTTTTCCTTTGTAGAATAAGAGCCCCTATAGACATCACCATCATAGCTTCACACCCCACACATTGTTAAGAATATTTGGGTTTCACAAGCCTAAGCCTCTATTGGGCCACTGATTTGTCATCATCCTCACTTGTCTTTGTCATTCATTAAGCCATTACTTCCAACCATCCACTACACCATTTCAGTTACTTGCCACCATTTTTACCATGATTCTTTAGTATGTGTCTCTATATGTCTAAGTGGTTAATTAACATCATTTTTCATTATTTTTAATAGATTAAGAAGAATTATGCATGGTTGACTAGTGATAGTTTGGCCAATTCAAGTTTCTGCAGTTTAGTCAATTTTCCGTAGCTATCTCCATGTTTGAGGTAGTAGCACCACTCTATAAGGAAAGTTGACACTTGGACATGGTTTCTAGAGGCTCCAATATGGATTTATGTTGGACAAAGTCCACCTAGCTCACATGTGTGAATCTCCAGCAAGAAATCAAAGGAAATATGCAAAAAAAATTACTATTCAATTTCAAAAACACTTTTTGAGCAAATGAAAATTATTTTCGAAAAGCGAAAACATGGGTTGTTTTTAGCATGGGCCCAATTAGGTTCAGTGTGAGCAATTTCCTCAAATTCGTGACTCTTTGGGAGATTTTCTAGGTTATTTGGGGCCCTATTTTGCAGATTACGTGGATAAACGATTTTCCATTTCGCCATTCAATGCACACTCACCAAAAAGATTGGAACAAATTATTCTTTTATAAATTCATGGTGGGGAGATAATTCTTATCAGATCTGGGTAGATCTTTGATCCAAGGATCCATCAAATATGATTGGATTTTATTTCCAAAATTGATCTCATGATGAGAACTCAAGTAAGAAAATTCTGAGTTTGTTAATTGCCTCAAAACTCTATAAATTGTAGTCTCTTTAATGAGAGGAGGAATTAGATGTCAATGATGAATATTAACTTGTAATTTTATTTTATTTTATTTTATTTTTTTATATTTGAAGAAGAATAATTCTTTTTTTTTTCAATGACTGTCATCTATGATATGGTGCAGATATGAATGAAAATGGTGATATAAATCAAGTGATACGAGGTCATGATTCCTCACACTCACCAAGAGGCCCCCCTGTGGAGTTGTGAGATAAAGGTAGTTGTCATTTTAATCTTATTTTTTTAGTTTTCCTTCGATTTAGTTTTTAATCTCTTTAGATGTTTGAATTCTCTGTTTTCAATATAGTTTTCTTGCATTTTTTTTTTTTGAATTCTCTGTTTTGAATATAGTTTTCTTACCTACATTTATTTATTTATTTATTTTTTATTTTTTCTTCTGTCTGTTACGGGTTGAATGCTCAATATAAATTTAAAAATCCAAAAACACTTTCCTTGAAGTATTTTCCAAGAATTTCTTTCATTTTCATGTTTGTTCTAGTCATAATTTTGATAAGACATGGAGGCTCTTGCACTTGAAATTTTGTCAACACATCATTGTTTTTCACTGTTTTCTAGAATAGTTTCCAATTCCAAGTTTTGTAGAATGGTTGTGATTTGAATTTGAGAGTTAGATTTCCTTTCATTGTTTAATAGAATAGATTTCAACTTTTTGTTTAGTATAATATATTTGAATTTCTTGTCCAATTAGAATAGATCTTCAAGTCCTTTCTTTAGAATAATTTTTCTTTGAATTCATTTCCAAGCCTTGAGTTGGGATTAAAAAAAATATGTGCTATTAGCCATACATAGATTTTCATTACATTTTTGTATCTTTTTTATTTTCCTTTTTTTCCTTGAAGTGAAAGTAAATTTCCTAGCACATAAAATGCATGTATACTTCACAAGCTCATGTAACCACATTGACATATAAATGCAAGTAATTTAACAGTCAATTAAATTACCCAATATTTTGGCATTGTTGTTGGGGAAGTATACATAGGTGTTATATTTCAATTCCATCTCATTCTTAGTTGCATCCATTTAGTTACATAAGATTAATATGATTTTAGTACATCCTAGAGGTAGATTCATTACAAATATAAAAAAAAAAAAAATCAATCACCTACCACCCCCACTATATCACGTGGTGCAGTGAGAGCCACACATCCACATCATGAATTACTACTTTTATAGGTATAAGAGGCGACAAAGGAGGAAGAAAAAATGGCCGGAGTTGATGACAATGAGGAATATCCTTTTGGATTTCCCATTCAAGAAATGATATCAATGTTCATATGAAGAACATCCTTCCATCCGTACTTCCTAACTTCAAAGGTATGAGATCAAAATACCTAAAAAAATTTCTTTTTGAATTTGAAATAATTTGTAGATCTTATGGCTACTCAATACACATTCCAAAAATGAATTTGTTTCCGGAAACATTGAAGGATAGAGCTCTTAAATGGTTCATAACTTTAGGAAAAAATTCTATAAGGAGATGGGATGATATGAAAAGAGTATTTTTGGAAAAATATAAATATTATTTCATACACCCTGACCTTAGAAATGAAGTCTTTAAGATGAACCAAAAAGAGGATGAAAGCATAGAAGATTTAGTGGAGATATTTACTTATAATGTCAAAAGATTTAAATTGCATGATTTAGGAATGGACACATTAACAACTCTCTACTAAATTCTATAAGGGATGAATGGATTGATCTTCTTAACCTAATCAAAAAAGGAGATGTCTCTCAATTGTCATTTCAAGAGATTTGTGAACTATGCAAAAACATATCAAGAGGAAAAACAAATTATGGAAGATACCCTTAGGATCCACTTATGGAAAGAGTAAGTAAGTTGGCATCAGGATTGGTAAGTTAAACTGAACTTAACAATTTGCTAGACATTCTTGGTAATTTAAATGAACAAATTGATATTCTAAGAATGAAAAGCAAGAAAAAAGTTGAGATTGTTGCTTCATTTATAATTTTCCCTAAATGTAGAAATAAACATGCTTTGCATGAATTTCCACTTGATAACATTAAAATTTGTGAAATTTGTGCAGGATCACATAATACTAAATATTGTCCATCATTACCAAGGTCAAAGACAGTTTAGCAAGGATAAAATCAAACACCGAAACAATCCTGTTATGCAGCTCCAAGAAGGCCATGGCAACCTCAACAACCTGGTATGATGCAAGATCTTAATTCTCAATTTTAGGGTTATGCACAACAATCTCAAATTAATTGGAAAACACCATCTCCTTGGTAACCTTGACCATCTCAATCCCAACCTCAAAATCAATCCTAGAAAAAAGGTTGGCAAGGGTCTTACAAAGGAAATTGTTGGGTTGTGTTATATTCTTTCCACTACTAGCCCACGTACTTAACCAAGGGGTTAGAGGGGGGGTAGAGGCTCCCCTTCGTTGCGTTGATTGCGTAGTGGGGAGGTCACATGGGGTTTGAGGGGTGCAGGTAACCCCACTCTATGGGGTCCGGGGCAGCACCCCAAAAAATTTTGGTTTTGGAACCTATTTTAGGTTGGACGGACCAACCTATGGTTTTGTGCATGATTTTCGCACATGTTTTTGGTCGCGATGGTTTTCGGTCCATGGTTTTGGACGTGATAGTTTTTGGTCCATGGTATCAGATGCTTCGACATGTATAAATATGTATTATAACATTGAAAGGGACATAATGAAAAATCAAGCTGGTAGTCCCGGTTTTGGGATCCAAGGGAAAATATCTGTGTATATGTGTTTTATGTGTTATGCTCTCACATTGTTTATTTTATGTGTTTTAGAATTTGTATTCAGGTAATTTCTGTACGGGGTTAAAACCTACATTTGGTATTAGAGCTATTTTGGCCTCAAGGGGACACCTTTGTGTTTGAGGGGTTTCACTCGGGCCTGTGGTAGACCCTATTTAGTGGGAGATTTGTGAGTTCGATTCTTGCAGTGAAAGAAGATGGAAAGTTGTGGAAAGATAGAGAACAAGAAATTTATTGGTTAGAGTTTGGAGTTGTGGAAGCTCAAGATGGAGGATATTTTGGTGGATAATGATCAGTGGATCGGGGTAGATCCGGGTACTAAACCAATGGGAGTGTCCGATGAAGAATGGAAGAAGTTGGATCAGAAGGCAAAGAGCACAATACGATTGTGTGTCTTAGATTTAGTATTGTTGAATGTATCAGGGGAAGCTATGGTGAAGGCTTTGTGGGACATGTTATGGACTTCGTACCAATCTAAGTCTCTGGTGAATAAACTGTTCCTGCAAAAAAAATTGTATAACCTAAGGATGAAAGATGGAGACTCGATGACAGAGCATCTGAACACATTTAATACTGTGGTAAGTCAGTTTGCATCTGTTGATATAAAAATTTTAGATGAAGATAAGTGCATCAGTTTGTGTTTTCTACCAGATTCTGGGATAGTCTGGTTATTGTAATAGGTAGCAATGCAACTGCCTTGTAGTTTGATGAAATAGTCTCATCCTTGCTGACGGAGGAGATGAGACTGAAAAATATGGAGAGCCAGAATGGTGATGCCTTGTCTGTACGAGGACAGTCCCAGAACAGAAACAAAAATAAGTCATCGAGTGGGAGATCTAAATCTAGAGGGAGATCTAAATCTCCACGAAAACCTGTAAACGTGGTGTGCTGGAAATGTGGAAAGGAAGGGCACTACAAAAGGGACTGTAAATCTAAAGCTCCTGATAGAGGAAAGGGATCTGATGATGCCCCTTCTGCAAAGGCGAAAACCACCTCAGGTGAAGGTGGGGATGTGTACTTGGCTTCTTCAAGTACACATGTAGATCATGAGGCATGGTTGATTGACTCAGGTGCATCCTTTCACTTCACTCCCCATAGAGAGTGGTTCTGCGAGTATGAGAAATACGATGGTGGTGATGTCTTCTTACGGGATGATAGGAAGGCTAGAATCGTTGGTCGTGGAAAAGTAAAGTTGAAGTTGCAAGGTGGAAGGGTTAGAACACTTCCAGGTGTTCTGCATATTCCTGCATTGGCCAAAAAACTGATTTCTGTAAGCAAGTTGGATGATGCAGGTGTAAAAATAGTGTTCGAGAAGGATACCTGCAAGATGGTTCGGGGAGCACTAGTATTTATGCAGGGAGTTTGGATTGGAACTCTGTACAAGCCGCAAGGTAGCATTGTTTTTAATGGGTGCAACAATTCTGTGGTTCCTGAAAGTGGAGAAGAAAATCTAGTGGTCTCTGGAGAGAAGACCATGCTGTGGCATCAAAGGCTTGGACATATTGGAGAGAAGGGCCTTTGAATACTTCATGGTAAAGGTATGGTAGAAGGTATGAGTAATAGCTCTCTGGATTTTGATTTCTGTGAAAATTGTGTATATGGGAAGTAGAATCGGGTGAGTTTCCCCTCTGGTGGTAAGAGGGAGAAACATATATTAGAGCTTGTGCATAGTGATGTGTTTGGACCTGTGAAGGTTCCATCACTGGGTAAGTCTGTGTACTATGTATCATTTATAGATGACTTCTTAAGGAATACATGGATATATTTCCTTAAGAAGAAATCTAAAGTCTTTGACAGGTTTAAAGAATTCAAGGCTCTGGTGGAAAACCAGAGAGAGAAGAAGATAAAGGTGCTAAGGACAGATAACGGTGGAGAGTTTTGCAGTAAGGAATTTGAAGAATTTTGTAAGAAGTGTGGTATAGCATGGCAGAAGACCACTCCATATACACCTTAGGAAAATGGAGTTGTAGAAAGAATGAACAAGACATTGATGGAAAGGGCAAGAAGCATGCTCAGTGGTGTTGGGTTAGGACAGCAATTATGGGCAGATGCGGTGGAGACAGCATGTTACCTGGTCAATAGATCACCTTCATCAGCGTTGGAGGATAAAACTCCATAAGAGTTATGGACTGGTAAGAAACCCTCTCTTTCACATCTGAGGGTATTTTGATGTGATGCATATGTACATGTTCCAAAGGAGAAATCTGAAAAGTGCATCTTTATTGGGTATAAGGATGGTTTAAAGGGTTATAAGCTTTGGAATCCAGTAACAAGGAAGGTTGTGTACAGTTGAGACGTGGTGTTCAGAGAGGTGAAAGATGTTATTAAACATGAAGTCCAACCAAAGGAACCTGAGAAGATAGAGTTTGAGCTAAAGGAGGAAGAATCGGACTCTATAGCAGAGGAGCAATCAAAAGATGAAGAGCCACAAACTTCGTGTGTGAGAAGATCAGTTCGAGAAAGAATGTAGCCAGAATGGTATAGTCCATCTTCTTTCTATTCAAATTTTACTTTATCTATTACTAATGATGATCCCAGAACTGTGAAGGAAGCAGTAGATTCAGAGGATGGAAAACTCTGGAAAGAGGCCATGGTTGATGAAATGGCATCTTTGCACGAAAATGAGGCTTGGGATCTGGTGGAGTTGCCAGCTGGAAGGAAACCCATAGGCAGCAAATGGGTGTTCAAGAAGAAGACAAATGCAGAAGGAAAGGTGGAGAAATGCAAAGCTTGGTTGGTAGCAAAAGGTTATTCCCAGGTGTCAGGAATTTATTTTGGTGATTTTTTTTCTCCCGTTTCCAAATTAACTTCTATTAGATTACTTTTATCTGTTGCTACTATTTTTGATTTTGAGGTAGAATAGATGGATGTGAAGATAACATTTCTTCACAGGGATCTGGAAGAGGAAATCTACATGAAGAAAACTGAAGGCTTTGGGGTGAAGGGTAAGAAAGAACTGGTATGCAAGTTAAAGAAGTCTCTGTATGGGTTAAAATAGTCACCAAAGATGTGGTATCAAAAATTTGATACATTTATACAGGGACTTGGCTTCACCAAAATCAAAGCAGATCACTGTGTGTATTTTAAATTAATTGGTGGCCATGTTATTTATTTGGTTTTGTATGTGAATGATATGTTGCTGGTTGGAAATGAAAAAGAAATTATCTAGGTTTGAAGACCCAATTGTCCTCCAAATTCGACATGAAAGATCTTGGTGCTGCAAACTAAATTTTGGGCATGGAAATTAAAAGAGATTGGACAAAGAGGAAGCTTTGGTTAAACTAGAGGAAGTATGTTGAGACAATATTGCAGAGATTTAATATGCAGGATAGTAAACTGGTGAAGGTTCCTATTCCTGTAGGTGTAAAGTTATCTGTTGAACAGTGTCCCAAGACACAAGAAGAGGAAGAGGACATGTCCCATGTTCCATATGCAAGTGCAGTTAGTAGCCTGATGTATGCAATGGTTTGTACTAGACCAAACATTGCACATGAAATGGGAGTATTAAGCAGGTTTATGTCAAAACCAGGAAAGGAGCATTGGACAACAGTGAAGCGGGTTTTCAGGTATTTGTGTGGCACTATTGATTATGGTTTGTGCTACCAAGGAAGACTAGGATTGGATAGAGTGTTAGATATTTGTGGCTTTGTTGATGTAGACTGGGCTAGAGATCTGGATCAAAGAAGATCTACAAGTGGGTATGTGTTTAACCTATTTGGAGGTGTATTTAATTGGATGAGTAAGAAACAATCTGTAGTGGCACTATCAACTACATATGCAGAATACATGGCAGCCACTCATGTAAGCAAGGAAGTAGTTTGGTTACATAGATTGTGTTCAAGTATGGGGTTAGTATAGGGAGCTATAAGGATAGACTGTGACAGCCAAAGTGCAATTTTCTTGGCAAAGAACCCTACATATCATTCAAAGACAAAGCACATTGATGTCTAATATCACTTTTTGAGGGATATGATAAAAGACAAAAAGGTGTTGCTAGTAAAGGTGGACACTTTGAAGAATATTGTAGATGCATTGACAAAATATGTGAGCTTTGAGAAGTTCTCTTGGTGTAGAGAAACAATAGGTGTTGCAAGGCTAGATAAATGACTAAGCTCTCTTGTGGCCCCTTGTGGAAAGAAAATAACAAGTGGGAGAATGTTGGGTTGTGTTATATTCTTTCCACTACTAGCCCACGTAGTTAACCGGGGGGTTAGAGGGGGGGGGGAGAGCCCCCCTTTGTTGCGCCGATTGCATAGTGTGGGGGTCACAAGGGGTTTGAGGCAGGGAAAATTTTAAGAACCCCCCCTAAATTTATAAATATAATAATTGGGCGAATCTCCATTGTATATAGGAAAAATGGAAGGCGATTTTATCAATAATATAATATGTATATATAATTTTTTGGCGAATCTCTCACCAGGCATGGCGAATATTTTACTCAATTATTTATAAAATCTTGTAAGATCTTGGCGAGTCTTTCACTAAATAATAAAACTTTGTAAAGTCTTAGTGAATCTTAGCATAGACTACATGTTGGTTTAATTCCCCCATTTAAATAGGCTACATTCCAGGTGAATACCATGGGTCAATACCATGTGCCATTTTGGTGAATAACATGGGTCAATACCATGTTCAATTTTAATTTTTATTAATTCTAATATTAGGGTTAATAATGGTTTTTTGCATGGTATTAATAAAAATCTAGTCCATGGTATTTGTCCCATAGTATTTTTGCCATAGGTTTCACCTAAATATAACCCATTTTTTGAGTGTTCGTAAATATAAGGTGACTTATGGAGTAAATATAAAAAATGTTTTATTTGTTTACCATACCTCTCGTTTATTTATATTTTTATTAATTTACCATACCTCTTTTACAAATATGGTATTTGGCCCATAGGATTCACTTAAATAAAACCTCTTTCTTGAGCCTTCATAAATAGAACGAGGGTTATGGACTAAATATAAAAAGAGGTTTTATTTATTTACGATACGTCTAGTTTATTTATATTTTTATTTATTTACCATACCTCAACTTTACTTATATTTTTATTTGTTTTACTTATATTTTTATTTGTTTACACCCTTACATGTATATAAGGTGACTTATGGAGTAAATATAAAAAATGTTTTATTTATTTACCATACCTCTCATTTATTTATATTTTTATTAATTTACCATACCTCTTTTATAAATATGGTATTTGGCCCATAGGATTCACTTAAATAAAACCTATTCTTGAAAACGGGCGAATGGATTCACTTAAATAAAACCTATTCTTGAAAATGGGCAAATGGAAGGTTGTAAGTCCTAATTTGAAGGGCTAAATTTACCTTTTTTACCCTCTCCCTTAAAATAAGGTGGGCTATTTGAGCTGATTTGTAAAAATGTACTATGATACAAAATATTCGCCCACTAAAAATTTAAAACCCCTTAATTTCGCCAAAGGGCGAACATTCGCCCCTAAAATTATCCTTGGTTTGAGGGATGCACGTAACTCCACTCTATGGCATGTATAAATATGTATTATAACATTGAAAGGAACATAATGAAAAATTAAGCTGGTAGTCCTGGTTTTGGGATCGAGGGGAAAATATCTGTTTATATGTATTTTATGTGTTATGCTCTCGCATTGTTTATTTTATGTGTTTTAGAATTCATATGTAGGTAATTTATGTACGGGGTTAAAACCTACAGAAATCCACCATATCCTCAATACCAATATCAATGTTATCCATAACATTCACCTCCACCACAACACCAGTTGACCTCAATTCAACCTTTCTCATTACCAACCACACAAGCACCCCAAAGATCCATTCCCACTCAACTACCTGCACAACCATTTCAGATCCTGAATAATAAAATACCTTAATCCACTTATAATGTTAAGGTATGGCAAAACGATTCACCAGCTACCATTGAAGAACAACAAACAAAGAAGAAGATTCAAATAAGGTCCAAGAATCATGGATTCCTATTGAAGAAGAGAAGTTGTTGGAACCTGAGATTGAAAAGTTTCATGCATTTCGATCACCAGATTCTATAAATGGGGATCACATCCATAAATAATTGCATGGCATGATAGCAGGAAGCCATTGAAGACAAGATTACATTGAATCTTGCTTCAAGACATTCATTGGATCCCAATACTCAATTCGTCAATATTTTATGACATCATCTCAATCAAGGCAGTTGGTCTCTCATATACTGGCACATATCAAAGAGTATCTTTCAAACCTCCATATGATTTTATCTATCATCTTGTTACACACACGGTTCCATTGGAAGTATTCATATACTTGAATGAGATTTTTTTTTTCAAGTAGAGTGGGACATTTTAAAAATAAATAAATAAAACTAAAGACAAAATAATTCCTATTGTGAAAACCATCTTGTTGATGCAATTGGACATGAGCATTGCTTAAAAACCAGGCAACTAGTGAGCAATGTTGATCCAGATTTAAACAAGAACGCAAAAAATTACAGATATAACCATACACACATAGATGCAACATAAATAATACTTCATTTCATTACTATAAAATACTGAAATATGCTTACAAACATAAATGAAAATAAACTAGATAGGGCGATGGTAGCTTATCTCTAAGAAGAGATGTGAAGGCTACATGCCTCTGAACTGTGTTACAATGAGGCTCAAAGGCCTATTTATTGTTGAGAGACAATGGAAAACCCTAAACATCCAAAAACCTAATCCTAGGAGATGAAGCGTCAAACTATGGGCCCCGTTTGGGTAAATTGGTACATCAACTTCCCGCGGTCGTAAATTTGGAATACAATCTTCGTTTGACGCGCACAGTACCTCATTAGAAAGATCTATCCGAGCACTACAACTTTGGGAACATTAAAATTGATGCACCCATGTTGCTCCCTATTTTCCCAAAAAAACATTGTTTAGGGCCTCAAAACGGCTCTGAAAGTTTAGGACCCGAAAAACTGCTAAAAATAGTAAATTGTGCTACAATTAAGGAAGCTGAAAAATTGAAAGAAACAATGGTGGGGGTCCAAGTGGAATTGGCAGGTGGCCACCAATATCCACCCAGATCATTCCTCCCCCCTTAGGAATCAATGGTCCCCATTGCGTTGCGTTCCTCCATGAGATGAGGAAACTTTTGCTAAACTTGGTCCCTAGTGAGCCGCTTGCCCTGGTGAAGGAGTTGGCATGCTTTGACAACTTGATATAGTTGGATCTTCTACTGGCGAGTGTGCTTGATATGTATGTCCACGATCTGATCAGTTGCAACTTTCTCCATGCAATTTGGATTTAAATTTTTCGGTGTGAGTTGTTCTGCAATGTTGGATGTGTCTAGTAATGGTGCAATGTATGGCCGAACGCGGTCCACATTGAGCACTGGGTGCAGGCCAAGGAATGGGGGAATGTTGAGCTCAAATGCATTGTCTCCCACAACCTTGGTAATGGTGTAAGGACCATATCGGAGCAGTCTGAGTTTCCGATAGGCTCCCGTAAGGCGTTCCTTTTGCAGATACAACTAGACTTTGTCACACTCCTGAAACTTGTGTGGCACCCGATGTTGATTATGTCATTGCTTGTACTTGGCATTTTATTTCTCCAGAATGTCATGGACCTACTAGTGGATATGTTGGATGTGCTCAATGAAGTTGTTTTCCTTCTCTGTTTCAAACTGGACATGAGCCGAATCTACCTGAGTAACTACAAATGGCATGGCCACATCAATGGGGCACAATGGCTGGAATCCCAAGCTCACCTGAAAAGGGCTGTAGCCAATCGAGCTGTGGAGAGCCTGATTATAGCTATACTATACATAGGGGAGCCTCTCATCCCATGTGCATCGATGCTTTGAGTTGGACATGTGCATAATGTGTACAATCATCCTGTTGACAACCTCTGTCTGGCCATCAGTTTGGGGATGGAAGGTTGCGGACTTAATGAGTTTGGTGTCGAGCATCGACTAGAGACTGGACCAAAATGTACTTAGGAACTTGCTATCCTGATCTGAGATAATAAACTGTGGGATCCCAAAGTGTACCCACAGTCATTCAAAGAAGAGTTTAACAATGGCTTCTGTTGTGATATTCTTCTTGCAGGCCACCATAATGGCCATCTTCGTGAACCTGTCGACGACCATAAAAACACAGTCATTTCCATGCATAGTGGAAGGAAGGCCCGACATGTAATCCATGGAGATGGTTTCCCAAGGTCGACTAGGGGTAGGTAGCGGGGTATAGAGGCCTTGCTTCTTGATGGATGGTTTGGCAATGGCGCAGGCAGTGCAGGATTTGATATACTTCCCGACATTCCGTCGAAGATTCGACCAATAGAAATACTTCTGCAGTACTGCCACCATTTTTTCAACCCTAAAATGCCCAGTAGCCCGAGTGTAGTGTGCTTCCCAAATCATCTTGGCACTCTCGCTTGAAGGAACACAAAGGTGACCCAGGTGGCATAACAGGGCATCCTGGAGGTGAAAATCTAGAACATGTTGACCCTCCAAGAGTGTCTGGTATGTGTGGCTGAATTCAGGGTCGCTTTTGTAGAGAAGTGGCCAATCAGAAGTCTTGTGCCCACAAGAGATGAGCATGGTGGTTAACGCTATGATCGATGGTCGACTAGGGCAATCTGCAACATTATTGGTGCTACCCTTCTTATACTTGATATTCAAATGGAACTGTTGTAGGTATGTGGACCACTTCTGATGGTGATCATTATACAATTTCCCTTGGGTCTGTATGAACTGCAGGGGCCAGTGGTCTATATGGATGACCGTTTCCTTCCCCAAAATGTAATGCTTCCATTGTCGGGAGGCATGCACAATGGAATACATCTCTTCGTCATAAGTGGGATACTTCTAGACTATGTCTGAAAGTGTCTCACTGTGATATAACACTGGATGCGCATGTCGAGTAAGGACTGCCCCAATAGCGTAGTCAGATGCATCTATCTCGATCTCAAATTGTAATGCGAGCACTGGTGTCGAGAAGAGGCGATGTTTCAACTTCGTTAATGCCTTCTCTTGAGATTCATACCAAAAGAATTTTTCTTTCACTCCTCTTAGGTGACTTGAATCAAGGGCCAATTGATATGAGAAAATCCCAACATGAACCTGCACTAGAAGTTGCCAAGGCCCATAAAGCTGTGGAGCTTTGTTAGAGTGGTTGGAGATGGCCAATCCTGAATGGCTTGGATCTTGGTTGGATCCACATGTACCCCTCATTCATCAATAATGTATCCCGGATACTGAACCTGGGTCATGCCGAAACTGAATTTCTCCAAATTGGCACATAACTTGTGTTGTTGCAGTGTTTGGAGAACCTACCGGATATGGTGGAGGTGTTCTTCCGAACTCTGGCTGAAGATCAAGATGTCATCCAAGTATACCACTACAAATGAGTTGAAGAATGGTCGCAATATGTCATCCATTAGCCTCATGAAGGTTGCAGGAGCATTCTTCAACTCGAAGGCATAACCAACCTTTCGAAAAGGCCCTCCTTGGCTTTGAAGGCAGTCTTCCACACATCAGAGGGTTCGATTGGTACTTGGTGATATCCTGACTTCAAATCAATTTTGCTAAAATATTTTCCCCCTTTCAATTGGTCCAAGAGGTCATGAATTCGTGGGATCAGGTACCTATTCCGTACAGTGATCTTGTACAGTGCCTGATAGTCAATACCAAGTCTCCAAGTCCCATCCTTGTTTTCTACCAACATGATCGGGCTCCCACAAGGTGATGAACTTGGACGGATGTGAATTTTTTATAGCAGCTCCTGAATCTACCTCTTTATTTCATCGTTCTCCAGAACAAAGCACCAATAGATTGGTCCATTGGGCAGTGGTGCACGTGGGGTTAGATTGATGGAGTGCTTGACTTGAGAGTGCAGAGGAACCCCTGCGAGGGAGGTGAAGATGTCCTTGTACTCCTCCATGACCTTGTCCATCTGTAGTTGTCGGGTGTAGGGTCCCTGTCTGGAGCTCGTGGCCACCGTCTTCCTCTTTCCTTTGAGGGCATATCATCAGGAAAACAAATTTCCTGATTTTGGAAATGAGCTTACTGCATTGTTTTGCAATAACCAAAGAGATGTCGGTAGGCAATGCTACCTCCGGTATATTGTACCACTTATTTCCCAAACTAAAAATAAGAGTACGAGGCCTTGATTCGTACACAGTATGTCTCTTCCACAAGTATGGTTGGCCTAATAATACATCACAAACATCAAAGGGAGCAATGTCACACAATACCTCAGCTGTGAAGGGCTTGATGTTGTATAGAAGATGACGTTGCTGGCTCACGTGAAGATCTTGTCCTTGGTGAAGCCACCCAATGTTGTACGGTTGTGGATGTGCTGTGGTTGCTGATCCCAACCGCTTCATGACCTTTGCTAAAATTAGGTTCTTATGGCTCCCGCTGTCGACAATGAACTGTAGCAAGAATCGCTTTACCCACATCTGGGAGTGGAAGAGGTGCTTTTCCTCCTCTAGATCTTTGGGTTCCTCCTTCTGGATCTTCGTTGTGGAAATGGTGGCATTGGGCTCTGCATTGATAATCTGCTTCCCTTTGTCATTCCCCCTTTTGGGTTCTAACTGAGAGTTAGAACATGCATCTAATTCTGAAACCTTTAGCTCGGCCACCAGTGACTTGTTTTCCTGACACTCACTTGTGTTGTGAGTGGAGCTCTTATGGAACTCACACCACTTTCCCGTGTCCTTTTTCGGCTTTGTGGCACTGTTCTTTTATTGCGGCTTTGGCGGGTTATGTTGAGTCGCTCTGCCTTAGCTTTTTCCTTCGTTCTATAGTTTGGGGACACCTTTCCCTTGTTTCAGATTCGTAGATCCAAAGTCCCCCTTCTTCTGTTTAAACTTTTGCTCGATCTTGATGGCATATCGGTATGCCATTTCGAGTGAGGAGATGTTAAGGAATTCTATTTCATCCTGGATGTACCTGTGCATGCAATCTCGGTATCTAAGTAGCAAATGCTACTCCGAATCCTTGATACCCAACTTTGTATGAAGGGTATGGAAGATATTGGTAAACTCTAGCATGTTTTGGTCCCTTCCCTGCCGCAGCATGGTCCACTTTATGTATTGATCCTCAGCTTTCGACAGGGTAGTACTACTGCTTGATGGTAGCCCAAAATGAATTCCAAGTGGGTGTGGCTAAAAACAGTGAGCCCATACTTTCATCCTTCTACTTGCAGTAGGTTTCCCACTAGTCCTTGACGTGGGGGGCGGCTTTGAGAAGAGGGAAAGTAATATTTTCCAGGTCGGAAAAATCATGAATAGAAAAATACCCTTCTAGTAGATTTAACCATTTATCTATGGTAGTTGCATCTATCTGACCCTCAAGTATGGGAATGTTAAAGTTAACTTGTGCCTTAAAGGGTGTGGTGCTTCTAGAGTAGCTTTTGGAAGTAGATGTGTCACCCCTGGGTAGCTGCTGAAGGATCTGAGCTAAGTTGTCCATTATCACATTCCTTTATTGCTCGAGGGCCTCTTCAAGCAAGATTTTGATAGGATCTCCTGCCCCCTTGTCTTCTTTTCATCCTCCACAGGAGGCCGTCGGGATTTGCGAGGCTGGTCTTGCAAAGGTTCGACCAGTCCAAGCCCTAACTCCTTATATCCTGACCTCATTGGGGACATGCAAAGAAAGATAGAGAAAGACAACACCACTCTGATAACACTAATCCAGATTTAAACATGAACACAACAAATTACAAATATAACCATACACACAGAGATACAAAATAAATAATAATTCATTTCATTACTATAAAATACTGAAATATGCTTACAAACAAAAATGGAAATAAACTAGCTAGGGTGATGGTAGCTTATCTCTGAGAAGAGATGTGGTGGCTACATGCCTCTGAACTATGTTACAATGAGGCTGGAAGGTCTATTTATTGTTGAGAAATAATTGAAAACTCTAAAAATCCAAAAACCTAACCCTAGGAGATGAAGCACCAAAGTATGGGCCCCGTTTGGGTAAATTGGTACATCAACTTCCCAGGGTCGTAACTTTGGCATACAATCTCCATATGACACGCACAATACCTTGTTAGAAAGATCTATCCGAGCACTACAACTTTTGGAGGAGAAATGTTGGTCCATGTAAAAATGTTGCTCCTAGTTTTCCAAAAAAATGTTGTTTAGGGCCTCAAAACAACTCCGGAAGTTCAAGACCCGAAAAATTGCTAAAAATAGTAAACTGTGCTACAATTAAGGAAGCTGAAAACTAAAAGAAAAAATGGTGGGGGTCCAAGTGGAATTGGTGGGTGGCCACCAATATCCACCTGGATCATTCCTCCCCCCTTAGGAAGCAATGGTCCCCATTGCATTGAGTTCCTCCATAAGATGAGGAAGCTTTTGCTGAACTTGGTCCATGCTGAGCCACTTGCCCTGGTGAAAAAGTTGGCCTGCTTTGACAACTCGATACAGTTGTATCTTGTGCTGACGAGTGTGCTTGATTTGTGTGTCCATGATCCGATCAGTTGCAGCTTGTTCCATGCAATCAAAATTTAACTTTGTTGCTGTGAGCTATTTAGCAATGTTGGATGTGTCTAGTAATGGTGCAAAGTATGGCCGAAGGTGGTCCACATTGAACATTGGGTGCAGGCCAAGGAATGGGGGAATGTTGAGCTCAAATGCATTGTCTCCCACAACCTTGGTAATGGTGTAAAGACCATATCGGAGTGGCCTGAGTTTCCGATAGGCTTCGGTAAGGTGTTGTTTTTGCAAATGCAACCAGAATTTGTCACCCACCTCAAACTTGTGTGGCACCCGATGTTGATCATGTCACCGCTTGTACTTGGCATTTGATTTCTCTAGAATGTCCTGGACCTGTTGGCGGATATGTTGGATGTGCTCAATGAAGTTGTTTGCCTTCTTTGTTTCGGACTGGACATGAGCTGAATCTACCTGAGTAGCTGCAAATGGCATGGCCACATCAATGGGACACAGTGGCTAGAATCCCAAGCCCACCTGAAAAAGGTTGTGGCCAGTCCACTTGTGGAGAGCCTAGTTATAGTTGTTTTGAATATAGGGGAGGCTCTCATCCCATGTGCGTGGATGATTTATGTTGTATATGGGTAGAATTTATATGATCATCCTGTTGACAACCTCTGTCTTGGCATTAGTTTGGGGATGGAAGGCTATGGAATTAGTGAGTTTGGTGTCGAGCATCAACCAGAGACTGGACCAAAATGTACTCAGGAACCTACTGTCCCTATTTGAGATGTTAGACTGTGGGATCGTAAAGTGTACCCACACTCATTCAAAGAAGAGCTTAGCAGTGGCTTCTACTGTGATATTCTTCTTGCAGGATGCCATAATGGCCATCTTCGAGGACCTGTCGATGACCACAAAAACACAATCATTTCCATGCTTAGTGGAAGGAATGCCCGACATGTTATCCATGGATATGGATTCCCAAAGTCGACTAGGGGTAAGTAGTGGGGTATAGAGGCCTTGCTTCTTGATGGTCTGTTTGGCAATGGCACAGGCAGTGCAAGATTTGATGTACTTCTTGACATCTTGTCGAAGATTCAGCCAATAGAAATACTTCTACATTACTGCCATTGTTTTCTCGACCCTGAAATGCCCAGCAGCTCGACTGTAGTTTGCTTCCCAAATAATCTTGGCATGCTCGCTTGAAGGAACAAAAAGGTGACCCAGGTGGCATAACAGGGCATATTAGAGGTGAAAATCTTGAACATGCTGACCCTCCAAGAGTGTTTGGTATGTGTGGCCAAATTCTGGGTCACTTTTGTAGAGAAGTGGCCAATCAGAAGTCTCGTGCCCACAAGAGTTGAGCACGGTGGTTAATGCTATGATCGGTGATCGACTGAGGCGATCTGTAGCATTATTGGTATTGCACTTCTTATACTTGATATTCAAATGGAACTGTTGTAGGTATGTGGACCACTTCTGATGGCGATAATTCTGCAATTTCCCTTGGGTCTGTATGAACTGTAGTGGTTGGTGGTCTGTATGGATGACTGTTTCCTTCCCCAAAATGTAATGCTTCTATTGTCGGTAGGCTTGCATAATGGAATACATCTCTTTGTCATAAGTGAGATACTTCCGGACTGTGTCTAAAAGTGTCTCACTGTGATATGCCACTGGATGCCCGTGTTGAGTAAGGACTACCCTAATAGCGTAGTCAGAGGCATCTGTCTCGAAGTCTGGTAATGCGAGCACTGGTGCCAAGTAGAGGTGATGTTTCAACTTTGTGAATGCCTTCTGTTGAGATTCAGACCAAAATAATTTTTCTTTCACGCCTCCCTTGGTGACTTGACTCAAGGGCCAAGTGATATGATAAAATCCCAACATGAACCCGTGGTAGAAGTTGGCAAGACCAAAAACTATGCGAAGCTCTATCACAGTGGTTGGAGATCTCTAATTCTGAATAACTTGAATCTTGGATGGATCCACATGCACCCCCCATTCATAAATAATGTATCCCAGATACTGAACCTGAGTCATGTAAAAAGTTCACTTCGCCTAATTGAAACATAACTTGTGTTGCTGCTATGTTTGGAGAACCTGCCGGATGTGGTGGAGGTGTTCTTCCTAACTTTGGCTAAATATCAGGATGTCATCCAAGTATACCACTACAAATGAGTTGGTGAATGGCCACAATATGTCATCCATTAGCCTCATGAAGGTTGTAGGAGCATTCGTCAATCCAAAAGGAATAACCAACCATTCGAAAAGGCCCTCCTTGGCTTTGAAGGCAGTGTTCCACACATCGGAGGTTTCGATTGGTACCTGGTGATACCTTGACTTCAAATCAATTTTGCTAAAATATTTTGCCCCCTTCAGCTGGTCCAGGAGATCATTAATCCCTCTAATTCTAAAACCTTTAGCTCATCCACCAGTGACTTTTTGGCCCAACACTCACTTGTGTTGTGAGTGGAGCTCTTATGGAACTCACACAACTTTCCCATGTCCTTTTTCAGCTTCGCGGTGTTGTTCTTTGCTTGTGGCTTTGGCAGGTTGTCTTGGGTTTCCCCACCTTAGCTTTGTCCTTTGTTCCACGGTTTGGGGACACCTTTCCCTTGTTTTGGATTCGCATATCCAAAGTCCTGCTTATTATGTTTAAACTTTTGCTTGATCTTGACGGCATATCAATATGTTGTGCCAAGCAAGGAGATGTTTAGGAATTCTATTTCGTCTTGGATGTACCTGTGATGCAAGCCATGGTATTTCAGTACCAAATGCTACTCCAAATCCTTGATACCCAACTTTGTTCAAAGTGTATGGAAGATATTGGTAAACTCAACCAAATCTTGGTCCCTTCCCTTCCGCAGTGCGGTCCACTCTATGTATTGATTCTCATAGATTCTGACAGGGTAGTACTGCTCCTTGATGGAAACTCGGAATGAATTCCAAGTGGGTGTGGCTGAAAACAGTGAGGCCCTACTACCATCCTTCTACTCGCAGTAGGTTTCCCACCAATCCTTGACATGGGGTGTAGCTTTGAGAAGAGCGAAAGTAACCTTTTCCCGGACGGAAAAATCATGAACAAAAAAATACCATTCTAGCAATTTAACCATTTATCTATGACGTCTTCATCTATAGGACCCTCAAATATGGGAATGTCAAAGTTAACTTGTATCTTAAAGAGTGTGGTGCTTCTAGAGTAGCTGCTGAAAGTAGATGTGTTGAACCTGGGTAGCCGCTGAAGGATCTGGGAAAAGTTGTCCATCATCGCCTTCCTTTGTCACTCGAAGGCCTCTTCAAGAAAGATTTTGATAGGATCTCCTACCCCCTCATCTCTCTTTTCGTCCTCCATGGGAGACTGTCGGGATTTGCGAGGATAGTCTTGCAAAGGTTCAACCACTTCAAGACCTAACTCCTTATATCCCGACCTCATTGGGGACATGTAAAGAAAGACATAGAAAGAGAAGACCGCTCTGATACAACTGATCCAGATTTAAATAGGAACACAACAAATTACAGATATAACCATACACATAGAGATGCAACATAAATAATACTTCATTACTGTAAAATACTGAAATATGCCTACAAATAGAAATGGAAATAAACTAGCTAGGGCGATGGTAGCTTATCTCTAAGAAGAGATGTGGCAGCTACATGCCTCTGAATTGTGTTAAAATGAGGCTCGAATGCCTATTTATTGTTGATAAACAATGGAAAACCCTAAACATCCAAAAACCTAACCCTAGGAGATGAAGCGCCAAAGTATGGGCCCCGTTTGGGTAAATTGGTACATCAACTTCTCGGGATTGTAACTTTGGCATACAGTCTCCGTTTGACTGCACAATACCTTGTTGGAAAGATCTTTCTGAGAACTACAACTTTGGGCAGAGTTATATTGGTTCATGAACTGATGTTGCTCCCAGGTTTCCTAAGAAACGTCGTTTAGGGCCTCAAAATGGCTCCAGAAGTTGAGGACCCAAAAAATTGCTAAAAATAGTAAACTGTGCTACAATTAAGGAAGCTGAAAAATTGAAAGAAACAATGGTGGGGGTCCAAGTGGAATTGGCGGGTGGCAACCAATATCCACCTGGATCATTCCTCCCCCCTTAGGAAGCAATGGTCCCCATTGCGTTGAGTTCATCCATGAGATCAGGAAACTTTTGCTGAACTTGGTCCCTGGTGAGCCACTTGCCCTGGTGAAGGAGTTGGCCTGCATTGACAGCTCGATACAATTGTAAATTCTACTGGTGAGTGTGCTTGATATGTGTGTCCATGATCCGATCAGTTGCAGCTTGTTCCATGCAATATGGATTTAACTCTATTGGTGTGAGTTGTTCTATAATGTCGAATGTGTCCACTAATGGTGCAAAGTATGGCTAAAGGCGATCCACATTGAACACTGGGTGCAGGGCAAGGAATGCGGTAATGCTCAGCTCAAATGCACTATCTTCCATAGCCTTGGTAATGGTGTAAGGACCAAATTAGAGTGGTCTAAGTTTCTGATAGGTTCTGGTAAGGTGTTCCTTTTGCAAATGCAACTAGACTTTGTCACCCACCTAAAACTTGTGTGGCACTCGATGTTGATCATGTCACTACTTGTATTTGGCATTTGATTTCTCCAGAATGTAGTGGAACTACAGGTGGATATGTTGGATGTGATTAATGAAGTTGTTTTCCTTCTCTGTTTTAGACTAGACATAAGCCGAATCTGCTTGAGTAGCTGCAAATGGCATGGCCACATCAATGGGACACATCGACTGGAATCCCAAGCCCACCTAAAAAGGGTTGTGGCCAGTCGAGTTGTGGAGAGCTCAGTTATAGTTGTGTTGAACATACGGGAGGCTCTTATCCCATGTGTGTGGATGCTTTGATTTGTACATGCGCAGAATGTGTACGATCATCTTATTGACAACCTCTATCTGGTCATCAGTTTGGGGATGGAAGGTTGTGTACTCAGTGAGTTTGGTGTCGAGCATGGACCCAAGACTATGGGGGATCCCAAAGTATACCCACACTGTGATATTCTTCTTGTGGGTCACCATAATGGCCATCTTCAAGAACCTGTCGATGACCACAAAAACACAGTCATTTCTATGTTGAGTGGAAGGAAGGCCTGACATGTAATCCATGGAGATGGATTCCCAAGGTCGACTAGGGTTAGGTAGCGGGGTATAGAGGCCTTGCTTCTTGATGGTTGGTTTGGCAATGGCACAGGAAGTGTAGGATTTGATGTACTTCCTGACATCTTGTCGAAGATTCATCCAATAGAAATACTTTTGCAGTACTGCCACCATTTTCTCTACCCTGAAATTCATAGCAGCCCGATTGTAGTTTGGTTCCAAAATCATCTTGGTACGCTCGCTTGAAGGAACACAAAAGTGACCCAGGTGGCATAACAGGGCATGCTAGAGGTGAAAATATGGAACATTCTGACCCTCCAAGAGTGTATGGTATGTGTGGCTGAATTCTGGGTCACTTTTGTAGAGAAGTGGCCAATCAGATGTCTCGTGCCCACAAGAGTTCAACACTGTGCTTAACACTATGATTGGTGGTGGACTGAGGCAATCTGCAACATTATTGGTGCTACCCTTCCTATAATTGATAATCAAATGGAACTGTTGCATGTATGTGGACCACTTCTGATGGCGATCATTGTTCAATATCCATTGGGTTTGTATGAACGGTAGGGGCTAGTGGTCTGTATGGATGACTGTTTCCTTCCCCAAAATGTAATGCTTCCATTGTCAGCAGGCATGCACAATGGAATACATATCTTTTTCATAAGTGGGATACTTCCAGACTATTTCTGAAAGTGTCTCACTGTGATATGCCACTAGATGCCTGCGTTGAGTAAAGACTGCCCCAATAGCATAGTCAGAGGCATCCGTCTCGATGTCAAATGGTTGTTGCAAGTCTAGTAATGCGAGCATTGGTGCCGAGAAGAGGCGATGTTTCAACTCTGTGAATGCCTTCCGTTGAGATTCAGACTAAAATAATTTTTCTTTTGCTCCTCCCTTGGTGGCTTGACTCAAGGGCCAAGTGATATGATAAAATCCCAACACGAACCCACGGTAGAAGTTGGCAAGTCCCAGAAAGCTGCGGAGCTCTGTCAGAGTAGTTGGAGATGGCTAATCCTGAATGACTTGGATCTCTGCTGGATCTGCATGCACACCTCGTTCATCAATAATGTATACCAAATACTGAACCTGGGTCATGCTAAAAGTGCATTTCTCCTAATTGGCACATAACTTGTGTTTCCATAGTGTTTGGAGAACCTGCCGGATGTGGTGGAGGTGTTCTTCCCAACTCTGGCTGAAGATCAGGATATCATCCAAGTGTACCACTAAAAATGAGTTGGTTAATGGCCGCAATATGTCATCCATTAGCCTCATGAAAGTTGCAGGAGAATTCTTCAACCTGAAAAGCATAACCGACCATTCGAAAAGGCCCTCCTTAGCTTTGAAGGCAGTCTTCCACACATCGGAGGGTTTGATTGGTACCTAGTGATACGCTGACTTCAAATAAATTTTCTTGAAATATCTTTCCCCCTTTTTTTGGTCCAGGAGGTCATCAATCCATGGGATCGGGTACCCATTCTGGATAGTGATCTTGTTCAGCGCCCAATAGTCAATACAGAGTCTCCAAGTCCCATCCTTCTTTTGTACCAACACGATTGGGCTCCTATAGGGCAATGAACTCGGACGGATGTAACATTTTTGCAGAAACTCCTTAATCTACCTATTTATTTCATCATTCGCCAGAACGGAGTGCCGATAGATTGGTCCATTTGGAATTGGTGCACTTGGGGTTAGATCGATGGAGTGCTTGACCTGATAGTGTGGAAGAACCCCTGAGGGGGAGGTGAAGATGTCCTCGTACTCCTCCATGACCTTGTCCATCTGTAGTTGGTGGGTGGAGGGGCCCTATCTGGAGGTCGCGGCCACCATCTTCTTCTTTCCTTAAGGGCGTATCATCAGGAAAACAAATTTCCCGATTTTGGAAATGAGCTTAATGCATTGTTTTGCAGTAACCAAAGAGATGGCGGTAGGCGGTGCTACCTCTAGTATCCTGTACAACTTATTTCTCAAAGTAACAATAACAGTATGAGGCCTTAATTCATACACATTATGTCACTTCCACAAGTATGGTTGGCCTAATAATGCGTCACGCACATTAAGGGGAGCAACGTCACATAATACCTCATCCATGAAGGGCTTGATGTTATATGGAAGATGACATTGGTATCTCACGCGAAGATCCCGTACTTGGTGAAGCCACCCGATGGTGTATGGTTGTGGATGTGTTGTGGTCGGTAAACCCAGCCACTTCATGACCTTTGCCAAAATGAGGTTCTTTTGGCTCCCACTGTCGACAATGAACTGTCACGGTGATCCGTTTACCCATGTCTGGGAGTGGAAGAGGCACTCCTCCTCCTCTAGATCTTCGGGTCCCTCCTTTTGGATCTTCATTGTGGAACGATGGTGTTGGGCTCCGCATCGATAATATGTTTCCCTTTTTCATTCCCCTTATCAGGTTCTAACTTAGAGTTGGAACATGCATCTGATTCTGAAACCTTTAGCTCGGTCACCAGTGACTATTTGTCCTGACACTCACTTGTGTTGTGAGTGGAGCTCTTATGGAACTCGCACCACTTTCCCATGTCATTTTTCGGCTTCGCGACGCTATTCTTTACTTGTGGCTTTGGCGGGATGTCTTGGGTCTCCCCGCTTTGGCTTTTTCCTTTGTTCTGTGGTTTGGGGGTAACTTTCCATTGTTTTGGATTCACAGATCCATAGTCCCACTTCTTCTGTTAAAACTTTTGCTCCATCTTGACGACATATCAGTATGTCGTGCCAAGCGAGGAGATGTTAAGGAATTCTATTTTGTCCTTGATGTACATGTGCAGGTAACCGCGGTATTTGAGTACCAAATTTTGCTCCAAATCCTTGATACCCAACTTTGTGCGAAGGGTATGAAAGATATCCATGCCGCAGCGTGGTCCACTTTATGTATTGATCCTCATAGCTTTCGACAGGGTAGTACTACTCCTTGACGGCAGCCCAAAATGTATTCCAACTGGGTGTGGCTGAAAACAATGAGGCCGTACTTCCATCCTTTTGCTCGCAGTAGGTTTCCCAGTAGTCCTTGATGTGGGGGCCGGCTTTGAGAAGAGTGAAAGTAATCTTTTCCTAGTCGGAAAAATCATGAAAAGAAAAATACCCTTCTAGTAGATTTAACCATTTATCTACGGTGTATGCATCTATCTAACCCTCAAATAAAGGAATGTCAAAGTTAACTTTTATCTTAAAGAGTGTGGCACTTCTAGAGTAGCTGCTGCAAGTAGATGTGTTGCCCCAGGGTAGCCGCTGAAGATCTGGGAAAAGTTGTCCATCATCGCGTTCCTTTGTCACTCAAGGGCCTTTTCGAGCAATATTTTGATAGGATCTCCTACCCCCTCATATTTCTTTTCATTCTCCATGGGAGACCATCAGGATTTGCAAGGCTGGTCTTGCAAAGGTTCGACCAGTTCAAGCCTTAACTCCTTATATCCCGACCTCGTTAGGGACATGCAAAGAAAGATAGAGAAAGAGAAGACCGCTCTGATACCATTGATCTAGATTTAAACAGGAATGCATAAAGTTACAGATATAACCATACACACAGAGATGCAACATAAATAATACTTCATTTCATTACTGTAAAATACTGAGATATGCTTACAAACAGAAATGGAAATAAACTAGCTAGGGTGATGGTAGCTTATATCTAAGAAGAGATGTGGCAGCTACATGCCTCATAACTATGTTAAAATGAGGCTTGAAGACCCATTTATTGTTGAGAAATAATGGAAAACCCTAAACATCCAAAAACCTAACCCTAGGAGATGAAGCACCAAACTATGGGCCCCATTTGGGTAAATTGGTACATCAACTTCCTGGGGTCATAACTTTGGCATACAATCTTAGTTTGACGTGCACGATACCTCCTTAGAAAGATCCATACAAGAACTACAAATTTTGTCTATGGACCCAAATTGCTACCAGTTTTCCCAAAAAATGTCGTTTAGGGCCTCAAAACTGCTCTGAAAGTTTAGGACGCGAAAAATGGCTAAAAATAGTAAACTGTGCTACAATTAAGGAAGCTAAAAAACTGAAAGAAACAATGGTGGGGGTCCAAGTGGAATTGGCGGGTGGCCACGAATATCCACTAGGATCATTCCTCCCCCCAAACGAAGTAATGGTCCCCATTGCGTTGAGTTCCTCCATGAGATGAGAAAACTTTCGTTGCACCTGGTCCCTTGTGAGCCACTTGCCCTGGTGAAGAAGTTGGCCTTCTTTGACAACTCGATACAATTGGATTAAGTGCTGGTGAGTGTAATTGATTTGTGTGTCCATGATCTGATCAGTTGCAGCTTGTTCCATGCAAACTGGATTTAACTCTGTTGGTGTGCACTGTTATGCAATGCTGGATGTGTCTAGAAATGGTGCAAAGTATGGCTGAAGGCAATCTGGGTGTAGGCCAAGGAATGGGGTAATGTTGAGCTCAAATGCATTGTCTCCCATAGCCTTGGTCATGATGTAAGGACCATATCGGTGTGGTATGATTTTCCAATAGGCTCCGGTAAGGCATTCCTTTTGCAAATGCAACCAGACTTTGTCACCCACCCAAAACTTGTGTGGCACCTGATGTTGATCATGTCGCTTCTTGTACTTGGCATTTGATTTATCTAGAATGTCGTGGACCAGCTGGCGAATATGTTGGATATGCTCAATGAAGTTGTTTGCCTTCTCTGTTTTGGACTGAACATGAGCCGAATCTTCCTAAATAGCTGCAAATGGTATGGCCATATTAATGGGACACAGTGGCTGGAATCCCAAGCCCACCTGAAAAGGGCTGTGTCTAGTTGAGCTATAGAGAGCTCGGTTATAGTTGTGCTCAACATAGGGGAGGCTCTCATCCCATGTGTGTGGATTCTTTGAGTTGTACATGCACAGAATGTGTACGATCATCCTACTGACAACCTTTGTATGGCCATCAGTTTGGGGATGGAAGGTTGTGGACTTAGTGAGTTTGGTGTCGAGCATAACCAGAGACTGGAGCAAAATGTACTTGGGAACCTACTGTCCTGAGCTGAGATGATAGACTGTGGGATCCCAAAGTTTACCCACACTCATTCAAAGAAGAGTTTAATAGTGGCTTCTACTGTGATATTCTTATTGCATGCCGCCATAATGGCCTTCTTTGATAACCTATTGACGACCAAAAAAACACAGTCATTTCCATGCTTAGTGGAAGCAAGGCCCGACATGTAATCCTTGGGGATGGATTCCTAAGGTCGACTAGGGGTAGGTAGCGCCGTATAGAGGCCTTGCTTCTTGGTGGCTGGTTTGGGAATGGCATAGAAAGTGTAGGATTAGATGTACTTCCCGACATCCTGTCGAAGATTTGGCCAATAGAAATACTTCTGCAGTATTGCCACCATTTCATCGACCTTGAAATGCCCAGTAGTGTGCTTCCCAAATCATCTTGGCACACTCGCTTGAAGGAATACAAAGGTGACCCAGGTGACATAACAGGGCACTTTGGAGGTGAAAATCTGGAACAACCTGACCATCCAAAAGTGTTGGGTATGTGTGGCTAAATTCTGGGTCGCTTTTGTAGAGAAGTGGCCAATCAGAAGTCTCGCGCCCACAAGAGTTGAGCATGATGGTTAATGCTATGATTGGTGGTCGACTGAGGCAATATGCAACATTATTGGTGCTACCCTTCTTATAATTGATATTCTGATGGCGATCATTCTGTAATTTCACTTGGGTCTGTATGAACTAGAGGGGCCGGTGGTCTGTATGGATGATCGTTTCCTTCCCCAAAATGTAATGCTTCCATTGTCGACAGGCTTGCACAAGTGAATACATCTCTTTTTCATAAGTGGGATACTTCCGGATTGTGTTTGCAAGACTCTCATTGTGGTATGCCACTAGATGCCCATGTTGAGAAAGGACTGCCCCAATAATGTAGTCAGAGGCATCTGTCTCGATCTCAAATGGTTGTTGCAAGTCTGGTAATGCGAGCACTGGTGTCGAGCAGAGGTGATATTTCAACTCTGTGAATGGCTTCTGTTGAAATTCAAACCAAAAGAATTTTTCTTTCACTCCTCCATTGGTGACTTGACTCAAGGGCTAAGTGATATGAGAGAATCCAAACAAGAACCTGCAGTAGAAGTTGACAAGACCTAGAAAGTTGCAGAGCTCTATTAGAGTGGTTGGAGATTGCCAATCCTGAATGACTTGGACCTTTGCTAGATCCACATGCACCCCTCGTTCACCAACAATGTATCCCAAATACTGAACCTGGGTCATGCCAAAAGTGCATTTCTCCAAATTGTCACATAACTTGTGTTTCTACAATGTTTGGAGAACTTGCTAGATGTGGTGGAGGTGTTCTTCCCAACTCTGGCTGAAGACCAGGATGTCATCCAAGTATACCACTACAAATGAGTTGGTGAAAGGCCGCAATATGTCATCCATTAGCCTCATGAAGGTTGTAGGATCATTCGTCAACCCGAAAGGCATAACCAACCATTTTAAAAGGCCCTCCTTGCCTTTTAAGGAAGTCTTCCACACATCGGAGGGTTTGATTGGTACCTGGTGATACCCTGACTTCAAATCCATTTTTCTGAAATATTTTTCCCCCTTCAGTTGGTCCAAGAGGTCATCAATTTGGGGAATCAGGTACCTACTCCAAATAGTGATCTTGTTTAGTGCCCGATAGTCAATATAGAGTCTCCAAGTCCCATCCTTCTTTTGTACCGCAACACGATCGGGGTCCCACAAGGCGATGAAATCGGACGGATGTGACATTTTTGTTGTAGCTCTTGAATCTACCTCTTTATTTCATCGTTCTCCAGAATGGAGCGGCAATAGATTGGTCCATTGAGTAGTGGCACATGTGGGGTCAGATTGATGGAGTGCTTGACTTGACAGTGCAGAGGAACCCCTGTGGGGGAGGTGAATATGTCCATGTGTAGTTGTCAGATGGAGGGGTCCTGTCTAGAGGTCATGGCCACTGTCCTCTTCTTTCCTTGAGGGCATATCACCATGAAAACAAATTTCCCAGTTTTGGAAATGTGCTTACTACATTGTTTTGCAGTAACCAAAGAGATGGTGGTAGACGGTGCTACCTCCAATATCCTGTACAACTTATTTCCGAAAGTAACAATAACACTATGAGGCCTTGATTCATACACATCATGTCACTTCCACAAGTATGGTTGGCCTAATAATACATCACAAATTTCAAGGGAACCAACGTCACACAATACCTCATCTATGAAAGGCTTGATGTTGTATGGAAGACGACACTGCAGGCTCACCCGAAGATCTTGTCCTTGGTGAAGCCACCTGATGGTGTATGGTTGTGGATGTGCTGTGGTCGGTACGCCTAGCCACTTCACGAACTCTATCGAAATGAGGTTCTTTTGGCTCCTGTTGTTGACTAGAGCTATAGTGAGGAGCCCTTTACCCACATTTGGGAGTGGAAGAGGCACTCCTCCTCCTCTGGATCTTCAGGTTCCTCCTTCTGGATCTTCGTTGTGGCAGCAGTGGCCTTGGGCTCCACATCGATAATCTTCTTCCCTTTTTCATTCCCCCTATCAGGTTCTAACTTAGATTCTCAACATGCATCTGATTCTAAAACCTTTAGCTCAGTCACTAGTGACTGTTTGGCCCGACACTCACTTGTGTTGTGAGTGGACCTCTTATGGAACTCACACCACATTCTCGTGTCCTTTTTCAGCTTCGCAGTGATGTTCTTTGCTTGCAGCTTTCACGGGTTGTCTTGGGTCCCCACACCTTGGCTTTGTCCTTTGTTCTACGGTTTGGGGGCACCTTTCCCTTGTTTCAGATTTGCAGATCCAAAGTCCCGCTTCTTTTGTTTAAACTTTTGCTCGATCTTGACGGCATATCAGTATGCTGTGTTGAGCGAGGAGATGTTCAGGAATTCTATTTTGTCTTGGATGTACCTATGTAGGCAGCTATAGTATTTGAGTACCAAATGCTGCTCCGAATCCTTGATACCCAACTTTGTGCGAAGGGTATGGAGGATATTGGTAAACTCCGGCACGTCTTGGTCCCTTCAATGTCGCAGCATGGTCCACTTTATGTATTGATCCTCATAGATTCCAACAGGGTAATACTGCTCCTTGATGGAAGCTCGGTATGAATTCCAAGTGGGTGTGGATGAAAGAAGTGAGGCCGTACTTTCATCCTTCTAGTCGTAGTAGGTTTCCCACCAGTCCTTGATGTGGGGGGTGTTAGGTTCCTATACCAATAGGAGTCATAATTTTTGAATGGCTGGGATTAAACTTGTAATATGTACATACCTTTGCTTTCTGCAAGTGTTTTCCATATCAAAAAAATAAAAAAATGTAAAGAGGGTATGTCCTAAAATAATAATCAGAGGACAAAAAGAATAAAAATTTAAAAAAAGATGAAAAATATGAACCCCAACAAAAGAAAAAGGATCATGAAAGTGTGCAAGTCAAAATGCCACTATTATTTACTTTTTGTGCATAATAAATTATTATGTGCAGTTTGTAATATTTGCCACAATCCATGATAGTCAAAGTGTTTAAGCTTGGCTATTTCGTTTTTCAATTTCATGTCTATAGACAGAGAATAAAAATCTGACCAAACAATGCAACCTTGGCAGATAAGTAGATAGGTAGAGTAAATAAAAGGAGCTCAATTGTTTAATCTGAGCCCTTGGATGTAATAAGGTTAGAATTAGTTAGTTTGCTATTGTAAAGAGAAAGAAAAATGTTTGATAAGGGTTTGCTAGCTCAAATGTACCCTAATAAAGAGAAGTAAAAATGGTCAGATGAGTAGATGGGTAAGTAGTAGAAAGGTGGCAGAATTATGATGATTGATTAGACAAAAACATGTGTATCGTCTTTTTCATCATAAAAGTTCCAAATGTGAATAGGCACTCAAGCATGTAGATGGATATCAAATTCAATTAATTAATTTCCCTCATTCATTTCACCTTTTACTTAACTAATTTCCCACAATAAAGTTCATAGTACTTAAAAACCCTAAGTCAAAGAGGCTCAGAGCATTTCTATGACTTTTGGAGGGATCGGACCCTCGGCTCAATGACTAATAGACAATAAGTACTAAAACCCCCTCATAAACATTCGTTCCCCCCTTCAGTTCTTTCATCTTCCCTAATAATACTCTTTTCCTAAGGTTAAATTACTTTTACCTAGGAAAAGTGTTCATTCCCCCACATAAATCATTTTCATATAAAAAGCCCACAAAACACTATATCCTAAGTTTTTATGTTATCATCGGAAAAGTATTAAAGACATGAAATATCATATACTTAGGGTATTGTGCCCCTTTCCATTCATTTTACTAATTACTAATCTATTTATTAAATCCTAAACAAAATCCTGTTTCCCATATATATTTAACTCCCGCAATATTAATAAACCCTACCCTAGCTTAATTATATAAACTATAATATTACCAAAAACCCCAAAAACCCACTAACTAATTGATCCACGATTAAGTTAGTCTAAAATCTAGTTAAACCCTCCACTAATGATCCTGACACCTTAACCCCACATTAATCCCTCATTAAATAAAAAACCACCGTGCTTAAATGCCTGCCGAGCCCCCCACTACATTCCATGCAACTCCACTGGTCGATCGTCGCACGATCGCTCCCCTACACATCTAATGGCCCTCATCCATTTCGCAAGGGCCCAACATCTGAACATTACCCACCTGAAAAGAGTTGTTTTCCACTGGGCCCCCAAGGCTATGTGTTGCTCAATGAATGGAATTAGGCGGCCTCCCCCCAATACCACCAAGCACCTAAAAGCGGTGCGAAGGAAACCACTTACTGCCACCCCCATACATGCCAAAATAGATATTGTTTGCCCCACTACATGAGAAAAGACCATTGTTCACTCATACCCACCAATTTTGACTTTCTCGCATAAATCCAAAAAGCCCCAAGTCATTTGTTTTTATCGTTTTTTCAACTGTAAACCTCCATGCACGCACCTTCGAACATCGAAGCTGTCAACCAATGTACAATTGCACCCTGAAGATGCTAGAAAGCTCCCAGATTGCATTCCATCCTGCTTGAAGTCTTTTCTACCATTCATAGTTGTCATTCACCCAGTTCATACCCAGTTTCTTCAATTCCAGGTATTTAAGCCATAATTCACTGAAAAACCTTGTCAATTTCAGAACCGGTCACTAAGTTTTCTTAATTAAAATAAAAAAGGAACTTTGGTAACACAAACCCACCCAGAATTGAACCACCATTTCCCTAACAGACTGAAATATTTCCTCCCCCATTCTCAAATCCATAAGAACTGAGAATGGACACCCCAATCGCCATGGATGTTAGACCTATTTCCACTCCTCACCTGGACCTAGACAACCTCCCCCTGGCTGAAAAAGATTTCCAAATCAAGGACACCTCTGTCCTCTAAACCCCTCTCAAACCATACTACCGATATAGAGATCAATACCTGAACCATGCTGATAAAATTGGTCCTTGGGAGTCTAATTTTCCTAAGTACCAACTCCTTGAAGTTCACATTTTCCCGGAAATTTTCCATTACTGCCATGCAAATTATATCCCCAGTCAAAGAGTAGTGATGTACCCTAACCAAACAATATTTTTCACCATCACTATCAAATCAATCAATGAAATGATACAAATCCAGCCTGGCCAAAACCTAACCCCTATCTCAATTGGAGACCTATTAGACTGGTTCCCCAAGCTTACCACTGCAAAACTTACTGAGATGTTCCAAACCTTCATTAGGGAGGAAAAGCATATCCCAAAAGATCCTCCTCCATATGTGGCTACCATATTTTCCACATTTGGTCAGGACATTATAGCAATGATATCTAGTGTCCTAGGTTACACCACCAGTGAGTATATAGATGAAATCATCCTGGCTTTCATGTCCATATTCACTCCAGGATAGCCTACTGCTATCATGTATGATTATGCCAAGTTTATAGCTGATAGGATGCATGACCAGTTTCTAAGGATGAGTAATGAGAGTGTTTTTATGTATTCCTTAGTCTTGTATCACCTTTTTCTATACTACAAAGCAGATAAGTTCCCCTTTACTCTCCAGAAACTTAACAAAAAAGTTCACCCTAGATCAATAATTTTCTGGACTCCATCGATCCATAAATGTGATTCTCCATATTCATATACAAACTTCATAGACCTATTTATACATCCCATTGTGACAATGCTGCTAGGAAGCCCTCCTCCAAGAATCAGTTTAGATATAAGGAGGATCCTGCATCTCTCAAAGCAGCACAAAGTGGGGGATTGGTACTTGTACCAAAACCACACTGCGAATTTATGGCTGTGAGTTGGCCCCATATAAACTACCCAAATACCTCCCAATGAGGTTGCTTGCTATGGAGTACTATAGGCAGATAATCCATTCAGATGAGGTACATTTTGTCAAAGCAAAAAAGAAGGCCTAGCTCAGAATCAACGACCAATTAGGCCCCTTTATTTGTAATAGCCGAGAAGTTGGAATGAAGGTAGATGAAATCCTTCAAAGGTTAAATCTAAAATAAAGCTTCATATGGAGGTATCATCCCTTGGACTTCATTTTCAACAGAAGACCAAAAAACAAGATGTCTTTCTACATTCATCACCAAATCCCTGAAATAGAAAAGTATGCCGACCAATTGGAATGGGTGGAAAACACTTTAGCGGACAGGGATAGTACTGAAGTTGCTGTGGAAAACACACTAATTGATTTAGAGAAATAGATTGATGAGGGTTCCTTCCTACAGGTGCTAGGAGAATCACAGGTACATGAAGAATTAGAAGAACTAGACCTATCAAAGGGACCAGAGAAATCAGACATAATAGAGAAATCAAAGAAAATAGATAGACCAGAAGCCACCATGAGTAACCCCCCATTCTTACAGACTCCTCTAAATGAGGAGAAAAGCCTCAAGAGAAACAGGGAAGGGACTACTACCTAAGGAAGAGCAACATCACAAGCCTATGCAAAGACAAGAAAGACTAAGAGACAAAGAATTAATCCTGTCTCTAAGTGGGAATATACATAAGAGACAACTGATGTTACAAGCATAGAAATAGAAGGTAGTAGGCATGCCACTCCCTCTGGAGGCATCCTAGAACCTTCCACATCACATACCCAGATATTGGAAAGGAAACAAAGTGTGGAGGTATCCTCTTTCAAAATGCCAGCAGACAAAGACTGGGACATCAAAGAAAGATACAAAGAAATAAAGCCAGAAATAAGAGGCTAAAAGCCCAAACTTATGCACAGTATTTGAAGATGACCCCTACCAATCAAACAAGGGTTATGCTAGCCTTGGATGTTAAAGAGGGGAAAATGCAGATGGCATTCATGAAGCCCAATACTTAGTAACCGAGAATAGCAACAGACTTCAAAAAGATAGACTTCGAAGTACTGACAAATGAAATTCATCCTATTGACCAGATTGCACTGCACAAGTAGACGGGGGAGATGATTTACTCCACCTTGATAGGGAAAGCCACCACTGCCCACCAATTGCTAAAATACTTGAATAATATATCAGCACAGTTCCAGTTGGAGAAGGCCTCTTCATAGGCCAGAGATACCAAAATCAAATCCTTAGAGGACTTAGTCATTGAGTTAGGACACGATCCCAAAGATGTAAAGGCCACAGAAAAATTAATAAAGAAGAAGAATGATGATATAGTTGCTCTGAAGAAGAAGCTCAAGATTCCCCAGTTGCATCACCCACAAATAGTAGAAGTCCTGGAGGCACAAAAAGGACATGAAGAGTTCATGGAATTGGTCCTAAAGCTAAATGACCAACTAAAAGAGACAGAGAATGAGTTAGACACATTGATTCAGTCCAAACAAAGTGACCTGACCACCACTTCTAGGACTGCCATTCCCACTGTTTCTATTACAATTCCTTCTACATTAGCAGCATCATTGGCACCTAGAGCTCCACCTGCCACAACACTGCCAGTCACAACTGAATCTACATCAGCAGGGACACCAACAGAGAAAACAATAGAGCTAGTAAAATCCATGGAGGAGATGTCCATCCAAGCTACAAATCTCAAAAGGCTAAAGAAGAAAGTGGCAAGCTTAGAAACTGACCGTAAGCTTGCCTAAATTCAACAAAGAGAAGAAACACAGAAAGCCATAAGGATGGGTGAAAAAATCAAAGTCCTAGAGAAAGATTTGACATTGCAGAAGCCACTAGGACAGACTAAATAAATGCTTTGGGCCAATATCATTGACTCTGTCAATGATATTTGGCCATCAATTCAAATTATATTTGAGCAAATTGAATTGGTGAAGGTGGCCACTGAGGCTATCCAGAAAGTAAGGGAAGAATTAGGAGACCAACCCGAGGATGCAAATCGACTCATCCACCTGCTAAACAGTAAGAAAAGGTACGAGCTCCATGATCTTGGTGTAGAGGATAGGACTGAAGCCATCCTAGAAATAAAAAAGGTTCTTTCCAAAAGAAACCTTATGTTCAACTTGGATGAAAAGTACCACAACATGCAGGTGGCCATTGACATGTTTATGGCCAAATTTCAGATTTTGAGGGACAAAGGCCTTCCCAGTCCTATGGTCATCAATGATAAACTCATGACCCAATTGGACTATAGTGATAGACTAAGGAGGCTGCCCAAGGAACAAGGCAACACTTTAGGCATTAAAGATTTTCCTACTGGAAAAGCACTGTATGATACATTAAAGAACCTCTTTTTCTTGGAACCTGAGGTGAAACCCTTGTTTCTTACCAAGCCAAATTTTGCAAAGTACACAGAGGTAGATGAAATTTATAGGAGAATGTTAAAGTTGAGATTACCTGGAGCATAATGGTGGGTTAAAATGACATATTTAATTTGAAAAGGTTTTACAGCAGAAAGTTACCACAGTAAATCTGAAGGCAGCCAGGTGAAATAGGTGAAAGACAGATAAGCAGGGTCAAAGAGTAATAGAGCCAAAGAGTATCAGTGAAAGATCAAAAGTAAAGAGGACTCCAACATGGAAATGCCACAACCATCAACCATCTTAAAGGGATTAAAACTCAACAGAAACAGCCAACAACACCACAATAAATGGAACAGCAAGAAGCAGTTTCACATCTGTCTCTATCTTCATGAATGAAGATATTTGATTTCCTAGATTAAATCTCAAACTGTTATGAGATATTTTGCAATTATTTTTTGTATAAATACTTCATATTTCAAAGTATGTAGGGTGGATTCAATGACATTTCTATAGACATTTTCTCTCAACTCAAAATTCTATTGCATCAATGACTGGATTGGGTTGCTGGATCAAGGAATAAAGATCAGATATTTTACAGGATTCTTGTGTAAAGAAAAATACAAATAATTATTCTCTCATGTTTATTGTTGCTTTTTCTTATGTTTCTTCATAGTCTTATTTTTTTTTTCTAAATCTAAAAATATAACAAGGAATGATATTTCAGAAATTCCTTCAATGTACTCTGTCTTGAATGTTTACATTCTAAATGTTTTCTGCTAAACTATCATGGTTAGGGAATTCTTAACTTCTCCTTAGCTTTCATAGTTTCTTCCCTGGTCTATAACAAAGGATTCTTAAGTTCCCTTTGTTCGTGATCACCCTCTGTTCTCCATTCTGATCCCAATCCAAGGATTCTTCATTACCCTTTCACCCTGGTTAGAATCATTTCATCCATTAGACTTGAAGATTTTCCTTTTGCTTTGCTAGCCTACCCTATAAATGTTCCCTTTAATGATTTGGTCCAGTTATGCTATCCATTGATTGACTCCATAGCCCAATGGATTGAAGACCTAGCTCTATCCATCTGCTTCTAAGAATTCCACCACCTAACCTTCAATCTAAAATAAAACCCCATGCACACTAAGAACTAGCCTAAAATATCATAAAACAAAGTTAAATTATAAAGAGAGAGCCCTCTCTAGACTTAGGTTGGCTAGAACCTAAGTCTAAAGGATTTGTTTGTGCTTACCTCGGATGATTCCTTCTTTTGATAACTTCTATGGTAAACTTCTATGTGATAACATAGTGGCGACCATACTGGGGAAACTCAAATCCTCAGTCTTAATAAACCTTTGAGAAGAAATCAGGTCTTTATTTCAAGCCTCTTGAAGGGTTTATTAGAAGTTATTTACAAAGTTTCATAAAAAGAAAGTAATTAGAAAAGCTTGAAACTCTGGCTTCAAGGAGAACTCACTATACCAGGGCCAATATAGATCCAAACCCTGCCCCAGTAGTGGATAATCCCAACCTAATTTTGAGAAGATCCAAAAAGCAAGAACGTTTAGTCATTCCAACACCTTCAATCAAAGCAGATTCATGCCCTGATGAGTGGTTGTTTTTAGAAGACCTCCCCTTTGATGAGTCATTTAACCTTTCCCTATTTAGAACCAGGTCTGAAAGTGCACTTGATGACATAGTTCTAGATCCAGATTTTATTGCAGACCTCAAAGTTCAAAAGGAAAATCTATCAATTGATGAGTATATTCTAAATCCCCCTCAGTCATCCCTTACTATTGCTAAGATACCTAAGCTTTCTAAACCAGAGTCAAATACCTTTAGTTCACCACAATTCCCTTCCACCTCTGAAGTTCATTCCTCACCTCCATTTATACCCTCACTTCCCTACCAACCTATCATACATCAATCACCTATTACTCCTATTTCTCCATCAACTGTTGTATCATATCCTGGTACCCCAACCCCACTACTTAGCCCTGCCCAACTTAGAGCCATGGAAAATAGATATGCTCCTCTTGTGTTACTTGCCCCACTTGGTCCCATGCCACAAGATTACTAGAACAAAATTGTCCACTTAGGTGGCATAGGACCTTATACAACACAACATCATGTAAACAAAATGACAGACTACTTTGAATTGCATGAAATTGATAGGAGATGTTCAGATGAGATTTTTTTCTCAGACTGTAGTTGGTGATGTAAGTGTTAGAGCCTAGATTTGTCTCAGGCTGAAAAGACAAGGTTCTATGTCCACATCAAACAACGCTCAGCCTCGTAGCTAGCCCTACGAGGACAAGGGAGGGCTCTCTTTGAGTCAACCTCAGTGAAAGATACTCGATGGGGCTGGAGATGACTGTTTTAGCAATTGATTTTAGGCTAGGTATTAAGTGAAAAGGATTTGATTTGAGTTTTTTAGGGTTTTGTTGAAAATATGGGAAAGGCAAATTTGGGCTCGGGGATGAGGCATAGTTTCTGCAAAGGTCTGATTGGGGCAAGGAAGGCGATCATTTTGATGATTTAAAGTGAGTGAGATGGATAGATCACACTGGTGAGAATCTAAGGAGAGCAAGAGAGTCTCAAGAAATCCCCTTAAACAGATGAAAACATGAAAATTTAAACAAATTCAAAGGCAGAGCATAACAGTTATGGATTCTACCTTAATCACTCATTTGTTCAAATTCAGAAGAAGAAGCTTGAAAATGATACACATAACACTAGATAAAGTTACAATTACTCAGAGAAGCACACCATCAAAACATAAATCCACATGGATCCCAAACAGTGCTGCAAAACCCTGGTCTTTCCTTAGCCAAAAATGCAGAAGTGAATGTACAATAGAGTGCCAAACTTTCCCAAGAGTCCAACCCTGAAAATGTCTTAGAAAATACATCATATAGACTAGCCCAACCCATTCCCTTGCCTCTAGGGATTGAGCTCATCATTCTAGGAGCTATTTCAACCAATTCTAAAGAAAGCACTAAAATCTAGGCAATCAAAACAACTTGCCTCTATAAGGTAGGAAACTGATTCATTCATTAAATTTTCACTTTTTGGTGAATGAATCCTCTAGAACAAGTAACTAAGTGCCAAAATTACATCATGTTCACTCAATTAAATCAATAGAAGTAAAAAACTACATCACTAAGCAAAACTAGTCAAACTGGCTGAATTTCTGAGCTGGAAAGTGCAAAATTGGTAAAAAAAACTTTTGTCCGCCACGCCAATTTCTGTATGTGTCACGCCACTTTGACGCTGATTTTGAGGCACTTTCTGAAGTCCAAATTGAGCCCAAGTATGATTTTTGGAAATCCCTGCCTGTCTAGTTTCCAAATGAAGTAGAATTTTTGAATTTGGTGCCCATTTTCCCCTCCAAATCCTCAATCTCCCAAGACTGCTTCCTGTGTGTGAAATTAGGGGCAGAGAGATCATTTTTAGGGTGTTTTTGACCTCCTGAGGACTCAAAACTTGCCCAAACTTCTTGGCCATGCACCAACACATGATTTTTCATGAAAAATCCAAAAATATAAAGTTTTTTCCATTTGGAGCTTCCAATCATAAGAGCGCGCCACGTGGCGCGGCGCACAGGGAGAAAAACCCTGTTTTTTAGTGCAAAAATTTCTCAAAATGCAAAATTTGCTCCAAATTTCCTGAAATTTGTGTTGGACCTTCTTTATCAAGAGCTATGATGAGCCAAAGAGGTTTCAGCCAATATCTGAAGTCCTTCATCGACTTTTTCCCTCCTTAATGCTCTCTTCACCTTGATTCTCGTTTTTCACACCAAGTTCTGGGACAAGTAATGATATGTATGACAGCTCTTTAATGCCTCCTGGGTGCATGTCCCTCCACGGGTGAGTCAGTTTGGGTCTCCTCTTCATAGTCATATGAAGGATCAGATGACATAATTGCCGCTATATAAATTGCCTTGGAGAAATGAGTGCTAGTGATGAAACTGTGTATTGCTCTTTTATAATGTAGTTGGATTCTGCCACCAAGGGGAAAAATGCAACAAGGGACTATTAGGAAGGGGAAAAAAGTAAGGGATTAGGGGATATTAGGATAAATTTTATCAGGGAAAGGAGGAGGGTTTGAGGGGTTTTATGTATAGGGTTAGGAGATTTTTTGTAAGGGTTACGGTTTTGGGGTTTGGGATTTGAATGTAGGAAAGAAAATATAGGATTGATGAGCTTAGTGGGGGGTAGGAAATCATGAAACAAGGGATAAATGGGGAAGCAGGAGTGACCTTGGTAGCAAAACAAAGATTTTGGAATCCACAGCAATCTTCCTTTGAGGCACTTTAGAGGTAGGGTTTCAAATTTTTGTTTCAATCATTATCATCAATAAACCACCATCACTCAGCACAAAAATGGATGAAACATTAAGATGTCGACCCTACCTGGAAAATCCACAAAAATAAATGGAAATTTGGAGAAATTTCAATGAATTTCAGGCCTTTTAGCCCAGTGCGCCGCGCCTCCCCAGTGCGCCGCGCCTCCCCAGTGCGCCGCGCCAGTGTAAATTTACACTGGAAAATTTCTCCCAGTGCGTCGTGCCTCCTCAATGCACCATGCCTTTTTGCAGTAGCCTTTTGGAGGCCTTCCGAGTGTCCAAATTGGACGCAGGATAGATTTTTGGAAAGGTATTTGAGTCTACTTTCCAATCCACCTAGAAATTTTCCATTTGGAGTTCATTTTCCCTATCAAATGTCAAATATCCCAAGACTGGTCAAAATGTGCCAAATGAGGCTGCCTAAAGGTAGAGTGCTGTTACAGTCAGCTTTTGAATGCCTTCCTCAACTCAAAATTGAGCTCATGATAGCTCATTTGAAATATATTTGTGTCTAGCTATAATTTTACTCATAAAGAAAGTCATTTTGCTGACCACGCTAGGATAAAACTTGATTTTCCAAAGATCACTTTAGAGGTGCATCAATTTTCCCGAGGCAATTGTATGTTTGACATTTCTATAAAACCATGACACCTGTGTAAAACGTGAAGGAGTTTTTCTTCCTTGTCCTATTTTGGACAAAAACCTCTCTCATTTTTCCCAAATTCATATTTTCTTTCTCAAAAACATAATTTGAGTGAAACCTACCCCAATGTGTGGAACAAGAGATTTGTCGAAATGAAGTGAAATGAAGGGGATAGGGAGCTTCTAAATTCCTGAGGAAATTTTTGGAAGTATGGAGGGATGTTAGGAAGTAGGGGAATTTTAATCTTAGAAATTGAGTGAGGGGAATGGGTCCAAAAGGGAAAGACACAGGCCTAGCCTAGAAAATAGGGTTTGTAGCAAGAAACTAGGGTTTGTGCGAAAATGAGGAATTTGGGGGATCTCAGTGATGGGAAGTGTTTAATAAGGTACATTAAGGATAGGGGAAGGTGTACGAACATTCGGGTACAAGTTTTGCCAATGAAATGACCATGCAAGAGAAATTGCCTTCAAAACCCTAGGAGAGGGAAATGACCTTACCTATTCGCAATTGAAGTGTGAACAAGGTGTAAAATAACCCATTGGAACTTGACATGATAATGAAAACCCTCTGAATGATGGTACACTCAGCTGAATAGTGACATGGACCGAAATTTGGACAACTTTGACAAGAGTAAAAGCAAACCCTAGACCTAATGCCTAATGACCAAATTTTTCTTGAAGACTCACTGAAATGATAAAATTTGACCTTGACACTTCAAAATCACTTTGTAAGAGCACGTTTGATCACTAGAGGAAGGCTAGAAAGACTGACACTAACAGTAAGAACATGGTTTAGAGCTTTACCTGCTAATAGAATAGATACTTTAGAAATATTTTATCAGCAATTTTTAAATAGATGGGAAAAGAAAAATAACCCTTTGCAGATCCTTTCAGAATATGAAAACATCGGGAGAGGACCAAATGAAACAATCCAGGATTACTGTACCATATTTAACAATATATACAATGCAATACCAGTCAATCATAGACCCCCACCTGGCTTAGCTCTGATAAAGTTTCCTGATGGGTTTGATACTGACATGGCCTTCCAACTCAGAGAGAGAAATCCTCCAACTTTAGAAGACATGTAGAGTGTAGCAGTTAGTGTAGAAGCTAACTTGCTAGCAAAAAGAGCTAGGGTTAGGAATGAAAGGAGAGGACCCTTGAAAGATGAAGCCTCACCCTCTGACCTTAAAATAGGTGTCCTAACCAAGGGTATGGAAAAACTGATGGATAGGATAGAGAAAATTGAAAGGAAGCCTCAATGGGATAATCAACAGTCACTTCCACTAAGAAATCCAAACTTTAGAAAGAATAAAAATCAAAATACTGGAAAGAATGGACCTAATCAGAATATTAGGCCTCCCTTTCAAGAAAACTATGCTGAAACATCCCATTCAAATGACCATGAACAAGACACACACATTAACTTGATGGGTTTGGATGATGAGGAAACTATCTTTTTGACTCAAGATGAGCAGGAACTGCATATGCTGCAACAATTGCAAACCGAATCTGGAGAATCATTTGATTATAAGAAAGGTTACGATTCTGCCACTTTTGAAGTACATAAAGAATACAATCTAAGGAGTAAAAATAATTCGGATACTCCTGACCAAGCCAAGAAAGTTGTGCCAAATCAACCCAAGAAAATCAAAACAACTCCAGTTACTAAAACTCTCCAAATCCTCCCTAAACAAAATCAGAACCCCTCAGGTCCCACCATTGTAGATATAACCCATGACCAACCCCCTAATTATCAACTATCCACTTCAATCCCCTCCAAGGATACAGTGGAGAAATCTCCGGACACCACATTAGAAAATCCACAGAAAAAGACTTCAAATGCAAACAAATAAGAGCAACCTACCCCAATTCCTGCTATAAAAATTCCAAGCACTCAAACATAGAAAGCTCCATTGCCTTTAAATTTGGGAGCAGAGGTGGCTAAACTAAAAATTTCAGTTCCGTTAACAGAGTTGATGAAAAGTGAAACCTATAAGTCTCAAATAAGCAAAACTTTAAACTTTGTTGAGAATGAAGACTCTGCTAACTTGTTTGATGATCAGCCTAAGCTTATATTCGGTCCTGATGTTAATGGAAAACCACTAGAAGGAGGGATACCACCCTTTTATATTAGCCTTAGCATTCATGATAAAATATTAGAAAATGCAATGTTAGACTCAGGGGCTTCACACAATTTAATGTCTAAATCAGTTATGGAAAAATTAAACTTGGACATCACTAGAACTTACAAGGACTTATTTTCATTTGATTCAAGTCAAGTGAAATGTCTAGGGTTAATCAAAGACCTGTTTGTTTCCTTAGTACAATATCCTGCTAAGACCATTCTCATGGATATAGTAGTGGCTGACATCCCACCTAAATATGGCATGCTATTGTGTACATCATGGGGGGATACACTCTAAGGATCTTTGCAACTTGACATGTCATATGCCACAATCTCAGTCTTTGGACAACCTAAAAAGCTGTACAGAGAGACCTTAATGAAATATGTGGTGAGTATCAAGGATAGACCTCAAAACTTTCCTCTCTACTCCCTACATTCGGACATTTATTCTTTTATTTTGTATAATGCTAAACAAACACAACAAACCACTTCAAACAATATTATTTCAGAACCAAAAGAAATTCTATGTTACAGCTGAAAAAGAAACTATCCAAACTCAAGAGATTTCCAATAAACGAGATAATCAAAATGCAACAAACAAGGAAAATTTTCTTCCCCCTGACAGTGAAAATTATGAACATGAGATATTATGGCACCTTGAATTTGACTGATCAGTGAATAAGTTAGGAGCAGGAGCAGGAGTGTGGATATATAATCTGGAGAATGATCACTCAGAGGGCCATGCTTATAGACTGAATTTCAAATGCACTAACAACATGGCTGAGTATGAAGCACTTCTTTTAGGTCTTAATTAGTTATAAAGTTAGGAGCTATAAGAGTTTCTATTATGGGAGACTTTGAATTAGTGATAAATTAGATTAAAGTTGTATGTATGACCAAAGATCTTAGATTAAGTTGTTACAGAGGAACTATTATAGAAATACTAAACACTTTCCTAGAAACTAAAGTTGCTGTAATTCCTAGGAAACATAACATGCAAGCTTATACTTTAGCAATGTTTGCCAGCACTTGTAAGTTACCATTTCAACCTAACCATTAGTAGACTCTGAGGTTAGGCATAGACCTGCTATCCCAAATAACTTGAAAAACTGGCAATTATTTGATAATGACCAATAGATAAACAATTTTTTAACCTTAGAGGAGGAATTTGTAAATAGTAATATAGAAACTAACATAACATTAGATCCTAATTTCAAAGATGAAATAGAAATTAATGAGATAGAAGATGAAAAGATAGATAGATTCCATCCCACAAAATTTACAAAATTAGATGTACAAAACCTAAAGAAAGTTGAAATAGATGAGATAATTAACAAAGATTCTGAAATCATTAATCTCAAAGACAACTTTTTGTCTAAAGGATTAACTCCTTTGGAATATTTGTTTGATTCAAAAGATGTCCCTAGAAAACCAAAGATGGAACCCTTAAAATCTGATATAGAGGAGTGTAATCTAGGCACTAAAGAAAATCCCAAATTAATCAAACTTTCAAAGTCCCTACCTCCTACCGAAAAGTGAAATACATTGAACTATTAAAGGAATTCCAAGATGTCTTTGCTTGGAGCTATGAGGACCTCAAGTCCTATGACACCAGCATCATACAACACACTATCCCCATAAAAGAAAATTAGAAACCTTCTAGGAAAGATCTTAGGAGGATCAATTCCATTCTATTGCCTTCTATTAAAAAAGAAATCCAAAGGATGTATGAGGCCAAGATAATAACACCTATTAGATTCTTTGATTGGGTTTCAAATTTGGTGCCAACAAGGAAGAACACTAGTGAGATCAGACTTTGTGTTGATCTCAGGAATCTTAATAAAGTTTCACTCAAAGACAATTAACTTCTCCCTAAAATGGATCATATATTACAAAGGGTAGTAGGGTGAACTAGAATCTCATTATTGGATGGGTTTTTTGGCTATAACCAGATTTTAGTTCACCCAAATGAACAGGCTAAAACTGCATTTACTACTGCTTGGGGCACATTCATGTATGTGAAGATGCCTTTTTGATTAAAGAATGTAGGGGGCACTTTCCAAAGAGCCATGGACATAGCTTCTACTAAGGCAATTCATTACTTTCTAGTAATATACTTAGATGACATCACTTTGTTCTCAAAATTTGATAAACAAGACTTAGATCATCTAAGGCGGGTTTTTAGCAAATGTAGGAAGTATGGAATTTCTTTGAGTCCTAAAAAATATTTATTTGGGTTAGAAGAGGGAAAGTTATTAGGCCATATAATCTCTAAATATGGTATCCAAATAAATCCTCCAAGAATTGAAGCCATCTTGTAGATACAACATCCTAGGACCATTAGGAAATTACAAGCCTTTTTAGGGAAAATCAACTTTTTTAGGAGATTTGTTTCTAACTTAGCAGAATTAATTAGGTCATTAAACAATATGTTGAAAAAATATTCGACCATAAAATGGACTATTGAGGCTAACAAATCCTTTGAAGACATTAAGCTAGCCTTAACTAAAACACCAGTTTTGATCAGTCCAAAATTTGATAGGGATTTCATTTTATTTTCCTTTGCCTCAGAACATACAATTGTTGCAGTTTTACTGCAAAAGAATGATCAGGGTTATGAACAACCTATTGCCTTTTTTAGCAAAGCCCTGAGAGATGCCCCCTTAAAATACAACATAATGGAAAAGCAAGCCTTTTCTTTGGTCAAATCTATCAAAGATTTTAGGGTTTACATTTTATATTCTCATATAGTAGCCTATATCCCCAATTCAGTAGTTAAGGATATCCTAACTCAGGATGGTCCAGATGGAAAGAGAGGGAAATTGATTGCTACTATATTAGAATATGACCTAGAAATCAAACCAACAAAGTTAATCAAAGGCCAAGGTTTAGCAAAGCTCATGGCTGAATCAAACTGTCAGGCCTTAGATATATTTTTTATTGTAGAAATGGATAATGGAGATGAGATGGCAACTCCACCAATCAGCCATGCCTTTATTGAATCACCATGGTATGTTGACATCATATATGTTTTACAAAATATGCAAGCTCTTCCTAAATTATCAAGGACCAAAAGCAGATTTTTTAAAAATGAAATCTTTAAAATTTTGCATAATTGACAATGCTTTGTTTTGGAGGAATCATGAAGGTATCCTTCTTAACTGTTTATTGAAAGAAGAATATGACAAGGTGTTACAAGAGTTTCATGCAGGTGAATGTGGAGGACATCTTTACTGGAAATCCACTGCTAACAAGATTCTTAGAGCTGGTCTCTATTGGCCTACTTTATTTTCTGATGTAAAGAAATTTGTAACCTCATGTCATTAATGTCAGATTTTTGAAGGAAAGAAAAATCTTTTACCCCTGTCCCTAAAACAAATCTCTGTTGAAGCACCTTTTCAACAATGGGGTCTTGACTTCATTGGTGAAATCCACCCACCTTTCTCTGTCTAACACAAATGGATCGTCACTGCTATAGATTATTTTACCAAATGGATAGAAGCCATACCATCAAGGCAAGCCACTGATACTATTATAATAACCTTCCTTGAGGCCAACATCCTATCTAGATTGTGCCCAACCAAAATCATCACTAATAATGCAACATCTTTCAAATCTAGGAGAATGATTGATTTATGTAATAAGTACCATATAACTTTGGGCCATTCCACAGCTTATTACCCTCAAGGAAATGGACTAACAGGGTCCTCAAACAAAAGTCTAGTAAATATCATTAAAAAATTGTTAGAAGATAACAAGAAAACATGGAACAAGAAGCTAGTAAACGCCTTATGGGCAAATAGGCTAACTACAAAGAAATCCATTGGTACTAGTCCTTATCAATTAGTTTATGGAATGGAAGATGTTTTCCCATCTTCCTTGGGAAAAACAATGATGAAGCTGCTCCAAGAGTTGTAGGTTGAACCAAATGACATTCAAAGAAGAAATAACCAAACAATTCATTTACAACAAACCAGGGAAGAAGTGTACATCAGATCTCAAGTTGGGCAGGAAAGGATCAAGAAGAATTTTGATAAAAGCACTAAGGTAGAATATTTTTACCTAGGAGACAAAGTTCTAAAATTGGATTCAAGAAAAGAGGATAAAGGTAAACATGGGAAATTTGATTTCCTACGGAAAGGCCCATATATCATTTATGCTTTCAGAGGTAATAATGGTTTTTTCCTTAGAGAAATGGATGGCATAGAAGCAGAAGGAGGACCAGTAAATGGTCGAATGCTCGAACACTATATTGAGCCTAGTTACTAATTTCACTAATCATTTGTACATACTTTACTTTCAAAAGTCTACAGTGGATTGGATGGTGATTTTTGAAGTTGAAGCCGGAAGAGAAGGCCCTAAGCTTCAAAATTTTTATGGTCATAAATAGAAATAATGCAGAAACATGAAAAGGGAAAGTTGCAGGATAACATCACAACAATTTAGAAGGCCATTTGTCTACAAAGTTCTTGACATTTCACCAGGAAATGCCATCCCCAAGCGGAGCCACTGTTAGGTTCCTATACCAATAGGAGTCATAATTTTTCAATGTTTGGGATTAAACCTGTAATATGTACATACCTCTGCTTTCTGCAAATATTTTCCATATCCAAAAAATTAAAAAATGTAAAAAGGGTATGTCATAAAAGAATAATCACAGGAAAAAAAGAATAATCAAAGGACAAAAAGAATAAAAAGGTCAAAAAAGATGAAAAATATGAGCCCCAACAAAAGAAAAGGATCATGAAAGTGTGCAAGTCAAAATGCCACTACTATTTACTTTTTGTGCATAATAAATGATTGTATGCAGTTTGTAATATTTTCCACAATCCATGATAGTCAAATGTTTAAACTTGGCTATTTCATGTTTCAATTTCATGTCTATAGATAGAGAATAACAATATGACGAAACAATGTAACCTTAGCAGATAAGTAGATAGGTAGAGTAAATAAAAGGAGCTTAATTATTTAATATGATCCCTTGGATGTAATAAGGTTAGAATTAATTAGTTTACTACTGTAAAGAGAAAGAAAAATGTTTGATAAGGGTTTGCTAGCTCAAATGCACCCTAATAAAGAGAAGTAAAAATGGTAGGATGAGTAGATGGGTAAGTAGTAGAAAGGTGGCATGATTATGATGATTGATTAGACAAAAACATGTGTATCATATTTTTCATCATAAAAGTTCCAAATGTGAATGGGCACTCAAGTATGCAAATGGATATCAAAGTCAATTAATTAATTTCCCTCATTCATTTCACCTTTTACTTAACTAATTTCCCACAATAAAGTTCAAAGTACTTAAATCCCTAAGTCAAAGAGGCTCAAAGCATTTCTCTGACTTTTGGAGGGACCAGAACCTCGACTCAATGACTTATAGACAATAAGTACTAAACCCCCCCCCATAAACATTCATTCCCCCCTTCAGTTCATTCATCTTCCCTAATAATACTCTTTTCCTAAGGTTAAATTACTTTTACCTAGGAAAAGTGTTAATTCCCCCACATAAATCATTTTCGTATCAAAAACCCACAAAAACACTATATCCTATGTTTTTATGTTATCATTGGAAAAGTATTAAAGAAATGAAAAATCATATAATTAGGGTATTGTTCCCCTTTCCGTTCGTTTTACTAATTACTAATCTATTTATTAAATCCTAAACAAAATCCTGTTTCTCGTATATATTTAACTACTGCAATATTAATAAACCCTACCCTAGCTTAATTATATAAACTATAATATAACCCAAAACCCCGAAAACCCACTAACTAATCGATCCACGATTAAGTTAGTCTAAAATCCAATTAAACCCTCTGCTAATGATCCTGATGCCTTAACCCCACACTAATCCCTCATTAAATCAAAAACCACTACGCTTAAATGCCCGCTGGGCCCCCCACTACCTTTCGTGCAACTCCACTTCTCGATCACGGCATGATTTCTCCCTTCCACATCTGACAGTCCTCATCCATTTTAGAAGGGCCTGACGTACGAACATTACCCACTGGAAAAGAGTTGTTTTCCAATGGGCCCCAAGGCTACGTGTCGCTCAATGAATGGAATCGGGTGCCCCCCACCCCGGCCAATACCACCAAGCGCCGAAAAGTGGTGCAAAGGAAACCACTTACCACCACACCGCTACACGCCAAAATAGCTACTATTTGCCCCACTACATGACAAATGACCACTGTTCACCTGTACCTGCCAATTTTGACTTTCTCGCATAAAGCCAAAAAGCCCCAAATCATTCGCTTTTATCATTTTTTCAACTATAAACCTCCATACACGCACCTGCGAATGTCAAAGCTGTCAACCCACGTACAATTGCACCCTAAAGATGCCACAAAGCTCCCAGATTTCCTTCCAACCTTCTTGAAGCCCTTTTGACCATTCACAGTTGCCATTCACCCAGTTCAGACTGAGTTTTCTTTAATTCCATGTATTTAAGCCATAATTCACTAGAAAACCCTATCAATTTCAGAACCAGTTGCTGACTTTTCTTAATTAAAATAGAAAAAGAACTCTGGTAACACAAACCCACCCAGAATTGAACCACCATTGCCCTAAGAGACCGAAAAATTTCCTCCATCATTCTCAAATCCACAAGAACTGAGAATGGTCGCCCCAATCGCCATGGATGTTAGACCTATTTCCACTCCTCACCTGGACCTAGACCACCTCCCCCTGGCTGATAAATATTTCCAAATCAAGGACACCTCTATCCTTGAAACCCCTCTCAAACTATACTACCAATATAGAGATCAATACCTAAACCATGCTAATAAAATTGGTCTTTCGGAGTCTAATTTGCCTAAGTACCAATTCCCTGAAGTTCACATTTTCCCAGAAATTTTCCATTATTGCCATGCAAATTATATCCCCAGTCAAAGAGCAGTGGTTTCCCCTAACCAAACCATACTTTTCACCATCACTGTTGAATCAATCAATGAAATGATACAAATCCATCCTGGCCAAAACCTAACCCCTATCTCAATTGGAGACCTATTAGACAGATTCCCCAAGCTTACCACTACAAAACTTGCTGAAATGTTCCAAACCTTCATCAGGGAAGAAAAGCATATCCCAAAAGATCCTCCTCCATATGTGGCTACCATATTTTCCCCATTTGGTCAGGACATTGTAGAAATGAGATAGTGTCCTAGGTTACACCACCATTGAGTATATAGATAAAATCATCCTGGCTTTCATGTCCATCTTCACTCCAGGATAGCCTCCTATTGTCATTTCTAATTATGCCAAGTTTATAGCTAATAGGCTGCATGACCAGTTTCTAAGGATGAGTAATGAGAGAGTCGTTAAGTATTCCTCGGTCTTGTATCACCCTTTTCTATACTACCAAGCAGACAAGTTTCCCTTTACTCTCCAGAAACTTGAAACAAAAGGTCACCCTAGATCAGTAATTTTCTAGACTCCATTGTTCCATAAATGTGATTCTCCATATTCATATATATACTTGATATACCTATTTGTACATCCCATTGTGACAATGCTACTAGGAAACCCTCCTCCAAGAATAAGTTCAGATATAAGGAGGATCCTACAACTCTCAAAGCAGCACAAAGTGGTGGATTGGTACTTGTACCAAAACCAGACTAAGATTAGAATTTATGGCTATGAGCTGGCCCCATATAAACTACCCAAATACCTCCCAATGAGGTTATTTTCTCTGGAGTACTATAGGCAGATAATCAATTCAGATGAGGTACATTTTTTCAAAGCCAAAAAAAGGCACAACTCAAAATCAAAGACCAATTAGACCCCTTTATTTGTAATAACCGAGAAGCTGGAAAGGAGGCAGATGAAATCCTTTGAAGGTTAAATCTAAAATAAAGCTTCATATGTAGGTCCAAATCCCTGAAATAGAAAAGTATGCCAGCCAATTGGAATGGGTGGAAAACACTTTAGTGGACAGGGATAGTACTGAAGTTTTTGTGGAAATCACACTAATTGATTTAGAGAAACAACTTGATGAGGGTTCTTTCTTGTAGGTGCCAGGAGAATCACAGGTAGAAGAAGAATCAGAGGTACAAGAAGAATCAAAAGAACCAGACCTATGAGAGGGACCAGAGAAATCAGACATACCAGAGAAATCAGAGAAAATAGATAGACCATAGGCCACCATGAGTAACCCCCCATTCTTACAGACTCCTCTAAATGAGGAGAAAAGCCTAAAGAGAAATAGGGAAGGGGCTACTACGTCAGGAAGAGTAACATCACAAGCCTATGCAGAGACAAGTCAGGCTAAGAGACAAAGAGTTAATCATGTCTCTGAGCAGGAATATACAAAAGAGATAGCTGATGTTACAAGCACATAAAGAGAAGGGAGCAAGCATGCCATTCCTTCTGGAGGCATCCTAGAACCTTCCACATCACATACCCAGATATTGGAAAGATAGCAAAGTGTGGAGGTATCCTCTTTCAGAATGCTAGCAGACAAAGACCACGACATCAAAGAAAGATACAAAGAAATAAAAGCCAAAAATGAGAGGCTGAAAGCCCAAACTTATGCGCAGTATTTGAATATGACCCCTACCAATGAAACAAGGATTATGTCAGCCTTTGATATTAAAGAGGGGAAAATGCATATGACATTCATGAAGCCCACTACTCAGCAATCGAGAATAGTAACAGACTTCAAAAAGTAGACTTTGAAGTACTGGCAAAAGACATTCATCATATTGACCAAATTGAGCTACACAAGTAGATAAGGGAGATGATTTACTCCACCTTGATAGGGAAAGCCATCGCTTCCCACCAATTGCAAAACTCCCTGAATAATATACCAGCACAGAAGGCCTCTTCACAGGCCAAAGATAACAGAATCAAATCCTTAGAGGACTTAGTCATTGAGTTGGGACACGATCCCAAAGATGTAAAGGCCACAAAAAATTAATAAAGAAGAAGAATGATGATATAGTTTCTCTGAAGAAGCAGCTCAAGATTCCCAAGTTGCATCACCCACAAACAGTAGAAGTCCTGGAGGCATAAAAAGGACATGAAGAACTCATGGAATTGGTCCTAAAGCTAAATGACCAACTAAAAGAGACAGAGAAAGAGTTAGACACATTGATTCAGTCCAAACAAAGTGACTTGGCCACCACTTCTAGGACTGCCATTCCCACTATTTCTACTATAGTTCCTTCTACATTGGCAGCATCATTGGCACCTACAGCTCCACCTGCCACAACACTGCCAATCACAACTGAATCTACAGCAGCAGGCACACCAACAGAGAAAACAACAGAGCTAGTAAAAGCCATGGAGGAGATGTCCATCCAAGCTACAGAGCTCAAAAGGCTAAAGGAGAAAGTGGAAAGCTTAGAAACTGACTGTAAGTTTTCCCAAATTCAACAAAGAGAAGAAACACAGAAAGCCCTAAGGATGGGTGAAAAAATCAAAGTCCTAGAGAAAGATTTGACATTGCAGAAGCCACTAGGACAGACTAAAGAAATTCATTGGTTAATTCAAGTTATATTTGATCAAACTGAATTCGTGAAGGTAGCCATTAAGGCTATCCAGAAAGTAAGGGAAGAATTAAGAGACCAGCCCGAGGATGCAAATCGGCTCATCCACCTCCTAAATATTAAGAACAGGTATGAGCTCCATGAGCCTGGTGTAGAGGATAGTACTAAATCCATCCTAGAAATCAAAAAGTTTCTTTCCAAAAGAAACCTTATGTTCAACTTGGAAGAAAAGTTCCACAACATGCACGTGGTCATTGAAAGGTTTATGACCAAATTCAGATTTTGAGGGATAAAGGCCTTCCCAGTCCTATGGTCATCAATGACAAACTCATGACCCAATTGGACTATAGTGATAGACTAAGGAGGCTGGCCAACGAACAAGCCACCATTTTAGGCATTCAAGCTTTGCCAACTAGAAAAGTATTGTATGATACATTAGAGAACCTCCTTTTCTTGGAACATGAGGTGGAACACCTGTTTCTCACCAAGCCAATTTTGCAAAGTACACAGAGGTAGACGAAATTTATAGGAGAATGTAAAAGGTGAGATTGCCTGAAGCAGCATGGTGGGATAAAATGACAGATTTACTTTGAAAAGTTTTTACAGTAGAAAGTTACCATAGTAAATATGAAGGCAGCTAGGTGAAACAAGTGAAAGACAGATAAGCAGGGTCAAAGAGTAACAGAGTCAAAGAGTATCAGTGAAAGATCAAAAGTAAAGAAGACTCTAGCGTGGAAATACCACAACCATCAGCCAACTTAAAGGGCTTAAAACTCAACAGAAACAGCCAGAAACACCACAATAAATGGGACATCAAGAAGAAATTTCACATCTGTCTCTATGTTCATGCATGAAGATATTTTATTTCCTAGATTAAATCTCAAACTGTTGTGAGATATTTTGTAATTATTTTTTGTATAACTACTTCATATTTCGAAGTATGTAGGATGGATTCAATGACATTTCTATAGACTTTTTCTCTCAACTCAAAATTCTATTGTATCAGTGACTGGATTGGCTTGCTGGATCAAGGAATAAAGATTAGATATTTTACAGGATTCTTGTGTAAATAAAAATACAAATAAGTATTCTCTCATGTTTATTGTTGTTTTTCTTATGTTCCTTCATAATCTTATTTTTTTTTTCTAAATCTAAATGTATAACAAGGAATGATATTCCAGAAATTGCTTCAATGCACTCTGTCTTGACTATTTACATTCTAAATATTTTCTGCTAAACTATCTTGGTTAGGGAATTCTTAACTGCTCCTTAGTTTTTGTAGTTTCTTCCTTGGTCTATAACAAAGGACTCTTAAGTGCACTTTGTTCGTGATCACCCTTTGTACTCCATTTTGATTTCAGTCCAAGGATTCTTCATTTCCCTTTCACCCTGGTTAGAATCATTTCATCCATTAGACCCAAAGATTTGCCTTTTTCTTTGCTAGCATACCCTATAAACATTCCTTTTAATGATCCGGTCCAGCTATGCTATCCATTGATTGACTCCATAGCCCACTGGCTTGAAGACGCAGCTCTATCCATATGCTTCTAAGAATTCCACCACCCAACCTTCAATCTAAAATCAAAACCCCATGCACACTAAGAACTAGCCTAAAATCTCATAAAACAAAGTTAAATTATAAAGAGAGAGCCCTCTCTAGACTTAGGTTGGATAGAACCTAAGTATAAAATATTGGTTTGTGGTTACCTTGGATGATTCCTTATTTTGATAACTTCTAGGGAAAACTTCTAAGTGATAACAGGGGGAAGCTTTGAGAAGAGCGAAAGTAATCTTTTCTCAGCCGGAAAAATCATGAACAAAAAAATACCCTTCTAGCAGATTTAACCATTTATATATGGTGTCCGCATCTATATGACCCTCAAATATGGGAATGTCAAAGTTAATCTGTACCTTAAAGGGTGTGGTGCTTCCAGAGTAGCTGCTAGAATTAGATGTGTCGCCCCTAGGTAGCCGCTGAAGGATCTGGGCAGAGTTGTCCAACATCGCGTTCCTTTGTCACTCGAGGGCCTCTTCGAAGAAGATTTTGATAGGATCTCCTACCCCCTCATCTTTCTTTTTGTCCTCCATGGGAGGCCATTGGGATTTACGAGGTTGGTCTTGCAAAAGTTCGAGCAATTCAAGCCCTAACTCCTTATATCCCAACCTCGTTGGGGACATGCAAAGAAAAACAGAGAAAGAGCAGACCGCTCTGACACCACTGATTTGGATTTAAATGGGAATGCAAAAAATTACAGATATAGCTATACACATAGAGATGCAGCATAAATAATACTTCAGTTCATTACTGTAAAACACTAAAATATGTTTACACAAAGAAATGGAAATAAACTAGCTAGGGCGATGGTAGCTTATCTCTAAGAAGAGATGTGGTGGCTACATTCCTCTAAACTGCATTAATATGAGACTCAAAGGCCTATTTATTGTTGAGAAATAATGGAAAACCATAAACATCCAAAAACCTAACCCTAGGAGATGAAGCGCCAAACTATGGGCCCTGTTTGGGTAAATTGGTACATCAACGTCCCAGGGTCGTAACTTTGGCATAAAATCTTCGTTTAATGCACACAATACCTCATTAGAAAGAACCATCCGAGCACTACAACTTTGGGATATGAAACATCAATCCATCAATTGCTGTTAGACCAATGTTGCCACGAGTTTTCCCAAAAAATGTTGTTTAGGGCCTCAAAAAGGCTCTGGAAGTTCACGATCCAAAAAACTACTAAAAATAGTAAACTGTGCTACAATTAAGGAAGCTAAAAAACTGAAAGAAACAATGGTGGTGGTCGAAGTGAAACTGGTGGGTGGCCACCAATATCCACCTGGATCATTCCTTTCCCCTTAGGAAGAAATGGTACCCATTGCGTTGAGTTCCTCCATGAGATGAGGAAACTTTTGTTGAACTTGGTCCCTGGTGAGCCACTTGCCCTGGTGAAAAAGTTGACTTGCTTTGACAACTCGATACAGTTGGATATTCTGCTGGCGAGTGTGCTTGATTTGTGTCTCCATGATCTAATTAGTTGCAGCTTGTTCCATGTAATCTAGATTTAACTCTGCTGGTGTGAGCTATTCTGCAATGTTGGATGTGTTCAGTAATGGTGCAAAGTATGGCCAAAGGTGGTCCACATTGAACACTGGGTGCAGGGCAAGGAATGGGGGAATGTTGAGCACAAATGCATTGTCTCCCATAGCCTTGGTAATTATGTAAGGACCATATCAGAGTGGTTTGATTTTTCTATGCGCTCTGGTAAGATGTTCCTTTTGCAAATGCAAGCAAACTTTGTCACCCAACTGAAACTTTTTTGTGGGACCCGATGTTTATCATGTCGCTACTTTCAATTGGCATTTGATTTCTCCAGAATGTCATGGAATCACTGGCAGATATGTTGGATGTTCTCAATGAAGATATTTGCCTTCTCTGTTTCGGACTGGACATGAGCCAAATCTACCTGAGTAGATGCAAATGGCATGGCCACATCAATGAGACAAAGAGGCTGGAATCCCAAGCCCACCTGAAAAGGGTTATGGCCAGTCGACCTATGGAGAGCCTGGTTATAGGTGTGCTAAACATAGGGGAGGCTCTCTCCCATGTGCATGTATTCTTTGAGTTGTACATGTGCAGAATGCGTGTTGGGTTGTGTTATATTCTTTCCACGACTAGCCCATGCAGTTAACTAGGGGGTTAGAAGGGGGGCGGAGCCTCCCCTTTGTTGCACCAATTGCGTAGCGGGGGGAGTCACAGGGGGTTTGAGGGGTGTAGGTAACCCTGCTCTATGGGGTCCAGGGCAGCACCCCCGAAAATTTTGTTTTTGGACCCTATATTAGGTTGGGCGGACCTGCCTATGGTTTTGCGCATGATTCTTTGCACATGGTTTTGGACGTGATGGTTTTCAGTCCATGGTTTTGGATGCGATGGTTTTTTGTCAATGGTATTGGATGCTTCAGCATGTATAGATATGTATTGTAACATTGAAAGGAACATAATGAAAAATCAAGCTAGTAGACCCGATTTAGGGATCCAGGGGGAAATCTCTGTGTATATGTGTTTTATGTGTTATGCTCTCACATTGTTTATTTTCTCTGTTTTAGAATTTGTAAGCAGGTAATTTCTATATGGGTTTAAAACCTACATTTGGTATTAGAGTTGTTTTGGCTTCAAGGGGACGCCTTTGTTGTTGAGGGGTTTCGTTCAGGCTTGTGGTAGACCCTGTTCAGTGGGAGATCTACGAGATTGATTCTGGTGGTGAAAGAACATGGCGAGTAGTGGAAAGATAGAGATCGAGATATTTAATGGTCAGAGTTTTGAGTTGTGGAAACTCAAGATGGAGGATCTGTTGGTAGATAAAGATTAGTGGATTGTGGTATATCCAGAGACTAAACCAATGGGAGTGTCCGATGAAGAATGAAAGAAGTTAGATTGGAAGGCAAAGAGCACAATACGATTGTGTGTCTCAGATTCAGTATTGTTGAATGTATTAGGGGAACCTACGGCTAAGGCTTTGTGCGACAAGTTAGGGACTTTGTACCAATCTAAGTCTTTAGTGAATAAACTATTCCTACGGAAAGTGATGTATAACCTATGGATGAAAGATGGAGACTTGGTGATAGAGCATCTGAATGCATTTAATATTGTGGTAAGTCGGTTATTATCTGTTGATATTAAAGTAAGTAGCAATACAACTGCCTTGCAGTTTGTTGAAATAATCTCATCCTTGCTGACAGAGGAGATGAGACAGAAAAATATGGAGAGCCAGAATGGTGATGCCTTGCCTGTATGAGGATGGTCCCAGAATAGAAACAAAAATAAGTCATCGAGTGGGAGATCTAAATCTAGAGGGAGATCTAAATCTCCAGGAAAACCTGTAAAGGTGGTGTGCTAGAAATGACTGTAAATCTACAAAAGGGCACTACAAAAGGGACTGAAAATCTAAAGCTCCTGATAGAGGAAAGGGATCTGATGATGCCCCTTCTACAGAGGCGAAAACCACCTCAGATGAAGGTGGGGATGTGTACTTGGCTTCTTCAAGTACACATGTATATCATGAGGCATGGTTGATTGACTCAGGTGCATCCTTTCACTTCACTCCCCATAGAGAGTGGTTCTGCAAGTATGAGAAATACGATGGTGGTATGTCTTCTTATAGGATGATAGGAAGGCTAGAATCATTGGTCACGAAAAAGTAAAGTTGAAGTTGCAAGGTGGAAGGGTTAGAACACTTCCGGTGTTCTGCATATTCCTGCATTGGCCAGAAATCTGATTTTTGTAAGCAAGTTGAATGATGCAAGTGTAAAAATAGTGTTCGAGAAGGATACCTGCAAGATGGTTCGGGGAGCACTGGTATTGATGCGGGGAGTTTGGATTGGAACTCTGTACAAGCTGCAAGGTAGCACGGTTGTTGATGGGTGCAACAATTTTGTGGTTCCTGAAAGTGGAGCAGAAAATCTAGTGGTCTCTAGAGAGAAGACCATGATGTGGCATCAAAGGCTTGGACATATTGGAGAGAAGGGCCTTCGAATACTTCATGGTAAAGGTATGGTAGAAGGTATGAGTAATAGCTCTCTAGATTTTGATTTCTATGGAAATTGTGTATATGGGAAGCAGAATCAGGTGAGCATCCCCTCTGGTGTTAAAAGGGTGAAACATATATTAGAACTTGTGCATAGTGATGTGTTTGGACCTGTGAAGGTTCCATCACTGGGTAATTCTGTGTACTATGTATCATTTATAGATGACTTCTCAAGGAATACATAGATATATTTCCTTAAGAATAAATATGAAGTCTTTGATAGGTTTAAAGAATTTAAGGCTCTGGTGGAAAACTAGATAGAGAAGAAGATAAAGGTGTTGAGGACATATAATGGTGGAGAGTTTTGTAGTAAGTAATTTGAAGAAGAAGTGTGGTATATTATGGCAGAAGAGTACTCCATATACACCTCAGCAAAATGGAGTTGCAGAAAGAATGAACAAGATGTTGATGGAAAGGGCAAGAATCATGCTTAGTGGTGTCGGGTTAGGACTGGAATTCTGGGCAGAGGTGGTGGAGATAGCATGTTACCTGGTCAACATATCACTTTCATCAGCATTGGAGGATAAGACTCCATAAGAGGTATGCACTGGTAAGAAACCCTCTCTTTCACATCTGAGGGTATTTGGATGTGATGCATATGTACATGTTCCAAAGGAGAAACAAACCAAGTTGGATAGTAAATCTGAAAAGTGCATCTTTATTGGGTATATGGATGGTTTAAAGGGTTATAAGCTTTAGAACCCAGTAAAAAGGAAGGTTGTGCACAACTAAGATGTGGTGTTTAGAGAGGTGAAAGATGTCATTAAACATGAAGTCCAACCAAAGGAACCTAAGAAAATAGACTTTGAGCTAAAGGAGGAAGAATCAAACTCTATAGTAGAGGAGGAATCAGAAGATGAAGAGCCACAAACTACAGGTGTGAGGAGATCAGTTCGAGAAAGAAGGCAGCTAGAAAGGTATAGTCCATCTGCTTTCTGTTCAAAATTTTCTTTATCTATTATTGATGATGATCCCAAAACTGTGAAGGAAGCAGTAGATTCATAGGATGGAAAACTCTAGAAAGAGGCCATGTTTGACGAAATTGCGTCTTTGCACAAAAATGAGGCTTGGGATCTGGTGGAGTTGCTGACTAGAAGGGAACCCATTGGCAGAAAATGGGTGTTCAAGAAGAAGACAAATGCAGAAGAAAAGGTGGAGAAATACAAAGCTTGGTTACTAGTAAAAGGCTATTCCCAGGTGTCGGGAATTGATTTTGGTGATATTTTTTCTCCTGTTGCCAAGGTAACTTCTATTAGATTAATTTTATTTGTTGCTGCTGCTTTTGATTTTGAGGTAGAACAGATGGATGTGAAGACAACATTTCTTCACGAGGATCTAGAAGAGGAGATCTGCATGAAGCAAACTGAAGGATTTGTGGTGATGGGTAAGAAAGAACTGGTATGCAAGTTAAAGAAGTCTCTGTATGGGTTAAAACAGTCACTAAGGATGTGGTATCAAAAATTTGATACATTTATATGGGGACTTCGCTTCACCAGAAGCAAAGGAGATCACTGTGTGTATTTTAAATTAATTGGTGACTGTGTTATTTATCTGGTGTTGTATGTGGATGATATGTTTCTGGTTGGAAATGACAAAGAAATTATCCAGGATTTGAAGACCCATTTGTCCTCCAAATTCGACATGAAAGATCTTGGTGCTACAAACTATATTTTGGGCATGGAAGTTAAAAGTGATTAGACAAAGAGGAAGCTCTGGTTAAACCAGAGGAAGTATGTTGCAACAATATTGCATAGGTTTAATATGCAGGATAGTAAACCGGTGAAGGTTTCTATTCTTGTAGGTGTAAAGTTATTTGTTGAACAGTGTCCCAAGACACATAAAGAGGAATTGGACATGTTCCGTGTTCCATATGCAAGTGCAGTCGGTAGCTTGATATATGCGATGGTATGTATTGGACCAGACATTGCACATGTAGTGTATGTATTGAGCAGGTTTATGTAAAAACCAGGGAAGGTGCACTGGACAATAGTGAAGTGGATTTTCAGGTATTTGTGTGGCACTAGTGATTATGGTTTGTGCTGCCAAAAAAGACCAGGATTGGATAGAGTGTTGGATATTCATGGCTTTGTTTATGTAGACTAGGCTGGAGATCTAGATCAGAGAAAATCTACAAGTGTGTATGTGTTTAACCTATTTGGCGGTGTAGTTAGTTGGATGAATAAGAAACAATCTGTAGTGGAACTATCAACTACAGAGGCAGAATACATGGTAGCCACTCATGCAAGCAAGGAAGCAGTCTGGTTGTAGAGATTGTGTTCAAGTATGGGGTTATTACAGGGAGATATAAGGATAGATTGTGACAACCAAAGTGCAATTTTCTTGTCAAAGAACCTTGCATATCATTCAAAGACAAAGCACATTGATGTTCAATATCACTTTGTGAAGGTTATGATAAAAGACAAAAACATGTTGCTGGTAAAGGTGGACACTCTGAAGAATACTGTAGATGCATTGACAAAATCTGTGAGCTCCGAGAAGGAATTCTAGGGCTGGATAAATGACTAAGCTCTCTTGTGGCCCCCTGTGGAAAGAAAAAACAAGAAGTGGGAGAATGTTGGGTTGTATTATATTCTTTCCACAACTAGCCCACATAATTAACTGGGGGGTTAGAAAGGGGGTGGAGCCCCCCCTCTGTTGTGCCAATTGAGTAGCGGGGGGAGTCATAGGAGGTTTGAGGGGTGCAGGTAACCCCACTCTATGGGGTACAGGGTAGCACCTTGGAAAATTTTATTTTTGGACCCTATATTAGGTTGGGCAGGCCTACCTATGGTTTTGTGCATGATTTTTCATACATGGTTTTGGACATGATGATTTTTAGTCCATGGTTTTGAACGCGATGGTTTTTTGGTCCATGGCATTGGATGCTTAAACATGTAGAAATATATATTGTAACATTGAAAGGAACATAATGAAAATCAAGTTGGTAGTCCCGGATTTTGGATCTAGGGGAAAATATCTGTGTATATGTGTTTTATGTGTTATTCTCTCGCATTGTTTATTTTCTGTGTTTTAGAATTCGTATGTAGGTAATTTCTATATGGGGTTAAAACCTACAATGTGTACAATCATCCTGTTGACAACCTCTATCTGGCCATCAGTTTGGGGATGGAAGGTTGTGGACTTAGTGAGTTTGGTGTCAAGCATCGACCAGAGACTGGACCAAAATTACTCAAGAACCTGTTGTCCTAATCTAATATGATAGACTATGGGATCCCAAAGTGTACCCACTATCATTTAAATAAGAGTTTAGCAGTGGCTTCTGCTATGATATTCTTCTTGCAGGCCGCCATAATGGCCATCTTCGATAAACTATCGACAACCACAAAAACATAGTCGTTTCCATGCTTAATGGAAGGAAGGCCCGACATGTAATCCATGGAGATGGATTCCCAAGATCGACTAGGGGTAGGTAGCCGGATATAGAGGCCTTGCTTCTTGATGCTCAGTTTGGCAATGGCATAGACAGTGTGGGATTTGATGTCTTTCTCAACATCCTGTCAAAGATTCGGCCAATAGAAATACTTTTGTAGTACTGCCACCGTTTTCTCGACCTCGAAATGCATAGTAGCCCGACTGTAGTGTGCTTCCAAAATCATCTTGGCACGCTCACTTGAAGGAACACAAAGGTGACCCAAGTGGCATAACAGGGCACCCTGGAGGTGAAAATATGGAACATGCTAACCCTCAAAGAGTGTTTGGTATGCGTGGTTGAATTCTGGGTCACTTTTGTAGAGAAGTGGCCAATTAGAAGTCTCGTGCATAGAAGAGTTGAGCATGGTGGCTAACGCTATGATCGGTGGTCGACTGAAGCAATCTACAACATTATTACTGTTGGCCTTCTTATACTTAATATTCAAATGGAACTGTTGTAGGTATGTGGACCACTTCCAATGGCGATCATTCTCCAATTTCCTTCCCCAAAATGTAATGCTTCCATTGTCGGGAGGCTTGCATAATGGAATACATCTCTTTGTCATAAGTGGGATACTTCTGAACTGTGTCTGAAAGTGTCTCGTTGTGATATTCCACTAGATTCCCGTGTTGAGTAAGGGCCACCCCAATAGCGTAGTCAGAGGCATCCGTATCGATCTCAAGTGGTTGTTGTAAGTCTGGTAATGTGAGCACTGGTGCCGAGTAGAGGTGATGTTTCAACTCTGTGAATGCCCTCTGTTGAGATTCGCACCTCCCTTGGTGACTTGACTCAAGGGCCAAGTGATATGAGAAAATCCCAACACGAACCTGTGGTAGAAGTTGGCAAGACCTAGAAAGTTGTGGAGCTCTATTAGAGTGGTTGGAGATGGCCAATCGTGAATGACTTGGATCTTGGCTGGATCCAGATGCACCCCCCCGTTCATCAATAATGTATCCTAGATACTGAACCTAGGTCATGCCAAAAGTGCATTTCTCCAAATTGGCACATAACTTGTGTTGCCGCAGCGTTTGGAGAACCTGTTGGATGTGGTGGAGGTGTTCTTCCCAACTCTTTCTTAAGATCAGGATGTCATCCAAGTATACCACTACAAATGAGTTGGTGAATGGCCGCAAGATATCATCCATTAGCCTCATGAAGGTTGCAAGAGCATTCGTCAACCTGAAAGGCATAACCGACCATTCGAAAAGGCCATCCTTGGCTTTGAAGGCAGTCTTCCACACATCAGAGGGTTCATTTGGTACCTGGTGATACCCTGAACTCAAATCAATTTTGTTGAAATATTTCCCCCCTTCAGTTGGTCCAGGAGGTCATCAATCCATGGGATCGAGTACCTATTCTAGACAGTGATCTTGTTTAGCGCCTGATAGTCAATACAGAGTCTCCAAGTCCCATCCTTCTCTTGTACCAACATGATCGGGCTCCCACAAGGTGATGAAATCAGAGGGATGTGACCTTTTTGCAGCAGCTCCTGAATCTACCTCTTTATTTCATCATTCTCAAGAACGGAGCACCGATAGATTGGTCCACTGGGAAGTGGCACACTTGGGTCAAAATGATGGAGTGCTTGACCGGACAGTGGACAGGAACCCTTGCAGTGGAGGTGAAGATGTCCTCGTACTCCTCTAGGACCTTTTCCATCTGTAGTTTTTAGGCGAAGGGGCCCTGTCTAGAGGTCATGGCCATCATCTTCTTCTTTCCTTGAGGGCTTATCATCAGGAAAACAAATTTCCTGGTTTTGGAAATGAGCTTACTACATTTTTTTGCAGTAACCAAAGAGGTGGTGGTAGGTGATGCTACCTCTAGTATCCTGTACAACTTATTTCCCAAAGTAACAATAACAGTACAAGGCCTTGATTCATACATAGCATGTCACTTCCACAAGTATGGTTGGCATAATAATACATCACAAATAGCAAGGGGAGCAATGTCACACAATACCTCATCTATGAAGGGCTTGATGTTGTATGGAAGATAACACTGCTGGCTCACGCGAAGATCTCGTCCTTGGTGAAGCCACCCGATGGTGTATGGTTGTGGGTGTGCTATGGTTGGTATGCCCAACCGCTTCATGACCTCTGCCGAAATGAGGTTCTTTTGGATCCTGTTGTCGACAATGAACTGTAGCGGGGAGCCCTTTACCCACATCTGGGAGTTGAAGAGGCGCTCCTCCTCCTTTGGATCTTTGGGCTCCTCCTTCTGGATCTTCATTGTGGCAACAGTGGCGTTGGGCTCTAGATCGATAATATACTTCCCTTTGTCATTCCCCTTGTTGGGTTATGACTCAGAGTCAAAACATGCATATGATTTTGAAACCTTTAGCTTGGCCACCGGTGACTGTTTGGTCCGACACTCACTTGTGTTGTGAGTGGACCTCTTATGGAACTCACACAACTTTCCTGTGTCCTTTTTCAGCTTTGCGACACTGTTCTTTGCTTGTGGCTTTGGCGGGTTGTCTTGGGTCACCCCACCTTAGTTTTTTCCTTTGTTCTGTGGTTTTGGGGCACCTTTCCCTTGTTTCAGATTCACAGATCCAAAGTCCCGCTTCTTCTCTTTAAACTTTTGCTCGAGCCGAGCGAGGAGATGTTTAGGAATTCTATTTCATCCTTGATGTACCTGTGCAGGTTGCCACAGTATTTGAGTACCAAATGCTACTTTGAATACTTTATACCCAACTTTGTGCAAAGGGTATGGAAGATATTGGTAAACTTTGGCACGTCTTGGTCCCTTCCCTACCACAGCGTGGTCCACTTTATGTTTTGATCCTCATAGCTTCTGATAGGGTAGTATTGCTCCTTGATGGCAGCCCGGAATGCATTCCAAGTGGGTGTGGCTGAAAATAGTGAGTCCGTACTTTCATCCTTCTTCTTGGAGTAGGTTTCGCACCAATCCTTGACATGGGGGGTGGCTTTGAGAAGAGCGAAAGTAATATTTTCTTGCCCAGAAAAATCATGAACAGAAAAATACCCTTCTAGCAGATTTAACCATTTATCTACAGCGTCTGCATCTATATGACCCTCAAATATGGGAATGTCAAAGTTAGCTTGTACCTTAAAGGGTGTGGTGCTTCCAGAGTAACTGCTGGAAGTAGATGTGTCACCCCTAGGTAGCGTTGAAGGATTTGGGCAAAGTTTTCCATCATCGTGTTCCTTTGTCGCTCGAGGGCCTCTTCGAGCAAGATTTTGATAGGATATCCTGCCCCCTCATCTTTCTTTTCATCCTCCATGGGAGTCCGTCGGGATTTTTGAGGCTGGTCTTGCAAAGGTTCGACTAGTTCAAGCCCTAACTCCTTATATCCCGACCTCGTTGGGGACATGCAAAGAAAGACAGAGAAAGAGTAGACTGCTCTGATACCACTGATCTAGATTTAAATGGGAATGCAACAAGTTATAGATATAACCATACACACAGAGATGCAACATAAATAATACTTCATTTCATTACTGTAAAATACTGAAATATGATTACAAACAGAAATGGAAATAAACTAGCTAGGGCAATGGTAGCTTATCTCTGAGAAGAGATGTGGCGGATACATGCTTCTGAATTGTGTTACAATGAGGCTTGAAGACCTATTTATTGTTGAGAAATAATGGACCGATGGCTTTTATGTCATGCATAATGGATCTTACTTTTGATGCTAAGGCAAGAGGGTCATTATTTTTCAACTAAAGATTGAACAAATTAATCATCAATTGAACAACTTGATCATCCAAAAACCTAACCCAAGGAGATAAAGTGCCAAACTATGGGCCCCGTTTGGGTAAATTGGTACATCAACTTCCCGGGGTCACAACTTCGGCATATAATCTCCGTTTGATGTGCACAATACCTTGTTAGAAAGATCTATACGAGCACTACAAATTTGGGAAGAGAAAGATCGATCCATTGATCCATGTTGCTCCCAGATTTCCCAAAAAGCTTCATTTTGTGCCTGAAAATGGCTCCAGAAGTTCAAGTCCCGAAAAAATCCTAAAAATAGTAAATTGTGCTACAATTACTGAAGCTGAAAAACTGAAGGAAATAATGGTGGGGGTACAAGTGGAATTGGCGGGTGGCCACCAATATCCACTTGGATCATTCCTCCCCACTTAGGAAGCAATGGTCCCCATTGCATTGAGTTCCTCCATGAGATGAGGAAACTTCTGCTGAACTTGGTCCATGGTGAACAACTTGCCCTAGTGAAGGAGTTGGCCTGCTTTTACAACTTGATACAATTGGATATTCTACTGGAGAGTGTGATTGATTTATGTGTCCATGATCCGATCAGTTGTAGCTTATTCCATGCAATATGGATTTAACTCTGTTGGTGTGAGCTATTATGCAATGTTGGATGTGTCTATTAATGGTCTAAAGTATGGCTGATGATGGTCCACATTGAACACTTGGTGCAGGCAAAGGAATGGGGGAATGGTGAGCTCAAATACATTGTCTCCCATAGCCTTGGTAATGGTGTAAGGACCATATTGGAGTGGTCTAATTTTCCGATAGGCTCCGGTAAGGTGTTCCTTTTGCAAATGCAACCAGAAATTGTCACCCACTTGAAACTTTTATGGCACCCGATGTTGATCATGTCGCTTCTTGTACTTGATCATGTTGACCAAGCAGACCTGAAAAGGGCTGTGGCCAGTCGAGCTGTGGAGAGCCTGGTTATAGCTGTGTTGAACAGAGGGGAGGCTCTCATCCCATGTGCATGGATGCTTTGAGTTGTACATGTGGAGAATGTGTACGATCATCTTGTTGACAACCTCTGTCTAGTCATCAGTTTGGGGATGGAAGGTTGTGAACTTAGTGAGTTTGGTGTCGAGCATTGACCAAAGACTGGACCAAAATGTACTTAGGAACCTGCTATCCCGATCTAAGATGATAAACTATGGGATCCCAAAGTGTACCCACATTTGTTCAAAGAAGAATTTAGAAGTGGTTTTTGCTGTGATATTCTTCTTGTAGGCCGCCATAATGGCCATCTTCGAGAACCTGTCGACCACCACAAAAACACAGTCATTTCCATGCTTAGTGGAAGGAAGGTCTGAGATGGATTCCCAAGGTTGACTAGGGGTAGGAAATGGGGTATAGAGGCGTTGCCTCTTGATGGTTGGTTTGGAAATGGCACAGGTAGTGCAGGATTTGATGTACTTCCCGACATCCTGTGGAAGATTTGGCAAATAGAAATATTTCTGTAGTACTGCCACCATTTTCTCGACCCTGAAATTCCTAACAACTCAACTGTATTATCCTTCCCAAGTGATCTTGGCATGCTTTCTTGAAGGAACAAAAAGGTGACCCGAGTGGCATAACAAGGCACCCTGGAGGTGAAAATATGGAACATGCTGACCCTCCAAGAGTGTCTGGTATGTGTGGATGAATTCTGGGTCACTTTTGTAGAGAAATGGCCAATTATAAGTCTCTTTCCCAAAAGAGTTGAGCACGGTGATTAACGCTATGATCAATCTTTTACTGAGGCAATCTGCAACATTATTGGTGTTGTCCTTCTTATACTTGATATTCAAATGGAACTGTTGTAGGTATTTGGACCACTTCTGATGGCGATCATTCTACAATTTCCCTTGGGTTTGTATGAAATGCAGGGGCTAGTGGTCTATATGGATGAGTGTTTCCTTCCCCAAAATGTAATGCTTCCATTGTCGGTACGCCTACACAATGGAATACATCTCGTTGTCATAAGTGGGATACTTTTGGACTATGTCTGAAAGTGTCTCACTGTGATATGCCACTGGATGCTCGTGTTGAGTAAGGACTACCCAAATAGCGTAGTCAGAGGCATTTTTCTCGATATCAAATCGTTGTTGCAAGTCTAGTAATGCGAGAAATGGTGTCGAGTAGAGGTGATGTTTCAACTCCGTAAATTCCTCTTGTTGAGATTCAGACCAAAAGAATTTTTCTTTCGCTCCTCCCTTGGTGACTTGACTCAAGGGCCAAGTGATATGAGAAAATCCCAACACTAACTTGCAGTAGAAGTTGGCAAGACCCAAAAAGTTGTAGAGCTCTATCAGAGTGGTTGGAGATGGGCAATCTTGAATGACTTGGATCTTGGCTGGATTCACATGCACCCCTCGTTCATTAATAATGTATCTCAAATACTAAACGTGGGTCATGCTGAAAGTGCATTTCTCAAAATTGGCACATAACTTGTGTTGTTGCAGTGTTTGGAGAACCTGCCAGATGTGGTGGAGGTGTTCTTCCCAACTCTGGCTAAAGATCAGGATGTCATCCAAGTATACCACTAAAAAAGAGTTGGTGAATGGTTGCAAGATGTCATCCATTAGCCTCATGAAGGTTGTAGGAGCATTCGTCAACCCGAGAGGCATAACCAACCATTTGAAAAGGCCCTCCTTGGCTTTGAAGAAACTCTTCCACACATCGCAGGGTTCGATTGGTACCTAGTTATACCGTGACTTCAAATCAATTTTGTTGAAATATTTTTCCCCCTTCAGTTGGTCCAGGAGGTCATCAATCCAGGGGATTTGGTACCTATTTCGGAAAGTGATCTTGTTCAACGCCGGATAGTCAATACGGAGTCTCCAAGTCCCATCCTTCTTTTGTACCAACACGATCGGGCTCCCACAAGGTGATGAACTTAGACGGATGTGACCTTCTTGAAGCAGCGCTTGAATCTGCCTCTTTATTTAATCATTCTCTAGAACAGAGAACCGATAGATTGGTCCATTGGGCAGTGGCACACTTGGGGTTAGATCGATGGAGTGCTTGACGTGATAATGAAGAGGAACCCCTATGAGGGAAGTGAAGATGTCCTTGTACTCCTCCATGACCTTGTCCATCTATAGTTGTCGGGCAGAGGGGCACTGTCTGGAGGTCGTGGCCACCATATTTTTCTTTCCTTGAGGGTGTATCATCAGGAAAACAAATTTCTCGGTTTTGGAAATAAGCTTACTACATTGTTTTGTAGTAACCAAAGAGATGGCGGTAGGCGGTGCTACCTCTAGTATCCTATACAACTTATTTCGCAAAGTAACAATAAAAATACGAGGCCTTGATTCATACACAACATGTTGCTTCCATAAGTATGGTGTCTAGTCAATTTAATGTCTTAAATTGCTCTACATAAATTACCAATCCGGGTATCGTAAACTGATGAAGTGTGGTGCACTATATGTGCTTAGTTAACCTTTCTCTTACTTCGTTGTTTTATAGTTTATTTTGTTTTTGGGGTTTTGTTCTTGTTGGTTTTCTAAGGTCTTAAGAATACTTTTAAAGGACAAGTATGGATAAAGATTTCAAGACAAGGCCTATGTCCTTAATGGTAACTTCCAAAACTTAGCACTTCAAAAGAACTTAAAACATATTATTGATGGAGTTAGTATTTAAACAAAAGTGTAAATATACAACTAGTTCAATCAAAATAAAATGCAATAATCAAATAATGAGAGAATGACTATGAGACCCAGTATCCTTGCTGCTTCAGCAAAAGGACAAGATGATTCTATCACGTCATTAGTTCACTAAAAGGCTATGTGCATTATTGATCTACAATCAACTTGAAAGAAATTTATGTACAATAATATACATGTTAAAAAGAAAATAAAATGCAGTAATTCAAACTGTACATTAATATACATGAAAATCAGAAAAAGAAATGCAAGAAATTAAAGTGACAACTATACAAGGCAGGGGCCCCCTTCCACCTATGAAATCAAATGCTTAAAGGAAAATAAAGACATCAAATAAAGGACTAATGACATCGGCCCAGTATCTCTGCTGCTGATTTAAAATGAAAATGAAATGTGAAATCTAAGTGACACTACATAAAGGAGACAAATCACACTACTTTAACCTTTTCTTAACTTTTTTCCCTTTCAGCTAGATTTATCATGTGAGAACAGTTATGAACAAGTCAGCAATGTGAGTCTTAAAGAAAACTAAATCAAGCTGTACTAAGTGATATTTTGACTCCAATAAAGTTGTTTGATTATGGAAAAAGAACCATCAATAGATGAACAACTTGATATCTAAGAGCAGATTGTAAAGTGCAAGTTAAAGAAATGATACTAATGAAAATCAAACTAGAAAAAATAAAGGTCAGCAACATAGACAAGATGATCACATATGTCATTAGTCATGAAATCAAAGCAAAATTAAACACACTTGCATAAATTAAAATTGCATGAATGAAAAATCTAATCTACCTTACATTCTACAAAGCAATATTTACAAAATGAAATCTACTCTACTTACATCCTAATATGCTCCATGACATCTACTTCACATCTCCTTCCATGTTGAGAACATCAAAGCTTTATTCAATTTCTTCAAAAGTACAAAGTACAAAAGCTTTCAAAAGCCATGGGAATAACAAGCTAAAAGGACTAAGAAAACACTAAAAGGGAAGACTAGCAAATGAAGGAGAGAGATCTCCTATTTATACAAAAAGATGAGAGCCATCTCATTAATGAGAATCCATGAATCTCTCCCTCTACCACTAGAGTCCTAATCAAAATAGGAACTGATAAGACACATGTCTTCTTAGAGTTATAATACAATTAGGAGATGTGACACATATCCTCATGATCCCATGATTCTTTCCTACCAAATTCGAATTTGGCCTTGGGGTGCCACATAAGGGTTTTCTAGAAGTCTCCTTTCAACCTACACATGTCAACAACCTCAACCCATTTGTTAGGTATAAGCATATGCACATTATTTTCTAATGTTTAACCAAAAATTCACTCAAAAGGCTTAGAAATAATAAATATTGGAAAAACATAAAGGTGGCCCAATGATAATGAAAGTGGGATGAATGTGGTGACATAGTAGTGAAATGGAGGTGAAATGGAGGTGATATAATGGACATAATAGTGAAAGTATAATGCAAATGAATGACGTTTTCAAGACTCAACATACCCCCCAACTGAAGCTATTGCATGTCCTCATGCAATATATATTACATTAACTCTTTTGATCCGTGAGCTTTGGCTTAACTTTGCATGATATCATTTGATAACTTCATATTTCTGCAAAGTGTTTTACTTGAATAGCAACATGGTTGGTTCTTGTGTTACAACCATTTTTTTTCTTTGTTGTTGCCTTCTACTTTGATATTTGAACTTTGCATAATGATATTTTGATTATTGTTGCAAAGTATATCTTTATTGGATTACATGATGGTTGGTTCTTGTGTGACAACCATGATTTTGTTTGTATCCAGTTTATCCTGTAAGCACTTTTTCAAAAGCCATTGTATGCTCATAATAGCAATGTAATAATTAATATATGTTGGAAGTATGTGAGCTCTTGAATATGATATGGACATGGCAAGATATGAATATGAATGTATTCCCCCCCCACTGATGGTATTGGCAATTTTATGAAATGAGGAAGAGAAATGTTTTTCCAACAATTATCATTCTAGCGTTTTATGGAATTCTATGGTCAAAAGTTAGAAAATTCCGTACCTTCACTTACCCTTTGGAATGGATGAGTTGTATGTGTGGTAGCTGAAAACTTCTGATCATTTTCTTCTTCAAGTGGCTGATCAAGAGGAGTCATGGATAGAGAGATAAGATGACTTTTTATTGCTTCTACTAAAACTTGCTGAATCTGCTCCAAAATGCTGAAAATAATAGTCTTCATGTCTTCAAAACTCATTGGCACAATTCCTACTATGTGAAAAGATGTTCTGATGTCGAACATAGTAGGAAATTGTTGGCTTAGTGGCCATTAATGGATGCCACTGGTCAACACGAGAACTCTCACCATTGATGACAATGAGAGTCAAGATGCCCAAACACATCTTGCTAGGTACGAATGAATTTGCTGATGTCGAGTCACCCTAGAAGATCTAACGAACAAGGGACATTAATGTATTCCCATTGTTTATTAGCATGAGGACTTGCCATTAAGACATGCAAGCCTCAAGGTGTTTTTTTACAAAGAAATTAGACTCAAAGGACTATGGACTCAATAATTTGCATTGAAACATGGCTTATTTGCAGAATGAAAATGACAAGGAATGGAAAATGGAAATGGAAAATGGCAATGGAGAACAGAAATGGCAATGGCAATAAGCATGTGAATGAGCCTCTTGCTTTTATTTGTGGGTTATGAATGGAAAAAAAGAGATGGAAAGTGTATGTGAATGAAAATGGAAAATATGGAGGAAAATGAGGTGAATGGTTTATTGTGAAGTATGGCTGTGATGGATGGATGTGATGGAGACAATAATATCTGAAAGTTTTTCAAGTGTTTGGATCTGATTTTGCATCAACATATTTCCTCTTTGTTGCTGATCATCCTCTTATGAAACAAACTGGTCTCTTAGAGAGACACCATTCTCTTGTAGTCATTTGTCCTTCCTCCTGGAACCTGCAAAAAAAACTAATACTTCTTCTGCAATGGAATGTAAGATTATCAAAGGAGAGAGGTGATCAATCTCTCTAGTTATGATATTTAGACACAAAACTAAGAATTTGTATTAATGAAACAAGTTCTCAAAGGAAAAATCAAAAGAATTCATACCTGCTTTGGAATTAGTGCCTCAAGTTGATGTTGCTTATTTTCAGCAATTTATTTCATTATTTGCCATTTCAAACTCTAATGATATATTTCTCATTGTATAGATCTTGTTGAGATCTTTCCAATGGTACTTAAATCATCAAAATTTGATTTTGTATGAGAAAGATAGGCTGATTTGAACAATGAGGTTTTTCTGGCTGCGGAATTGGGGAACAGCTCTGTAGCTAAAAATCTTGAATAAAAAGTTAGCCATTCATCTTTCATTATCAGTCCAAAATTAGTCAATACCTTCAGAAAAGTGAGAAAATAACTTGTTCATTTCATTGATTCAAAATTATTATTTTTTCTTGACATGCAGCGACTTAGTGTGGCGACTCAGTGTGGCGACTTTGGGATAACACACATTTTGACTTCCCTTTGACCGGGGTCTTTTTCATCAAATTTGATCGAATGAATAGGACACCATCCATTTAATGACATTTCCCTAGCTACCCATGTGACTTGTTTTGCTTGATGACACCTGCAACCTAGAGTTTAACAAAACAGCTGCGGAATCCGGAATTGGCTGCGGAAAGCCTGTGTGAGCTGCGGAAACGTTGTATTGGCTGCAGAAAGTGGCTAAAACAGTTTATCATCAATTTTTTTTTTTTTTTTCGTTGTCTGCAAGTAGGGACTCTGTGAATGGAGCAAAACAGTTTTAAAGATGGAAATAGATCAGAGTAATTCCTATGCATGCTGTAACAGAAACACCCAAATCAATCTCAAAATAATTGGGAAGTTTAACATGCATGTGCATATTATAGGCATGATTCAAAATTTTTAGCAGCAACGGGTGCACTCAGGGGAATGCCTCTTACAGCTCATTCTTCCAGATAAGAAAATGGTTTGAAAATTCCACCATAGGATTCAGACCACTTCTTAAGACTAGAGTATATATGCCTTGCACCAACAGAATCTCCCCAAAAAAACTATCCCGCTTCTGTATGCAGGGAAACCCATTCCTAGGACAGATGAAACATCAAGATCTGATGCTTTAATCGTAATCCCTTCATCCAGGATCCGGCATGTTCCTTTCTTTACACGACTTTCAGGTTTGCTGAAATTCTATTGATACCTTGCTGAAGAAAACCAGCATTTACCTCCTTCAGAACGACTGGAATATTAATGAGAACAAGAGATGTAGCTATTCCTGAACCCATTAATCCTCCACCAAATATAACAAAGTTATTTAAAAAGGTAATAAATGGTTTGATTTTCCAAGTCTTCTCTTTACTTTGGCCGTATATCTCATCACAATAAACACCACTGCCGTAAAAAATTTTGGACACGTCTTGCTGTGAGTCGTGCGTTGCATGAGACTATCAGTCATTAAAGATGTGTAATTAAGCTTGAATACCAGCACATAATTGATTCCCAATTAGGTTTCTCTTCTTCAGGCACGCGGAATTAAATCAGCATTCAAACTACCAGTTAATTAACTCAATTTCTTCACGCGGTGGCAAAAAAGAGGCTCCAAAGAACCTAAGATTTATCCCAAACCACCACGAATTTTCTCAAACGGTTTCTAGGTTATCTAGTTAACCCACCTGGAAAAAAAACCCATGTTTTAGTTTTTTAAAATTCGTCACCATTTGGTCAAATCGAATTTTTGAAGTTTGACGTTTTTTCTGCTGTTACGTTTTCTGAGTTTTACTGTTCTCTCTGTTATGAATTTGCATTCGTTTTTCTTGCTTGATCTATTGTTTTGCAGGTGTGTTAGACAGGTTCAACCCTACTAATACAATTTGTATATAGTTATTCGTTTGCCTTGCAAAATATTCCTTGTGATGGAGAAATAAGCCATGTTAGGCCATCCCTATGGTCCATATACAGTGAAAAATCTCAAACCTGTGATAGAGAGTCGATATATATGATTGTATGTGTGAGTGATTTCCACCCCTGCTTTCTTTGTAGCAGCATAGAGACTGGCAGGTTGATCAGTTCAATTTATCTCAGAAAAGGGCACCTTATCATTTAAGCCGTAGACTGAACTAGAAGAAGCCCAAACAATAGCTGGTTGAGGATTGGCTACTTTACAGGCTTCTAGCAAGGTGACAAGACCTGTAATGTTGCTATGAACATAGGAAGATGGATACAATCCACCTGCAACCGCAGTCACACCAAGGTATACTGTTGGTCAGGAATTGAAGAGGTGAAGAACATAAAGGATTGATGTTGCTTGACCTACTTCGACCAACATTAATTCCCTCAATCACAAGCAAGTCAGTCTTACAGTAGATAGCAAAATCTTCACAGTTGTTCTTAAAGACATTGTACAACCCAAATCCTTTCTGAAATAAGTATGTCGCTCTATGCACCACAGTCTCAGCTGGGTCTTCATCAATGAGTGTGCAAGTTCCACCTTGAACTCTTGCAAGAAAGAAGGCAGGATTGACAGTATATTCAAAACGGTAGAGCGCTCCTCCATCAAGGAAACAATCAAGGCAAGAACAAATTACTCCATTTTTGTCTTGTTGATAGTCGCATATCTAATTACAAGAATCATCATCAATTATATACGATATGTATGAAGAGAATAGAGAAGCGTTGCACATGACACTGATAGGAAGGAAGCAAGTATTAACACTCCAAAGTCCTTAGGGTCTGAGACAATCATTCCCATGACATAACCCAGCAAGCCCATGCATGATTGAAGAGATTTTTGAACCCAAATTGAAACCACACATGGCAACAAAATCCACCACTGAATCCAAATGGACCAAAGCTTGATCAGGGAGGAGGATTTTTTTATTGAAGTCATAGTGAAAACTAGGAATGGAGATAGCCATAGATTGTTTTTCTTCTCTCTTTTTTTTTTCTTTTTCTTGAATCAATTGAAGTGATGAAGTTTATTTTGTCTCCTGTTTTTTCTTAACAATTATTTTTCTGATCCTCCAGATCACACAAAGTGCAAGAGGAGAGCATACTCAAGAATTATTATTATTTTTTTTTACTTAACAATCCTTTTTCTGATCCTCTAGATCACACAAAGTGCAGGAGGAGAGCATACTCAAGAATTGTTAATTTTTTTTCAGATGTAAGAAATAAGGTCTCCTAATTACACTTCCCCGGCAACGGCGCCAAAATGTCTAGTCAATTTAATGTCTTAAATTGCTCTACATAAATTACCAATCCGGGTATCGTAAACTGATGAAGTGTGGTGCACTATATGTGCTTAGTTAACCTTTCTCTTACTTCGTTGTTTTATAGTTTATTTTGTTTTTGGGGTTTTGTTCTTGTTGGTTTTCTAAGGTCTTAAGAATACTTTTAAAGGACAAGTATGGATAAAGATTTCAAGACAAGGCCTATGTCCTTAATGGTAACTTCCAAAACTTAGCACTTCAAAAGAACTTAAAACATGTTATTGATGGAGTTAGTATTTAAACAAAAGTGTAAATATACAACTAGTTCAATCAAAATAAAATGCAATAATCAAATAATGAGAGAATGACTATGAGACCCAGTATCCTTGCTGCTTCAGCAAAAGGACAAGATGATTCTATCACGTCATTAGTTCACTAAAAGGCTATGTGCATTACTGATCTACAATCAACTTGAAAGAAATTTATGTACAATAATATACATGTTAAAAAGAAAATAAAATGCAGTAATTCAAACTGTACATTAATATACATGAAAATCAGAAAAAGAAATACAAGAAATTAAAGTGACAACTATACAAGGCAGGGGCCCCCTTCCACCTAAATAAAGGACTAATGACATCGGCACAGTATCTCTGCTGCTGATTTAAAATGAAAATGAAATGTGAAATCTAAGTGACACTACATAAAGGAGACAAATCACACTACTTTAACCTTTTCTTAACCTTTTTCCCTTTCAGCTAGATTTATCATGTGAAAACAGTTATGAACAAGTCAGCAATGTGAGTCTTAAAGAAAACTAAATCAAGCTGTACTAAGTGATATTTTGACTCCAATAAAGTTGTTTGATTATGGAAAAAGAACCATCAATAGATGAACAACTTGATATCTAAGAGCAGAAAGTAAAGTGCAAGTTAAAGAAATGATACTAATGAAAATCAAACTAGAAAAAATAAAGGTCAGCAACATAGACAAGATGATCACATATGTCATTAGTCATGAAATCAAAGCAAAATTAAACACACTTGCATAAATTAAAATTGCATGAATGAAAAATCTAATCTACCTTACATTCTACAAAGCAATATTTACAAAATGAAATCTACTCTACTTACATCCTAATATGCTCCATGACATCTACTTCACATCTCCTTCCATGTTGAGAACATCAAAGCTTTATTCAATTTCTTCAAAAGTACAAAGTACAAACGCTTTCAAAATCCATGGGAATAACAAGCTAAAAGGACTAAGAAAACACTAAAAGGGAAGACTAGCAAATGAAGGAGAGAGATCTCCTATTTATACAAAAAGATGAGAGCCATCTCATTAATGAGAATCCATGAATCTCTCCCTCTACCTCTAGAGTCCTAATCAAAATAGGAACTAATAAGACACATGTCTTCTTAGAGTTATAATACAATTAGGAGATGTGACACATATCCTCATGATCCCATGATTCTTTCCAACCAAATTCGAATTTGGCCTTGGGGTGCCACATAAGGATTTTCTAGAAGTCTCCTTTCAACCTACACATGTCAACAACCTCAACCCATTTGTTAGGTATAAGCATATGCACATTATTTTCTAATGTTTAACCACAAATTCACTCAAAAGGCTTAGAAATAATAAATATTGGAAAAACATAAAGGTGGCCCAATGATAATGAAAGTGGGATGAATGTGGTGACATAGTAGTGAAATGAAGGTGAAATGGAGGTGATATAATGGACATAATAGTGAAAGTATAATGCAAATGAATGACGTTTTCAAGACTCAACATACCCCCCAACTGAAGCTATTGCATGTCCTCGTGCAATATATATTACATTAACTCTTTTGATCCTTGAGCTTTGGCTTAACTTTGCATGATATCATTTGATAACTTCATATTTCTGCAAAGTGTTTTACTTGAATAGCAACATGGTTGGTTCTTGTGTTACAACCATTTTTTTTCTTTGTTGTTGCCTTCTACTTTGATATTTGAACTTTGCATAATGATATTTTGATTATTGTTGCAAAGTATATCTTTATTGGATTACATGATGGTTGGTTCTTGTGTGACAACCATGATTTTGTTTGTATCCAGTTTATCCTGTAAGCACTTTTTCAAAAGCCATTGTATGTTCATAATAGCAATGTAATAATTAACATATGTTGGAAGTATGTGAGCTCTTGAATATGATATGGACATGGCAAGATATGAATATGAATGTATTCCCCCCCCCACTGATGGTATTGGCAATTTTATGAAATGAGGAAGAGAAATGTTTTTCCAACAATTATCATTCTAGCGTTTTATGGAATTCTATGGTCAAAAGTTAGAAAATTCCGTACCTTCACTTACCCTTTGGAATGGATGAGCTGTATGTGTGGTAGCTGAAAACTTCTGATCATTTTCTTCTTCAAGTGGCTGATCAAGAGGAGTCATGGATAGAGAGATAAGATGACTTTTTATTGCTTCTACTAAAACTTGCTGAATCTGCTCCAAAATGCTGAAAATAATAGTCTTCATGTCTTCAAAACTCATTGGCACAATTCCTACTATGTGAAAAGATGTTCTGATGTCGAACATAGTAGGAAATTGTTGGCTTAGTGGCCATTAATGGATGCCACTAGTCAACACGAGAACTCTCACCATTGATGACAATGAGAGTCAAGATGCCCAAACACATCTTGCTAGGTACGAATGAATTTGCTGATGTCGAGTCACCTAGAAGATCTAACGAACAAGGGACATTAATGTATTCCCATTGTTTGTTAGCATGAGGACTTGCCATTAAGGCATGCAAGCCTCAAGGTGTTTTTTTACAAAGAAATTAGACTCAAAGGACTATGGACTCAATAATTTGCATTGAAGCAGGGCTTATTTGCAGAATGAAAATGACAAGGAATGGAAAATGGAAATGGAAAATGGCAATGGAGAACAGAAATGGCAATGGCAATAAGCATGTGAATGAGCCTCTTGCTTTTATTTGTGGGTTATGAATGGACAAAAAGAGATGGAAAGTGTATGTGAATGAAAATGGAAAATATGGAGGAAAATGAGGTGAATGGTTTATTGTGAAGTATGGCTGTGATGGATGGATGTGATGGAGACAATAATATCTGAAAGTTTTTCAAGTGTTTGGATCTGATTTTGCATCAACATATTTCCTCTTTGTTGCTGATCATCCTCTTATGAAACAAATTGGTCTCTTAGAGAGACACCATTCTCTTGTAGTCATTTGTCCTTCCTCCTGGAACCTGCAAAAAAAACTAATACTTCTTCTGCAATGGAATGTAAGATTATCAAAGGAGAGAGGTGATCAATCTCTCTAGTTATGATATTTACACACAAAACTAAGAATTTGTATTAATGAAACAAGTTCTCAAAGGAAAAATCAAAAGAATTCATACCTGCTTTGGAATTAGTGCCTCAAGTTGATGTTGCTTATTTTCAGCAATTTATTTCATTATTTGCCATTTCAAACTCTAATGATATATTTCTCATTGTATAGATCTTGTTGAGATCTTTCCAATGGTACTTAAATCATCAAAATCTGATTTTGTATGAGAAAGATAGGCTGATTTGAACAATGAGGTTTTTCTGGCTCCGGAATTGGGGAACAGCTCTGTAGCTAAAAATCTTGAATAAAAAGTTAGCCATTCATCTTTCATTATCAGTCCAAAATTAGTCAATACCTTCAGAAAAGTGAGAAAATAACTTGTTCATTTCATTGATTCAAAATTATTATTTTTTCTTGACATGCAGCGACTTAGTGTGGCGACTCAGTGTGGCGACTTTGGGATAACACACATTTTGACTTCCCTTTGACCGGGGTCTTTTTCATCAAATTTGATCGAATGAATAGGACACCATCCATTTACTGACATTTCCCTAGCTACCCATGTGACTTGTTTTGCTTGATGACACCTGCAACCTAGAGTTTAACAAAACAGCTGCGGAATCCGGAATTGGCTGCGGAAAGCCTGTGTGAGCTGCGGAAACGTTGTATTGGCTGCAGAAAGTGGCTAAAACAGTTTATCATCAATTTTTTTTTTTTTTTTCGTTGTCTGCAAGTAGGGACTCTGTGAATGGAGCAAAACAGTTTTAAAGATGGAAATAGATCAGAGTAATTCCTATGCATGCTGTAACAGAAACACCCAAATCAATCTCAAAATAATTGGGAAGTTTAACATGCATGTGCATATTATAGGCATGATTCAAAATTTTTAGCAGCAACGGGTGCACTCAGGGGAATGCCTCTTACAGCTCATTCTTCCAGATAAGAAAATGGTTTGAAAATTCCACCATAGGATTCAGACCACTTCTTAAGACTAGAGTATATATGCCTTGCACCAACAGAATCTCCCAAAAAAAACTATCCCGCTTCTGTATGCAGGGAAACCCATTCCTAGGACAGATGAAACATCAAGATCTGATGCTTTAATCGTAATCCCTTCATCCAGGATACGGCATGTTCCTTTCTTTACACGACTTTCAGGTTTGCTGAAATTCTATTGATACCTTGCTGAAGAAAACCAGCATTTACCTCCTTCAGAACGACTGGAATATTAATGAGAACAAGAGATGTAGCTATTCCTAAACCCATTAATCCTCCACCAAATATAACAAAGTTATTTAAAAAGGTAATAAATGGTTTGATTTTCCAAGTCTTCTCTTTACTTTGGCCGTATATCTCATCACAATAAACACCACTGCCGTAAAAAATTTTGGACACGTCTTGCTGTGAGTCGTGCGTTGCATGAGACTATCAGTCATTAAAGATGTGTAATTAAGCTTGAATACCAGCACATAATTGATTCCCAATTAGGTTTCTCTTCTTCAGGCACGTGGAATTAAATCAGCATTCAAACTACCAGTTAATTAACTCAATTTCTTCACGCGGCGGCAAAAAAGAGGCTCCAAAGAACCTAAGATTTCTCCCAGACCGCCACGAATTTTCTCAAACGGTTTCTGGGTTATCTAATTAACCCACCTGGAAAAAAAACCCATGTTTTAGTTTTTTAAAATTCGTCACCATTTGGTCAAATCGAATTTTTGAAGTTTGACGTTTTTTCTGCTGTTACGTTTTCTGAGTTTTACTGTTCTCTCTGTTATGAATTTGCATTCGTTTTTCTTGCTTGATCTATTGTTTTGCAGGTGTGTTAGACAGGTTCAACCCTACTAATACAATTTGTATATAGTTATTCGTTTGCCTTGCAAAATATTCCTTGTGAAGGAGAAATAAGCCATGTCAGGCCGTCCCTATGGTCCATATACAGTGAAAAATCTCAAACCTGTGATAGAGAGTCCATATATATGATTGTATGTGTGAGTGATTTCCACCCCTGCTTTCTTTGTAGCAGCATAGAGACTGGCAGGTTGATCAGTTCAATTTATCTCAGAAAAGGGCACCTTATCATTTAAGCCGTAGACTGAACTAGAAGAAGCCCAAACAATAGCTGGTTGAGGATTGGCTGCTTTACAGGCTTCTAGCAAGGTGACAAGACCTGTAATGTTGCTATGAACATAGGAAGATGGATACAATCCACCTGCAACCGCAGTCACACCAAGGTATACTGTTGGTCAGGAATTGAAGAGGTGAAGAACATAAAGGATTGATGTTGCTTGACCTACTTCGACCAACATTAATTCCCTCAATCACAAGCAAGTCAGTCTTACAGTAGATAGCAAAATCTTCACAGTTGTTCTTAAAGACATTGTACAACCCAAATCCTTTCTGAAATAAGTATGTCGCTCTATGCACCACAGTCTCAGCTGGGTCTTCATCAATGAGTGTGCAAGTTCCACCTTGAACTCTTGCAAGAAAGAAGGCAGGATTGACAGAATATTCAAAACGGTAGAGCGCTCCTCCATCAAGGAAACAATCAAGGCAAGAACAAATTACTCCATTTTTGTCTTGTTGATAGCCGCATATCTAATTACAAGAATCATCATCAATTATATACGATATGTATGAAGAGAATAGAGAAGCGTTGCACATGAAACTGATAGGAAGGAAGCAAGTATTAACACTCCAAAGTCCTTAGGGTCTGAGACAATCATTCCCATGACATAACCCAGCAAGCCCATGCATGATTGAAGAGATTTTTGAACCCAAATTGAAACCACACATGGCAACAAAATCCACCACTGAATCCAAATGGACCAAAGCTTGATCAGGGAGGAGGATTTTTTTATTGAAGTCATACTGAAAACTAGGAATGGAGATAGCCATAGATTGTTTTTCTTCTCTCTTTTTTTTTTTCTTTTTCTTGAATCAATTGAAGTGATGAAGTTTATTTTGTCTCCTATTTTTTCTTAACAATTCTTTTTCTGATCCTCCAGATCACACAAAGTGCAAGAGGAGAGCATACTCAAGAATTATTATTATTTTTTTTTACTTAACAATCCTTTTTCTGATCCTCTAGATCACACAAAGTGCAGGAGGAGAGCATACTCAAGAATTGTTAATTTTTTTTCAGATGTAAGAAATAAGGTCTCCTAATTACACTTCCCCGGCAACGGCGCCAAAATGTCTAGTCAATTTAATGTCTTAAATTGCTCTACATAAATTACCAATCCGGGTATCGTAAAATGATGAAATGTGGTGCACTATATGTGCTTAGTTAACCTTTCTCTTACTTCATTGTTTTATAGTTTATTTTGTTTTTGGGGTTTTGTTCTTGTTGGTTTTCTAAGGTCTTAAGAATACTTTTAAAGGACAAGTATGGATAAAGATTTCAAGACAAGGCCTATGTCCTTAATGGTAACTTCCAAAACTTAGCACTTCAAAAGAACTTAAAACATGTTATTGATGGAGTTAGTATTTAAACAAAAGTGTAAATATACAACTAGTTCAATCAAAATAAAATACAATAATCAAATAATGAGAGAATGACTATGAGACCCAGTATCCTTGCTGCTTCAGCAAAAGGACAAGATGATTCTATCACGTCATTAGTTCACTAAAAGGCTATGTGCATTACTGATCTACAATCAACTTGAAAGCAATTTATGTACAATAATATACATGTTAAAAAGAAAATAAAATGCAGTAATTCAAACTGTACATTAATATACATGAAAATCAGAAAAAGAAATGCAAGAAATTAAAGTGACAACTATACAAGGCAGGGGCCCCCTTCCACCTAAATAAAGGACTAATGACATCGGCCCAGTATCTCTGTTGCTGATTTAAAATGAAAATGAAATGTGAAATCTAAGTGACACTACATAAAGGAGACAAATCACACTACTTTAACCTTTTCTTAACCTTTTTCCCTTTCAGCTAGATTTATCATGTGAGAACAGTTATGAACAAGTCAGCAATGTGAGTCTTAAAGAAAACTAAATCAAGCTGTACTAAGTGATATTTTGACTCCAATAAAGTTGTTTGATTATGGAAAAAGAACCATCAATAGATGAACAGCTTGATATCTAAGAGCAGAAAGTAAAGTGCAAGTTAAAGAAATGATACTAATGAAAATCAAACTAGAAAAAATAAAGGTCAGCAACATAGACAAGATGATCACATATGTCATTAGTCATGAAATCAAAGCAAAATTAAACACACTTGCATGAATTAAAATTGCATGAATGAAAAATCTAATCTACCTTACATTCTACAAAGCAATATTTACAAAATGAAATCTACTCTACTTACATCCTAATATGCTCCATGACATCTACTTCACATCTCCTTCCATGTTGAGAACATCAAAGCTTTATTCAATTTCTTCAAAAGTACAAAGTACAAAAGCTTTCAAAAGCCATGGGACTAACAAGCTAAAAGGACTAAGAAAACACTAAAAGGGAAGACTAGCAAATGAAGGAGAGAGATCTCCTATTTATACAAAAAGATGAGAGCCATCTCATTAATGAGAATCCATGAATCTCTCCCTCTACCTCTAGAGTCCTAATCAAAATAGGAACTGATAAGACACATGTCTTCTTAGAGTTATAATACAATTAGGAGATGTGACACATATCCTCATGATCCCATGATTCTTTCCAACCAAATTCGAATTTGGCCTTGGGGTGCCACATAAGGGTTTTCTAGAAGTCTCCTTTCAACCTACACATGTCAACAACCTCAACCCATTTGTTAGGTATAAGCATATGCACATTATTTTCTAATGTTTAACCACAAATTCACTCAAAAGGCTTAGAAATAATAAATATTGGAAAAACATAAAGGTGGCCCAATGATAATGAAAGTGGGATGAATGTGGTGACATAGTAGTGAAATGGAGGTGAAATGGAGGTGATATAATGGACATAATAGTGAAAGTATAATGCAAATGAATGACATTTTCAAGACTCAACATATGGTTGGCCTAATAATACATCACAAACATCAAGGGGAGCAACGTCACACAATACCTCATCCGTGAAGGGCTTGATGTTGTATGGAATATGACACTGCTGGCTCACACGAAGATCCTGTCCTTGGTGAAGCCACCCAAAGGTGTACAGTTATGGATATTTTGTGGTAGGTAAGCCCCGCCGCTTCACAAACTTTGTTGAAATGATATTCTTTTGGCTCCTGATGTCGAAAATGAACTGCAGTGGGGAGCACTTTACCCAAATCTGGGAGTGGAAGAGGCACTCCTCCTCCTCTGGATCTTCGGGTTCCTCCTTCTAGATCTTCGTTGTGGCAACGGGGGCATTAGGCTCCGCATCGATAATCTGCTTCCCTTTGTCATTCACCCTTTTGGGTTCTAATTCAAAGTTGGAACATGCATTTGATTCTGAAACCTTTAGCTCAGTCACCAGTGACTGTTTGGCCCGACACTCACTTGTGTTATGAGTGGAGCTCTTATGGAACTCACACCGCTTTCCTATGTCCTTTTTTGGCTTCACGACGCTGTTATTTTCTTGCAGCTTTAGCGGTTGTCTTGGGTTGCCCCACCTTGGCTTTTTCCTTTGTTCTGTGGTTTGGGGGCACCTTTCCCTTGTTTCGGATTCGCAGATCCAAAGTTCTGCTTCTTCTGTTTAAACTTTTCCTTGATCTTGACGACGTATCGGTATTCGTACTAAGCGAGGAGATGTTCAGGAATTCTATTTCGTCCTGGATGTAACTGTGCAGGCAACCACGGTAATTGGGTACCAAATGTTGTTCTGAATCCTTGATACCCAAATTTGTACGAAGGGTATGGAAGATATCGGTAAACTTTGGCACGTCTTGGTCCCTTCCCTGCCCCATCGCGGTCCACTTTATGTATTTATCCTCATAGCTTTTGACAGGGTAGTACTACTCCTTGATGGCAGCCGGGAATGGATTCCAAGTGGGTGCGACTAAAAATAGTGAGGCTGTAATTTCATCCTTCTGGTCGCAGTAGTTTTCCCACCAGTCCTTGATGCGGGGGGCAGCTTTGAGAAGAGCGAAATTAATCTTTTCCCAGACGGAAAAATAATGAACAAAAAAATACGCTTCTAGTAGATTTAACCATTTATCTATGGTGTCTGCATCTATCTGACCCTCAAATATGGGAATGTCAAAGCTAACTTGTACCTTAAAGGGTGTGGTGCTTCAAGAGTAGTTGATGGAAGTAGATGTGTCGCCCCTGTGTAGCCGCTGAAGGATCTGGGCAAAGTTGTCTATCATCGCATTCCTTTGTCACTCGAGGGCCTCTTCAAGCAATATTTTGATAGGATTTCCTGCCCCCTCGTCTTTCTTTTTGTCCTCTATGGGAGACCATCAGGATTTGCGAGGCTGGTCTTGCAAAGTTTCGACCAGTTCAAGCCCTAACTCCTTATATCCCAACCTCGTTGGGGACATGTAAAGAAATACAGAGAGAGAGAAGACCGCTCTAATACCATTGATCTGGATTTAAATAGGAACGCAACAAATTACAGATATAACCATACACATGGAAGCATAAATAATACTTCATTTCATTACTCTAAAGTACAGCAATATGCTTACAAACAGAAATGGAAATAAACTAGCTAGGGAGATGGTAACTTATCTCTGAGAAGATATGTGGTGGCTACATGCCTCTGAACTGTGTTACAATGAGGCTCTAAGGCCTATTTATTGTTGAGAAATAATGGAAAACCCTAAATATCCCAAAACCTAACCCTAGGAGATGAAGCGCCAAACTATGGGCCCGGTTTGGGTAAATTTGTACATCAACTTCCCGGGGTCATAACTTTGGCATACAATCTTCGTTTGACGCACACAATACGTCGTTAGAAAGATCTATCCGATCACTACAACTTTGTTCTGGGAAACAACAATTAGTGGCCCCATGTTGCTTCCATTTTTCGTAAAAACCATCGTTTAGGGCCTCAAAATGGCTCCGAAAGTTCAGGACCTGTAAAACTGCTAAAAATAGTAAGCTGTGCTACAATTAAGGAAGTTGAAAAAATGAAAGAAACAATGGTGGGGGTCCAAGTGGAATTGGTGAGTGGCCACAAATATCCACCTAGATCATTCCTACCCTTTAGGAAGAAATGGTCCTCATTGCATTTAGTTCCTCCATGAGATGAAGAAACTTCTGCTGAACATGGTCCCTGGTCAACCACTTGCCTTGGTGAAGGAGTTGGCCTGCTTTGACAACTTGATATAGTTGGATCTTCTACTAGTGAGTGTGCTTGATCTATGTTTTCATGATCTGATCAGTTGCATCTTGTTCCATGCAATCTAGATTTAACGTTTTTGGTGTGAGTTGTTATGCAATGCTAGATGAGTCTAGTAATGGTGAAAATTATGGACAAAGGCATTCCACATTGAACGATGGGTGTAGGCCAAGGAATGGGGGAATGCTGAGCACAAATGAATTATCTCCCATAGCCTTGGTAATGGTGTAAGGACCATATCAGAGTGGTTTGAGTTGTCAATAGGCTCCGGTAAAGTGTTCCTTCTGAAAATGCAACAAAACTTTATCACCCACCTAAAACTTCTGTGGCACCTGATGTTGATCATGTCGCTGCTTGTACTTGGCATTTGATTTCTCCAGAATGTCGTGGACCTGTTGGCGGATATGTTGGATGCTCTCAATGAAGTTGTTTGCCTTCTCTGTTTCGAACTGGACATGAGCCGAATATGCCTGAGTAGCTGTAAATAGCATGGCCTCATCAATCGGACACAGTGGATGGAATCCCAAGCCCACCTCAAAAGGGTTGTGGCCAGTCAAGCTATGGAGAGACTAATTATGGCTATGCTAAACATAGGGAAGGCTCTCATCCCATGTGTGTGGATGCTTTGAGTTGTACATGCACAAAATTTGTACGATTATCCTGTTGACAACCTTTGTCTGGCCATCAGTTTGGTGATGGAAGGCTATGGACTTAGTGAGTTTGGTGTTGAGCATCGACCAGAGACTAGACCAAAATGTACTCACGAACCTACTGTCCCGATCTGAGATGATAGACTATGGGATCCCAAAGTGTACCCACACTCATTCAAAGAAGTGTTTAGTAGTGGCTTCTGCTATGATATTCTTCTTGTAGACCACCATAATGGCCATCTTTGAGAACCTGTCAACAACCACAAAAACACAATCATTTCCATGCTTAGTGGAAGGAAGGCTCGACATGTAATCCATGGAGATGGATTCCCAAGGTTGACTAGGGGTAGGCAACGAGGTATAGACGCCTTGCCTCTTGATGGTCAGTTTGGAAATGGCGTAGGCAGTGTAGGATTTGATGTACTTCCCGACATCCTGTCGAAGATTCGGCCAATAGAAATAATTCTGTAGTAATGCTACCATATTCTCAACCCCAAAATGCCTAGAATCTTGACTATTGTGTGCTTCCCAAATCATCTTGGCACGCTCGCTTGAAGGAACACAAAGGTGACATAGGTGGCATAACAGGGCATCCTGGAGGTGAAAATCTGGAACATGATGACCCTCCAAGAGTGTTTGGTATGTGTGGCAGAATTCTGGGTCACTTTTGTATAGAAGTGGCCAATCAGAAGTCTCATGCCCACAAGAGTTGAGCACGGTGGTTAACCCTATCATCGTTGGTCGACTGAGGCAATATGAAACATTATTGGTGCTTCCCTTCTTATACTTGATATTCAAATGGAACTGTTGCAAGTATGTGGACCACTTCTTATGGCGATCATTCTACAATTTCCCTTGGGTCTGTATGAACAATAGAGGTTGGTGGTCTGTATGGATGACTGTTTCCTTCCCCAAAATGTAATGCTTCCATTGTTGGGAGGCCTGCACAATGGAATAAATCTCTTTGTCATAAGTGGGATACTTCTGGACTACGTCTAAAAGTGTCTCACTATGATATGCCACTGGATGCCCTTGTTGAGTAATGACTGCCCCAATATCATAGTCAAAGGCATCTGTCTTGATCTCAACCGATTGTTGTGCGTTTGGTAATACAAGCACTCGTGCCAAGTAGAGGCGATGTTTCAACTCTGTGAATGCCTTCTATTTGATATTCAGACCAAAAGAATTTTGCTTTTGCTACCCCCTTGGTGACTTGACTCAAGGGCCATGTGATATGAGAAAATCCCAACACGAACCTGCGGTAAAAGTTGGCAAGACCCAGAAAGCTGCAGAGATCTGTCAGAGTGGTTGGAGATGGCTAATCTTGAATGACTTGGATCTTGGCTGGATCCACATGAACCCCATGTTCATCAATAATGTATCCCAGATACTGAACCTAGGTCATGCCAAAAGTGCATTTCTCCAAATTGGCACATAACTTGTGTTGTTGCAGTGTTTGGAAAACCTGCTAGATGTGGTGGAGGTGATCTTCCCAACTCTGGTTGAAGATCAAGATTTCATCCAACTATACCACTAAAAATGAGTTGTTGAGTGGCCGCAAGATGTCATCCATTAGCCTCATGAAGGTTGCAAGAGCTTTCATTGACCCAAAAGGCATAACCAACCATTCGAAAAGACCCTCCTTGGATTTGAAGGCAGTCTTCCACGCATCAGAGGATTGGATTGGTACATGGTGATACCCTGATTTAAAATCAATTTTGCTGAAATATTTTGTCCCCTTCAGTTGGTCCAGGAGGTCATCAATCTAGGGGATTGGGTGCCTATTTTGGAAAGTGATATTGTTCAGCACCCGATAGTTAATACAGAGTCTCCAAGTCCCATCCTTCTTTTGTACAACCACGATCGGGCTCCCACAAGGTGATGAACTTGGTCAGATTTGACCTTTTTGCAGTAGCTCCCGAATCTGCCTCTTTATTTCATCGTTCTCCAGAACGGAGCGCCGATAGATTGTTCCATTGGGCAGTGGCGCACCTAGGGTCATACCAATGGAGTGCTTGATCTGACAGTGTAGAGGAACCCTTGTGGGGGAGGTGAAGATGTCCTCGTACTCCTCCACGCCCTTGTCCATCTGTAGTTGTCAGGCAGAGGGGCCCTATCTAGAGGTCGTGGCCACCGTCTTCTTCTTTCCTTAAGGGCGTATCATCAGGAAAACAAATTTCCCAGTTTTGGAAATGAGCTTACTGCATTGTTTTGCAACAACCAAAGAGATGGCGGTAGGTAGTGCTACATCTGGTATCCTGTACAACTTATTTCCCAAAGTAACAATAACAATATGAGTCCTTGATTCATACACATCATGTCACTTGCACAAGTATGGTTGGCCTAATAGTACATCACAAACATCAAGGGGAGCAACGTCACACAATACCTAATCCGTGTAGGGCTTGTTTTGTATGGAAGACGACACTGCTCGCTCACGCGAAGATCCTGTCCTTGGTGAAGCCACCTGATGGTGTACGGTTGTGGATGTGCTATGGTAGGTAAGCCCAACCGCTTCACAAAATCTGTTGAAATGATGTTCTTTTGGCTCCCGATGTCGACAATGAACTGTAGTGGGGAGCACTTTACCCACATCTGGGAGTGGAAGAGGAGCTCCTCCTCCTCTGGATCTTCGGGTTCCTCCTTCTGGATCTTCGTTATGGCAACGGGGGTGTTGGGATCTGCATAGATAATCTGCTTCCCTTTGTCATTCACCATTTCGGGTTCTGACTCAGAGTCAGAACATGTATTTGATTCTGAAACCTTTAGCTCGGTCACCAGTGACTGTTTGGCTCGACACTCACTTGTGTTGTGGGTGGAGCTCTTATGGAACTCACACCACTTTCTTGTGTCCTTTTTGGGCTTCGCGCCGCTGTTTTTTGCTTGCGACTTTGGTTGGTTGTATTGGGTCACACCGCCTTGGTTTTGTCCTTTGTTCTGCAGTTTGGTGGAATTTTTCCCTTGTTTCGGATTCATGGATCCAAAGTCTTGCTTCTTCTATTTAAACTTTTTCTCGATCTTGACGACATATCAGTATGTTGTGCCGAGCGAGGAGATGTTCAGGAATTTTATTTCGTGTTGGATGTACCTGTGTAGGCAGCCAAAATATTTGAGTACCAAATGCTACTCTGAATCCTTATTACCCAACTTTGTCCAAAGGGTATGGAAGATATTAGTAAACTCCAGCACGTCTTGGTCCCTTCCCTGCTGCAGCGTGGTCCACTTTATATATTGATCCTCATAGCTTCTGATAGGGTAGTACTGCTCCTTGATGGTAGCCCAGAATGAATTCCAAGTGCATGTGGATGAAAATAGTGAGGCCGTACTTTCATCCTTCTGGTTGCAGCAGGTTTCCCACTAGTCCTTGATGTGGGGGGCGGCTTTGAGAAGAGCAAAAGTAATCTTTTCCCGGCTGGAAAAATCATGAACAGAAAAAATACCCTTCTAGTAGATTTAACCATTTATCTACGGCGTCTACACCTATTTGACCCTCAAATATGGGAATATCAAAGTTAACTTGTACCTTAAAGGGTGTGGTGCTTCCAGAGTAGCTACTGGAAGTAGATGTGTCAACTGTGGGTAGCCGCCGAAGGATCTGGGAAAAGTTGTCCATCATCACATTCCTTTGTCACTCGAGGGGCTCTTTGAGCAAGATTTTGATAGGATCTCCTACCCCCTCATATTTCCTTTTGTCCTCCATGGGAGGCCGTCGGCATTTGCGAGGTTGGTCTTGCAAAGGTTCGACCAGTTGAAGCCCTAACTCCTTATATCCCGACCTCGTTGGGGACATGCAAAGAAACACAAAGAAAGAGCACACTACTCTGATACCACTGATCTGGATTTAAACAGGAATGCAACAAATTATAGATATAACCATACACACAGAGATGCAGCATAAATAATACTTCATTTCATTACTGTAAAATACTGAAATATGCTTACAAACAGAAATGGAAATAAACTAGTTAGGGTGATGGTAGCTTATCTATGAGAAGAGATGTGGTAGCTACATGCATATGAACTGTGTTACACTGAGGCTCGAAGGCCTATTTATTGTTGAGAAATAATGGAAAACCCTAAACATCCAAAAACTTAACCCAAGCAGATGAAGCGCGAAACTATGGGCCCCGTTTGGGTAAATTGGTACATCAAATTTCCAGGGTCGTAACGCTGGCATACAATCTCTGTTTGACACGCACAATACCTTGTTAGAAAGATCTATCTGAGCACTACAACTTTGGGTAGACGAAGATCAAACCTTGAACCCATGTTGCCCCTATTTTTCCCAAAAAAAGTCGTTTAGGGCCTCAAAACGGCTCCAGAAGTTCAGCACCCGCAAAACTGCTAAAAATAGTAAATTGTGCTAAATTAAGGAAGCTGAAAAACTGAAAGAAACAATGGTGGGGGTCAAAGTGGAATTGGCATGTGGCCACCAATATCCACTTGGATCAAATGTTCACAATAGGTTCAGCAATTTCATAATGGTTTCAATCTTTTATTATGGTTCTTCAAATGATTTTTGGTTTTCTTCTCGAGTTGGTTGATGTTGGATTCCTTAAGGCCCAGCTTCCAATAGATCTTGTCCAATCGACCTCAACATCTTATATGGGATCAAGATCATAGATTATTTGGAGTGCCTTGGAACTTGCATACATCAATGGCAAGCCTCCTCGTTGACAACAATGGGAATACAACAATGTCTCCTGATTGTCATATCTTGCAGGAGACTTGACTTCAACACATTCATTCATCCATGTCAAGATACACTCAGGTACCTTGACACTCATTTACATTATCGATGAGTTGTCTCACATTGGTTAACAATTTTCATCATTGATTGGTAATCCAATGATTTTGTTCCATGCTTGACCTCGGCACATTCATTTGCATGTTAAGAATTGTACGATGAATTTTGGTTTTGATGAAAACCATATGGTTTTACGGAATTGTTGAGGGCCCCGAAATCGGGTCGACAACAAGGGGGATACCCACCCGGTCCGGAACCTGGTTGGCGGCTCCTTGCCCGTTTGGAGTAGCGGGTCCGACTGGGGCTAATGGGACCAGTTTCCCAATGTGAAGGGTGTGCGTGTGTGTGTAGAGTTTGATGGTATTGATTTAAAGGTTTTTCTAAGCTAGTCTTAATTCTAACTGCTAAACTAACTCTATACTAATGTAATCTAATGAAGAAAAACAATACATCTAATCTACACTAACCCGGGGTGTTTTCTTTTGTTATGCGATCTAGAAAGATTTCAAACAACAGCTGGTAATAAATATCATTCAGCTATTATCAGAATATAAATCAATAAAGATAAACCACTCTGCATAAGAAGTTAGGCAGAACAGTTGTGAACAACATATCGCATAATTAGTTTTTTATATGTCAAGCATAAATAAATGACTCCACCGTACAGAAGTGCCAAATGGTAATACACACATTCATACAGTAACATATAAAGAACTCAACTGCATATCACTCTAGGAATACTAGCAGAATTTAGTCAAGAGATAAAAGTACCATTTATGACTGACTTCACTAATAAACTTCAAGTAATAATGATTTATTCCTACTTGTTCTAATATCTGCTAAGAGTACAGAAGTGAAACATCAGTAACAGACATTAAAATGCAAACATAAATAAATCTCGATCCATCCATTCATCAAAAACCTCCTCCGAGGGTGCAGAAGTGCATGTTCTGAGGACACGTTTTTTGACAGATTTCCGGACCCTTCTCCAATGCAACGAGAAGGGTCAAATACTACTAACTAATTAATCTTAATTACAAGAATTTAGGGAAATGGTTTCAAATCACCGCCCTTTACTAAAAGCAAATTTATTTCTAAAACTTAAATCTAATTTCTGACCGTTTCTGTATACTCTCCTTAGTGCTGTAAACCGTGCAACGTTTTCCTGGGAAGAGTCGGCTGGCTGCCTTCTTCTTTCACTCGGGAGATAAAAGTGGAAATAACAAGAGCTGGCACCTCCTTCTGACAGACCAGAAGATATTTTCGAAAATCTTTTCTCTAGCTAGGTGTATTCGCTGCGTGTATACTTAGCACAACCCAGGTTCTTCTCGAACTGATTTTGTTGTTGCTATTTTGGTTTCTGGTCGTGCGAATGACTGAGCGAGTTAGGAGTCGTGCTGTATGGACAATTCCCTGTGTCGAGAATTTCTTCCGTTCTTTGTTCCAGGCTTTTCTGGAGCGTCCTCCTTCTCTTGCACTTCTTTCTCTACTTTACCAAGTTTGAGCTTCAGGATCTTTTACAAACACGCTGCTTTTGTGCGCCTTTGACTCTTCGTCTTGGACAGTCTAATTTCATCAGTGCCGGTTGGCTGATAGTCTGGAATCAGTGGTCCTGCTGTATGCGGCATCCATTTGCGGAGGCATCTTCTCTCTGTTATCTGATTGGCGCTTTCCCCTTTTCCTTAGATGTTTCCTGCATATAGGTTTATATCAGTTGCGTGTCTTGCAGTCTACGCAAAGAAGAAGGGAAAATGAAAAGATTGACATGAAAGCATTAAATTCTAATGAATGCATAATCCTGACATTCATCATGACTTGACTCTTCGGAAAATGCGATGCAATCATTTCTGGATACTCAAGCATGCGGTCATTAATTTCATTTAAGGTGCGCGCTTAATCTTGGGTCTATCGTGTATGTCGGAGAATTCTTGCGATGAGTCTTTTCATATCGCAGATCGCTGACATCGCAGATCGCTGATTTCATTCAATGGTTTATGCTTCTTAGTGCGACGTTTGCGATGTGCGATGTCGCATATCGGCGATCGGCGTTTCTTGAAGATCTTCTCTTTAAGAGCGCTTGGAATGCATGCGACGCGATGAACTTCGCGTCGCTCTTTCGCAGTTTTTCTTTTCGCGCTTGGGGGATGCTTCAGTCTTTCCTTGCGATGCGATTTAAGCCTTAGGGAGAAAAATACAAAAATTTTAACAAAGTATTTTTTGGATTTTTTGTTCAGGGTCCCCCCTTTGCTTGATGTTATGGATAATCATCAAGCAAAGAGGGGGGTTGTTGGTGACCACAACAATGGCGATTCACTGTGAAGAACCAGTTATCTCTGCTTGTTCTATTGCACTTTCACTTCCAAAACAGAAAAATTTTCGTATATCTAAATTTTGTTATGGACGGATAGAGTATTACCCCTTATCCTGTCAATGATGTTTCGTCACAACTTTTATTTCATTCTGATTGTTTGCTTCCTCTGGGTTATTTCTTGTATTTACACCAGACATTACTCGGTATTTTCAAAGATAAAATAAGGTCTTCTCTGCGTACTGGCTTTGTAAAATATGCTCATTTGTCGTAGGTAGAGCCTCTGCTACCCGCAAGCGTCCATAGCCTTGACAGGGTTACCATGTTATCCAGCAATGATCCTTTTTCCTGCTTGAGGTCATTTACAACATTCCAGAGAAAAATCCTTTCGACCCTTTTTCTTTCTTTTTTAATTTTTTCTTCTCTAAAGAACAATGTCTTGGTTTGGTGGCCAAATTATGACACAGTCATTCACTTGATTTACACTTTTGCTGAACAAGCTGGCTCGTGATGAGACCCCTTGTCTTTTGATTGCAACAATCTTGAGTCGTTGCCCTGTTTTGGTAGATAGTATTGGCAAAGTCAGCAAGTTATATTATCTGTGATCATGATAAGCCGGCTTGTGATGAGACCTCTTATTCTTTGAGATATGGTGTTTCCTTGGATTGTTTCTCTGGATGCTGCGATTTTCCTTAGCAGGGAGGAAGTCATTGTTTTTCCTTAAGAAAGCTCTGGACGACAATAATAGAGTTTAAAAAACAACAGTTTTGCAGAGAATACTTATTTTATTATTGATGATACCTTTCATTGCATTGGCGTAAAACAATTTTTTGCCAAAAGTTACTTTCGTCCCAGATTTTTTTTTTTTTGAGGTTGAAACTAACATCATATTCAGGCTAAAGTTAACTCTATCTGTCAATAATAAAAGCCAGATTTTTGGAAAAGTTTTGCTATTTATACAAGTGAAATCAAAATCTGATAGAGAAATGGTATGTTCCTTCATGAATACTATTTATGATCATTCACAACCAACCTTTATTTATAAGAAATGAAAAACTAAAATAAAACTAAAATTATCCTACAAAAATAGAAGAGTGACCTTCTATGGGAAATATATTTTGAGAATTTGTCCATTCACAGGCAGAGAATCTTTCCTGCCTGTTAAGTCCTGCAACACAAAATTCGATGGGCCTATGACCTCTACAATCTGAAAAGGACCAAGCCATAGCTTCTGGAATTTCGTATGTTTACCCTTTTCTTCATGAGCCTTATCCCACTTCAAAACTAAATCTCCCATCTGAAAGTTTTTTCTGGTCATTATGCTCGAGTCAAAAGAGGATTTTATTAGCGCTTGGTGGTGAGCATGGGTTTTCTTAGCCTGTTCTCGTTGTTCTTCTAGCTTGATTATTTCCATTTGTCTTAGTTGTAAGGAGGAAGTAGATACTTCATCAATGTATTGTACTAAGGACAAGGAGGGAATGACTAAGTGAGTAGGAAGAATTGCTTCTCTCCCGTAAACTAAATTAAAGGGAGAAGTGCCGATAGAGGCTTTCTTTGTAATTCTATCTGCCCATAAGGCGTTTACCAGCGCTTTGTGCCAATTCTTTTGGTTTTGGTCGACTGTCTTTTTAATAATCCTGATTAGGTTCTTGTTTGTCGATTCAGCCAACCCATTACCTTGTGGATAGTAGTTGGCGGAATACTTCAGTTTGAACCCTCTTTTGAGCGCGAACTCAGTCATGGTATTTCCAGAAAAATATGAAGCATTATCAAATAGTAAGGCCGTTGGCAATCCAAACCTAGTGATAATAAATTGATCTATGAATTCAATAATGTTTTCAGAATTAGCTGTCTTGAGAGGAACCGCCTCTACCCATTTAGTAAAATAGTCAGTTGCTGTGAGGATATACCTATGCTGTTTAGAGGAGTGAGGAACGATCTCACCTATTATGTCGAGGCCCCATTGACTGAACGGTTATTCGATGTTAACCGGCTGCAGTGGCATGGATGACTTCTTTTGTTTTCCTGCAGCAGTCTGGCAGACCTGGCATTTCCTTACGTGATTGTACGAGTCTTTGAACAGCATGGGCCAGTAATATCCTGCACGTAAGACTTTATGTGCGGTGGCTTCTCCAGCATAGTGTCCACCTGCTGGTCCATCGTGGAGTTCCTGCAAAACCTTTTCGGCTTCAGTTTTCTCAAGACATCTAAGAAGCGCAGAATCATAATTTCTTTTAAACAGGACATCATTTACGAGCTGGTATTTTTTAGCTTTCAATCTCAGGGCTCTCTTCTTGGTGTGATCCAGGTGAAATGGAGCATACCCGTTCTTAAGGAAATAAATGGTGTCAGCATATAATGATTCTGCGTCGTTTAGGCTTACCTCATACGCGTGTACCTCTTCAGACGAGTTTTCAGGGATTTGCGATGCTCCAGCTAACATCTTGCAGAAGCCTTGACCTCTTACGATGTGTGCCGGCTTGATCTCCAGGTCGTATTCTTGTAAGGCGGTGATCCAATTCGCTCTCTTTTCGCCCACATCCTTCTGTATCAGGAGGTTTCTTACCGCTGGAAACGGTACTATGACCTTGGTATGGGCCTTTAGCAAGAAAGGTCTGAAATATTTGATTGCTTTGAAAATGGCGTATGCCTGTTTCTCTACGTCCGAATAATTGAGTTCAGCACCTTGCAAGTTTGAGCTAAAAAATGCAATTGGAGCTTCCACCTTTTCTTGATTCACTTGAGTCAAAATTGCAGCATAAGAATTCTCTGAGGCAAACATGTATAAGACAAAAGGTTTTGAAAAATTTGGGGTTGCTAAAGATGGAGCGTTGATGATGGCTTGTTTGATTAAGTTAAACGCTTCGTGCTCGTCTAGACCCCATTTAAATATTGAATTCTTTTTTATCATTTTTTGTAAAGGAGAAATAATACGTGAAAAATCTGGGACAAAACTTTTCACAAAATTGATTTGTCCTAGGAAAGATTGCATGGTCTTTTTGTTATGGGGCATGGGTATCTCGGAAATTTCCTCGATTCTGTCAGGTTCAATGTGAATGCCAGATTTGGACACTATGAATCCTAGCAATTTCCCTTCACTCAACGCGAAAAAATATTTCTTCGGGTTAAGCGAGATCCCATACCTTAAACATCTTTGAAAGGTTTTCTTCAAATCTTTGAGATGGTCGCTTCTGTTCTTGGAGTATACAGTTATATCATCCAGGTAAATCACTACCGATTTATTGACTAAACCTTTAAATGCAATGTCCATGGCTCTCTGGAAAGTAGCACCGGCGTTGATCAGACCGAATGGCATCTTCCGATACGCGTAGGTACCCCATTTGGTTTGGAAGGTGGTTTTTAACTGATCATCCGGGTGTACTAGCACTTGATTATATCCTGAAAATCCATCCAGGAAAGACATTAACTCTGAGCCTGCTACTGCCTGTGATATTTGCTCCATCGGTGGGAGGGGAAAATTGTCTTTTTGACAGGCTTTGTTGAGATTCCGGAAGTCGATGCAGATTCTAATATCTCTGTTTTTCTTCCTAACAGGTACCATATTGGATACCCATTTGGAATGTCTGACCGGGAAGATTATTCTGGCTCTCAACAACTTATTCAGCTCAGTTTTTATCTGATTTTCCAAGTTGGGGTGTATTTTTCTGAGCTTCTGTTGGACAGGTTTCTCGCTGTCAATCATAGGGATAGTGTGCTGAATGATAAAAGTGTTGTAAGTTTTCAGCTCATCATAATTCCAGGCGAAGACGTTTTTGTACTATCGTAGAAGATGGATATATGCTGATTTTTCTTCGGGGGCTAGGCCTTGGCCTAGATTAACATTTTGCGGCTTCTCATTGGTTCCTAGGTTCACTGATTCGTAGTTCAGAGTTGAACTGTAAAGCTTGGCATTAGCTGACCTTTTGAACCGAATTTTTAAGTCATATAAGTCTTCTAGTTTGATCACCGATTTGGGTATAGCATTATCAGTGCTATTTTGTTGTATTTGGTGATCATGACAGTCTTCGTCAATTATCTGGTTTGAGTAGGATCCTTCAGAGGTGAGGAAACTTACGATGTCTAGGTTGTCGTTGAATACCCTCCAGTTGGTGATGTTGTCAGGGATGGACGGTTTAAAAATTAACTCTATCGAGAATCTATCTGGACTAAAGTCTTCGAAGGGAATGAGTCTGGAGGCTACGTTAGCTAACAGGTCTGCGCTTGCATTTTGGAGTCTCGGGACTGACGAAATATTGAATGCTACGAAATGTGTAGTGAGATCTTGAACTAACGATTGATAGTGCTTTAAATGACTTGACAGGCAGTGTATGGTGTTACGTACCTGTTTGACGATGATCTCGGAATCTCCAAAGACTTGAAGATACTTGACGTTCAATCTGATTGCTTTGTATAGGCCTTGCACCAAGGCCTCGTATTCCGCTGTGTTGTTCGTGCAATCGAACTCGAGTCTGCATGTAAGCATAGTCTTATTTCCGTCTGGGCTAATTAGAACGCATCTTGCTCCTGCTCCCTTGTTGGACTTAGAGCCATCAAAATACAATTTCCAAAATAAAGATGTATTTACAGGGTTATCTAAAAAACTAACACATTTTGAATCATCAGTCTGGGAAACGTTTTCTACTTGGGACAAAACTGAATTTTCCAAATAAGGTGATATGTGAGCATTGAAATTTCCGAGGAAAGAATCTACCGAGTAGTTGCCTATGATGCTGCTGTTGTATGCTATGGCTTCATTCTCTGCTTCCAAATCCGTCACTATGTATTTTTGGTGCAACTCTCGTTCAACCTTTATTTGATTTGGTTTCCCGTTGGAGGGTAACCACATGTGCGACCAGTCAGTTGAAAAGTATCCGTGGAGTTTCTCGGACCAGTCCCTGCTAAGAATCAAACCATAAAATTCAGGGATATCAGCGACTAGAATGTCGATAACCTGGCATACCTTGGGGTTAGACGACAGTCTTATGGTCACTTGGTTAAGTTCACCTATCACTTCGACTTGCGATCGATCAAGGTGAACTATGCGCACTGCAGATTTTTGCAGTTGAACATTCAGTTTGGCACATATTGACCTGGGTAAAATATTGGTTGAGGCACCAGAATCAACCAAGCAGTTGTGCACATTTCTATTAAATATTTCATAAGTGAGGAGGAAAGGAGGAGTATGAGATCTAGATCTTCCTCCAATCAAAGCGATGTCATTCGGATCAATTTTATTGATCATGTTGACCGGAGGTCTTCCTATCTGGTGGGAAGCTACAGCTGTAGGTAAAGGTGTAGTAGGCACGGCATGTAACTCTTTCATCATGATTTTCTGTTGGTGTTTCAATTTGCTCAACTCGTACAGAGTGATATTAGCCCTAGTCTTTTTCATGTCATCGATCATGTTATACTCCATTTCATCCGACACTATCAGTGTTCTTGATGGAGGCGTTTGATCTGATTGGACTGGGCTAAATTGGGTCGCTTTAGTAGTTGTTTTCTTTGTTGCAACCTTTTCTTTTGCTGCAGGGCTTCCGCCCTTCTGTTTGGGGGTAGTTTGGGGAGGATCAAGTTGATTTTTGCTTCGTGTGGTAACCGGAAATGCTTCATGATATTCTTCTTGTGGGAGGATGAAATCCCACATTCCTTGCAGTTCCACCACTTCTTCATCGTCGGTCTGTGTTTCGATGGTGCTCTCTTCTTCTTCTTCTTTAGATTCGACGTTTGAGACCACATTGGGTGGCTTCGTCTCCATGGGAGGATTTCTTTTAAAATTCCTAAAAGGCTTTCTTGGGGACGATTCTGCTACTTGCTTTCTTATGTCAATCATCTCATTAGACATGGCCTTTAACACCTTTTGTAATCCTTCCATATCAAAAGGATCTTTCGTTTGCTTCTTCTTGGTGTCTTCTTTGAAAGAGATTTTCTTAGATTTACGTTCTTCGATTGCAGATCTCTTTTCTAGGGCTACTACGCGTTTTTCAACTGCTAACGCCTCAGTCAAATTTTCAACTAAGGTTGTCTTGCTTGCCCTATCTACGAAGATGGCTAAGTTTGAAGGTAAGGCCGTGATGTACCATTCACATCTCACTTCCTCGCTGGGTTGGGAAGCAGCGGGGATTTTGTTGAGGATCTTGTTGAACCGTAAGTTAAAATCTTTAATGGGTTCCCTAGCCTCAGCTTTGAGATTGGATAAATCGTTGATCAGTGTCGCTGTCGATCTATCATCACCGAATTTGGTAAGAAATTGATTTTGAAAAATGTCCCAGCTCATGATAGATCCGGAGGGCAGCGAAAAATACCATGACCCGACTGTCCCTTGCATTGTATAGGGAAAAAGTCGGACCACGGCATCTTCGTTGGTAACTCCGTTGAGATTAACAGAAAGCATGAAATTATTGATATGTTCTTCAGCTAGCATTCCTGTTTCTGGATTGAACTTCGGTAGCCATTTCTCAGGATGGGCGGGTATTGGACTTAGGGGTGGAGGCATTAAAACTGCCCCAGGATTGTTCCATGGAGACTGGGCCATCACTGAGTTTCTAGTTAACAAAAGTGCAGAAGGTGATCTCTGATGTTGGGAAGATGGAGATATTATGATCTTCGATGATTGCGGAGGAAGGGTTGTGGAAGATGGATGGGTGATTTGAGGTGAAGATGTGGGTGGTTGACTTCGCGGAGAGGGAGTTGAAATGGACGAAGTGGACGAAAGAGTCTCTCTGTCAAACTCTGGAAGTGCTTTCCTTGCTCTTTTCCTAGTGGGGAGAGGAATTTCAGTTGGCTGGATGCCAAACCTTTCACTCTTCAATCTGGTCAGGGGATGAGAAGGATTGTACTGCGAAGTCATGCTGCCTTTAGATTTATCAGACCTCTGAGTAAAAATAGAGAATCCCTGGAGTTTATGGATCAAAGTTTGAATTTCAGGGGGATCAATGATAAGTTGGTCTGATGTATTAGGGTGTGTAGCAGCGGTGGATGCCCGAGTGACCTCTAGTTCCGAGTTTAATCGTACCGGAGAAGTCGGGGAAGTTGGTGAGGGTGATTTGCTCTCAGAATGGTATTTGGATTTTGAATTGTGTGCCATTCATAGCTCAAGCCCTCCTTCTAGTGCCAGAAACGTTGAGGGCCCCGAAATCGGGTCGACAACAAGGGGGATACCCACCCAGTCCGGAACTTGGTTGGCAGCTCCTTGCCCGTTTGGAGTAGCGGGTCCGACTGGGTGTAATGGGACCAGCTTCCCAATGTGAAGGGTGTGCGTGTGTGTGTAGAGTTTGATGGTATTGATTTAAAGGTTTTTCTAAGCTAGTCTTAATTCTAAGTGCTAAACTAACTCTATACTAATGTAATCTAATGAAGAAAAACAATACATCTAATCTACGCTAACCTGGGGTGTTTTCTTTTGTTATGCGATCTAGAAAGATTTCAAACAACAGCTGGTAATAAAGATCATTCAACTATTATCAGAATATAAATCAATAAAGATAAACCACTCTGCATAAGAAGTTAGGCAGAACAGTTGTGAACAACATATCACATAATTAGTTATTCATATGTCAAGCATAAATAAATGACTCCACCGTGTTAGCACCCAGGTTGTTCCCTATGACTCCCAAGGGAATACGACCGGGTAACCACTAACCAATCTTTGGATCACAGTTTCTAGCCAAAATGTAATCAGAGAGGGCTCTCTCTTTATGATTTGTCTCTGTTATGATGGTGTTTTAGGCTAGGTATTATGCTCAGGTTTTGGTTTATGTTTTGGTTGAAGGATTTCTTTCAGGGCTTAAGATGTAGTCTTTAGAGCGTAATATATCATTGGGCAATGGAGTCTGGAGTCATGAAATGCTTTGAAATGCAGGATTGGTGGCGTTCAAACTGCAGGGCCAATTGTGTATCTCAGACAAACAAATTTAACTTGAATGGTAAGGCATGTCAGCTAACAAAAAGCAATTAAGAATTCTCTACTAAGCTGGTGATGTGAAAGTGAAACACATTGCACAGGAGCAAACTTGAATTCCTGAGACAAAGGTCACTGTGAAAGATGTATTCTGAAAGTGCAGCAATTAAGAATTACACTTATCAAGATTACAGCTGAAGAAAACATTCATTAACAACACAGATTGAACTCAGGGTATTTCTTGAATAAATCCTGAAAGTTATTCTTTTTCCTTGTTGCTAAACATTCAGAAATTAGAAACATATATGGATTTTAACAAATCAAAGATACATAACAAAGAGAGTTACAGAGACTTATTGTATTGTGTAATACACAGGAATCCAGCAGTTTTCAACAGACACCAGAACGCATTCAACACTTCATAAATCCGAGAAATTCCATCACTTTCTTTATTAAACTTCTGAAAGGATTACAGCATAAGAACTTCTTCAGGAGAAATCAACAACAACCCTTGCAAACTCATGCGAAGGGGACTTTATAGGAATGCTTATACAAAATATCTCAGGCATTGAGTCATCTGAGAGAGAAAATATCTTCATTACTTCGTACAGAAAAGTAGAAAAGAAGTTATTACAGCTTTGAATGCAGCATAACTACTCTTCAAGTCTGTCAGAGGATAATTTGACCTTTGGAGGTCATCGAGTCGGTTGAACCGCTTTGCTTTAATGCTGGAAAATGTGTCTTTACTTTTTGCTGCGCTGTATCTTCTCGGCTCTGCCAGCTGTGGTTTCCTACTTTTGCTTCGTTGGCCGAAATTTTTGCTGAGTTGGCTCAGCTTTGATCTTTAATGCATGCTGATTTTGTTAAACTGTGCTTTGCATAACAATTCATATTTTAAAAACAAAATTTGGTGAATGGCTCACTGTCTATAAAATTTTTTGTATTGTATTTGTCCACCAGTCTTGTGTAGGGAGTTGATGCCTGAGAATTGCATCCATAGTCTCCTCTGCCTCTGTATACTTGTAAAAATTGGGAGCCACATCAAACAGGTGATTGATCTCATTCATTATAAAAAATAGGCTTTCTACCTTGTTGTAGATAGTCTGTCCTGTAGCTGGCCCTGTTTCTTCTGAGCTGCTGGGCTTCTCATGAATTTCATTTGTGGCAAATACATTCACTCTTTTGGCATACTGCTCATGAATGAGCAGTCTCCCTGCGCTATTCAGTAAGCTAGGGAGTCGTCTGTTTTGCAGCACCAGGAATTTATCCATGAATCTTTTTACCTCGGTCTGCATGTCCTGGGTTCTTCTTTCCAATGTCTGCACCAAATTTCTCAATGTGAGAACCCTTTTGATCAACTGAATGGTCTCAGTTCTATTGGGAATTCCCATGTTCACCAGCTGAGTACTTGTTCTATTATTCAGCACATTGATCATCCTGGTGGCAACTTCAGGCATGTTGCCTAGAGCAGCCCTTGACTTGTGAATTTCAGCTTGTGCTTTTGGGATGAGCTCTAGCTGCTCATGGATTGTCTCTATATACTGCCACTGGTCAGTAATAGACTGGCCAATGTTGGCCCATAGCATTGCCTTAAGTCCAACTATAACTTTATCTAATCTGAGCTCATTTTCTAGCTCTTTTATCCTGTCTTTGAGGGCTTTCACCTCCCTGCCCTTCTCTGCCACAGCTTGATTGGATTTATCATATCTGTCATTGACTTTGGCTAATTTTTCCCTGGTCTCATTTAACTCGGTCATTTGAGCTTCCAGGATTTGAATTTCATTCTTCAGTTTTTGCATATCCAGACTTTGGGCCTGCTCTGTGGTTGTTGGTGCTGTTGAAGTAGATGTTGCTGTCTGTTCAGTCTGTTGAGGAGGAGGAGCAGTGATAGGAGCAGTTTCCTCAAGATTGATGACTAGAGGAGGCTGAGAGGTCTGACCCTCCTCTCTTTGTTTCAGTGTTGTTTGCAATGCTGCTTGTGCGGCCTCTGATTCTCCCAGCTGTTCTTGTGTTTGGAGGAGCTGCTTGTAGAGAGATATGAGCAGATCTGTGGCATCTTTATCATGCCTTTGTTGGGCCACTTCATCTGTCTGAGGGTGAATTATGGCTGGGAGCTTGATCTTTCTCCTTAGAGCTGCCATATCTGCATCCCTCAGCTTCAATATCTCTTGTATTCCTTTGATATCTTTGGGATCATGCCCAATCTCTATGATGATATCTTCTAGGGCCCTGATCCTGTTGTCCTTTGCTTGAGAGGAGGCCCTCTCCAACTCAAGCTGAGAAGCTGTATTATTTAGGCTATTCGCTAGCCTGTAGTTGTCCAAGGTCTTGTCTGCCAATGAAGCATAGACCATCTCACCTGTTTGTTTGTGCAGTTCAATCTTATCCATTGGGTGGATGTCCTTGGCCATGATTTCAAGATTAGTCCTCAAGTAATCTGAGGAGGACTGTGGCTGCAGAGTGGTTGGCGTGAAGTGGCCCATGATCATCTTGCCTTCACTTACATCAAAGGCAGACATTAGACGTTGCTGGTTGGAGGGAGCCATTTTCAATAAATGTTTGTACAGCTGTATCTTGATAGGGTCACTCCTCCTTTTGATGTCTATAAATTGCTGCTTGATGCTCCTTTCTCCTTCTCTTTGCTGGCTGGAGGAGCTGACCTCTCCTCCCATAGTTCTGTCCTGTTCCTGCTGGAAGGAACTGGCTGAAGCTTCTCTGCTGGGTGGGCCCATGCCCAATGCTTGCCTTATTGCTATGACATCCTCAGAAAAGTCATTCAACCTTTGCCTTTTCTCTCCCTGGTTTATAGATGATGTCAGGGGAGTTTCTCTATCCCTTTTTCTGTTTATGTCCTCCTTCTGTGGAGTTTGGAGGACCGAGGCATCAAAGGTAGTTTCTGGCCTAGGAGGCACTATGTTTTGAGCCTGTTGCTCAGTGGAAGTTGGAGTATCAACTACTCTTTCTTGTTGTAAGGGCTGTTGTCTCTCATGTGGCCCTTCTTCTTGATGCAATTCCTGTTGTTGCTGTTCTTCTTGCTGCTGCCCTTCTCCCTGCTGCTCCATTTCTTCTTGTTGCTGCACTAGGGTTTCCATTTGCTCTTCAGTCATAGGAGGTGGTTGTTCCACCTGCTTTTCTTTGCCTTTGTTGGCTGTCTGTGGAGTATTCACGGCAGCTTGCTGATGTGTTGTTGAGGATGAGGCAGCCGCTCCAAGTTGTCTTTTATATGAGAGGGGGACCTGTCCACAAGTTTCTAAGTCAGTTTCCTTTTGAATATTTCTGGCCTCTCTTTCTAGCAGCTCTTCACTAGTGATTTCCTCTTCTAGGGTGCCCTCTTCCCAGCTCAATGCATTGGCATACTGCTCAATCTCAGGCTGCCTCACATGTGAATAGGTACCCAATTTGTATCTTATCCTCCTGAGGGAAACAAAATGATTGGGGTCATAGGGTATCCACTCAAAGCTAGTTTGTAGTTTGAGGGCCTCTAGGATACTGTTTGCCTCTTTCCATCCTTCTTATTTTTTGTTATATAGGAAGGGGCCCAGCTGGCTCCTTACCTTCAACTATGCCTTCGTGTTCTTACTTTGGAAGTGGAGGTAGTCGGCATTCCCAAATTGCCTGAAGTATTCGAGGGCAAAAAGCCTCATGGGGACATACCTTGGCAGCCTAAAAGGCTTCAACTCACAGCCATACACTCTGATGACTGTGTGGTCTCGGTAAAGGTACCAATTACCAATGCTGTAAGTTTTCTTTAGATGGAGAATTATCCTCATGTCATCAGTTAACCTTGGAGGAGGAACACCATACAATAATGTCATAGCTGGATGTATGAATAAGTCTATGAACTCACAGTATGTGTATGGTGACACAGAGGTGCAATGAAAAACAGAGGTCCAAAACACAACTGACCTTGGATTCCCCCGGGCATTAACTTGTTTTAGGGGAATGAGGAAGCTGCCTGGTTGATTGAACAAGAATAGATGATAAATGTAGGAAGTATATCTGAACAGTCTTTCCCTTTGCAGATTCATCAGCTAGTCATGGATCCTATCTGCAATGTATGTGGCATAGTCATAATGTACAGCTGGAGGCTTTCCAGGAGAGAATATAGACAGCATTGCCATTATAATTTCATCCACATCCTCCATTCCCTTGAACCCTAGGACATAGCTGATCAAATCCACTAGCATTCTGCCCAATTCATTTAAGTAAGCATACCCAATAGGAGAAGTTCTGATGGTTTCAGAGCCTAATTGTACAAACAGCGGGTTGATTTTGATGATCTGGTCATTTGACAACTTATTCCCCTTCTTTATCAAGTTCTGTATGTAGAGGGGGGTCAATGGCTTTGTAGTGTGGAAATGCAGCATCTCATTTATGCTCTCTGGGGTGATATGGAACAGAATTGAGCCTGTAGGGCTGAGGACAGCTCTTCGGCATGGATCATAGCACTCCTGGCATCTGTGGATCAATTCAGGCATAGGATTTACCTGGGGGAGGTTGTAGATGGGCAAGTTTGACTCCCACATCCCTAGGATATCAGCTCCACTAAGGTGCTGGGCTTTCAACTCATTTAGCATCTGAATATTGTATTTGGAGCCTAATGGAAACCAATCTAACATTTGATAATCCATGTCTCCCAGAGCTTTCCATTCTAACTCCCTATGAGGGGCATTAAGAGGCTTGATGTTTAGAGCAATTGGAGTTTCCATGGTCTATTAAGCTTCTGACTTGTAGGTGAACTGCTTGAAGAAGGCAGAACAACACAGTGGTGATTACTTGCAATGAAAGTGTAAATTTCAGGGACCAGAGGGTGAAGTGGGCACACAGCAATTGAAATACTGTTTGAATTATGAATAAGACCAATGTCTGGTCTCACTTTGTCTTCCTCAGCAGGTAAATTCAGTTTAAATGAGCCTTTCGCGAATGCGCGAACAGAGTATGGTTTTTAGTGAAAATGCGGGCAAACAATGCTCAGCTAGTGTTTTTCGAGTTCTCAATTGTAAATGGGGCCAGGCACAAGGACTTCTACCGGTCAATTATATGTTTTTTCACAAATTTAATCGTCCTTGGCAACCTACAGACAAAACCAGGTGAAGGAAGGATTTTCAAGGATAAATACCTAGTTTTCAGAGAGCAATGGAGAGAAATGCACGTGAAAATGGTGCACTGGCGGTCTCCTGGTCGAGTTCTGCAGGTTGCTGCACTGTTGGACGTGAAAAAAGCATGCAGGAGCAACAAACGTTTTTGTAGAAAAGTGCCAAAAAACGCAAAATTTGGCTATAATATTGATTTTTTGGACTTTTGGCGCGTTTTTCTGGTGACGTCAGCATGACGTCATCGGTGGGATCAGGGCCGGGTGACGTCAGCATGACGTCATTAGGTGACGTGGTGAGCTAGGATTGGTCCACAGGGATGATACGGTGGCAGACACGCTGGCACAGGGGCAGACAAAAGATGCTGACGCGACGGCAGGGTGGCGATGACGTGGTCATGTCATGGAACCAGTAATCGGGCGGTAAGTGCACTAGCCGTTACGGTTTCTTGGAGCGGTTACGGTTTCTCGGAGCGGTTAGGATACGGCCCTGGTTGTGTCAGAGGCCGCTCCGAGAGACCTGAAAGGGTGACGCGTGGCCGCGCCATGACGTATCCCTTCGTCATTTTCTCGGGCGCTAATCATCCGTCGTGGGGGCCGCTCCGATATCAATGAGGGCCGTCGGATCCCACGGGTCCGATCCGACGGTGGACGGGAGGGCGATGTGATCGGTGGATAGGGACGTGGGCGGAGGAATAAACAAATGTTTCTTTTGGGACCCGTGCTCAGCGGGAAAGGTTTATATATGGTATTTTCAATGTTTTTCAATATATTTCGAAAAATCAAATATATGCGCCAACTTTGGTTAAGCGGCGAAAGTGGGTTTTTTGGGTTTTCCATGATTTCAAAGGGGTTTAGGGGTAGGAAGGGGTTTTTATAGGGTTTTTCTTTGCAAATGAGGGTTTAATGAGTGGAATGACTTGAAACAAGGGAGAGAGATGAGGTATAGGTTCATCAAAGTGACCAGATGTCATTTTGATTCCTTTTTAGAGAACATATGGCTATAATGCCAAGGGGAGGGATATTTATACAAAATTTGGGGTTTATACACCATGGTGTTAATACTAGTAGGGGAAAAGGTAATATAGGGGATTTACATAGTAAAGTTAGAGTTAATATGGGGGAAGATGTGAATGAGGGGGGAAAATCACTAAGTTTATTTGAAACTTACTTAGTTTAGGGAGTAGATCAAAATGAAAAGAGTTTAGACAAGAAATGTGGCTTCTAAAAGATTAAGAACCACCATGAAACCATAATTCTTCCATGACTCTCAACTGATGAGGGAATGTTAGTAAATGACATGAAAAGGGGAAAAGGGAGGTTAGACATGCTCCTTTGCTTGCTGCAATTTGATGAAGAAGAACCCCTTCTCAATTCATTGACTCTGCTTTGGTAAACAAAGTTAACACACCTGCAATGGTAAAGATAACCTTTCTGCAACCCCAACTACTTACCCAGCTACTTTGCCTAGCATTTTTTATTTCTTCTTGGAGGGTGCACTTGGACTTGCAGACCCTTACCTGCCTTTTCTTTTCTTTGGCTTTTTTCTTTTGTTTTTCTATCTACTTCTACCCTTATTTCTTCCAAGGTCCCAGATTAAGCTGTTGGGAGCCTTTTCTTCTCTACCTGAACTACTTGTCTGCCAAGATTAAACAGTTTGGACAGAGTTCTTTCTCTATTCTACAACTGAAAATTTAAAACATGACATGGTCCAGATTAGATTGTTGGACCATCCATAAAAATTGGGATGCATTAAGCTATTTACACACCTTGTACTCCTTTGGAAATATGTGATCTTTGCATAATCAAAGCAGAGCATATTTGGAACTTCTATAGCCAATCATGAAATATGAAACCTATTGGTATAGGTAGCTAACAGTGGCTCCACATGGGGATGGTGTTTCATTTGAAAGACCAAGAACAGCAGGTCAGATTGCCTTGGCCCTTGACATGTTTTACCCAAAACTTGAAGTGTGCTGCTCTGAAATGCCAAAATTGTGCTTTTCCTTCTTAGTAGATCTCTGAATCTATGTGCCTTTTGCTGACAGTGAATAAACTTGGAAAACTGCATTTTTACAATCTAAACAGAAAATAATATATACATCTGCATATATACAAGGGAGCCTCAGGCTGTACTCATGGGTAATAGTCAAAATAATGCTTCAGCATCCTGCCATTCACAGGACCTTCATCTAAGTCAGTTTCATTAAGACTTTTTAGGAAGTAAGTGTTGTTACCTTGCACTGCTTGGACAGCAAATGGTCCTCTCCATAAAGAATCAAATTTTCCATGTTTTCCTTTGTCTTCTCTTCTTGCATCCCACTTGAGGACTTTGTCTCCCACACTGAAATCTTCTACCTTAGTTTTTCTATCAAAGGCCTTCTTTAGTTTTTCTTGTAGGACTTGAACTCTGCTGAAAACTTGGTCTCTAGTTTGCTGTAAACATATGATCTGATTAATTCTTCTTTGCATATCATTTGGTTCAGCTTGGCTTTCTTGAAGAAGTTTCATAACAGGCACTCCTAGTGATGAGGGAAATTTGGCCTCTAATCCATAAACCAACTCATATGGGCTGGTCCCAATTGATCTTTTGGTTGTTAGTCTATCTACCCATAGGGCATTCACAAGCTTCTTATGCCAATTCTTTTTGTTCTCTTCTAGCACTTTCTTTATGATGTTTACCAGACTTTTATTTGATGACTCAGCAAGGCCATTACCTTGGGGATAGTATGCAGTAGAATGGCCCAAGGTGATGTGAAATTTATGGCAGAAGTTCACCATTTTCTTGGATCTGAAAGCAACAGCATTGTCTGTTATTATTTTGTCAGGACAGCCAAATCTAGCCAATATGTTGTTCTCCAAGAACTGAATGATAGTAGAATCATTTGCTTGCCTGCATGGGGCAGCTTCAATCCACTTAGTGAAGTAGTCTGTTGCTGTTAAAATCCATCTGTGTTGGCCTGAAGATGAGGGATGAATTTCCCCAATGAAGTCCAAGCCCCATTGCTGAAAAGGTCTTTCTGTTGCAATAGGCCTTAAGGGAAGTGGCAGCAACTGTCTCTTTCCCTCAAACACTTGACATTTATGACATGAGGTGGTGAATCTCTTGACATCAGAGAACATGGTGGGCCAGTAATATCCAGCCCTTAGTATCTTGTCCACAGTGGACTTCCAGTACAAGTGTCCACCACAGTCACCTGCATGAAATTCCTTCATGACATTGTCAGTTTCATTTTCAATTAGGCAGTTTAGCAATATTCCTTCATGGTTTTTCCACAGTAAATTCCCATCCATAACACAGAATTTAGAAGCTTTCATTTTCAGGAACCTACATTTAGTTCTGGACAATCCTGGGGGAGCACACAGGTTTTGCAATACATAACATATATCAGAGTACCAGGGGGATTGTTCAAAGGCTACATTGATCTTTGGAGTCGCCAGCTCTGTTTCACTGTCCAGCTGATTGATATCTAAGGCTTGGAAATTTGCTTCTGTCATTAATTTGGCCAAGCCTTGCCCTTTTATTAGTTTTGTAGGTTTTATCTCAATGTCAAATTCCAAGATGTTGGCAATCCACCTTCCTCTTCTGCCCTCTAAATTTTCTTGGGTGAGAATGTCTTTGACAATAGGACTTGACACATATGCTATAACATGGGAATAGAGGATGTAAATCCTAAAGTCTTTAATGGCTTTGACCAAAGCATAAGCTTGCTTTTCCATGATTTGATACTTTAAAGGTGCATCTCTAAGAGCTTTGCTAAAGAAAGCAATTGGCTTCTCATTTCCTTGGTCATCTTTTTGCAATAAAACAACAGCAATTGTATGCTGGGAGGCAAACGAGAAAATGATAAATAGCCTGTCAAATTGAGGATTGGTCAGGACTGGGGTTTGAGTAAGGGCCAGTTTTATACCTTCAAAGGCCTGATTGGCTTCAACAGTCCATTTGACTTTTGAATCTTTCTTTAGCATGTTATTTAATAATCTGATTAGTTCTGCTAAGTTTGGGATAAACCTTCTCAAGAAATTGATTTTTCCTAAGAATCCTTGTAACTCTTTGACATTCCTTGGGTGGGGCATTTGTAGGATAGCCTGTATCCTATCTGGGTCAATTATAATGCCATCTTTAGAAATGATGTGGCCCAACAGCTTACCTTCCTCTAAACCAAACAGGGATTTCTTGGGATTTAAGGAAATTCCATATTTTCTGCATTTTAGGAAGATCTGTCTCAAATGTTTTATATGTTCTTGGTCTGATTTTGAGAAAGGTGTAAGGTCATCTAGGTAAATGACTAAAAAGTCATGAATCTCTTTGGAAAAAGCAATGTCCATTGCTCTTTGAAAAGTTGCCCCTGCATTTTTCAATCCAAAAGGCATCTTTACATATTTGAAGGTTCCCCATGGGGTTGTAAATGCAGTTTTGTCTTGGTCATCAGGGTGCACCAAGATTTGATTGAAGCCTGAAAATCCATCCAGTAATGAGATCCTTGAGGCCCCTACCACTCTTTGGAGAATGTGATCCATTTTGGGTAAGGGATAGTTGTCTTTGAGGGATACTTGGTTCAGATTTCTTAAGTCCACACACAGCCTGATTTCACCAGTCTTCTTCCTTGTAGGGACTAAGTTGGAGATCCATTCAGAGAATCTGATTGGCGCTATAATGCCAGCCTTGAACATTTTCTGTACCTCTTGTTCCATTGCTGGGAGAAGCATAGGATTGATTCTCCTCAATTTTTGTTTAAAGGGCTTTTGATCAGGCTTGAGAGGGATTGTATGCTGGATAACAGAGGTGTCATAGGATTTTAGGTCCTCATAACTCCATGCAAAGACATCCTGGAACTCTTTAAAGAGGTCAATGTATTTAGGCTTTTGGTCAGGAGGTAAAGAAGCAGACAATTTAATTATTTTGGGTTTGTCAAGTGTACCTATGTTGCATTCTTCAATGGCTGCATTTAAGGGCTGCATTTTTGGTTTTCTGGGAATATCATTTGAGTCAAAGATGTCTTCTAGGGGAGTTAGGCCTGTTGGTAGAAAATTGTCTTTCAACTCTATGATTTCAGTTTCAGCATTGGCCACTTCCTCACAATTGTTTGATTGAATTTGCTGAATGTTGTCTATGTTGAAAATAGTTGGATTTAGTATTTGTTTTGTTGTTCTGGGTGATATTGGGTGAGCAATCTGTTGAAACTGTATTTGTGATGGACTTGCTCCATCAAGTATTTGTGATTGACTTGCTGTATCAATTATTTGTGATTGACTTGCTGTCTCAGTGTCAATATTTAATCCTGCAAATTCTTGCTGCAGAGTTAGAAAATGGTTTATTTGCTTGTCATCCTCAAATACTTGCCAATCATTGACATTGTTTGGAATGGAGGGTCTGTGTTTGACCTCAGCTGTAAAACAATGATGGGGCTCAAAAGGCAGTTTGCAGGTACTTGCAAAGGTGGCTAAACTATGAGCATGTAGATTGTGTGTTCTAGGAATTTTAGTGATTTGGAATTCAGAGAAAAAGTTTAGTACCTCAGCCACAGCAGCCCTGTAAGTCCTTAGTCTTTTGTCATTGGTGACAAAATTTCCCTTCACTTGTTGAATAACTAAATCTGAATCACCCATGATTGAAACCCTGGCAGCTTGTAAGAACTTTACTAACTTGAGGCCTAGTAAAAGGGCTTCATATTCTGCCATGTTGTTAGTACATCTGAAATTCAACCTATAGGCTTTGCCTTCTGCATGACTATTTTCTTTATTGTGTACCCAAACTCCGGCTCCTGCCCCTAATTTGTTGACTGAGCCATCAAATTCAAGGAACCATAGAATATCCTGTTGGGAAGGAGACTTAATGATCTGTTCATGGGATGGCAATGTGAGTAGCAGTTGTGGTTTTTTCTCTAGCTTGTCTTCTAGGACAATCTCATCGTTTGATTGGATGTTCTTGACAACTAGGGCAGCAGCAACATCTAGTGTTTGATTGACTGTTGTTTCATGGGTGGTAATACTTTCATTTGAGTCTTCCTCTTGTATGAATATCTTGGTTTGAACCTCACCTTTTGAGGGAATTGTGGTGTCATTGAAGAGAATGTATGAGTCTATGTCTGAATGGACAGCATATATAGGAAAGTTTTGAGGCTTTTCTTCACTGCTGACCATGTATTTCATTAGTGTTTCTCTGTACAGTCTTTTTGGTTGCCCAAAAACAGAGATGGTGGCATATGACATGTCTAATTGTAGGGAACCTTGGAGTTTAGCTCCCCATGATCTTGATAACAGCATCCCATACTTAGGTGGAATATCAGCAACTACCACATCCATTAGGATTGTCTTGTTTGGGTATTGGACCAGAGATACACATAAATCTTTTATGAGACCTAGACACTTGACTTGGCTGGAGTCAAAGGAAAACAGGTCCTTGTATGGTCTTGTTATGTCTAGATTCAATCTTTCCATGACTGCTTTTGGCATGAGATTGTGAGAGGCACCTAAGTCAAACATTGCATTATGTAATATTTTATCATGAATATGTAAACTGACATAGAAAGGTAATACCCCTGTGACTACTGTTTTTCCATCCACTTCTAGGCCAAACAGGAGTTCTGGGGTGTCATCCAACACATTGACATCATCTTTGTTGCTAGTGAGTTGGAGGGACTTCTTGATCTGTAGTTTATAGATGTCATGCTTGGCTAGTTCTGAGAGAGGAATTGCTATCTTTAATTTGCCAATTTCTGTTTCTAGATCAAAAGGTTTTTCAGATTGGGTCTTGGGGTTATAGGTGACAGTCCTTTCCTTGTTCATTGAATTTTCTTCTTGATTTTTATCTTGACTTTGGGACTTGCCTCTTTTACTCATCTCTTGAGGAGTAATAGTTGAATTGGGTTGAGAAGGTTGAGTGGCCACAGGCTGCTGTTTTGAGGACAGTGGTTCAGTGATCTCTTCAATAATCACTTCTTCTACATGTGAATTTGTTTTGTCATTAGGCTCTGTGACTATGACTCTTTCAGGCTGCTGATTTTCCTTTATCTTTTCAGGCTGGTTAACATTCACAGTTCTGCTCCTCAGCTTATATTGTTTATGGACTTCATAAACAGTAGTGTCATAGCCTTGTTTAAAGTCAAAGGATTCACCTGATTTAGTTTGGAACAGTTTGATTTCATCATCCTCATGATCTTCTTGTGTTAAGAAAATTTGACTTTCACCATCTAGACCCATTAAATTAATCTCAGGATCTTCATTGGGCTCTGTTGATGTGGAAGTTTCTGCATAATTTTCTTGGAAAGGGGGTCTTATGTCTTGATTAGCACTGGTCTTGCCAACATTTGGGTTTTGAGTTCTCCTAAAATTTGGGTTCCTAGGAGGGTTATTTTGTGGTGCTTCCCATGATGACTTTCTTTCAACCGATTCCACTCTATCACCTAATCTTTTCATTCCATTGAGTATTGCATCCAGCTTCTGATCAAAGGGAGAGGGTTCTTCTTTGAAAGCAGTCCTCTTTTCCAACCTTGCCCTGTTTCTTTTGGCTATTAGGTTGGCTTCCACTGTGACAGCAACCCTTTGGGCTTCTGCAAGGGATTGAGGATCTCTTTCCTTCAACTGATAGGCCATGTCAGGGTCAAAACCATCAGGGAATTTGTACAAGGCTAAATCAAGAGGAGGTCTTAAATTTTGTGGAATCGCGTTATATACATTGTTAAATCTTGCACAATACTCCAGAATAGTCTCTTGGGGACCTCTTTTGATAGTGTCATATTCCCCAAGTATGTGCAGAGGATCTTTCTTCTTTTCCCATCTACTGGTAAAAGCTTGATACAGTTCATCAGGAGTTGTAATGGAGTTTGCATTCAGGGATCTAAACCAAGTCCTTACATCCCCAGTTAGGTTTTGAACAAACATCCTCATCCTGACACTGTCATCATCTATTTCATAGGTCTCAAAATGGTCCTGCATCTTCTTAGCATGCTGGACAGCTGTCAGAGGACCATTGGAGTCAAAATATGAGATTTTGGTTTGGTAATCTTGGGGTAGAGCTGTAGCATTAGTTGGTATCTGTAAGGGTGCATATCTGTTGGCCATATTTACAGGGTGTAGAGGATTAACAGGGGCAGCTGGGATAATAGGAACAGTGGGTACCATAGGGGTGACAAGTAGGGGTGAACCTAGAGTTTTGGTCAAGGGGATATGTGCAGTGGATGAAGATGTGAGAGGAGGACTTTGAGATGTGGATGGTGAACTAGGGGAACTAGGGGTAGACCGGAAAAGGACCTTGCATGGAGTAGGGATGAGGCTGGGATGATCTAAGTCCGAGGTTAAATCAGCAGGCTGCTCCTGCCTTTGCTGCCTCCTGATGTTTCTAGGGATGGTATTTGGATTATCAACAATGATGGGTGGATTAGGGTCAGGATTTGCCCTAGTGTGCCATGGATTTTTCTTAGGAGCCAGTTTCTAACTGTTTTTTCAGGATTTTACTGGAAGTTTTTATATCTGCAAGGACTGGATGAAGATTTTGGAATGGCTATATATATTTCAAAACTAAGATGAAGATTCCCTAAAAATCTCTTCCCTAAAGCTGTTAATTTGATACAGAAATAGATTAAAGGCCTCTTGACTGATTTCAGGCTTGATAGTAGCTATGGAAGATGTATAGTTATTGGGAAATCTCAAGCACTCCCCAGCGGAGTCGCCAATTATGTTAGCACCCAGGTTGTTCCCTATGACTCCCAAGGGAATACGGCCGGGGTAACCACTAACCAATCTTTGGATCACAGTTTCTAGCCAAACTGTAATCAGAGAGGGCTCTCTCTTTATGATTTGTCTCTGTTATGATGGTGTTTTAGGCTAGGTATTATGCTCAGGTTTTGGTTTATGTTTTGGTTGAAGGATTTCTTTCAGGGCTTAAGATGTAGTCTTTAGAGCGTAATATATCATTGGGCAATGGAGTCTGGAGTCATGAAATGCTTTGAAATGCAGGATTGGTGGCGTTCAAACTGCAGGGCCAATTGTGTATCTCAGACAAACAAATTTAACTTGAATGGTGAGGCATGTCAGCTAACAGAAAGCAATTAAGAATTCTCTATTAAGCTGGTGATGTGAAAGTGAAACACATTGCACAGGAGCAAACTTGAATTCCTGAGACAAAGGTCACTGTGAAAGATGTATTCTGAAAGTGCAGCAATTAAGAATTACACTTATCAAGATTACAGCTGAAGAAAACATTCATTAACAACACAGATTGAACTCAGGGTATTTCTTGAATAAATCCTGAAAGTTATTCTTTTTCCTTGTTGCTAAACATTCAGAAATTAGAAACATATATGGATTTTAACAAATCAAAGATACATAACAGAGAGAGTTACAGAGACTTATTGTATTGTGTAATACACAGGAATCCAGCAGTTTTCAACAGACACCAGAACGCATTCAACACTTCATAAATCCGAGAAATTCCATCACTTTCTTTATTAAACTTCTGAAAGGATTACAGCATAAGAACTTCTTCAGGAGAAATCAACAACAACCCTTGCAAACTCATGCGAAGGGGACTTTATAGGAATGCTTATACAAAATATCTCAGGCATTGAGTCATCTGAGAGAGAAAATATCTTCATTACTTCGTACAGAAAAGTAGAAAAGAAGTTATTACAGCTTTGAATGCAGCATAACTGCTCTTTAAGTCTGTCAGAGGATAATTTGACCTTTGGAGGTCATCGAGTCGGTTGAACCACTTTGCTTTAATGCTGGAAAATGTGTCTTTACTTTTTGCTGCACTGTATCTTCTCGGCTCTGCCAGCTGTGGTTTCCTACTTTTGCTTCGTTGGCCGAAATTTTTGCTGAGTTGGCTCAGCTTTGATCTTTAATGCATGCTGATTTTGTTAAATTGTGCTTTGCATAACAATTCATATTTTAAAAACAAAATTTGGTGAATGGCTCACTGTCTATAAAATTTTCTGTATTGTATTTGTCCACCAGTCTTGTGTAGGGAGTTGATGCCTGAGAATTGCATCCATAGTCTCCTCTGCCTCTGTATACTTGTAAAAATTGGGAGCCACATCAAACAGGTGATTGATCTCATTCATTATAAAAAATAGGCTTTCTACCTTGTTGTAGATAGTCTGTCCTGTAGCTGGCCCTGTTTCTTCTGAGCTGCTGGGCTTCTCATGAATTTCATTTGTGGCAAATGCATTCACTCTTTTGGCATACTGCTCATGAATGAGCAGTCTCCCTGCGCTATTCAGTAAGCTAGGGAGTCGTCTGTTTTGCAGCACCAGGAATTTATCCATGAATCTTTTTACCTCGGTCTGCATGTCCTGGGTTCTTCTTTCCAATGTATGCACCAAATTTCTCAAGGTGAGAACCCTTTTGATCAACTGAATGGTCTCAGTTCTATTGGGAATTCCCATGTTCGCCAGCTGAGTACTTGTTCTATTATTCAGCACATTGATCATCCTGGTGGCAACTTCAGGCATGTTGCCTAGAGCAGCCCTTGACTTGTGAATTTCAGCTTGTGCTTTTGGGATGAGCTCTAGCTGCTCATGGATTGTCTCTATATACTGCCACTGGTCAGTAATAGACTGGCCAATGTTGGCCCATAGCATTGCCTTAAGTCCACCTATAACTTTATCTAATCTGAGCTCATTTTCTAGCTCTTTTATCCTGTCTTTGAGGGCTTTCACCTCCCTGCCCTTCTCTGCCACAGCTTGCTTGGATTTATCATATCTGTCATTGACTTTGGCTAATTTTTCCCTGGTCTCATTTAACTCGGTCATTTGAGCTTCCAAGATTTGAATTTCATTCTTCAGTTTTTGGATATCTAGGCTTTGGGCCTGCTCTGTGGTTGTTGGTGCTGCTGAAGTAGATGTTGCTGTCTGTTCAGTCTGTTGAGGAGGAGGAGCAGTGATAGGAGCAGTTTCCTCAAGATTGATGACCAGAGGAGGCTGAGAGGTCTGACCCTCTTCTCTTTGTTTCAGTGTTGTTTGCAATGCTGCTTGTGCAGCCTCTGATTCTCCCAGCTGTTCTTGTGTTTGGAGGAGCTGCTTGTAGAAAGATATGAGCAGATCTGTGGCATCTTTATCATGCCTTTGTTGGGCCACTTCATCTGTCTGAGGGTGAATTGTGGCTGGGAGCTTGATCTTTCTCCTTAGAGCTGCCATATCTGCATCCCTCAGCTTCAATATCTCTTGTATGCCTTTGATATCTTTGGGATCATGCCCAATCTCTATGATGATATCTTCTAGGGCCCTGATCCTGTTGTCCTTTGCTTGAGAGGAGGCCCTCTCCAACTCAAGCTGAGAAGCTGTATTATTTAGGCTATTCGCTAGCCTGTAGTTGTCCAAGGTCTTGTCTGCCAATGAAGCATAGACCATCTCACCTGTTTGTTTGTGTAGTTCAATCTTATCCATTGGGTGGATGTCCTTGGCCATGATTTCAAGATTAGTCCTCAAGTAATCTGAAGAGGACTGTGGTTGCAGAGTGGTTGGCGTGAAGTGGCTCATGATCATCTTGCCTTCACTTACACAAAGGTAGACATTAGACGCTGCTGGTTGGAGGGAGCCATTTTCAATAAATGGTTGTACAGCTGTATCTTGATAGGGTCACTCCTCCTTTTGATGTCTATAAATTGCTGCTTGATGCTCCTTTCTCCTTCTCTTTGCTGGCTGGAGGAGCTGACCTCTCCTCCCATAGTTCTGTCCTGTTCCTGCTGGAAGGAACTGGCTGAAGCTTCTCTGATGGGTGGGCCCATGCCCAATGCTTGCCTTATTGCTATGTCATCCTCAGAAAAGTCATTCAACCTTTGCCTTTTCTCTCCCTGGTTTATAGATGATGTCAGGGGAGTTTCTCTATCCCTTTTTCTGTTTATTTCCTCCTTCTGTGGAGTTTGGAGGACCGAGGCATCAAAGGTAGTTTCTGGCCTAGGAGGCACTATGTTTTGAGCCTGTTGCTCAGTGGAAGTTGGAGTATCAACTACTCTTTCTTGTTGTAAGGGTTGCTGTCTCTCATGTGGCCCTTCTTCTTGATGCAATTCCTATTGTTGCTGTTCTTCTTGCTACTGCCCTTCTCCCTGCTGCTCCATTTCTTCTTGTTGCTGCACTAGGGTTTCCATTTGCTCTTCAATCATAGGAGGTGGCTGTTCCACCTGCTTTTCTTTGCCTTTGTTGGCTGTCTGTGGAGTATTCACGGCAGCTTGCTGATGTGTTGTTGAGGATGAGGCAGCCGCTCCAAGTTGTCTTTTATATGAGAGGGGGACCTGTCCACAAGTTTCTAAGTCAGTTTCCTTTTGAATATTTCTGGCCTCTCTTTCTAGTAGCTCTTCACTAGTGATTTCCTCTTCTAGGGTGCCCTCTTCCCAGCTCAATGCATTGGCATACTGCTCAATCTCAGGCTGCCTCACATGTGAATAGGTACCCAATTTGTATCTTATCCTCCTGAGGGAAACAAAATGATTGGGGTCATAGGGTATCCACTCAATGCTAGTTTGCAGTTTGAGGGCCTCTAGGATACTGTTTGCCTCTTTCCATCCTTCTTCTTTTTTGTTATATAGGAAGGGGCCCAGCTGGCTCCTTACCTTCAACTATGCCTTCTTGTTCTTACTTTGGAAGTGGAGGTAGTCGGCATTCCCAAATTGCCTGAAGTATTCGAGGGAAAAAAGCCTCATGGGGACATACCTTGGCAGCCTAAAAGGCTTCAACTCACAGCCATACACTCTGATGACTGTGTGGTCTCGGTAAAGGTACCAATTACCAATGCTGTAAGTTTTGTTTAGATGGAGAATTCTCCTCATGTCATCAGTTAACCTTGGAGGAGGAACACCATACAATAATGTCATAGCTGGATGTATGAATAAGTCTATGAACTCACAGTATGTGTATGGTGACACAGAGGTGCAATGAAAAACAGAGGTCCAAAACACAACTGACCTTGGATTCCCCTGGGCATTAACTTGTTTTAGGGGAATGAGGAAGCTTCCTGGTTGATTGAACAAGAATAGATGATAAATGTAGGAAGTATATCTGAACAATCTTTCCCTTTGCAGATTCATCAGCTGGTCATGGATCCTATCTGCAATGTATGTGGCATAGTCATAATGTACAGCTGGAGGCTTTCCAGGAGAGAATATAGACAGCATTTCCATTATAATTTCATCCACATCCTCCATTCCCTTGAACCCTAGGACATAGCTGATCAAATCCACTAGCATTCTACCCAATTCATTTAAGTAAGCATACCCAATAGGAGAAGTTATGATGGTTTCAGAGCCTGATTGTACAAACAACTGGTTGATTTTGATGATCTGGTCATTTGACAACTTATTCCCCTTCTTTATCAAGTTCTGCATGTAGAGGGGGGTCAATGGCTTTGCAGTGTGGAAATGCAGCATCTCATTTATGCTCTCCGAGGTGATATGGAACAGAATTGACCATGTAGGGCTGAGGACAGCTCTTTGGCATGGATCATAGCACTCCTGGCATCTGTGGATCAATTCAGGCATAGGATTTACCTGGGGGAGGTTGTAGATGGGCAAGTTTGAGTCCCACATCCCTAGGATATCAGCTCCACTAAGGTGTTGGGCTTTCAACTCATTTAGCATTTGAATATTGTATTTGGAGCCTAATGGAAACCAGTCTAACATTTGATAATCCATGTCTCCTAGAGCTTTCCATTCTAACTCCCTGTGAGGGGCATTAAGAGGCTTGATGTTCAGAGAAATTGGAGTTTCCATGGTCTATTAAGCTTCTGACTTGTAGGTGAACTGGTTGAAGAAGGCAGAACAACACAGTGGTGATTACTTGCAATGAAAGTGTAAATTTCAGGGACCAGAGGGTGAAGTGGGCACACAGCAATTGAAATACTGTTTGAATTATGAATAAGACCAATGTCTGGTCTCACTTTGTCTTCCTCAGCAGGTAAATTCAGTTTAAATGAGCCTTTCGCGAATGCGCGAACAGAGTATGGTTTTTAGTGAAAATGCGGGCAAACAAGGCTCAGCTAGTGTTTTTCGAGTTCTCAATTGTAAATGGGGCCAGGCGCAAGGACTTCTACCGGTCAATTATATGTTTTTTCACAACTTTAATCGTCCTTGGCAACCTACAGACAAAACCAGGTGAAGGAAGGATTTTCAAGGATAAATACCTGGTTTTCAGAGAGCAATGGAGAGGAATGCAGGTGAAAATGGTGCGCTGGCGATCTCCTGGTCGAGTTCTGCAGGTTTCTGCACTGTTGGACGTGAAAAAAGCATGTAGGAGCAACAAACATTTTTGTAGAAAAGTGCCAAAAAACGCAAAATTTGGCTATAATATTGATTTTTCGGACTTTTGGCGCGTTTTTCTGGTGACGTCAGCATGACGTCATCGGTGGGGTCAGGGCCGGGTGACGTCAGCATGACGTCATTAGGTGACGTGGCGAGCTAGGATTGGTCCACAGGGATGATATGGTGGCAGACACGCTGGCACAGGGGCAGACAAAAGATGCTGACGCGACGACAGGGTGGCGATGACGTGGTCATGACATGGAACCAGCAACCGGGCGGTAAGTGCACTAGCCGTTACGGTTTCTCGGAGCGGTTACGGTTTCTCGGAGCGGTTAGGATACGGCCCTGGTTGTGTCAGAGGCCGCTCCGAGAGACCTGAAAGGGTGACGCGTGGCCGCGCCATGACGTATCCCTTCGTCATTTTCTCGGGCGCTAATCATCTGTCGTGGGGGCCACTCCGATATCAATGAGGGCCGTCGGATCTCACGGGTCCGATCCGACGGTGGACAGGAGGGCGACGTGATCAGTGGATACGGACGTGGGCGGAGGAATAAACAAATGTTTCTTTTGGGACCCGTGCTCAGCGGGAAAGGTTTATATATGGTATTTTCAATGTTTTTCAATATATTTCGAAAAATCAAATATATGCGCCAACTTTGGTTAAGCGGCGAAAGTGGGTTTTTTTGGGTTTTCCATGATTTCAAAGGGGTTTAGGGGTAGGAAGGGGTTTTTATAGGGTTTTTCTTTGCAAATGAGGGTTTAATGAGTGGAATGACTTGAAACAAGGGAGAGAGATGAGGCATAGGTTTCATCAAAGTGACCAGATGTCATTTTGATTCCTTTTTAGAGAACATATGGCTATAATGCCAAGGGGAGGGATATTTATACAAAATTTGGGGTTTATACACCATGGTGTTAATACTAGTAGGGGAAAAGGTAATATAGGGGATTTACATAGTAAAGTTAGAGTTAATATGGGGGAAGATGTGAATGAGGGGGGAAAATCACTAAGTTTATTTGAAACTTACCTAGTTTAGGGAGTAGATCAAAATGAAAAGAGTTTAGACAAGAAATGTGGCTTCTAAAAGATTAAGAACCACCATGAAACCATAATTCTTCCATGACTCTCAACTGATGAGGGAATGTTAGTAAATGACATGAAAAGGGGAAAAGGGAGGTTAGACATGCTCCTTTGCTTGCTGCAACTTGATGAAGAAGAACCCCTTCTCAATTCATTGACTCTGCTTTGGTAAACAAAGTTAACACACCTGCACTGGTAAAGATAACCTTTCTGCAACCCCAACTACTTACCCAGCTACTTTCCTAGCATTTTTTATTTCTTCTTGGAGGGTGCACTTGGACTTGCAGACCCTTACCTACCTTTTCTTTTCTTTGGCTTTTTTCTTTTGTTTTTCTATCTACTTCTACCCTTATTTCTTCCAAGGTCCCAGATTAAGCTGTTCCGAGCCTTTTCTTCTCTACCTGAACTACTTGTCTGCCAAGATTAAACAGTTTGGACAGAGTTCTTTCTCTATTCTACAACTGAAAATTTAAAACATGACATGGTCCAGATTAGACTGTTGGACCATCCATAAAAATTGGGATGCATTAAGCTATTTACACACCTTGTACTCCTTTGGAAATATGTGATCTTTGCATGATCAAAGTAGAGCATATTTGGAATTTCTATAGCCAATCATGAAATATGAAACCTATTGGTATAGGTAGCTAACACACCGTACAAAAGTGCCAAATGGTAATACACACATTCATACAGTAACATATAAAGAACTCAGCTGCATATCACTCTAGGAATACTAGCAGAATTTAGTCAAGAGATAAAAGTACCATTTATGACTGACTTCACTAATAAACTTCAAGCAATAATGATTTATTTCTACTTGTTCTAATATCTGCTAAGAGTACAGAAGTGCAACATCAGTAACAGACATTAAAATGCAAACATAAATAAATCTCGATCCATCCATTCATCAAAAACCTCCTCCGAGGGTGCAGAAGTGCATGTTCTGAGGACAAGTTTTTTGACAGATTTCCGGACCCTTCTCCAATGCAACGAGAAGGGTTAAATACTACTAACTAATTAATCTTAATTACAGGAATTTAGGGAAACGGCTTCAAATCACCGCCCTTTACTAAAAGCAAATTTATTTCTAAAACTTAAATCTAATTTCTGACCGTTTCTGTATATTCTCCTTAGTGTTGTAAACCATGCAACGTTTGCCTGGGAAGAGTCGGTTGGCTGCCTTCTTCTTTCGCTCGGGAGATAAAAGTGGAAATAACAAGAGCTGGCACCTCCTTCTGACAGACCAGAAGATATTTTCGAAAATCTTTTCTCTAGCTGGGTGTATTCGCTGCGTGTATACTTAGCACAACCCAGGTTCTTCTCGAACTGATTTTGCTGTTGCTATTTTGGTTTCTGGTCATGCGAATGACTGAGCGAGTTAGGAGTCGTGTTGTATGGAAAATTCCCTGTGTCGAGAATTTCTTCCGTTCTTTGTTCCAGGCTTTTCTGGAGCGTCCTCCTTCTCTTGCGTTTCTTTCTATGCTTTACCAAGTTTGAGCTTCAGGATCTTTTGCAAACACGTTGCTTTTGTGCACCTTTGACTCTTCGTCTTGGACAGTCTAATTTCATCAGTGCCGATTGGTTGATAGTCTGGAATCCGCGGTCCTGCTATATGCGGCATCCATTTGCGAAGGCATCTTCTCTCTGTTATCTGATTGGCGCTTTCCCCTTTTCCTTAGATGTTTCCTGCATATAGGTTTATATCAGTTGCGTGTCTTGTAGTCTACACAAAGAAGAAGGGAAAATGAAAATATTGACATGAAAGCATTAAATTCTAATGAATGCATAATCCTGACATTCATCATGACCTGACTCTTCGGAAAATGCGATGCAATCATTTCTGGATACTCAAGCATGCGGTCATTAATTTCATTTAAGGTGCGTGCTTAATCTTGGGTCTATCATGTATGTCGGAGAATTCTTGCGATGAGTCTTTTCATATCGCAGATCGCAGATCGCTGATTTCATTCAATGGTTTATGCTTCTTAGTGCGACGTTTGCGATGTGCGATGTCGCATATCGGCGATCAGCGTTTCTTGAAGATCTTCTCTTTAAGAGCGCTTGGAATGCATGCGACGCGATGAACTTCGCGTCGCTCTTTCGCAGTTTTGATTTTCGCGCTTGGGGGATGCTTCAGTCTTTCCTTGCGATGCGATTTAAGCCTTAGAGAGAAAAATACAAAAATTTTAACAAAGTATTTTTTTTTGGATTTTTTGTTCAGGGTCCCCCCTTTGCTTGATGTTATGGATAATCATCAAGAAAAGAGGGGGGTTGTTGGTGACCACAACAGGAATCAACAACAACTTGCAGCAATATTTTTATTAGATTCTCATAGCACCACGTTCATCTTTTTGACATTCAACAATAACACGATGGCACCACTACAACTCTTCTTCATTTCATTTAATTTTCCGAGAAAATTACATTAATTTCAAGTCATCATGCATTATATTTCATGGTTTCTACTTCAACATACATCACACAATCCAAATTGGTAGATAGACCAAGAGAAAACAAATTTTCAAAGAAAAACATAGATAGCTATGGAAAGTTGCAATTTTTTTAGTTATTGTTGTAACAATCTCTTTTTTGTCATAGCGTCTTCTTCCAGGTCAGTTTTGGCACAAAGATTACGATAAATTGGAGCATAAATAAAAAATTCTGACATGCTGGGTTTTCTCATAGTATGATAAATTGAGCAAACACAGGAAAAATTCCAAAAAAGAGAAAATTTCCAAGACATTTCAAGTGGGTTTCTAAGGCCGATTTTCATTTTTCACCACTATTCGCACATCAAGACAAAATTTTGTATTTTTTCACAATAACTCTTCTTTTCATCAAAAGTGGATTCGGAAGGCATGTTGTGGTAAAAAAATGTAAAAATACGTTGTTTCCCTTTTGAAGCACTCAAATTTTCCTTAAAATGAGTTTGTGGCATATGTTTTTGTTGCAACATTGGGCAATGAGAATGATGAAACAACACAAAAAGTGATTTGATCATAACTTGCAAACCGTGCATCTGTTGGTCTTGAAATTTTTATGGTAATTACATTGCGGTAGGGTAAATAAGTACACAAAATTTTAAGAAATTCGAGTGTGTACTTTTCAAGAAATTGGCCGCTTTCACCTAAATCCATTTCTCTTTTTTCTCGATATATGTGCACCCATTTGATGAGATATTTTGTGGTAATATGAATAATATTAACGATAACAACCTCAGAAAAGTTCAAGAGAATCTGATATAGCATTTGAGAGAAATTGCAAAAACACGTCTGCTACATGGAAATGGTACATTTTGTGGAGCAAGGTCAAGGTGATGGAGCAGTGTATCTAAGCCAAATCAGCACTAGATATGCATTAAGATCATGTTCTCTTCTCCACCAAGTTATTCAAAAGGTAAACTTGAGGTAAAAATTTGTATAATACTTTTTAATTTATTAAAAATTTAGGAAAATGTGATAAATAACCACTTCAATTACTATTTATGTAATTAATCTTCTCCATCATTGACCTAGCCCTCAACAACCTTTTTCATCACTGACTTAACCACTCAACCATATTTTCCATCATTGATCTGTCCCTCTGTTGTGGCCACCAACAACCCCCCTCTTTGTTTGGTATTAGCGATAACACCAAGCAAATGGGGACCCTTAATAAAAATCCAAAAAAAACATTTTATCAAAATTTTTGGTATTTTAACTCCCTAAAGCTGTATCACATCGCGAGAAGAGAGTGAAACGTTTTCCTATGCGCATAATAAGCTGCGAAGAAGCGACGCGAAATTCATCGCATCGCTTATATTATGAAGCACTCTTAAATGAAAAAACTTAAGGAATCTCCGACGGCCGATATGCGACGTCGCATATCGTAACATCGCATAAGCAGCACATAATGATTGGATGACTAATTGTGATCTGCGATGTTGCGATCTGCGATGTTGCAATCATCAATTCCTGCGATGACACATCTTGATGACGCAATCCACGATAGTGCGATGTGAGTCGCAGAAATCACCCATCGCAAAATTTCTTCGGCACAGTATTCAAGGAAAGCTGTCTGTAGACCAAAATTGGATGCGCGCCTTAAAAGAAATTAATGATTGTACGCCAAAGTATCCAAGAAGGATTGTGTTGCGTTTTTCGAAGAGTCAGTTCATTATGGGTGTCATGATTATGCATTCATTAGAGCTTAAATCTTTCATGTCAATCTTTTCATTGTTACTCTTTTCCTTTGCGTAAACTGTAAGACAGCAAATAACATAAAGCAATGTGCAGGAAACATCTAAGGAAAAGGGGAAAGCGTCAATGCTCGGAGAACAGAGAAGAGATGCCTTCACAAACGGATGTCACATGCAACAGGACCACAGATTCCAGAGTATCACTCAACAGATACTGATGTCAATAGGCCATCCAAAACTCAGAATCAAAGGCGCACAAAAGCAGCATGTTTGCAAAGGATCCTGAAGCTTATGCCCAGTAAAGCAAAAAGGAAAAGGCGCTAAAGAGGGAAAACGCACAAGAAAAGCCTGGAACAAAGAATGGAGGCAGTTTCCAATACAGAAAATTGTTCAGAGAGAAAAGTCCCTAACTTATTCAGTCATTCGCAAGGCCAGAAACCAAAATAGCAAAAGAAGAACCAGTTTGAGAGAAATTTGGGTTATTACCAAGTATACACACAGTGAATACACCAAGCCAGAGAAAGATTTTCGAAAATATCTTCTAGTTTGCCAGAAAGTGGTGCGAGTGCTTGTTATTTCTATTTTCGTAGCTCAAACGAAAGGAGAAGATGACCAGCCGACTCTTCCCTAGCGAATGTTGCATGCTTACAGCACTAAGGAGCAAATACAGAAATGGTTAGGAATTAGATTCAATTTTAGAAATAATTTTGCTTTAGTAGAAGGGCGGTCATTTAAAACCGTGTCCTAAATTTATGTAATTAAGATTAATTAGTTAGTAGTATTTAAACCCTTCTCAGGCATTTGGAGAAGGGTCTAGAAATTTGTCGAAAAACTTGTCCTCAGAACATGCACTTTTGCACCCTCGGAGGGGGTTTTTGATGAATGGTTGGATCGACATTTATCAATGTTTTCATTTGATATCTGCTACTGGTGTTGCACTTTTGTACTCTTAGTAGATGTTAGAACAAGTAGAGATAAATCGTTGTTGCTTGAAGCTTATGAGTGGAACCAGTCATAAATGGTACTTTTATCTCTTGACCATTTCTGCTTATATTCTTAAAGTGATATACAGTTTTCAGTTGTTTATATGTTAATGCATGAATGTGTGGGTTACCATTTGGCACTTCTGTACGGTGGAGTCATTTATTTGTGTTTGATATATGAATAACTTATTATGCGATATGCTGTTCACAACTGTTTTGCTTAACGTTTTATGCAAAGTGGTTTATCTTAATTGATTTCTATTCTTGTGATAGCTGAATGATCTTTATTACCATTTATTGTTCGAAATCTCTTTAGATCGCATAATAGAAGAAATGCACCCCAGGTTAGCGTAGATTAGATGTGTTGTTTCTCATTAGATTACAATAGCATAGAGTTAGTTTAGAAGTTTGAATTAAATTAGCTTTAAGTACTCGTAGATCAGCATCATCCAACTCTACACACACACACACCCCTAGATTGGGAAACTGGTCCCATTATCCCCAGTCGGACCCGCTATACCAAACGGATAAGGAGCTACCAACCAAGGTCCGGACCGGGTGGGTATCCCCCTTGTTGTCGACCCGATTTTCGGGGCTTCAACATATTTGGCGCTAGAAGGAGGGCCCGAACTATGAATGGCACCTAAATCAAAATCTAAATACCATTCTGAGAGTAATTCGCCCTCATCAACTCCCCCGACTTCCCCAGTACGTTTAAATCCAGAGTCAGAAGTCGCTCGAGTATCAACCGCTGCTAAATACCCTAATATTTTAGACCAATTTACCATTGAACCCCCTGAAGTTCAAACTCTGATTCGCAAACTCCAGGGATTTTCTATTTTTACACAGAGGTCTGATAAATCTCAAAGTAGCGTGACTTCGTAGTACAATCCTGCTCATCCCCTGACCAGATTAAAGAGTGAAAAATTTGGCATCCAGCCAACTGAATTCCCTCTCCCCACCAGGAAAAAAGCAAGGAAAACACCTCCAGAGTCTGACAGTGAGACTCTTTCATCTACGTCGTCCATTTCAACTCCCTCACCGCGAAGTCAGCCACCCACATCTTCATTCCAAACCACTCATCCATCTTCCACAACCCCTCCTCTTCAATCATCAAAGATCATAATATCTTCATCTTCCCAGCCTCAGGGATCATCCTCTGCACTTTCATTTACTAGCAGCTCAACGATGGCCCAGTCTCCATGGAACAATCCTGGGGAAGTTTTGATGCCTCCACCCCTGAGCCAAATACCGGCCCATCCTGAGAAATGGCTACCCAAATTCAATCCAGAAGCAGGCATGCTAGCTAAAGAGCATATTGATAATTTCATGCTTTCTGTCAATCTCAACGGAGTTACCAACGAGGATGCTGTTGTCCGGCTTTTTCCCTATACAATGAAAGGAACAGCCAGGTCATGGTACTTTTCATTACCTTCCGGGTCTATCACAAGTTGGGACATTTTTCAAAGTCAATTCCTTACCAAGTTTGGTGATGACAGATCAACGACGATGTTAATCAATGACCTATCCAATCTTAAAGCCGAGGCTAGAGAACCCATCAAAGATTTCAATTTACGGTTCAATAAAATCCTCAACAAAATTCCCGCTGCTTCCCAACCCAGCGAAGAAGTAAGATGTGAATGGTATATTACGGCCTTACCATCAAACTTGGCAATCTTCGTGGATAGGGCAAATAAGACAACCTTAGTTGAAAACTTGACAGAGGCGATAGCAGTAGAGAAACGCGTAGTAGCCCTGGAAAAGAGATTTGTGATAGAGGAACGCAAATCTAAGAAAGTCTCCTTCAAGGAAGACCCCAAGAAGAAACAAACGAAAGACCCTTTCGATTTGGAAGGATTACAAAAAGTGTTAAAAACCATGTCCAATGAGATGATTGACATAAAAAAACAAGTAGCAGAAACTTCTTCAAAAAAGCCCTACAGAGCTTTTAAAAGAAGTCCTTCAATGGATGTGAAACCACCCAACGCTATCTCAAACGTCGAATCTGAAGAAGAGGAAGAAGAAGAGGAAGAAGAAGAGAATACCACTGAAGGGCAGACCGATGACGAAGAAGTTGTGGAACTACAAGGAATGTGGGATTTCATTCTCCCGCAAGAAGAAGATCAAGAAGCATTTCCGGTTAGAACACGAAGCAAAAATCAACTTGATCCTCCCCAAACTACCCCTAAGCAGAAGGGCACAAGCCCTGCAGCAAAAGATAAAGTCGCAACAAAGAAAACGACCGCTAAAGTGACTCAATCTAGCCCAGTCCAATCAGATCAAACACCTCCATCAAGAACACTGATTGTGTCGGATGAAATGGAGTAAATATTATTGATGACATGAAAAAGACTAGGGCTAATATCACTCTTTATGAATTGAGAAAATTGAAACATCAACAGAAGATAATGATGAAAGAATTACATGCCGTGCCTACTACATCTTTGCCTACAACTGTAGCTTCCCACAACATGGGAAGACCTCCAACCAACACGATCAATAAGGTTAATACAAATGACATCGCCTTGATTGGAGGAAGATCATGGTCTCACACTTCCCCTTTTCTTCTCACTTATGAAATTTTCAATAAAAATGTGCACAATTGTTTGGTAGATTCTGGTGCTTTTACGAATATTTTACCCAGATAAATATGTGCCAAGTTGAATGTTCAACCACAAAAATCTGCAGTACGCATAGTTCAGCTTGATCGATCTCAAGTCGAAGTGATTGGTGAACTTAATCAAGTGACCATAAGATTGTCGTCTAACCCGAAGGTATGTCAGGTTATTGACATTCTAGTAGCTGATATCCCAGAATTCTATGGCATGATTCTTAGCAGGGATTGGTCCGAAAAACTCCATGGATACTTCTCAACCGACTGGTCGCACATGTGGTTACCCTACAATGGTAAACCGAATCAAATAAAGGTTGAATGAGAGTTACACCAGAGGTACATAGTAACGGAATTGGAGGGAGAAAATGAAGCAATAGCATACAACAGCAGTATCATAGGCAATTACTCGGTAGATTCTTTCCTCGGCAATTTCAATGCTCATACCTCACCTTACTTAGAAAATTCAGTTTTGTCCCAAGTCGAAATTTTTTCCCAAACTGATAATTCAAAATGTGTTAATTTTTTAGATAAACCTGTAAATACATCTTTGTTTTGGAAATTATATTTCGATGGCTCTAAATCTAACGAGGGAGCAGGAGCAGGATGCGTTCTGATTAGCCCAGAAGGAAATAAGACCTTGCTTACGTGCAGACTTGAATTCGATTACACAAACAATACAGCGGAATACGAGGCCTTGGTGCAAGGCCTATACAAAGAAATCGGGTTGAACGTTAAGTACCTTCAAGTCTTCGGAGACTCTGAGATTGTCGTCAAACAGGTACGTAACACCATACATTGCCTATCAGGTCATTTGAAACACTATCAATCTTTAGTACAAGATTTGACTGCACATTTCATAGCATTCAATATTTCGTCAATCCCAAGACTCCAAAATGCGAGTGCAGACCTGTTAGCTAACGTAGCCTCTAGACTTATTTCCTCCGAAGATTTTAGTCCAGATAGATTCTCAATAGAATTAATCTTTAGACCGTCCATCCCTGACAACATTACAAACTGGAGAGTATTCAATGAGGATCCTGACATTGTAAATTTCCTCACTTCTAAAGGATCCTACTCCAATCAAATAATTGACGAAGACCATCATGATCGACAAATACAACAAAATAGCACTGATAATGCTATACCTAAATCGATGGTTAAGTTAGAAGACTTATATGATTTGAAAAGTCGGTTTAAAAGGTCTACCAATTCTAAGCTCTACAGTTCAACTCTGAACTACGAATTAGTAAACCTAGGAACAGATGATAAACCACAAAACGTTAATCTAGGCCACGGCCTAGCCCCTGAAGAAAAACTAGCATATATCCGTCTTTTGAGACAATACAAAAATGTTTTTGCCTGGAATTACGATGAGCTGAAGACATACGACACTTCTATCATTCAACATACTATCCCTATGATTGACAATGAAAAACCTGTCCAACAGAAACTCAGAAAAATCCACCCCAATTTAGAAAATCAGATAAAAACTGAGCTAAATAAGTTATTAAGATCCAGAATAATTTTCCCCGTCAGACATTCCAAATGGGTCTCCAATATGGTACCCGTTAGAAAGAAAAACGGAGATATTAGAATCTATATCGATTTTCGGAATCTCAACAAAGCCTGTCAAAAAGACAATTTTCCCCTCCCACCTATGGAGCAGATATTACAGGCAGTAGCAGGCTCAGAATTAATGTCTTTTTTGGATGGATTTTCAGGATACAATCAAGTGTTGGTACATCCCGATGATCAGTTAAAAACCACATTCCGAACTAAATGGGGCATATACACATATCGGAAGATGCCATTTGGTTTGATCAATGCCGACGCTACATTTCAGAGAGCCATGGACATCGCATTCAAGGGTTTAGTCAATAAATCTGTAGTGATTTACCTGGATGATATAACAGTGTACTCCAAGAAGAGAAGCGACCATCTCAAAGACTTGAAACAAATATTTCAACGATGTTTAAGGTATGGGATTTCACTTAACCCAAAGAAATCTTTTTTCGCATTAAGTGAAGGAAAACTTCTAGGATTCATAGTGTCAAAATCTAGTATTCACATTGAGCTTGAAAAAATCCAAGAAATTTCTGAAATATCCATGCCTCATAACAAAAAAGCCATGCAATATTTCCTTGGTCAAATCAATTTTGTGAAGAGATTTGTCCCAAAGTTTTCACGTATTGTTTCTCCTTTGCAAAACATGATTGAAAAGAATTCAAATTTTAAATGGGGTCAAGATGAGCATGAAGCATTCAACCTGATCAAACAAGCTATCATTAACGCTCCATCTTTAGCAACCCCGAATTTTTCAGAATCTTTTATCTTATACACATTTGCCTTAGAGAAATCATATGCCGCGATTCTAACTCAAGCAAATCAAGAGAAAGCGGAAGCTCCAATCGCATTTTTTAGCTCGAATTTACAAGGTGCTGAACTCAACTATTCAGACGTGGAGAAACAGGCATATGCTGTTTTCAAAGTGATCAAATATTTCAGACCTTTCTTACTTAAAGCCCATACTAAGGTCATAGTACCGTTTCCAGCGGTAAGAAACCTTCTAATACAGAAGGATGTGGGTGAAAAAAGAGCAAATTGGATCACCGCTTTACAAGAATACGATCTTGAGATCAAACCATCAAGCATTGTAAGAGGTCAAGGCTTCTGCAAAATGTTGGCTGGAGCATCGCAAATTCCTGAGAATTCATCTGAAGAGGTATAGACGTATGAGGTAAGCCTAAACAATGCACAATCATTATATGCTGACACCATTTATTATCTTAAGAACGGGTATGCTCCATCACACCTGGATCACACCAAGAAAAGAGCTCTAAGATTGAAAGCTAAACAATACCAGCTCATAAATGATGTTCTGTTTAAAAGGAATTACGATTCTGTGCTTCTTGGGTGTCTTGAGAAAACTGAAGCCGAAAAGGTTTTGCAGGAACTCCACGATGGACCAGCAGGCGGACACTATGCTGGAGATGCTACTGCACATAAAATCTTACGTGCAGGATATTATTGGCCCACGTTGTTCAAAGACTCACATAGTTACGTGAGGAAATGTCAAGTCTGCGAGACTGCTGCAGGGAGACAAAAGAAACTGTCCATGCCACTATAGCCGGTAAACATCGAGCAACCATTCAATCAGTGGGGCTTGGACATAATAGGTGAGATCGTTCCTCACTCTTCTAAGCAGCATAGGTACATCCTCACAGCAACAGATTATTTTACTAAATGGGTAGAAGCAGTTCCTCTCAAGACAGCTAATTCTGAAAACATTATTGAATTCATAGATCAATTTATAATCACTAGGTTTGGATTGCCAACGGCCTTAATGTTTGATAATGCCTCATACTTTTCTGGAAATACAATGACTGAGTTTGCACTTAAAAGAGGGTTCAAACTGAAATATTCGGCCAACTACTATCCGCAGGGTAATGGATTGGCTGAATCGACAAATAAAAACCTGATCAGGATTATTAAAAGAACAGTTGACCAGAACCAAAAGAATTGGCACAAAGCATTGGTAAATGCTTTATGGGCAGATAGAATAACGAAGAAAGCTTCAATCGGCACTTCTCCCTTTAATTTAGTTTATGGGAAAGAAGTGGCTCTTCCAACTCACTTAGTCATCCCCTCTTTGTCTTTAGTACAACACATCGATGAGGTATCTACTTCCTCCATACAACTAAGACAAATGGAAATAATTAAATTAGAAGAATGACGAGAACAAGCTAAGAAAACCCATGCTCATCGCCAAGCGCTGATAAAATCCTCTTTTGACTCAAGCATAATGACCAGAAAGAATTTTCAGATGGGAGATTTAGTTTTGAAATGGGATAAGGCTCATGAAGAAAAGAGCAAACATACAAAATTTCAGAAGATGTGGCTTGGTCCTTTTCAGATTGTAGAAGTCATAGGCCCATCAACGTCTGTGTTGCAGGATTTAGCAGGTAGAACGGATTCTTTGCCTGTTAACGGACAGATCCTTAAAATATATTTTCCATAGAAGATCACTCTTCTATTTTGTAGGATAGTTTTAATTTTTATTTGTTTTTCTCTTTATTATAAATAAAACCAGTTGTAGATGGTTACTAAAGGGGTTCACGAAAAAGACACCAATTCTCTATCAGATTTTGAGCTTTTTTGCTTGTACAAGTAGCAAAAAATTTTCGAAAAATCTGATCTTTATTGTTGACAGGTAGAGTTAACCTTAGCCTAGACATGATACTAGTTTCAACTTCAAAAATTTGATGAAAGCAACCTTTGGTAAAAAATTGTTTTATATCAGCACAATGAAAGGTATCAATAATAAAATAAATATTCTCTGTAAAACTGCTGTTTTCAAACTCTATTATTTTCGTCCAGAGCTTTCTTCAGGAAAAACAATGACTTCCTCCCTGCTAAAGGAAATCGCAGCATTCAGAGGATCAATCCGAGAAAACACTGTATCTCAAAGAATAAGAGGTCTCATCACGAGCCGGCTTATCATGATCACAGATATTATAACTTGCTGACTTTGCCACTACTGTCCACCAAAACAGGGCAACGACTCAAGATTGTTGCAATCAAAAGACAAGGGGTCTCATCACGAGCCAACTTGTTCAGCAAAAGTGTAAATCAAGTGAATGACTGTGTCATAATTTAGCCACCAAACCAAGACATTGTTCTTTAGAGAATAAAAAAGGGAAAAGTGTCAAAAGTGGTTTTTCTCTGAAAAGTTGTAAATAGCCTTAAGCAGGATAAAGGATCATTGCTGGGTAACAGGTAACCCTGTCGAAGCTATAGACGTTTGCGGGCAGCAGAGGCTCTACCTACGACAAATGAGCATATTTTAAAAGCCAGCACACAGAGAAGACCTTATTTTATCTTTAAAAGACCAAGTAATGTCTGATGTGAATACAAGGACTAAGCCTGGGGAAACAAACAATTGGAATATGAAAAGGTTGAGACAAAATATCATTGATAGGATAAGGCATAATGTACTCTATCTGTCCATAACAAAATTTAGACGTATGGAAATTTTTCTGCTTTGGAAGTTAAAATTCAATAGAAAAGCAGAGATAACTGGTTCTTCACAGTGAATCGCCATTGACGTTGTGGCCACCAACAACCCCCCTCTTTGTTTGGTATTAGCGATAACACCAAGCAAATGGGGACCCTTAATAAAAATCCAAAAAAAACATTTTATCAAATTGTTTTGTATTTTAACTCCCTAAAGCTTTATCGCATCGCGAGAAGAGAGTGAAACGTTTTCCTATGCGCATAATAAGCTGCGAAGAAGCGACGCGAAATTCATCACATCGCTTATATTATGAAGCACTCTTAAATGAAAAAACTTAAGGAATCTCTGACGGCCGATATGCGACGTCGCATATCGCAACATCGCATAAGAAGCACATAATGATTGGATGACTAATTGCGATCTGCGATGTTGCGATCTGCGATGTTGTAATCATCAATTCCTACGATGACACATCTTGACGACGCAATCCTCGATACTGCGATGCAAGTCGCAGAAATCACCCATCACAAAATTTCTTCGGCACAGTATTCAAGGAAAGCTGTCTGTAGACCAAAATTGGGCGCGCGCCTTAAAAGAAATTAATGATTTTATGCCAAAGTATCCAAGAAGGATTGTGTTGCGTTTTTCGAAGAGTCAGTTCATTATGGGTGTCATGATTATGCATTCATTAGAGCTTAAAGCTTTCATGTCAATCTTTTCATCGTTACTCTTTTCCTTTGCGTAAACTGTACGACACCAAATAACATAAAGCAATGTGCAGGAAACATCTAAGGAAAAGGGGAAAGCGTTAATGCTCGGAGAACAGAGAAGAGATGCCTTCACAAACGGATGCCGCATGCAACAAGACCACAGACTCCAGAGTATCACTCAACAGATACTGATGTCAATAGGCCATCCAAAACTTAGAATCAAAGGCACACAAAAGCAGCATGTTTGCAAAGGATCCTCAAGCTTATGCCCGGTAAAGCAAAAAGAAAAAGGCGCTAAAGAGGGAAAACGCACCAGAAAAGCCCGGACCAAAGAACGAAGGCAGTTTCCAATACAGAAAATTGTTCAGAGAGCAAAGTCCCTAACTTATTCAGTCATTCGCAAGGCCGGAAACCGAAATAGAAAAAGCAGAACTAGTTTGAGAGAAATTTGGGTTATTACCAAGTATACACACAGTGAATACACCAAGCCAGAGGAAGATTTTCGAAAATATCTTCTAGTTTGCCAGAAAGTGGTGCCAGCGCATTTCTATTTTCGTAGCTCAAACGAAAGGAGAAGACGACCAACCGACTCTTCCCAAGCGAATGTTGCATGCTTACAGCACTAAGGAGCAAATACAGAAACGGTTAGGAATTAGATTCAATTTTAGAAATAATTTTGCTTTAGTAGAAGGGCAGTCATTTAAAACCGTGTCCTAAATTTATGTAATTAAGATTAATTAGTTAGCAGTATTTAAACCCTTCTTAGGCATTTGGAGAAGGGTCCAGAAATTTGTCAAAAAACTTGTCCTCAGAACATGCACTTTTGCACCCTCGGATGGGGTTTTTGATGAATGGTTGGATCGAGATTTATCAATGTTTGCATTTGATATCTGCTACTGATGTTGCACTTTTGTACTCTTAGTAGATGTTAGAACAAGTAGAGATAAATCGTTGTTGCTTGAAGCTTATGAGTGGAACCGGTCATAAATGGTACTTTTATCTCTTGACCATTTCTGCTTATATTCTTAAAGTGATATAAAATTTTCATTTGTTTATATGTTAATGCATGAATGTGTGGATTACCATTTGGCACTTCTGTACGGTGGAGTCATTTATTTGTGTTTGATATATGAATAACTTATTATGCGATATGCTATTCACAACTGTTTTGCTTAAATTTTTATGCAAAGTGGTTTATCTTAATTGATTTCTATTCTTGTGATAGCTGAATGATATTTATTACCAGTTATTGTTCGAAATCTCTTTAGATCGCATAATAGAAGAAATACACCCCGGGTTAGCGTAGATTAGATGTGTTGTTTCTCATTAGATTACAATAGCATAGAGTTAGTTTAGAAGTTTGAATTAAATTAGCTTTAAGTACTCTTAGATTAGCATCATCCAACTCTACACACACACACACCCCTAGATTGGGAAACTGGTCTCATTATCCCCAGTCGGACCCGCTATACCAAATGGATAAGGAGCTGCCAACCAAGGTTCGGACCGGGTGGGTATCCCCCTTGTTGTCGACCCGATTTTCGGGGCTTCAACACCCTCATACCAAATTCATTCTCCATCCACAAGATTTGTCATCAAGAAACAATGTGCAATATATTCAAAATTCATCATGCAAATATTATGAGTATTAAATCTTGGCATGGCAATGATGCATAGTAGAAGTCATCATGAATGTCTTACATTCCTTGAGTTTGAAATATGATATCAATCTACTAGCTTTTGGAAGTTTGAAGATGATGTGCTTAAGAGCTAGATTCAAGTCAGAATTTGAAGGGTTTGGAGAAAAGTCTAGTTAATGATATGTGCTTATGAAAGAATGAAGGCAGTGGTTGGTGGCCATCACTTCTGTGATATATGTTATGCAATATATCTCAATGCCTAACATTATGACACTCTGATCCTACCTTTTCACATTATATGTTGAATAGAACAAAGGTAAAAAAAGAAATGCTCTGTTTTCATTCCTACACTAGGCAAAAGATGGAATTAGCTAAGGCATGTATAACAATTTCAACTCACAAATATTTTAATAGAAAAAAGAGATCACAAGGATGCTACCTTGCAAGAATATATGCAACAAACAAGAACAAGATTTGATTATAAAGTGAAAAAAATTGACAGTAGGTTCTTTTCATATCATAAGGAAAATGCAACAGGAGTTTAACAACAACACAAAATGCTTTCTTTTATTTATATATTCAATGCATATTCATCAAGAACAATGTAAACTTTGAAATGAGAGTTGATACGATTACCCGTTTTTTCGAGGTAGGAAAAAAATAAACCGATTTTTAAAATTGTTGATGCAGAATACATATATATTTTTTTGAGAAGATTTTTAACGCTTTAAATTTTCTTATGTATCAAGTATGAACATTTGTTTTTAAATGTCAGTGATTTTCATGTTAATTTTGAAAACTGTTGATGTGGCATCAACCCCTTTCTTTAGAGGACTTATTTTTGACACTTTAAATTTTCTAATGTATTAAGTGTGGATTTTTTTTTTAAATATTGAGTATTTAACCATTTTTCAAATTCTCTTGTTCCTCTTCATGTTTTTCATCCTTAGATATTTGGTTTTTAAGGGTTTTCGATTTTTTGTTTTGTTTTCCTTTGCACTTTTTTTTTATATTGAAAAAAATCATTTTTTTGCAAAGCTAAAACAAATAATAAAAATAATATTTTGAGATTATGATTTTTTTATCATTATATATCGTTAATTAATATTTCAATACACAAAAAAATAATTGTTACTAAAAAATAATAATTTAGAAAAGTCGACAAGAAATACACATTTTTCATGTAGATATAATTAAAAAAAATATGTATTTTAGGACATTTTCGCTAAAAAACCATAACAGGGCACCCTAGAGGTGAAAATCTGGAACATGCTAACCCTCCAAGAGTGTTTGGTATGTGTGGCTAAATTCTAGGTCGCTTTTGTAGAGAAGTGGCCAATCAAAAGTCTCGTGCCGACAAAATTTGAGCACGATGGTTAACGCTATGATCGGTGGTCGACTGAGGCAATCTGCAACATTATTGTTGCTGCCCTTCTTATACTTGATATTTAAATGGAACTTTTGTAGGTTTGTGGACCACTTCTAATGGCAATCATTATGCATTTTGCTTCCCCAAAATGTAATGCTTCCATTGTCGGGAGGCCTGCATAATGGAATACATGCCTTTGTCATAAGTGGGATACTTCCAAACTATGTTTGAAAGTGTCTCATTGTGATATGCCACTGGATTCCGGTGTTGAGTAAGGATTTTCCGAATAGTGTAGTCAGAGGCATCTGTCTCGATCTCAAATGGTTGTTGTAAGTCTAGTAATGCGAGCACTGGTGTCAAGCAGAGGCAATGTTTCAACTCTGTGAATGTCTTCTGTTGAGATTCACTCCTCCATTAGTGACTTGACTCAAGGGCCAAGTGCTATGAGAAAATCCCAACATAAACCTGTTGTAGAAGTTGGCAAGACCCAGAAAGCTGCGGAGCTCTGTCAGAGTGGTTGGATATGGACAATCCTAAATGACTTGGATCTTCGTTGGATCCACATGCAACCCCCATTCATAAATAATGTTTCCCAAATATTGAACCTGGGTCATGCCAAAAGTTCATTTCTCCAAATTGGCACATAACTTGTGTTTTTTCAGTGTTTAGAGAGCCTGCCGGATGTGGTGGAGGTGTTCTTCCCAACTCTGGCTAAAGATCAGGATGTCGTCCAAGTATACCACTACAAATGAGTTGGTGAATGGCTGTAAGATGTCATCCATTAGCCTTGTGAAGGTTGCAGGAGCATTCGTCAACCCGAAAGGCATAACCAACCATTTGAAAATGCCATCCTTGGCTTTGAAGGCAGTGTTCCACACATCAGAGGGTTCAATTGGTACCTCGTGATACCCTGACTTCAAATTAATTTTGCTTAAATATTTTTCCCCCTTTAGTTGGTTCAGTAGGTCATCAATCCATGGGATCGAGTACCTATTCTAGACAGTGATATTGTTTAGCACCCAATAGTCAATACAAAGTCACCAAGTCCCATCCTTCTTTTGTACCAACACAATCGGGCTCCCACAAGGCAATGAACTCAGATGGATGTGACCTTTTTGCAGCAGTTCCTGAATCTGCCTCTTGATTTCATTGTTCTCCAAAATGGAGCACCGATAGATTGGTCCATTGATCAGCGGCTCACTTGGGGTCAAATTGATGGAGTGCTTGACCTGGCAGTGCAGAGGAACCCCTACGAGGGAGGTGAAGATGTCCTCGTACTCCTCCACAACCTTGTCTATCTATAGTTGTCAGGCGGAGGGGCCGTGTCTAAACGTCATGGCCACCATCTTCTTCTTTCCTTGAGGGCGTATCATCAAGAAAACAAATTTCCTAGTTTTGGAAATGAGATTATTGCATTGTTTTGCAGTAACCAAAGAGATGGCAGTAGGTGCTGCTATGTCTGGTATTCTGTAAAAATTATTTCCCAAAGTAACAATAATAGTACGAGGCCTTGATTCATACACAGCATGTCACTTCCACAAGTATGGTTGGCCTAATAATACATCACAAACATCAAGGGGAGCAATGTCACACAATAACTCATCCGTGAAGGGCTTGATGTTGTATGGAAGATGACACTGCTGGCTCATGTGAAGATCCCATCCTTGGTGAAGCCACCCGATGGTGTATGCTTGTGGATGCGCTGTAGTTGGTAAACCCAACCACTTCATGACCTCTGCCGAAATGAGGTTCTTTTGGCTCCCATTGTCAACAATGAACTGTAGCGGGGAGCCCTTTACCCACATCTGGGAGTGGAAGAGGCGCTCCTCCTCCACTAGATCTTTGGGCGCCTCCTTATGGATCTTCGTTGTGGTAACGGTGGCGTTGTGCTCCGAATCGATAATCTACTTCCCTTTGTCATTCCCCCTGTGGGGTTCTGACTCAGAGTCAGAACATGCATCTGATTTTGAAACCTTTAGCTCAGCCACCAGTGACTGTTTGGCCTGACACTCACTTATATTGTGAGTGGACCTCCTATGGAACTCACACAACTTTCCCATGTCCCTTTTTGGCTTCGCGACGCTGTTCTTTTCTTGCGACTTTGGCAACTTGTCTTGAGTCACCCTGCCTTTGGTTTATCCTTTCTTCTATAGTTTTGGGGCACCTTTCCCTTGTTTCAGATTCACAGATCCAAAGTCCCGCTTCTTTTGTTTAAAATTTTGCTCGATCTTGACGACATATCGGTATGACGTGCCAAGCGAGGAGATGTTCAAGAATTCTATTTCATCCTGGATGTACTTGTGTAGGTAGGCATGGTATTTGAGTACCAAATGCTGCTCTGAATCCTTGATACCTAACTTTGTGTGAAGGGTATGAAAGATATTGGTAAACTCTGGCACGTCTTGGTCCCTTCCCTGCCGCAACATGGTCCACTTTATATATTGATCCTCATAGCTTCCGACAGGGTAGTACTGCTCCTTGATGGTAGCTTAGAATGCATTCCAAGTGGGTGCAGCTGAAAATAGTGAGGCTGTACTTTCATCCTTCTGCTCGCAGTAGGTTTCCCACCAGTCCTTAACGTGGGTGGTGGCTTTGAGAAGAATGAAAGTAGTCTTTTCCAGGCTGGAAAAATCATGAACAAGAAAATACCCTTCTAGCAGATTTAACCATTTATCTATGACATCTGCATCTATCTGACCCTCAAATATGGGAATGTCAAAGTTAACTTGTACCTTAAAGGGTGTGGCGCTTCTAAAGTAGCTGTTGGAAGTAGATGCGTCGACCCTGGGTAGCTGGTGAAGGATCTAGGCAAAGTTGTCCATCATCACATTCCATTGTCGCTCGAGGGCCTCTTCAAGCAATATTTTGATAGGATCTACTACCCCCTCATCTTTATTTTCATCCTCAATGGGAGGCCATCGGGATTTGCGAGGCTGGTCTTGCAAAGTTTCGACCAGTTCAAGCCCTGACTCCTTATATCCCGAGCTTGTTGGGGACATGCAAAGAAAGATAGAGAAAGAGAAAACCACTATAATACCACTGATCCAGATTTAAATAGGAACAAAAAAAATTATAGATGTAAGGTTACACAGAGAGACGTAGCATAAATAATAATTCATTTCATTACTCTAAAATACTTAAATATGCTTACAAACAGAAATGGAAATAAACTAGCTAGGGAGATGGTAGCTTATCTCTGAGAAGAGATGTGGTGGCTACATGCCTATGAACTATGTTACAATGGGGCTCGAATGCCTATTTATTGTTGAGAAATAATGGAAAACCCTAAACATCCAAAAACCTAACCCTAGGAGACGAAGCACCAAACTATGGGCCCCATTTGGGTAAATTGGTACATCAACTTCGCAGGGTCGTAACTTTGACATATAATCTCCATTTGACACACACAATACCTCATTAGAAAGATCTATACTGGCACTACAACTCTGGGAAGAGAAATATCAATTGATTGATCCATGTTTCTCCCAATTTCCCCAAAAAGCTTCATTTAGGGCCTTAAATCGGCTCCAGAAGTTTAGGACTTGAAAAACTGCTAAAAATAGTAAATTGTGCTACAATTAATGAAGATGAAAAACTGAAAGAAACAATGGTGGGGGTCCAAGTGGAATTGGTAGGTGGCCACCAATATCCACCTAGATCATTCCTCCCCACTTAGGAAGCAATGGTCCCCATTGTGTTGAGTTCCTCCATGAGATGAGGAAACTTCTATTGAACTTGGTCCCTGGTGAGCCACTTACCCTGGTGAAGGAGTTGGCCTGCTTTGAAAACTCGATACAACTAGATCTTCTGCTGGTGAGTGTGCTTGATCTGTGTATCCATGATCTGATCAGTTGCAGCTTGTTCCATGCAATATGGATTTAAGTCTGTTGGTGTGAGCTATTATGTAATATTGGATGTGTCTAGTAATGGTGTAAAGTATGGTCGACAACGATCCACATTGAACATGGGGTGCCGGCCAAGGTATGGGAGAATGGTGAGATCAAATGAATTATCTCCCATAGCCTTGGTAATGGTGTAAGGACCATATCAAAGTGGTCTGATTTCCCAATAAGCTCCGGTAAGGCGTTCCTTTTGCAAATGCAACCAGACTTTGTCACCAACCTAAAACTTCTGTGGCACATGATGTTGATCATGTCACTGCTTTTACTGGGCATTTTATTTCTCCAGAATGTCATGGAACTGCTGGCGGATATGTTGGATGTGACCAATGGAGTTGTTTTCCTTCTCTGTTTCAGACTGGACATAAGCCGAATCTACCTGAGTAGCTGCAAATGTCATGGCCATATCAATGAGACACAGTGGCTGGAATCCCAAGCCCACCTAAAAAGGGCTATGGCAAGTCGAGCTATGGAGAGCCCAGTACAGCTATCTTGAACATAGGGGAGGCTCTCATCCCATGTGCATGGATGCTTTGAGTTTTACATGTGCAGAATGTGTACAATCATCCTGTTGACAACCGTTGTCTGACCATCAGTTTGGGGATGGAAGGCTGTGGAGTTAGTGAGTTTGGTGTCAAGCATTGACTAGAGACTAGACCAAAATGTAGTCAGGAACCTATTGTCCTGATCTGAGATGATAGATTGTGGGATCCCAAAGTTTACCCACACTCATTCAAAGAAGAGTTTAGGAGTGGCTTCTCCTGTAATATTCTTCTTGCAGGCTGCCATAATGGCGATATTCAAGAACCTGTCGACGACCACAAAAACACAGTCGTTTCCATGCTTAGTGGAAGGAAGGTCTGACATGTAATCCATGGAGATGGATTCCCAAGGTCAACTAGGGGTAGGCAGTGGGGTATAGAGGCTTTGCCTCTTGATGGTCAGTTTGGCAATGGCACAGGTAGTGCATGATTTGATGTACTTCCAGACACCCTGTTGAAGATTTCGACAATAGAGATACTTCTGCAATACTGCCACCATTTTCTTGACCCCGAAATGCCCAACAGGTCGACTATAGTGTGCTTCCAAAATCATCTTGGCATGCTTGTTTAAAGGAACACAAAGGTGACCCATTTGGCATAACAGGGCACCCCGGAGGTGAAAATATATAACATGTTGACCCTCCAAGAGTGTCTAGTATGTGTGAACGAATTCTGGGTCGCTTTTGTAGAGAAGTGGCCAGTTAGAAGTCTCATGCCCAAAAGAGTTGAGCATGGTGATTAACGCTATGATCAGTGGTTGACTGAGGCAATCTACAACATTATTGGTGCTGCCATTCTCATACTTGATATTCAAATGGAACTATTGTAGGTATGTTGACCACCTCTGATGGAAATCATTCTACAATTTCCCTTAGGTCTGTATGAACTGCAGGGGTTGGTGGTTTGTATGGATGAGCGTTTCCTTCCCCAAAATGTAATGCTTCCATTGTCAGTAGGCCGACATAATGGAATACATCTCTTTGTCATAAGTGGGATACTTCTGGACTGTGTCTGAAAGTGTCTCACTGTGATATGCCACTGGATGCCCGTGTTGAGTAAGGACTGCCCCAATAGCATAGTCAGAAGCATCTGTCTCAATCTCAAATGGTTGTTGCAAGTCTGGTAATGCGAGCAATGGTGCCGAGTACAGGAAATGTTTCAACTCTGTGAATTCCTTCTGTTGAGATTCAAACCAAAAGAATTTTGGTTTCGCTCGTCCCTTGGTGACTTGACTCAAGGGCCAAGTGATATGAGAAAATCCCAAGATGAACCTACGGTAGAAGTTGGCAAGACCCAGAAAGTTACAGAGCTCTGTTAGAGTGGTTGGAGATGGCCAATCCTGAATGACTTGGATCTTGGCTAGATCCACATGCACCCCTTTTTCATCAATAATGTATCCCAGATACTGAACCTGGGTCATGCCAAAAGTGCATTTCTCCAAATTGGCACATAACTTGTGTTGTCGTAGTGTTTGGAGAACCTACCGAATGTGGTGGAGGTGTTCTTCCCAACTCTGGCTAAACATCAAGATGTCATCCAAGTATTCCACTAGAAATGAGTTGGTGAATGGCTACAAGATGTCATCCATTACCCTCATGAAGGTTGTAGGAGCATTCGTCAACCCGAAAAGCATAACCAACCATTTGAAAAGGCCCTCCTTGGCTTTGAAGGCAGTCTTCCACACATCAGAGGGTTCGATTGGTACCTGGTTATACCATGACTTCAAATCAATTTTGTTGAAATATTTTCCCCCCTTCAGTTGGTTCAGGAGGTCATCAATTCGAGGGATCATGTACCTATTTTGGAAAGTGATCTTGTTCAGCACCCGATAGTCAATACAGAGTCTCCAAGTCCCATCCTTCTTTTGTACCAACATGACCGGGCTCCCACAAGGTGATGAACTCGGACGCATGTGACCTTATTGTAGTAGCTCCTGAATTGCCTCTTTATTTCATCGTTCTCCATAACGAAGCACCGATAAGTCAGTACATTAGGCAGTGGTGCACCTGCGGTCAGATCAATGGAGTTCTTGACGTGACAATGTAGAGGAACCCCTGCTGGGGAGGTGTATATTTCCTCGTACTCCTCCATGACCTTGTCCATATGTAGTTGTCGGGCAAAGGGGCCTTACCTGGAGGTCGTGGCCACTGTCTTCTTCTTTCCTTGAGGGTGTATCATCAAGAAAACAAATTTCCTGGTTTTAGAAATGAGCTTACTACATTGTTTTGCAGTAACCAAAGAGATGGTGGTAGGCGGTGCTACCTCCGGTATCCTGTACAACTTATTTCCCAAAGTAACAATAACAGTACAAGGCCTTGATTTATACACAGCGTGTCACTTCCACAAGTATGGTTGGCCTAATAATACATCACAAACATCAAGGGGAGAAATGTCACACAATACCTTATCTGTGAAGGGCTTGATGTTGTATGGAAGAAGACACCACTAGCTCACGCGAAGATCCACTCCTTAGTGAAGCCACCTGATGGTGTATGGGTGTGGGTATGTTGTGGTCGGTAAGCCCAACTACTTCACGACCTCTACTGAAATGAGGTTCTTTTGGCTCTCGATGTCGACAATGAACTGTAATGGGGAGCCCTTTACCCACATCTGGGAGTGGAAGAGGCGCTCCTCCTCCTCTGGATCTTCGGGTTCCTCCTTCTTGATCTTCATTGTGGCAACAACGGCGTTGGGCTCCAAATCGATAATCTGCTTCCCTTTGTCATTCCCCCTTTCGGTTTCTGGCTCAGAGTCAGAACATGCATCTGATTCTGAAACCTTTAGCTCCGTCATCAATGAATGTTTGGCCCGACACTAACTTATGTTGTGAGCGGAACTCTTATGGAACTCACACCAATTTCCCATGTCCTTTTTCAGCATTGCGACGTTTTTCTTTGCTTGTGGCTTTGGCGGGTTGCCTTGTGTTGCCCTACCTTGGCTTTTTACTTTGTTCTGCGGTTTGGGGGCACCTTTCCCTTGTTTTGGATTGGCAGATCCAAAGTCCTGCTTCTTTTCTTTAAACTTTTTCTCAATCTTGACGACATATCGATATGCTGTGCTGAGCGAGGAGATATTCAGGAATTCTATTTCATCCTAGATGTACCTGTGTATGCAACTGTGGTATTTGAGTACCAAATGCTGATCTGAATCCTTGATACCCAACTTTATGTGAAGGGTATGGAAGATATTGGTAAACTCCGGCACGTCTTGGTACCTTCCTTTCCGCATCGTGGTCCACTTTATGTATTGTTCCTCATAACTTCTAACTGGGTAGTACTACTCCTTGATGGAAGCCCGGAATGAATTCCAAGTGGGTGCGGCTAAAAACAGTGAGATCGTACTTTCATTCTTCAGGTCGCAGTAGTTTTTCCACCAGTCCTTGACGTGGGAGGCAACTTTGAGAAGAGCGAAATTAATCTTTTCCAAGATGAAAAAATCATGAACAAAAAAATACCCTTCTAGTAGTTTTAACCCTTTATCTATGGCGTCTGCATCAATCTAACCCTCAAATATGGGAATGTCAAAGCTAACTTGTACCTTAAAGGGTGTGGCGCTTCCAGAGTAGCTGTTGGAAGTAGATGTGTTGCCCCTAGGTAGCTGTTGAAGGACCTGGGAAAAGTTTTCCATCATCGCGTTCCTTGGTCGCTCGAGGGCCTCTTCGAGCAAGATTTTGATAGGATCTGCTGCCCCCTCGTCTTTATTTTCGTCCTCCATGGGAGATCGTCGAGATTTCTGAGGCTGGTCTTGCAAAGGTTCGACTAGTTCAAGCCCTAACTCCTTATATGCCGGCCTCGTTGGGGACATGTAAAGAAAGATATAGAGAGAGAAGACCGCTTTGATACCATTGATACGGATTTAAACAGGAATGCAACAAATTACAGATATAACTATACACACAGAGATGTAGCATAAATAACACTTCATTTCATTACTGTAAAATACTGAAATATGCTTACAAACAGAAATGGAAATAAACTAGCTAGGGCAATGGTAGCTTATCTCTAAGAAGAGATGTGGTGGCTACATGCCTCTGAACTGTGTTACAATGAGGCTCAAAGGCCTATTTATTGTTGAGAAACAATGGAAAACCCTAAACATCCAAAAACCTAACACTAGGAGATGAAGCGCCAAACTATGGGCCCCGTTTGGGTAAATTGGTACATCAACTTCTCGTGGTCATAACTTTGGCATACAATTTCCGCTTGACGCGCAAAATACCTCGTTAGAAAGATCTATCCAAGCACTAAAACTTCGGGAAGAGAAACATCTATTCGTGGACCCATGCTTCTCCCAATTTTTAAAAAAAATGTCGTTTATGGCCTCAAAATGGCTTCGGAAGTTCAGGACCCGAAAAAACTGCTAAAAATAGTAAACTATGCTACAATTAATGAAGCGGAAAAACTGAAAGAAACAATGGTGGGGGTCCAAGTCGCATTGGCGGGTGTCTACCAATATCCACCTGGATCATTCCTCCCTGCTTAGGAAGCAATAGTCCCCATTGCGTTGAGTTCCTCCATGATATGAGGAAACTTCTGCTGAACTTGGTCCCTGGTGAAGGAGTTGGCCTGCTTTGACAACTCGATACAGTTGGATCATCTGTTGGCAAGTGTGCTTGATCTATGTGTCCATGATCTGATCAGTTGCATCTTGTTCCATGCTATATGGATTTAAATTTGTTGGTGTGAGCTATTCTACAATGTTGGATGTGTATATTAATGATGCAAAGTATTGTCGACGACGATCCACATTGAACACTAGGTGCAGGCCAAGGAATGGGGGAATGGCGAGCTAAAATGCATTGTCTCCCATAGCCTTGGTGATGGTGTAAGGACCATATCAGAGTGGTCTGAGTTTCCGATATGCTCCGATAAGGTGTTCTTTTTGCAAATGCAACCAGACTTTGTCACCCACCTGAAACTTCTGTGGCACCTGATGTTGATCATGTCGCTGCCTATACTTGGCATTTGATTTCTCCAGAATGTTGTGGACGTACTGGCAGATATGCTGGATTTTCTCAATGAAGTTGTTTGTGTAGAAATTTTGAATAATATAGCACTTATTCACAGAGATTATCCTGATTATACACTATTTGCAAAATGCATGCATAATACATAACCTCCTCTACCATTGATCATCAATTTGCGGAATTAAAAAAAATCACATGTGCGCATTTAAACATCAATCACACATATCAACACAGTATGTAATGGGGAAAGCATACAGCTGAAAACCCCGAAATATATGTATATTATAATGATAGAGAACATGTAACAATACATAGTACAATACTCCTCACAAGTACTCAGTACTATCTCCACCTGCTACACACAAACTAGCTCAGATCTGAATCAAGTCACAGGTTCAAATCTCCTCCACTATTTTCCTACCTCTATTGCACAATCCAAAATGAGAATAGATCTGATCCAAGTTCAAATTCCCTTGGCTTGTACTGCATAATCCTCATTGGAAATCTCAATCAATGATTGTGCAAATCTCATGCACAGCTATATTCACAACTGATAGCAGTCTCACTCTTTCACCCACCTCTAACACTTGTCTCCACTGAACTGTCCATGCACTGAGTTAAATGATGTATTCTTTAGTTGATTTACGAGTTAATAATTAGTGAATTAATTCACATCACTCATCAGTAGTGTATTTGGCAGTTAGACTAAATACAACTAGTTCAACTAAGTCAAACTGAACACAACACCATCAACTCCTCAATCAACTCCACCAAACTCAATCACTTGAGTTCTAACTCAAGTCCATCATGCAATAGCTCAACTAACCCATAGGAAATGCGTATTTCATTTTGGCAGTTGCATGTGCCACATCCGTAGCTCGAACTGAAGTGATGCAAGAGGATAAGATAATGTTTATAGTCCAAATATTATTAAGAGCTAATAATATTCGTCTGTTCTATTTTTAGGCTGGCAGTCTAAAAATAGACTTCACCCATATGTCTAAAAATAGAGGTCCATCTATTTTTACCAACATGACCAATCATCCATAAATAACATCCTGCAACTCATAGACCATGATCCATATGTCTAAAAATAAACATAGTCTAAAAATAGACTTTGCGCCAAAAATAACCTGCGGGCCCACTTAGTGAAGGCGACTTCTTTTCACTAAGCTCCATCATCTTGTTGCATTTTCAACACTCCCTCTCAACAAGATATGCATTATCTGCAACCCCTATCCTGCCTCTGTGGTATTCGAATTTTCTCCTGGTGAGCACCTTCGTCAAGATATCAGTATCCTGATCCTCCATGGGAATGTATGAAAGTAACATGATTCTCCGTTGCACACAATCTCTGATATGATGGTACCTCATGTCAATGTTTCTGTCCGTTGGGCTCCCTGCCCAATCCGCATCTGTGAAGCCACATATCTTCACCTCATCCTCCTGTCTGTACCACAATCCATATCCCGATGTGCCTCTAAGATAACGCAATACATGCTTGCCTGCCTTCCAGAAGAGCTTGGTTGGCTTAACCATAGCTTGTGAAAGCTGGTTAATAGCATAGCATATATCGGGTCATGTATTGACCAGATACATAATCGACCCCACCAACTGTCGATAAACAGTGGCATCCACTACCTCCGCTGAAGTAGCATCCTCCTTCCTCCAGCCTCCAGGAAGAGGAGTATCAACAGGATTGCAGCCATGCATGTTGAACTTCTCCAGTATCTCCCGGGCATACTTACCCTCAAAAACAAATATTCCATCACTGCGCTGCCAAATTTTATAGATCCATCTCGAACCCACCACTGATTTCCCCTCCGGTCTTGGGACAATCTCCCATGCACTGTTTCTGACAATCGAATCATACTCTTCCACCATGGCATCTACCCATGCAGGATCCTCCACAGCTTCCTCAAAATAGGATGGCTCAATCATGACACATTTGCTCACAAGAGCCATGTATCCATTGTACTGATCAGGTGACTGTCTCTATCTGTGCTGTGCTGTAGGTGGTCCTACAACCTTCTCTGCATCTTGAGCCAGTCGCTAAGCTTCTGTAGTGTGCTTTCGCCCTCTGATGGTTGGCGCTGCATGAGTGGTCTCTTCCACTCCATGAACTTCATCTTGTGGCTGATCCACATCCTGAAGCTCATCCTTAGGGACTAATATCTCCTCATCTACATGCAAGTGTGGCTCCCTCTCAAGCGAACACTTCATGGCTTTCTCCTCCTGAAATTTGATATCCCGTCGCACAACAGTCTTGCAACTGTCTAGCAAATACACACGATAGTTGTGGGGCATATCAATGTACCCCACAAATATCCCAACCTCTGCAGTCGGCTCCAGCTTCTTCCTGGCATCCTTTGTCACATGCATGTAAACAAGAGAACCAAAAATCCTCAAATGGGAAATATCAGGCCTCTTACCAGAATAAGCCTCCTCGGGTGTACTCATGCCAAGTATCTTGTCAGGACAACGATTCTACACATATACTACAGTATTGCATGCCTTCACCCACAAGTGAAGGGGTAGGCCCTGATCATGCAACATCGCCTGTGCAGCACCCATGATCGTTCTGTTCTTCTGCTCAGCAACCTCGTTCTACTGTGGGTTATGGGGAGCTATGAGCTCTCTTCGAATCTCTTCTACGCTGCAGAAGTCCTTGAACTCGCCAGAGATGAATTCACCACCATTGTCACTCCTAAGAGCCTTCACCTTCTTCCCCGATTCCTTCTCGACCAATGCTTTGAACTCATAGAACTTTGAGTATGTCTCGTTATTCTTCTGCATGAAGAAGATCTAGCACTTTTGAGAGAAATCATCAACAAAGATCACAGAGTACTTGTGCTTTGCTGTCGAAGCTACTGAGAAAGGTCCACACACGTCTGTGTGAATTCTCTCAAGGATCGTCATGGCGCGACTATCCTTCTCGTGAAAGGTGTATTTCACAAATTTTCCCAAAGTACACCCCTTGCATTGATCTAACTGCGCAAGAGTGCCTTTAGGAAGCCTAGTAGAAATTTGCTGCAGTATCTTCAAGGCTCCGTGGTGAAGGTGGCCCAATCTCTGGTGCCACAACTCGCCATCATCCCGGCTCACCAATCCTTTTGCCTTCCAAGCCATTGCTGCACAGCCATCTACATGTAATTGATAAAGGTTCTTGACTCGAACCCCTATCTTCCGGGTTTCTCCAGTTGTCTTACTGCACAGGAAATCCTTTTCCTCGCTAAAGACAACATCATATCCCTTGTATGCTAACATCGCCACAGAGATAAGATTCTTCTTCAATCCTGGAACATGCATCACTTACTTCAATACGAAGGGTTTACCAGACTCCCTCTCAAAGGAAATGGTATCAATACCAGTCGCACTGTATCTACCATCATCGCCCATCTCGATGTACACTCCAAGATCTTTCTCATCCAGATCAGAAAACAAATCTCGATCTCCTGTCATGTGAAAAGATGCACCACTATCCAAAAACCATGCCGATCCCATCACACTTGATACCAAGCATGCGATCAGTGAAAAATCCAGCTCAAACTGTGAGGCTAAGGCCTCTTCCGCTGCAGATCCAGCAGCTTGCTTATTTTTCTTCTTCTGTGGACAATTTGTGGCATAATGTTCGTGCTGGTGATAGTGAAAGCACTTCACCTTAGACATGTCCTGCTTCTTCCCTTTCGCACCGGAATGAGAAGCTTTCTTGTTCTTCCCCTTCTTTACTTTGGCAGTCAAAGCACAATTTTCTTCATCAGATGCCTTTGATGAAGATCCATCCCTGGTATCCCGCCTAATCTCCTCTTGCACAAGATCAGACCAAAGTCTCTCCCATCCTGGAAATTTCTCCCGACCATTGACAAAGTCTTGATAGGAATGCCAACTCTTCAGAAGACCAAGGAGAGCCAAGCTCACCAAGGCCTCATCATCGACAGTCACCCCCACACTTCCCAACTCATCCTGGAATTGGGTGAACTTCGTGAGATACTTGGGCATATTGTCTCCTTTCTCACACTTAATGTTTCTGAGTTTATCCTTGAGCACCAACTTCCTCTGGTCGCTCTTGCTTTGGAATAAATTTGTCAACGCTTTCCACATCAAGTATGGAGAAGCCTTTGCATGCAGGCTGGACACAATGTGATCCTTCACGCCCTCCAACAGAATCCTTCGACACTTTGTTGTCTTCTTTTGCCAAGCCTCAACATGAGTAGCATCAGTAGGCTTTGGGACCTCAGCCTCTATGAACTCCTTCAACCCATTTTCATCTAACATCGCCTCCATCCTGTCTTTCCATGCAATATAATTCGAGCTACCTTCAAGGGCATACTCCAATTGCAATCCGTTGAAAGACATTTCAACTTCAACACCAAGAAAACACTGCTGCAAATTTGAATTCCACCAGCTCAAAACTCAACTGCTTCTGATCTAAAATTCGTGAGAACAAAGTATTTCTCATACAGATATTGACTGTATGGGCATTTACCGGATATCTCACCTTCCAAAAGAAGGATGAATCCAGAGGCTACCTGGCCCGATTACAAACTCTGCCTGAAGAAATAAAATGTAAATCACTTTCTGAATAATAGATCTGATGATCAACTTCGCTCTGATACCATGTAGAAATTTTGAATAATATAACACTTATTCACAGAGATTATCCTAATTATACACTATTTGCGGAATGCATGCATAATACATAATCTCCTCTACCATTGATCATCAATTTGTGGAATTAAAAACAATCGCATGCGCACATTGAAACATCAATCACACATATCAACACAGTATGTAATGGAGAAAGCATACAGCTAAAAACCCCGAACTATCTGTATATTATAATGATAGAGAACATGTAACAATACATAGTACAATACTCCTTACAAGTACTCAGTACTATCTCCACCTGCTACACACAAACTAGCTCATATCTGAATCAAGTCACAGGTTCAAATCTCCTCCATTGTTTGCCTGCCTCTACTGTGCAATCCAAAACGAGAATAGCTCTGATCCAAGTTCGAATTCCCTTGGCTTGTACTACGGAATCCTCATTGGCAATCTCAATCAATGATTGTGCAAATCTCATGCACAACTATAGTCACAACTGATAGCAGTCTCACTCTTTCACCCACCTCTAACACTTGTCTCCACTGAACTGTCCATGCACTGAGTTAAATGATGTATTATTTAGTTGATTTATGAGTTAATAATTAGTGAATTAATTCACATCACTCATCAGTAGTGTATTTGGCAGTTAGACTAAATACAACTAGTTCAACTAAGTCAAACTGAACACAACACCATCAACTTCTCAATCAACTCCACCAAACTCAATCACTTGAGTTCTAACTCAAGTCCATCGTGCAATAGCTCAACTAACCCATAGGAAAAGCTTATTTCCTTCTGGCAGTTGCATGTGCCACATCCGTAGCTCAAACTGAAGTGATGCAAGAGGATAAGATAAAGTTTATAGTCCAAATATTATTAAGAGCTATTAATATTTGACTGTTCTATTTTCAGACTGGCAGTCTAAAAATAGACTCCACCCATATGTCTAAAAATAGACATAGTCTAAAAATAGACTTTGTGCCAAAAATAGCCTGCGGGCCCACTTAGTGAAGGTGACTTCTTTTCACTAAGCTCCATCATCTTGTTGCATTTTCAATAGTTTGCCTTCTCTCTTTTGAACTGGACATGAGCCGAATCTGCTTGAGCAGCTGCAAATGGCATGGCCACATCAGTGGGACACAGTGGCTAGAATCCCAAGCCCACCTGAAAAGGGTTATGGCCAGTCGAGCTATGGAGAGCCCGATTATGGCTATGCTAAACATAGGGGAGGCTCTCATCCCATGTGCATGGATGCTTTGAGTTGTACATGCGCAAAATGTGTACGATCATCCTGTTGACAACCTCTATCTGGCCATGACTTTGGGGATGGAAGGTTGTGGACTTAGTGAGTTTGGTGTCGAGCATTGACCAGAGACTAGACAAAAATGTACTCAAGAACTTGTTGTCCTGATCTAAGATGATAGACTATGGGATCCCAGCGTGTACCCACACTCGTTCAAAGAAGAGTTTAGCAGTGGCTTCTGCTGTGATATTCTTCTTGCGGGCCACCATAATGGCCATCTTCGAGAACCTGTTGACGACCACAAAAACACAATTGTTTCCATGCTTAGTGGAAGGAAGGTCTGACATGTAATCCATGGAGATGGATTCCCAAGGTCGAATAGGGGTAGGCAGCGAGATATAAAGGCCTTGCTTCTTGATGGTCAGTTTGGAAATGGTGCAGGAACTGCAGGATTTGATGTACTTCCTGACATCTTGTCGAAGATTCTGCCAATAGAAATACTTTTGCAGTAATAGCACTGTTTTCTCGGCCCTGAAATGCCTAGCATCCTGACTATAGTGTTCTTCCCAAATCATCTTGGCACGCTCACTTGAAGGAACAAAAAGGTGACCCAGGTGGCATAACAGGGCATCCTGGAGGTGAAAATATGGAACATCCTGACCTTCCAAGAGTGTCTGGTATGTGTGGCGGAATATTATGTTGCTTTTGTAGAGAAGTGGCCAATTAGAAGTCTTGTCCCCACAAGAGTTGAGCATGGTGGTTAACCCTATGATCAGTGGTCGACTGAGGCAATCTATATCATTATTGGTGCTTCCCTTCTTATACTTGATATTCAAAAGGAACTGTTGCAGGTATGTGGACCACTTCTGATGGCGATCATTGTGCAATTTCCCTTGGGTCTGTATGAACTGTAGGGGTTGGTGGTTTGTATGGATGACCGTTTCCTTCCCCAAAATGTAATGCTTCCATTGTTGGGAGGCCTGCACAATGGAATACATCTCTTTGTCATAAGTGGGATACTTCTAGACTATGTGGAAAAGTGTCTCACTATGATATGCCACTGGATGCCCATGTTGAGTAAGGACTGCCGCAATAGCATAGTTAAAGGCATTTGTCTCGATCTCAACTAGCTTTTGCAAGTCCGGTAATGCGAGCACTAGTGCTGAGCAGAGGCGATGTTTCAACTCTGTGAATGCCTTCTGTTGAGATTCATACCAAAATAATTTTGCTTTCGCTCCTCCGTTGGTGACTTGACTCAAGGGCCAAGTGATATGAGAAAATCCCAAGACGAACCTGCAGTAGAAGTTGGCAAGACCTAGAAAGCTACGAAGCTCTGTCAGAGTGGTTGGAGATGGCCAATCCTGAATGACTTGGATCTTGGCTGGACCTACATGCACCCCCTGTTCATCAATAATGTATCCCAGATACTGAACTTGTGTCATGCCAAAAGTGCATTTCTCCAAATTGGCACATAACTTGTGTTGTTGGAGTGTTTAGAGAACCTAGTGGATGTGGTGGAGGTGTTCTTCCCAACTCTGGTTGAAGATTAGGATGTCATCCAAGTATACCACTACAAATGAGTTGTTGAATGGCCGCAAGATGGCATCCATTAGCCTCATGAAGGTTGCAGGAGCATTCGTCAACCCGAAAGGCATAACAAACCATTTAAAAAGGCCCTCCTTGGCTTTGAAGGTAGTCTTCCACACATCAGAGGGTTTGATTGGTATCTGGTGATACCTTGACTTCAAATCAATTTTTTTGAAATATTTTGCCCCCTTCAGTTGGTCTAGGAGGTCATCAATCTTGGGGATCAGGTACCTATTTCGGAAAGTGATCTTGTTCAATGCCTGATAGTCAATAAAGAGTCTCCAAGTCTCATCCTTCTTTTGTACCAACACTATCAGGCTCCCACAAGGCGATGATCTCAGACGAATGTGACCTTTTTGCAGCAGCTCCTGAATCTGCCCCTTGATTTCATCATTCTCCAGAATGGAGTGGCAATAGATTGGTCCATTGGGCAATGGTGCACCTGGGGTCAGATCGATGGAGTGCTTGACCTTAACTTGACAGTGCAGAGGAACCCCTGCGGGGGAGGTGAAGATGTCCTTGTACTCCTCCATTACCTTGTCCATCTGTAGTTGTTGGGTGGAGAGGCCCTATCTGGAGGTCGTGGCCACCGTCTTCTTCTTTGCTTGAGGGTGTATCATTAGGAAAACAAATTTCCCAATTTTGGAAATGAGCTTACTGCATTTTTTTCAGTAACCAAAGAGATGGTGGTAGGCGATGCTACCTCCAGTATCCTGTACAACTTATTTCTAAAAGTAACAATAACAGTACGAGGCCTTGATTCATACACAGCATGTCACTTCCACAAGTGCGGTTGGCCTAATAATACATCACAAACATTAAGGGGAGTAATGTCACACAATACCTCATCCATGAAGGGCTTGATATTGTATGGAAGATGAAACTGTTGGCTCATGCGAAGATCTTGTCCTTGGTGAAGCCACCCGATGGTGTACGGTTGTGGATGTGTTGTGGTCGGTAAGCCCAGCCACTTCACGATCTCTGCTGAAATGAGGTCATTTTAGCTCTCGCTGTCGACAATGAACTGTAGCGGGGAGCCATTTACCCACATCTGGGAGTGGAAGAGGTGCTCCTCCTCCACTGGATCTTCGAGTTCCTCCTTCTAGATCTTCATGGTGGTAATAGTGGTGTTGGGCTCTGCATCGATAATCTTCTTCCCTTTGTCATTCCCCCTTTCAGGTTCTGACTCAGAGTCGGAACATGCATCTGATTCTTAAACCTTTATCTCAGCCACTAGTGATTGTTTGGCCCGACACTCACTTGTGTTGTGAGTGGAGCTCTTATGGAACTCACACCACTTACCTGTGTCCTTTTTGGGATTTGCGGTGCTGTTTTTTGCTTGCAGCTTTGGTGGGTTGTCTTGGGTCGTCCTGCCTTAGCTTTTTCCTTTGTTTTGCAGTTTGGTGGCACTTCTCCCTTGTTTCGTATTCGTAGATTCAAAGTCCCACTTCTTCTGTTTAATCTTTTGCTCGATCTTGATGACATATCAGTATGTCGTGCCAGGTGAGGAGATGTTCAAGAATTATATTTCGTCCTGGATGTAGCTGTGTAGGCAGTCGTGGTATTTGAGTACCAAATGCTGCTCCGAATCATTAATACCAAACTTTGTGTGAAGGGTATGGAAGATATTGTTAAACTCTGACACGTCTTGGTCCCTTCCTTGCCACAACGTGGTCCACTTTATGTATTTCTCCTTGATGGCAGCCCGGAATGAATTCCAAGTGGGTCCGGCTAAAAACAGTGAGGTCGTACTTTCATCCTTCTAGTCACAATAGGTTTCCCACCAGTCCTTGACGTGGGGGGTAGCTTTGAGAAGAGCGAAAGTAATCTTTTCCCGACCGGAAAAATCATGAACAAAAAAATATCCTTCTAGCGTATTTAACCATTTATCTAAGACGTCTGCATCTATTTAACCCTCAAATATGGGAATGTCAAAGTTAACTTGTACCTTAAAGGGCGTGGTGCTTCTAGAGTAGCTGCTGGAAGTAGATGTGTCGCCCCTGGGTAGGCGCTGAAGGATCTCGGCAAAGTTGTCCATCATCGCGTTCCTTTGTCACTCAAGGACCTCTTCAACCAATATTTTTGTAGGATCTCTTGCCCCCTCATCTTTCTTTTTTTCCTCCATGGGAGGCCATTGGGATTTGCGAGGCTGGTCTTGCAAAGGTTCGACCATTTCAAGCTGTAACTCCTTATATCTCGACCTCATTGGGGACATGCAAAGAAACACAGAGAAATAGCACATTGCTCTGGTACCACTGATCCGGATTTAAATAGGAATGAAAAAAATTATAGACATAACCATACACACAAAGATGCAGCATAAATAATACTTCATTTCATTACTATCAAATACTGAAATATGCTTACAAACATAAATGGAAATAAACTAGTTAAGGCAATGGTAGCTTATCTCTGAGAAGAGATGTGGCAAATACATGCCTATGAACTGTGTTACAATGAGGCTTAAAGGCCTATTTATTGTTGAGAAACAATGGAAAACCCTAAACATCCAAAAATCTGACCCAAGGAGATGAAGTGCCAAACTATGGGCCCCGTTTGGGTAAATTGGTACATCAACTTCCCGGGGTTATAACTTTGGCATACAATCTCCATTTGACGTGCACAATACCTCGTTAGAAAGATATATCCAAGCACTACAACTTTAGGAAGAGCAAGATTGGTCCTTAGACCCATTGCGCTCCCATTTTTCCCAGAAAAACGTTGTTTAGGACCTCAAAACGGCTTCGGAAGTTCAGGACCCGCAAAACTGCTAAAAATAGTAAATTGTGCTACAATTAAGGAATCTAAAAAACTAAAAGAAACAATGGTGGGGGTCCAAGTGGAATTGGCATGTGGCCACCAATATCCACCTGGATCAAATGTTCACAATAATTTTAGCAATTTCATAATGGTTTCAATCTTTTATTATGGTTCTTCAAATGATTTTTGGTTTTATGCTCGAGTTGGTTGATGTCGGATTCCTTAAGGCCCCACTTCCAATAGATCTTGTCCCATCGACCTCAACATCTTATTTGGGATCAAGATCATAGATTATTTGGAGTGCCTTGAAACTTGCATACATCAATGGCAAGACTCCTCATTGACAACAATGGGAATACAACAACGTTTCCTGATTGTCATATCTTGCAGGAGACTTGACTTCAACACATTCATTCATCCATGTCAAGATGCACTCAAGTAACGAGACACTCATTTACATTATTGGTGAGTTGTCTCACATTGGTTAATGATTTTCATCATTGATTGGTAATCCAATGATTTCGTTCCATGCTCGACCTAGGCACATTCATTCGCATGGTAAGAATTGTACCATGAATTTGGTTTTGATGAAAACTATATGGTTTTATGAAATCAACAACAAATTGCAGCAATATATTTTATTAGTTTCTTATAGCACCATGTTCATCTTTTTGAAATTGAACAACAACACGATGGCAGCACTACAACTCTTCTTCATTTCATTTAATTTTCCGAGAAAATTACATTAATTTCAAGTCATCATGCATTATGTTTCATGGTTTCTACTTCAACATACATCACACAATCCAAATTGGCAAATTAGACCCAGAGAAAACAAATTTTCAAAGAAAAACATAGACAGCTACAGAAAGTTACAATTTCTGTAGTTATTGTTGTAACAGTCTCTTTTTTGTCGTAGTGTCTTGTTCGAGAGGCAGTTTTGGCACAAAGATTATGATAAATTGGAGCATAAATAAAAAATTCTGACATACTGGGTTTTCTCAGAGTATGATAAATTAAGTAAACATGGGCAAAATTCCAAAAAAGAGAAAATTTCCAAGACATTTCAAGTGGGTTTCTAAGGTTGATTTTCATTTTTCAGCATTGTTCGCACATCAAGACAAAATTTGGTATTTTTGCACAACAACTCTTTTTTTCATCAAAAGAGGATTCGGAAGCCATGTTGTGGTAAAAAAGGTAAAAATACATTGTTTCCCTTTTGAAGCGCTCAAATTTTCCTTAAAATGAGTTCGTGGCATATGTTTTTGTTGCAGCATTAGGCAATGGGAATTATGAAACAACACAAAAATTGATTTGATCATAACTTGAAAACCGTGCATCCGTTGGTGCTGAAATTTTTATGGTAAATGAACTGCAGTAGGGTAAATAAGTACACAAAATTTTAAGAAATTCCAATGTGTACTCTTAAGAAATTAGCTTCTTTCACCTAAAGCCATTTCTCATTTTTCTCGATATACGTGCACCCATTTGATGAGATATTTTGTGAGAACATGCATAATATTAACGATAACAACCTCAAAAAACTTCAATAGAATCTGATTTAACATTTGAGAGAAATTGCAAAAACATGTCTGGTACATGGAAATGGTACATTTTGTGGAGCAAGGTCAAGGTGATGGAGCGGTGTACCTAAGCCAAATCAGCACTAGATCAGCATTCAGATCATGTTCTCTTCTCCACCAAGTTATTCAAAAGGTAAACTTGAGGTAAAAAATTGTATAATACTTTTTAATTTATTAAAAATTTAGGAAAATGTGATAAATAACCACTTCAATTACTATTCATGTAATTAATCTTCTTCGTCATTTACCTAGCCCTCAACAACCTTTTTCATCATTGACTTAACCACTCAACCATATTTTCCATCATTGATCTATCCCTCATACCAAATTCATGCTCCATCCACAAGCTTTGTCATCAAGAAACAATGTGCAATATATTCAAAAGTCATCATGCAAATATTATGAGTATGAAAACTTGGCATGGTAGTGATCCATAGTAGAAGTCATCATGAATGTCTTACAATCCTTGAGTTTGAAATATGATATCAATCTACTAGCTTTTGGAAGTTTGAATATGATGTGCTTAAGAGCTAGATTCAAGTCAGAATTTGAAGGGTTTGGAGCAAAATCTAGTTGATGATATGTGCATATGAAAGAATGAAGGCAGTGGTTGGTTTCCGTCACTTCTGTGATATATGTTATGCAATATATCTCAATGCCTAACATTATGACACTCTGATCCTACCTTCTCACATTATATGTTGAATACAACAAAGGTAAGAAAAGAGATGCTCTGTTTTCATTCCTACACTAGGCAAAAGATGGAATTAGCTAAGGCATGTATAACAATTTCAACTCAAAAATACTTTAATAGAAAAAAGAGATCACAAGGATGCTACCTTGCAAGAATATATGCAACAAACAAGAACAAGATTTGAGTACAAAGTGAAAAAAATTGACAGTAGGTTCTTTTCATATCATATGGAAAATGCAAAAGAAGTTTAACAACAACACAAAATGCTTTCTTTTATTTACATATTCAATGCATATTAATCAAGAACAATGTAAACTTTGAAACAGGAACTGATACGAAAATTGTTGATGTAGAATACATACATACATACATACATACAAATATATATATATATATATATATATATATATATATATATATATATATATATATATAGATATTGAGAAGACTTATATATATATATATATTGAGAAGACTTTTGACACTTTAAATTTTCCTATGTATCAAGTATGAAGATTTGTTTTTAAATGTCAGTGATTTTCATGTTAATTTTGAAAATTGTTAATGTGCCATCAACCCCTTTCTTTAAAGGACTTATTTTTGACACTTTAAATTTTCTAATGTATTAAGTGTGGATTTTTTTTTAAATGATGAGTATTTAACCATTTTTCAAATTCTCTTGTTCCTCTTCATGTTTTTCATCCTTAGATATTTGGTTTTTAAGGGTTTTTGATTTTTTGTTTTTGTTTTCCTTTGCACTGTCTTTTTATAATGAAAATTTAATTTTTTTGCAAAGCTAAAAAAAATATTTTGAGATTATGATTTTTTTTATCATTATATATTGTTAATTAATATTTCAATACACAAAAAAATAATTGTCACTCAAAATAATAATTTAAAAAACTCGACAGAAAATACACGTTTTGCATATAGATATAATTAAAAAAATATGTATTTTAGGACATTTTCGCTAAAAACCCACATTAAATAAAAAAAAATTATTGAAAATTTGAATAGAAAAAATAAGAGAAATAACAAATTTTATGAATTTTATATTAAAAATGATAACATTTGAGAATTAAAAATTCAAAAAAGATGTATTTTAAGTAAAAGAAAAAATAAAAATAAAAATTTAACATAGAATTTTAAAAAACAATAAAAATATTACATATAAAAAATTTAAAAATAAAAAATACAAAAGTTATAAAAAAACCATTAAAAATTAAAAATAATAAAAATAATAAAAAAAAATAAAAAAAAAAAACATTGAAAAAGATGGAGTTTAAAAATTAAAAAAACAAGAAGATATAAATTTTAAAAATAAAAAATAAGAAAAAAATGGTTATGTAAATATAAATTTTTGGAAAAAAATAAATAAATAAATAAATAAAATATGTTTAGAATAAAAAGAAACCATATAAATGTGAAAATAATTAAATTATATATAAAAAATTAAAAAATATAAACATTATAAAAAATATATAAAAATAATAAAAAATTAAAAAAAAAACTTTAAAAAGTAGGCTTTTTTTGGGCTTCTTGGTAGGCTCATCCCAATTCTGAAAATTAGGTGAAGGGCTCGTCTGATTCTCAGTATCAGATTGAGCCTGCCTAGGGGCCCAGGGGGCCATGGCCCTCGCTGGGTGGAGTTGCACGCAACTCTTCCCATCTTGGGATATGGCCCGTGTAGCTCCGCTTGTCCACATTCGCAACCCCCCCGGTCCCTGGTTGGTGCTCCATCTGATTCTGGGAATCCGATTGAGCTCGCCCAAGGGCCCAAAGAGGAAAAATTTTTATCTTTTATTTTTATTTTTATATAACAATTGTCATTTATTTTATAATTTTTTTTTGTTTTATTGTTTTTTTCTTTAATTTTTTAATAATTTTTAATAATTTTTTGTTATTTTATTTTTGTTTATATATATATATATATATATATATATATATATATATATATATATATATATATATATATATATATATATATATATATATATATTGTAATGTTTTTCATCATGTTTTTCTTTTAATGTTTTTTCAATGATTTTTTATTTTCAAGTTGTTTATTTTTTTGTATTTTATTTTGAATTTTTTTATTAGAGATTTTTTTAGTTATTTTAATAAATTTTTTAATGTGTTTTTTTTTTTTTAATTTAATTTTTTGTTTGTTTGTTTTTTTCCTTCAATTGCGCAATGATGCATTATTTAATTTATTTCTTTCATTATGTTTTTTGTTATTATTTATTTCCTTATATTTTTTTTATTTTTCAATTCATATCTTTTATAGGTTAATTTTGTTTTTCTTTTTTAACATTTTTATGATTGATTTTTTTGTCACTAATTTATTTATTTATTTTATATATTTTTATTTTTTTTTGTCATTTTTTTAATTTTACGTTTTTTTTAATAGATATTTTTATTTACTTATTTTTTTTAACTTTTTTTTTTCATTGTTTTAATTTTTAAATTTATGTTTTCATTATTCTTTTGAAATTTTAATGTTTTTCGGATTCATGATAAAATCTTTTACGCCATTATTTCAAAATGTTGAAAAATATCCTAAAAAAAAACAAACAAACAGACGTTATTTCAATATCAACACATCAACACTTTTCATTAGGGTTTTTTGCACAATTTTTGCACAAAAATTTGGTTTTCACTGCCATTTTTAAAACATGTTGAAAATTTACCCTAGAAAAATAAGTGTTATTCCAACATCAACACTTTTCATTTTCGAGTTGATTTTTCATGTTTTTGGGGGGTTTTTTTAGCTAGAGTTCTCATTTTAAGTTTATAGTTTCTGTTTCAAAGTTTACGTTGTTCAAGGTTCATGTAGAGGATATTGATACCTTATTTCATCATGCATAAAGTAAGATTTGAGGCACACCTCCAAAAGTATGGTAATAAACATGATTCACATTGCAAAGAATTGGGTTAAGCCTTGGATGTGGTATGTTGTTACTCCTTTTTACTAATGTAAATTAGTTTGAGTCTACTCCATGATTTCTCTTGAGTGGACATCTACCAAAATTTTATGGTTCCTCTTCTTCATTTTTTTCACTTTCCTCTACTTCACCTACTTTGGGATGATGCCAGTTGTGATTACTCCAAGTTACCACATTGCTTCAATCATCTCATCAACATTTTGTTCCTCTTGGAATCTCCTCTATGGGTTCATTGTTCTTTGGTGGAAAAATGTTGTACGATGGAGATGTTTTTAATGGTTCAACTCCATCTCTTGGACACTTTATGGTTTAATTGCAAGACAACTGGGTGACATGAATTCTAAGATGAATACAATAGAAGAAAAATACAAAAATAGTATATTTTGGGAGAAGTTACTTTGGATTAGATATAACTTCTTGGGAGTTGTATTTTCCATGATGTGCATTCCTCTATTCTTTTTATTTTTTTTTATTTTTCCTTTTTCATTGAAACATTCAACTTTCAGATTTAGGCATCAAAGAAACGGGTGTTGGAAATTAGCTTTATTCCATGGAGATGAGACTTAGAGTGGACTTCAGTAAAGTGTAAAGAAAAAAATATTTATTTTATGGAAACAATCAACAAATTATCAAGTCTTCATGCTCTCATGATGTTAGCAAGGAGAAAGGACAAGTGATATAAGAAGAAATTCATTTATAAGATCAACCAACATCTTTTAAAGTAGAAATCTCCAAGAATGAAATAGGACAACCTTGTGTGGATACAGAAAGGAGGTATATGAATTCATTTTTGGGACTCAACTTGCATGAGGACATACAAATATCTCATTGTTTGGGAGATATTAGGCCACTAATTTGTCATCATCCTCACATGTATTTTTCATTCACTAACTCAATACTTCGAACCATCCATTGTGCCATTTCACTCACTTGCCACCATTTTTACCATAATTCTTCATGATGTTTCTCTATATGTCTAAGTGGTTAATTAACATCGTTTTCATTTATTTTTAATAGATTAAGAAGAATTATGCATGGTTTACTAATGATAGTTTTGTCAATTCAAGTTTCTAGAGTTTAGTCAAGTTTTTGTAGCTATATCCATGGTTGAGGTAGTAGCACCACTCTATAAATAAAATCAACACTTGGAATTAGTTTCTATAAGCCACAATATGGATTTATCTTGGTCAAAGTCCACCTAACTCACACATGTGAATCTCCAACAAGAAATCAAAGGAAATACGCAGTAATCCGGATGAGTCAACTTCAAACACATTTTATGAGCAAATGAAAATAAATTTCAGAAAACAAAAACATGGGTTTTTTTAGCATTGGATCAATTAGGTTCCCTAGAAATGATTTTCTCAAATTCATTATGATTTGGGTGATTTTCCATGTTCATTGGAGCCCTATTTTATATATTACGTGGATAAACGGTTTCCCAATTCACCATTCAATGGGTAGTCACCAAACATATTGGAACGAGCTGTTCTTTTATAAATTTGTGGTAGAGAGGTCATTATTATCATATATGGGTAGACATGTGATCCAAGGATCCATAAAATAAGATTGGATTTTACTTTCAAAACTGTTCTCATGACTAATACTCAAGCAATAAAATTATGATTTTGGTAATTGCCTCAAATCTCTATAAATTGCAGTCTCTTTGATGAGAGGAGGAATTAGATGTCAATGATGAATATGAACTTGTAATTGTTGTTGTTATTTGAAGAAGAATAATTCTGTTTTTTCAGTGAATGTAATCTCTAATATAGCGCAACTCTGAATGAAATTGGTGATTTAAATCAAGTGATCTGAGTTCAAAATTCATCACACTCACTAAGAGGCCCCGCTGTGGAGTTGAGAGATAGTATATATGTCATTTTAATCTCATATTTTTTAGTATTTTCCTCAATTTAGTTTTCAATCTCTTTAGATGTTTGAATTCTTTGTTTTCAATATAGTTTGCTTACTTGTTTTTGTTTTTGTTTTTGTGTTTGTTTGTTTGTTTTTTTTTTTTTTTTGTGGTCTGTTACAGGTTAAGTGCTCAATATAAACTTAAAAATCAAAAAACACTTTGCTTGAAGTATTTTACAAAAATTGATTTTCATTTTCAAGTTTGTTCTAGTCATCATTTTGATAAGACATGGAGGCTCTTGCACTTGAAATTTTTTCAACATATGATCGCTTTTCACTCTTTTCTAGAATAGTTTCCAATTCTGAGTTTTGTAGAATATTTGTATTTTTAATTTGATAGTTATATTTCCTTTCTTTTTTAAGGGTGGTTCACGGATACTAAGTGGCCGCTAAATACATGGGAAAATTTAGGTAGATCAACCTGAAGGGATCTACTTGTCAGCAAAACTAGCAAGGCCTAACCGCAAGGGCATCGTGGAGATTTGACCCCATAACCTCGCGATAAGAAGGGTACCTAGCAACAGGAACTCGACCAACTGAGCTATCCCTTGGGGCTTTAGTTAGATTTCCTTTCATTGTTTAATAGGATACATTTCTATTTTTTTTTTTTCAGTATAATAGATTCCAATTTCGTGTCCAAATAGAATAAATCTTGAAGTCCTTTCTTTAGAATAAATTTTCTTTGAATTCATTTCCAAGTCTTGAGTTGGAATTAAAAAAAACATGTGCAATTAGAAATAGATAGATTTTCATTACATTTTATCATCTTTTTTATTATCCTTTTTTTCTTTGAATTGAAAGTGAATTGCCTAGCACATACAATGCATGTATAATTCGCAATTTCACGTACCCGGATTGACATATAAATGCATGTAATTTAACAGTCAATTAAATTACCCAATAACTTCCTACTAATTTTGTTAAGAAAATCTTATCCCAAGGCACCAGTGACCATTTCATCTCTTGCTTAGCCCCCCTGCAAAGAAAATATTTGAAAATGGATATCATGAATTTTATGATCACTTTTAGCTTCGCTAGCATCGATAATTGATACATTAGAAGGGCCCTCAAGACTGATTTGAGAAGGCCCATCCAACCAGCTAGGTTTAAAGATTAGAATGCCAAATTGTCTAGATTGGAAGTCATTCGATGTATTATATTCTTCGAGCAAGGATTACGAAGGGAATTGGATACCAAGGGAGAACCCAAGTACACCAAAGGTAACAATCCAATATGAAATCCTAAAATAATCATGAGATGTCACTGGATTGCCATGTAAGTATTGAAGAAGAAGATATTGGACTTATCACCATTAATTACAATTCCCTATGCTTCCATAAACAACTGTAAAATAGATTTTAGGCAAAGAACCTCCTTTTCCAGAGGTAGAGAGAAAATTAGGATCAGGATATCATTACCATAAAACCTTATCCCCTTCATGGATGTGTGAAGGCCTACTTATTTCAGATACCACCCAAGGCATTTTGCTGCTAGGATAAAAGAAAGGGGGAGATGGGACCACCTTGACAGAGACCTCTAGAAGGATTTAAAGGAGTATAAGGGGAGCCATTGATTAGGATAGAATAAAAGGGGGGGGGTGTGGGAAGGAGGGATATTAGTGAAAGAATCCAAGATATCTAGGGGAAGAGAAGCCAAAATCCTTGATAGTAGACAAGAAGTACTTCTAGTTGAGTTGATCATAAGCCTTTGAAAGCTATAGCTTGAATAACACATTTGATAAAATTTCATCCTTAAAGTGCCCATGAAATTTTCATGTAATTTCCATGTCATAATATGTAAGGCAATCAAAATCCTTTAAATTTAAAAAAGGAACATGTAAATATTTTAGAGAAAAAAAAAAAGAAGCAAACAAACAATTTTTTTTTAAAATTGTATTTTTGTCATATCTCCTTATAGGTTTACTCAAATATCATGTGTAAACCCTCATTGGATGAATAATTAGATTCCACATCCATTGAGTACCCATTATGTATACTTTAGAGAAGACCCACGTGGATAAAAATTGAAGATACATTAATGTTGAACACCCTTTCTTAATATATATTCAATTTTTATTACATCTATTTTATAACTAAATTAAGAATATTAAATAATTTATATAATTTTTTTTTGGGGATTTTAAATAATATTAGAAATATTAAAACTCCTTTTTAAATAAAAAAATTATATCTAATTTTTGGGATTTTAAATAATATTAAAATATTCAAACTACTTTTTAAATAAAAATAATATTTTATTTACTTGTTTGACTATTCTCCAATGGCTAACCTTGGGCAATGATGCATCCTTACTATTTATTCTTGAAGATTGTACAATTTCTTTCACCTTGTCCTAAGGATGAACCACATTGGTTGGTTCAAAACGTCGACCAAATCCTAATGATGTGATTATTCTGAAAGACATTTATCTACAATATGGTTCACAAAAGTCTCATATCTAACAATGTGGGTCTTATCAAAAGTAGGCATAATGGGAATCGTTGGATGTAGAGTTAGATTCCTCATCTAACTAGTGTTTATACTTTAAATTTGAGTAAACCTATAAGGAGATAAGCCAATAATACAATTAAAAAAAGTAGTTTTCTTCTTTTTCCTCCAAAATTCATAACTCTTATTTTATTATTTTATTATTTTTCCTTAGGAGGTCACTTTTAGGCTGGAATTTCCTCTAATGTACCTGCTTTTTTAGTTTTTTTCAAAGAATAGATCACTTCATGGGTTGCTACAATTCCATCCAAAAATTTCCTCGCTTCCACAAAAATCGTCTGTTTAGGAGAAATGAGGTGCTAAAAGAGTGGTTTGATATGATTGGTAATAATTGAGGAAATGCTTTTGTAAATTATGTTGCACTGAGAAATTGGGAGAATCTAACTCGAATGATTATTTCTACCATATTTAGGAGCTAAAGTAATAAAAGTATCATTGATTACTTTCCATACCTATTTCATTTGTCACACTCTTCCACAATTGTATGGATCTCTTGACCCAAAAATGACCAACATGCTTAGAATAACTCATTAATAAAACCATTTTGTCCAAGGGATTTAATTTATGGCAGTGGCATCACCATGTCTTCTACCTCTTCAAGAGTCACTTTTCTCATCAAAGCCTCATTCTACTTGAGTTGAATAAGCTAAGGAATGTGGGTAGTGATTCAATTGATAACTACCTCCTAGCGGTGGATGGCCATGTGAGTAATAATTGATAATATGATACTAGTTCATGTTCTATATCCTTATGTTGAATCAAACGTTGGCCCTTATGAGATGAGAGTGAGAAGATCATGTTATTTTGGTGGTGTTTTATCATAGCCTTATGGAATACGTACTGTTGCATTGTGATGCAGGAGCATTCAACCCAAGGAAAATCATTGTACTTTAGTAGACATAGGGGGTCATGTGTTTTAGAGAATTTAGTGTACTAAGTGTTGAATTAATGTAATATTTAGGCTTTTGAGTGGGTAGAATAGGAATTAATTATATGTGTGAGGTTGTTGGTAAACGCTCTCAAATAAAGGAGAACATGAGTGGTTAATAATGATGAGAGTGTTTGAAGTCAATTATAACTCTCTAGATAGTTTCATGATTCGAGGAAATAGAAAGAGTTCTTAGGAATTAAATGAAGTTAGAAGTGGACATAGAGGATTTAGGAGTCAGTTCAGTATATTTAGGATTGGAACCAAAATTATTTCAAAAGAGCCTTTCTAGTATAAATGTAAGCCTATGGGTAGAGTGAAAGGAGGAGGCCACTAATACTGAAGATCAGGCCTGTGAGAGACAGAGAGTCTCAAATGTAATCATTTTTTTATACTTATATATACAGAGGTTTGTTCCTAACTATGTTAGTGTGTGGAATGAGTATTTAATGAATGAATTACATGTAAGTTGTGAATTCGTAGGTTCTATAATAGAAGGTTGCAGGCAGAGTTCTATAGATACGGAGAGGAGAGAATGATTCAGAGGAATCATCATGGGTCTTAGAATCCAATTAAAGAAACATAGTGAAGCTCTAGAGAGAAGTAGCGAAGTGAGAATTCACAAAGGAGTTAAGCCCAGAGAAGCTGAGTAGTAGAAGCAGAAGAATCAAACCCTTTGAAGAAACCTAAACCACAGAGGAAACACTGAAGAAACAGCAAAAACCATAAAGGAAAGGATGAAGGAAGAAGCGATTTGTCGAAGCATAAGTACCGTTGGATCTTATAGATCAATGACACAGGAGACAAGGAACGAGAACCATCAATCTCATATATCGACGGTCATCGAATGCTAAAGGAGCGTAGAGGATAATCGGCGAAGAGCAGTTTGCAAAGGCAGGAAAGTGGATTTCGGGCGGAAGAAAGACCACAAGCGGTATTCTTCCGTTTGATTCTGATTGCATTCATAACGTGACATGTAGCAGAGAAGTGGAGAGGGGAAACTACTTTATCAAGTGGTTAAACCCCACACTTTTTCTCTACCAAAAATCGGGGTGAATTGTTGGATCTATTAAGGGTAGATCAACGACGGAGGTTATAACGCAAGTTGTGTCGATTAGAGAAGATATCAGTCGTTGATCTGATGATGATAGATTAATGGCATAGATTAATTCACATCACAAATGTCAATGGAGTTGTATTGGCTAAGAAGTAATGCGATGAGCGATGGAGCGGACCCCATAAAGTATTGAGTTGTGGCTTTTAATAATTTGAGTTTCGGAGGTTAATCGCATATCGGAGGAGATAGGGAATACATGTCATTGCGACTCGCGGACTATAGCGATTGTGATAAGTGAAAAGGTAAACCTCGATAAATGTGCCAAGACCGTACCAAGGCGAAAAAGGTATGGTTTGCATATATTTCCTTTGTAAATGGTTATAAAGGGATTAAGCACGGATATATGGGGGTTTATATATAAGTCCAACTTTATCAAAGGATGGAATGTTTTATGTGTTAAATATATGTAACCAACGGTCAAGGAGGAAAGGTTATATATATATATATATATGTGTGTGTGTGTGTGTGTGTGTGTGTGTGTCGTTAAAGGGTTAGCTAAGGTTAACAAGGGTTAATGAAGGTTATGAGGAGTTTTGGAGTCCCGATAAGAAGAATTATAATGAAAGGTTAAAAAAGGTAAAGGAAGGTTAAAGCAGGGTGATTGAGTTCCAATATAAAGGAAAAGGTGGGTTAATGATTAGAATTGGTTAGTCTATAAATCGTTCCACATGAAACTATTAAACGGGACCTTAACCATATAAAAATGAAGATTTGACTCCTTTGAGAGATAAATACCTGGGACTAATGTGCTTATGCATTCTATATGAATACAATGGAAGTAAGCTTGGAAAACCCTGCATCATTTGGTATCAGATCACAATTGTAATTAAAACAATTGGTGTTAAAATAGAACAAAGAAATTCTATGTGAAAGAATTGAGAACAAAGTTTTGTGTTAAAGATGTTTATGCAGGAAAGGAAGGATTAGATTCTAATCTGACAGAAAGTAGGCACACAGAGGTGATGTGTAGCAGAACTTGCAGATGCAAGAAACAGAGGACAATCCATTCAAGGTACAGGTGGAATGGTGGAACAAGATCATGCAGAGATCTTGAAGGTGAGGTGATATGTTCTATTTTGATTTGATTTTAGAATGTGTGTTTGTACATTGATGCATAGATAACAACAAAAGAAGGTGTGAAGGTTGCAACATCAAGAGCAAAGAGTGCCTGAATTGGTTCCAGAGGAAAGAACCAGAGAAATTCTAAGAGACTTAGCTCAAAAGAGGAGAGAAGCTTAGTAAAGCATATGTAGCAAGAAGGAGACTTGTTACTGCAGAGGGATTATTACAGATCACAAAGGCAATTCCACAGAGGATGTGGGTAGAATTGCTAAGGGATGAAGGAAGCTGGTAAGACTTTCTAAATGAAAGAAGAGGTGGTCAGAACCAAGTATTTCATTATGATTGAAATACAAGAGGAAAATTGTGTTCTTGAGATGCAGATGAGTTGAAGCCTAGAAGGAGTAGGGAGAAGTGCTCAAAGGAGGTTCCAGAGATAAAGAAGCAAGGGCTTGCCAAAATACCAAGTACAAAGGAAAGCTTGGTGAGGTAAGTTTCAACAAGGAGGACTTGTTGTTGCAGAGGCTTTAATGCAACTCATAGTGGGTGAGTGAGGAGCTCATGAAGAGAGAGGAGAAGAAGATGGCTACTGATAGTCATAGCAGAGGTTCTGAGGAAGACCACAACAAAAGAAAGATGAAGAAAGAGAATGCCAAGGAAAAATGCAAGAGGGTGAGTCAAGAGGAAATTGACAAAGAGATTTTAGAGTTAAAAGCACAACTCGATGCATTAAGGAGAATACTAGAGGAAAACTAGAGACAAGGTTGGGTATTAAGGAAGAAGCCAGTAGAGTGGCATGAGATGCAGAGAAGACTACAACAAAAGTAAGTAAAGTGGCTGAGGGAAAAAATCAAGGAAGCTGAGTTGGAAATGGAAGAGTCCATTTGTGAACCAAAACAAGGAGAAATTCTGGGAGAAAGTGAAGACTACATTGAAGCTAAAAAATGGAGATCAAGTAAAGATCTCATGGACTATTGGGATAGTTCAAAACAACATGAGGAGATGCTGACTGAAGATGAAGACTTGAAGACTGAAACTTCAAGTGAGGCCAAAGGGTCACATGGTTTTAAATCTGACAATTTGTGTATGTTTGCAGGTGCAACATGTGAAGGACAATTCGTTGATATTGTCATAAAGGAGGAAGAAGACAAGCTGAATCTAAATTTTGTTATGGAAGAAGATGAGATAGATAGGTCTCATATACAGTTGGGGAAAGATATCAAACAACTAAGTGAAGTGCTTGAGAAGATGGAAGAGGAGACCATCAAAGAATTTATGAGTCATAAAGAGAATTTGGAACAACAAGGAGATATGATGGTTGAAACATCAAGTGAGACCACAAGGTCTTATGTTTTTAAAACTGATAGTTTGTGTATGATGGCAAATATTGCAGGAGAAAAGAATTTTTTTGAAGATATCTTTAGAGTAGATGAATATCTAGAAGTAAAAGGTGACAAAGAAAACTTCTCAGAAGAAGAAGAATTTGACTGCATACAAAATAAAAATTCTATGGATGAGTCTATAGAAGCTATCATAGAGATGAGGAATCATGATCTTATTGTGATGAAGAATGAAGGAATATTGTCTCAGAAAGGTAATCAAAGGCAGGAAAGTGGATTTCGAGGGGAAGAAAGACTACAAGCAGTATTCTTCCGTTTGACTGCAATACCATTCATAACGTGACACGTAGCAGAGAAGTGGAGAGGGGAAACTGCTTTATCGGGCGGTTAAACCTTATTCTTGTTATCTACCCAAAATCGGGGTGAACCGTCAGATCTATTAAGGGTAGATCAACGACGGAGGTTATAACACAAGTTGTGTTGATCAAAGAAGATATCAGCCATTGATCTGATGATGACAGATTAATTGTAGAGATTAATTCGCATCGGAAATGTTAATGGAGTTGTATCGACGGAGAAGTAATGCGATGAGTAATGGAGAGAACCCAATATATTATTGAGTTGTGGCTTTTAATAATTTGAGTTCTCTAGGTTAATCACATATCGAAGGAGATGGGGAACACATGTCAATGTGACCCGCGGACTATAGCAATTGCGATAAGAGAAAAGGTAAACCTCGGTAAATGTGCCAAGACCGTACTAAGGCCAAAAAGGTATGGTTTGCATATATTTCCTTTGTAAATGGTTATAAAGGGATTAAGCACAGATATATGGGGGTTTATATATAAGTCCAACTTTATCAAAGGATGGAATGTTTTATGTGTTAAATATATGTAACCAACGGTCAAGGAGGAAAGGTTATATATATATGTGGTTAAAGGGTTAGCTAAGGTTAACAAGGGTTAATGAAGGTTATGAGGAGTTTTGGAGTCCTGATAAGAAGAATTATAATGAAAGGTTAAAAAAGGTAAAGGAAGGTTAAAGTAGGGTGATTGAGTTCCGATATAAAGGAAAAGGTGGGTTAATGATTAGACTTGGTTAGTCTATAAATCGTTCCGCATGAGACTATTAAAGGGGACCTTAACCATATTTAAATGAAGATTTGACTCCTTTGAGAGTTAAATACCTGGGACAAATGTGCTTATGCATTCTATATGCATACTGTGGGAGTAAGCGGGGGTAACCCTGCATCACATTTTCCTTCCCTAAGTCACTGAACACAAGACTTCTATTTTTGCAGAATCTCCCCCTGCTTACGACTTTGCTCAAGCCAGTTGAGCATTTCTCCTTATTACTGTATCAATTATTTTGATATCCCATTTAGAATTTTTTTTGTTGAATTTGTTGCATCTTTCTCTCCAAGATTTTCTTATCAATTAAAATGTTCCCAAAACCTTGTTGATTCTAGTCTTTGAACTTAAATTTTAGTTCCTTCAGCTTTGACTAAAATGTGTGCATCTTGTTTGTTCCTTGTTTTTTGATCCCCTTCCAAAAACCTTGGGATTTTTTCTTGAAACCATGGTCCTGCAACCAAAATCTCTTGAAACAAAAAGGCTAATTTTGTAGCCCCATATTCAAATCCATATCTAGGTGAATTAGCCAGTGATACAATTCCAATGTTGGAAGAATAACTGCCTCCACAAAATTTATGTTCTCATTAGAGTCTCTATCACCAGAAATCAATTTAGCCTACTTAGAACTTGGTAGCGCCCTCCCCTCTGATTCTTCCAGGTAAAAACCCCATTATTTGTTTCCATATCTACCAGTTGGAGGTCATCGATCAAGGTTTTGAACTACTGAGCTTCTACATCAAGGTGTATGATCCATCCTTTCCTCTAGTCTATGGATGTGATGAGATTGAAATCACCTCCCATTATCCATAGCTCATCTAGGTGTAGATATATGATAGTCCTAATATCCTCCAAGAATGTCACTCTCTCCATCGAAATGTGGGGGCCATAAATTGCAGATAGGAACCCACTTCTTTCAAATAAATATAATGAAATCAACCTTAGAGGATACAAGGTCTTGCTATCTAATATGAGAAGAAGAATTCATGAGGATCTTAGAAGATATCCAGTTCTATTACACTGCCTCTTGCATCTATCTTCATGACTTCACAACCCTTCCAACATCGAGCTATTAAGGATTGCAATTTCTCAGAGGATACTTTTTTTTCCTAAATCAATATCACTAAGGGTTTTTCTATGAGAACTCTATCTGTAAAGCACCTTTGTTTCCTTATGATATTAAGGCCATGGATGTTCCAAAAGATAATTTTCATTGCAAAAATTGTTTAATGGAGGCAAAGGTCTCTGAAAGGGGCATTATTTTTCTAACATTAACCATATCCTCCCCCACTATTTGGATTGCTTCCTCGGTGATGTTTCTTCCCTTTTTCTTGACCTCCTTGGTTAGTCTCCCATTTTTTGGATTATATTGTGAATGAATCCCCAAATATTGAGATAATGAGGTTGTGTAGATTCAAATTTTCTTCACCTTTATTTAACTTGATGATAGATCTAGTGGAATTATTTCAATTGGAGCTCCAATATTTTTGAGGAGTCCTTATTTTTCCATTCATTTAAGAGTACCACTTGGACTTAGTTGTCTTGACTATTGAGAGATACTTCATCCTCTTCTTCCTTTGTTACTAGTTCCTACTTTGATAGTCCCTCTTTCTCCACCTCCTCTGGTTATTCTACTTTAGTTTTTCTCTATTAGTTATTATCCTTCTCTAGCGGGTGAAGATTCATGATATCCTTAGGGAGCTCAATATCCTCCTAGTTTCTTGAAGTATTGCATAGCGATTTTCATTTCTAGGAGGGTTTTCCAATGGATTCACTAATGTATTCCTAGGGCTTTTCCACCTTGGAATTATTGTTTGGAATCATTCAAAATCAGTTGGATTAGTAAATAGATACTATTCCACTTTGGAAAGTGGACAAACCTTAAAGAGATTCCCATATTCATGGCATCACCGATAGTAGAATGAAACCTACTCATAATGCAAGGGATGATTCCATACTTTGTCATGATATGCGAGTTCAATTGAGGATGGAAGAGGTTGTGATGTGTTCATATATACGTAGGTCCAGTCGTATGAGAAATCTCTTCCTCATTTGGTATCCTTAGGTATTTTTAAAAATGATCCAATAACATTACCTATGTTGTAAATAATGGATGGCTCCTAGAATTTTGTTAGCAAAGACAATAGGTGAACCCATATCAGGGTGGCTAGAAATTTCTTTTGCTCTAGATTGTATTGTTCCTCCCAAAAGTGTATAAACAACCCAATCATCCCAAAGAAATAAATTTCATTCTCAAGCACTCTATTGCAATCCTCCAAACTATAGAAAATGGTGTTGAAGAAATCCTTGGCTCCTAGTTTTAGTTCAATTTTCCCTTTGGGCTACCAACGACTTTGGATCCATTTTTCCAGGTCTCATTCAATCGACCAAACTCCCACAAATTTGCATATTAGAGCACGACCTTTCATGAACTAGATATGACCTTCGATGGTATCTGATTGGATCTCCAATTTGGGGTTAGAAACTTCTTTCAACATGCACTAATTTTGATTTCTAGACTTCTAATGGGCACCCAAAATCACATTATCTCGTAGTTACCCTCATTCTTCTTGGACCTTGAACTACCAGCTTCATTTGAGGTTTCTCCCATGACTGCTTTCTTAAAGGACGAGATTTCACCCCTCATTTTGGAGTTCATTTATTGTGGCAAGAGAGTAGGTTGATAGTAGCTCCACTACAAATCTAGAAGATCAAAGGAGAGTAGCACTATAAAACATCAGGTTTGTAGCAAAGCCAATTAGCTAAAAATCCTAAGGTTCATGGCTGTAGAGTGCAACAAATGACAATTTTTTTTGAAAATATTATTATTACTATTATTAACTGATAAAAATAATTACATATAAGTTAAACATATCTCTATTTAAAAAGCCATTGAAAAGTATTCTTAATCATGGATATTTACCCCTATTTTACCATGTAGATTCTGTAAAGAGGTTTTGTTAGAATATAATATGTCAATACCATTGATTATCAATACAACATGCCCAAAAAGCCATAACTTACTTCATATGACACTTGTTCATATGTCATTTTTTAATTAATGAATTTAATTAAAAGGACAAGAAAGGCATAACAAGATTGAAGATAAATCTAAACCTTTGATTTGTATATATCACTATGAATATTCTAGAATATTCTTTGGAGGTTAAATATATACTGTCCACCTAATAATTATTAATAAACAAATTAAAATTCTAGAAGCCCTATTCTAAAATAGACATGTCTATCAATGTAATTATAAAAAAATTGCATATAAAATTATTATTTTAAAATATTTTTTTTTTTTAATTATTGATACAAATATATTGAGAGGAATATTTTATTATAAAAGTTTTTCACTATTTAGAAATGATTAAAATATATATTATTATAAGTTTTTCCATTTAATTTTTTAATAAAATTAATTATTACATTTCGAGTAATATATATATATATATATATATATATATATATATATATATATATATATATATATATATATATATATATATATATATATATATATATATATATATATATATATATATATATATATAAGTTTTGGTTTTTTATTTGTTATTTTTTAAGTTTTGAATATTTATATTAATATATGAAGCATTTATATTGCATGTAAATATTTTCCATTTGCTTCGGCTGGCTTGCTAATCTAAGAACTTGACCAAAGGAAAAATTTAATAAAAGAGAAGGTGGGTGAGATGGAAATGTAAGAAAGATGAGTAGCAACGAAATCCTTGCAAATTCAAGGCTACAATGATGCGGGGTTGGAGAGGCATCTTGTATCTAGGGGCCCAAGGCTACATCAATGTTGATCGAAGAATGTCAATGACTCTTAGCAATGCAAAATCAAGGTGGCCTACAATTAATGGAATGTTGAAGATCTAATCCTTTAAACCAACATGTTCTAATTAGTTGATGGATACCCAAGGTAGGAAGAAGGAATCGTGCAGGAGGGTGTAATATTGATTTTTATTTATTTAGCTAAAAAGTCCCCGAAAATATTACAGCATAATTTTTTTCCAAAAATATTAACAAAATGCAACACGAAACCACATAAATTGCAGACAAAATATATTGCAAAAGCCCTAATAATATTATTAAAAATTACATTATTATTGGCAATTTGACCTCCCAGATTGGTTAATTCCCCCTTCTCTTGAGTCTGGAAATTTGATCTTCTTGATTAATCAATTCAACCACTTAGGAAAAAGAAAATGATTGGCTAGGGTGGATTTAAAACCAATGAAACCAATCGTCACCAACTAGGGTGTATCAAGGGTTTCTCCCTCACTCAATGTGCTACTAGAGCTCCAATATTAATTCATCGAATATCCAATCATGCCCTTGAACTCCATTCTTCTTATTTGATAGTTTCCCCCATCCAAATACCATAGGTCAAATACCACAGGCCGTTGAAGTACCATGGGTCACTTAATAATCAAGTGATTTTATAAGTTTTATTTCTTAATCAATACAAAAGTCACTTAAAAATCCATTTTTAATTTAATTACTCTCTATTACCTTAGCATGACATTAAATAATTAAATTAAGTCACTCCTTTCTTCCATTCTTGAAAGTGACATTATAGTCCTCCCTTCTTGACCCTCCATTATACCTTCAGGCTAGTAGGAAAACTATCTTTGATACCACTGTAATTTTCCTTTTTATTTATCTAGCTAAAAATTCTTAGAAAATATTACAACATAATTTTTTTCCAAAAATATTTTTTTTTTTTGTCTATCAAAAAAAGATTCATTATATTATCATGAAAAATTAGTTTACATTTTGCATCCCTTCGGCTCTCCCCGCTTCACTACAACCAGATTTGTTAGTGAGGAGAGTCATACAAAACATAAGAGATGTGCCCAGTCATTACATATATCCCATGGACAAAATGGTCAGATCCTCAAAAAAACATACAAAACTAACACACAACCTGTGATATGCATATTGAGGATGCGGGTTCTGAACTTGACTACCCTGCGTAGTTGGAGACCCACGAACTTCATGCGTATGATATTCAATGTGGGCCAAGCGCGCCTTAGTTTCAGCCATTTTTCATTGTTGTGGCATTTACTGTGTCTCATTGAATCCAAATTTTCCAAGATCACGTTCTGGATTAATTGCACGTCATTAATGTAATCCATGATCTCATTCTGGTACTCACTAAGGATGTCTAGGTTGGCATGGATGTCTCACAATTGTTCTGCAAATGTTCTCATAGAGGGTGGCTACTCCACACGGCCTAGAGAATGGGTTCGGGCATGGGAAACCTCTCCTCCAACATCAACACCTCCCACCTCATCCCTTTAAGGTCATCTAGTATGTTAGCCTATGCACCTTGCTATCCACGACATTCGCCACAGCGACAGGGATACCCCCGTTGGTATAACATGTCAGATACATGCACATGTTGACTTCCGTGCTAAAGCCATGCCCATAGATTATGACTTTCCTGAAGACCACCTTAATTTGTAAGTAACACAACCACCCACACCTCAACCCCAACACCATAGTAGAGTTGTAGCTACCAACAATCCCAACTATTCCTCTATTCAACTAGGGGATTGACTTATAGTAACCACCCAAACCAGTGGGTGAGGGAGTCTTATAAAATGAAAAATCATAAAAAGAAAATTTCCCAGGGCCTTGTCCCCAACAGCAAGAAGAGTCCCTGTTAGGTCCCTATAATACTAGTGATTCCCCCATTTCTATTGTCATTGTATCCCTTATTGATATTGTTGTGCCCCTACCATCCCCATATTATTACTATTATGCCCCGTAGAATCCCTATATTGTTATTTTTGTGCCTTTATATTATTATTGTTAGGTCGGATTGGTTATATTATGACCCCTTAGACTCCTATATATAGAAAGGAGGTTTTGTCATTTGAATCATCCAAGAATTCTTCATCTCTGTAATGTAAAGGATGTTTCCCTCTCGAAGAGGCTGAATTATAAGGTTTTGATCTATCTTTTCTATCTTTTTGTGAGCTAGTTTCATAACATTTGGTATCAGAGCATTGGATTCTAGGGTTTCGCTGCTCCAAACAGGTCATCATGGCATTTTCGCTATAAATTCTTTTCTGCAACGTTTCGGATACTAAAAACAAAACCCATTGGGGTTGAAATCGTTTTCAACCTCGGTTTCGAATTTTAGAGCTTTTAGCTCTATATTTGTGGAGATATGATCTGAGGAAGTTGGCCTTTTTGCAGACTCCCGAATCACATTACAAACAGGTGACCTGGGGAAAATAGTCATAACTTTTGTTTTGAGTGTCAGATTGAAATTTTGTAAGAAGTCACAAAAAGAGGATGGGTTGTAGTTTCCTGTATATATTTTTCAGATCCTAAGGTCAAAACAGTGACACATGGCACTTCATACAAGTTTGATCTTCTGAAAAGGTATATAATTAGGTCATCTTGGGAGATTGTGCATAACTCTTTCTTGGAGAATCTAAATTCAATCCAACTGGTGGCATTAGGAAGAGGACATAGAGGGCTACTACAAGTTACAATTTCAGAACTAGAAGATCTAAACCTACAGAGATACATCAGATGCAATATCGAGCTCTTACAAAGTGAAAAAAGGTGTGTACATTTTTTAAAATTTTTGAATAAGTTTGGTTTGAAAAATTAGTTTGAAGGAATTCAAAAGGCATATTGAAGCATTATTATTGGTAATTGATTCCCCGAAGAAAGAAAATGGAAACACCTAGTAAGAAACCTGAAAGCTCTCACATGACTCGTGAAGAAGAGGAAGAAATGAAACATGATATATCAAAATTACAATACCAAGTACAACAAATTTCATTCTCACTAAAGGTAAATGAAGCGAAGATGAATGGCGTGGAAGCTAATATGAATGGAATGCAAGCTAATATGGAAGCTAAGATGGATGGCATGGAAGTTAAGATGAATGACATTGATGATAAGATGGAAGAATTGAAGATAAATTTGAATAAGTTGCTACAAGAAATGGTCACTAATGGTGAAAGGATAGTAATGGAAACTCATGATGAGAACAAAAGAAATGTTAATCATGATTTCGTAGACTCTAATGTTGGATTGGAGACCCACCATGTTCCAAAAATTGATATAAGTTTGATGGCAAGGATCCCGGAACATGGATACTGTAGATGGAGCAATTTTTCGATCTCCATAATGTGCAAAACACACAAAAGGTACGTATTGCAACTTTATATTTGGAACCAAATCAATTTATATGGTATCGATGGCTTTTCTCTTGTAAACAAATTGTTACTTGGGAAACTTTTACGGAAGAAATAACAGCACATTATGAGGATACAAAAAGCAACACTCTTTTTAGCCAATTGATAAATCTCAAACAAAAGGGTTCAATGATGGAGCACATTGAGGACTTCCAAAAATTGAACATAAGGGTAAAAGATATTCCAGAGGAGCATAGGATTGATGTGTTCATAGGTACTTTAAAGGATAATATCCAAAATGAGGTTCGCCTTTGGGAACCTGATTCATTGGAGAAGGCATTCAGGTTAGCAAGAAAAGTGGAAAGCAAAATTATGGCAACCAAGAAGCCTACCACTCACAACTATAAAGATGGAAGTGTTGTTGCCCCTAGCCTTCCACAACCTACAAGGTTGACACCACAACAATTGGAAGAAAAAAGAGCAAAAGGGCTTTGTTACAGTTGTGATAGCAAAAGCACTAAAGGTCATAAGTGTGCTGAAAAGAAATTATTATACATAGATTGTGAAGAGGAGGAAGAAAATGAACAAGAAATTTTAAAAGAAAAGGATATACTCCAGGAACAAACCCTAGATAAAGAAGAAATGAATCCGACCATATATTGTAATGGATTGGTTGGAATTACCACTCCTCAAAATAACAAGATAGAAGGACATATGAACAAGAAAAAGGTAATACTGTTGATTGATTTAGGAAGTACCCACAATTTTATTCATTATAAGATATCCAAAGAATTGAATTGCTTCTTATATCTAACACCAGTGTGTCAAGTGATGGTTGCAAGTGGTGGAACCGCAAATTGCTTTGGAAAGTGTCATAATATCAAGCTATCCATGGGAGAATATGTATTGAATAGCCCAATTCTTTCCATTCCAATGGGTGGTGCCGATGTTGTACTAGGAGTCCAATGGCTACAATCCTTGGGTACAATAGCTTTTAATTTTCAAGAACTTTTCATGAAATTTTCTGTGGAAGGAAAGGAATTTGAATTAAGGGGTATTGCAGGGAAATCGGGAAAGATAATCATCTCTAACGGTATGACAAAGCTTCTAAAGAAGGAACAACGAGGTGTAATTGCACAATTATTTTCACTAGATGTTTCCACAATGAAATCATCTATTTCTCCAGATCTCCAAAAAGTCTTGGACAATCATTCCAAGGTATTCGAGACTCCCAAAGGTCTCCTACCTATTCGTGATCATGATCATGCTATTAATTTGATTCCAGGAAGTGTTCCTCCAAACATCAGGCCGTACATATATCCCTATGCCCAAAAGAGTGAAATTGAACGTATGGTTATAGAAATGCTAGAGGCTGGTATAATTCAACCTAGTTAAAGTTCTTTCTCTGCTCCAATAGTATTGGTGCAAAAGAAGGATGGATCTTGGCACATGTGTCTAGATTATAGGGAGCTCAACAAGCTCACTATTAAAGATACATTTCCCTTTCCTGTCATTGATGAATTATTGGATGAACTGCATGGATCAATTTACTTCACCAAGTTGGATCTTCATTTAGGATATCATCAAATCAGAATGAAGACAGAAGACATTCCGTAAACAACATTTAGAACTCATGAGGGTCATTATGAATTTTTGGTCATGCCTTTTGGCCCTACCAGTGCACCTTCTACATTTCAACGTTTGATGAATTCCATTTTCAAACCCTTCCTTGGAAAATTTGTGTTAGTATTTTTTGATGATATACTAATCTACAACAAGTCCTGGAAGGATCATGTTGAACATGTTGACAGGGTGCTCAAACTATTGAAGGAGAAACAATTATATGCAAAAAGCTCCAAATGTTTCTTTGGAGTACAAGAGGTGGAATATCTGGGTCATATTGTATCTCATGAAGGTGTTAAGGCAAACCCTAACAAAATTAAAGCCTTTAAGGAATGGAAAATCCCCACATCCATAAAGCATCTACGAGGATTTCTCAAGTTGACAGGGTATTATCGTAATTTTGTTAAGAATTATGGGAGAATAGCAGCACCTCTAACAACATTATTGAAGAAAGATGCATTTTCATGGACTCCAGAAGCAACAAAGGCTTTTGAACATCTTAAAGAGGCAATGTGCCAAGCACTGATCTTAGCTACACCAGACTTCATAAAAACCTTTATTGTGGAATGTGATGCTTCAGGAAATGGAATTGGTGCTGTTTTAATGCAAAATGAAAGACCCATTGCTTTTGAAAGTCGTCCAATCAAGGAAAAGTATTTACACAAAGCTATTTATGAGAAGGAAATGTTGGCAATACTACATGCACTTAAGAAATGGCAACCCTACCTAATTGGAAGACACTTCAAGGTAAAAACGGATCATGATAGTCTTAAACACTTTTTAGAACAAATATTATCCTCTGAAGAGCAACAAAAATGGGTCACAAAGATGTTGGGTTATGACTTTGAAATCATCTACAAAAAGGGAAGAAAAATATTGTGGCAGATGCACTCTCAAGAAAGGATGAGGATGTGGAACCATTATTGTGTGTGATTTCTATTATCCAACCATATTGGATAAAAGATGCAAGGGAGGAATGGAAGAATGACAAAGAAGTGTGGGCACTTATTCGAAAGTTACAACAAGATTCCAGTACATCAGATACATTTAGCTGGAAAAATGATTCGTTATGGTACAAAGATCGCTTATACCTTTGTAAGAATTCCCAACTCAAACAAAATATTCTTATGGAATTGCACACACACTCAAGATTTTTAAAAACTTACCACAGGGCTAAGAAGGAACTTTTTTGGGTTGGCCTTAAATCGGAAATTCAAAAGTTTGTGGCAGAATTTTTGGTTTGCCAACAAAATAAAGTTGAAACATTAAGACCCTAGGTCTATTACAATGTTTATCCATTCCAAGCCAACATTGGGAGGAGGTTTCAATGGATTTTATCACAGGTTTACCTAAGTCTGAAGGAATTAGTGTCATCGTGGTGGTAGTTGATAGACTTATGAAGTATGCACACTTTTGTGCATTATCACATCCATTTAAAGCCAGTACTGTTTCTACTCCATTTATGGAAACAACTCAAAAGCTACATGGAAACCCAAAGATTATTGTAAGTGACAGAGATCCCATTTTGACTGGAAATTTTTCAACATAATTATTTTCTTGTCTTGGTACTCAGTTAGCTCATAGCTCATCTTATCATCCTCAATCTGATGGGCAAACTGAGATAGTAAACAAATGTTTGGAAGGATATATTTGTTGCTTTGTATCTGATAAACAAACACAATGGGTCAAATGGTTGCCTCTGGCTGAATGGTGATATAACACTTCCTTCCATACTACAACAAAATTGACCCCATTTATGGCACTTTATGGATATCAGCCACCATCCATCACATCATATTTAAGAGAAAATTCTAAGGTTCAAGTAGTGGAACATCACATCGAGCGTCAACAACAAGTTCTCTAACTCTTAAAGGATAACCTCATGTTGGTGTAGAATAGAATGAAACAACAGGCAGATCAACATCGCAGCGAGAGAAGTTTTGATGTAGGTGAATGGGTATTCCTACGGTTACAACCATATAATCAAAAAGCAAGCTAAGAAGGATAATAAATTATCACCAAAGTATTATGGTCCATACAAGGTGTTGCAAAATATTGGTACTATGGCATACAAATTGGAGCTTCCTGCAGCTTCTCAAGTGCACCCAGTTTTCCATGTTTCATGTTTAAAGAAGGCTATAGGCGAAAAGCTCCCAGCTCAACAATATTTCCACAACTTGATGAGGAAGGAAAAATTATATTGGAACCGGAAGCAGTCACAGAAACAGGAACTCGACAACTATGAAATCGATCAATTTCGGAGTATCTCATTAAGTGGAAGAACTTATCTACTGAATATTCCACATGGGAGGATGAGAATTTTATACAGAAGCATATAAAACTACTCAAGCATTGAGAACAACACTTTTTTTAAGGAGAAAGGCATGTTAGGTCCCTATAATACTAGTGATTCCGCCATTACTATTGTTGTTGTATCCCTTATTAATATTGTTGTGCCCCTATTGTCCCCATATTGTTATTATTGTGCCCCATAGAATCCCTCTATTGTTGTTTTTGTGCCTTTCTATTATTATTGTTAGGTCGGCTTGGTTATATTGTAACCCCTTAGACTCCTATATATATAAATGAGGTTTTGTCATTTGAATCTTCCAAGAATTGTTCATTTATGTAATGTAAAGGAGGTTGTCCCCTCGAAGAGGCTGAATTATAAGGCGTTGATCTATCTTTTCTATCCTTTGGTGAGCTGGTTTCATAACAGTCTCTGACATGCATAGGTTATACCAACACTTCTTTGAAAGGATCTCTAATTATGGTGTCCCAAAGGCAAGGCAAAATCAAGAGGGTTAAGGTCCAACCTCGAGCCTCAAGAACCTTGACCACCCGACCATAGACCCACAAAGGAGGAATCAATGTGATGCTTTGGTTGACCCAAGTCCAACCAACGACAATGAATTCTTCCACAAAAGAGAATGCCACCCTCCCTACAGATTGAATTCCATAGGTACCTAATTTCATTTTAATGTAGAGGTGAAGAACCACTAAATAATAAACTGAAATGCAAGAAAATGAACCATCCTAGCTACAACCCTAGAGACCCAAGAATGAGACCCCCAACCTTCACCTCAGTGGTTGGGTTTGGAAAATAAAACCTCTGTAGACTCCATTGAACCAACACTTGACTAAAAAATCCAAATTCTACCAGAAAAACTTGTCAGAAGTGATAATTTACCTGTAGATTCACTGCTTTGTAGGAGTTTTCCTAGAGCGATTGAGTACTCATATAATAGGTAACCAACTTTCTTGTAATTGTAGACTAGGCTTCCATAGAAATCTAACCGAATAACTCATTGAATCCATGTCTTTTAATAGTCCGTCTGCAGGAAACCTTAGAGTAGCACCCTAGAAAACTCACACTGGCATAACCTCTCACAAACCTTCTGCACATTGCATAGTTGCTGTTAGGTCCCTATACTACTAGTGTAACCCCTTATGGTTATTAGTAGAACCCACTTATTATATTGATGTACCCAAGTAGTGCCCATATTGTTACTACTGTGCCCCATAGAAGCCCACTATTGTTATTATTGTGCCCTTACATTATTATTGTTATGTCGGCTATGATTATGTTATGACCCTTTAGAATCCTATATATAGAAAGGAGGTATTTTCATTTGTATCATCCAAGAATTGTTCATTTATGTAATGTAAAGGAGGTTGCCACCTCAAAGAGGCTAAATTCTAAGGCGTTGATCTATCTTTTCTATCTTTTCTTGAGCTGGTTTCCTAACATTTGGTATCAGAGCTTTGGATTCTAGGGTTTCCCTGCTCCAAATCGGTCATCGTGGAATTTTCGCTATAACTTTTTTTTTCTGCGACGTTTCAAAAGTTGTAAAAAAAATCCATTTGAGAAGAAATCGTGCTGAACCTCAGGTCCAAATTTCAGAGCTTTTCGCGCTATGTTTGTGGAGATATGATCTGAGGAAGTTGGTCTTTTTGCAAACTCCTGAATTACATTCCAAACAGGTGACCTGGGGAAAATCATCATAACTTTCTCTCTAGGGATCAGATTGAAATTTCATAAGAAGTTATAGAAAGAGGACGGACTTTAGTTTCTTGTATGCATTTTTCAGATCCAAAGGTTGAAATAGTGACTCGTGGAACGTCGTACAAGTTAGCTCTACTGAACTAGTCTATAATCAAGTCAATGTGGGAGATTTCGCATAACTCTTCCTTGGAGAATCCAATTTGGGTCAGACTTGTGGCATTGGAAAGAGGACACAAAGGGCTACTACAAGTCAAAATTTCAGAACTTAAAGATCTGAATGTACAGAGTTACAGTCGTTTCAAGATCAAGCTCCTAAAATCAAGAAAAAGCAAGATGAGGAAGTTTGATGGCAAGGATCCGATAAATTGGATACTTCAGATGGAGCTCACAGCAATAGGCGATATAGCATTAAGACCCCAAACCATATGAACTTAGGATATGATTCTCGTCCTATTCTTCAATATCTTGGGGTCAACAAGAGGCGATGTCTCTATGGGAGGCCAGAGATCCCCAATTCGTAAGTAAATCAACAACTTTGCCAAAAATATTATAAAATGCAACACAAAAACATTAAAATTGCAGAAGAAATATACTGCAAAAACCTCGATAATATTTTTAAAATTAATGAAGGGAAATTACATCAATATTTTGAGGATAAACTAAGAATATATGTGTGATCCCTGAATTCTATTGCTCATATAATTTAACACCTTTGTAAATTAGAAATTTGGCCTCTTAGATTAGTCAATTTGGCCTTCTCTTTGCTTCCTTGAATAATAAATTCAACCTCTTATGGAAAAGAAAATGATTAGCTAAGGCATATTTACAGCCACCAAAATCGACCACTACCAGCTAGGGTCTATATCTCAACACTGAAACCGAGAAATATCAATGCTTTTTCCCTCACTTGGTAAGGTACAAGATATCTAATTTCAATTCATCAAATATCCAATCATGCCCTTCAACCTACTTCTTTTTCCTTTTGTAGTTTTTCCCCATCCAAATACCATGGGACGTCGAAATTCCATGGGTCACTTTTAATAATCAAGTGACTTTATCAGTTTTATTTCTTAACTAATTCAAAAGTCACTTAACAATCCCTATTTAATTTACTTACTCTCTATCACCTTAAGATGTCATTAATAATTAAATTAATTCTCTCCTTTCTTCCATTCTTGAAAAGGGACATTACAGAGGGCTTGGTCCTTTGTCCAATTTAACATAGACTAAAAATTTGGGGAGTATAAGAGCACTTTGGTAGTTCTGGTACATTATATTTGTCATTTGTTTCCCTTAACCACATATATAAAAGATATCAAAAATGCTAAACCAACCATTATCATTCCAATTCATTCCTTGAATTGCACGGGGTGATAGCCATATTCAATTTCCAAAATAGATAAATTAATTAATTGTCACATTAAAGTAATTAAAGGGGGTGCCACTACCACATTCTCACCATACTCCTCATAAAGGTATAGTTGGTTATCCCTCTCTTGTCCACGCCGTAAAAAGAAGCATATATATATATATATATATATATAACAAAAATGAAAGTTATATGGTTTATACTAAAATGTTTGTAAAAATAATTATGCTATGATTTTGAGTTAAGTTAGTTTTTATATTATTAAGAGTAAGATTTCCATTAATATATATCTTCAATTTTCTGTTGTGCATCAGTCTCTACCAACCTCTCTTTAATTTCCTAATTGTCCTCTTTTCCTTTCTTCTTCACAGCCTTTTCTGGACTAATTGTTCTTCCTTGGGTTGAATTCTCTTTATAAATCTCTGTTCTACCATCTTCCATAGTACACTCTTTAGTAAGAGTCCTTTCCATTAATGTTCCACTATGTCCTTTCAAGGAAATTTCTTATCCATTAACTATCAATACAGGTTCATAATTTTTGAATAAAAATTGAAGAGATAATTCCATTACCTCAAGTGTTTGTACTCCACATACACTCTTGCTTGCTCCTGTCATAAGGTTATCTTCATACCTCTCTCCTACTTCTTCTTTTGAAATCTACAATTTCCTTTTGTCTTCAAGCCATCTGCCATCTTTTTGCCAAGTCTTACTAGATTCATCATCCTCAACTTCCTTAGTAGTCTTCAACATTTGTCCATCTTAAGTGTCTTTGAATACATTTTCAATCATGAACCATTCTATAACAACCATCTCTTCTAACAATTTCATTTCTTTAGCAACCTGCATAAACATATCTTCTAAAGGTTTTTCATCACGTGCATACATACAAAAATCATCAGTTTCACAAATATTAGGCTCCTCTTTCTTTGATGTTTCAATCATCATATCTCTCTTCTGATCCAAACTTGTCCAACAGTTCAAAAAATCATTCACAATTCTTTCCTTAGCAAGATAATCTTCTTGCTCAGGTCTATAATAGTCATCTTCCATCTCTAACTCAGCTGCTCCGAGTTCTTCTCTTAATTTGATATACATTCTCCTCTTTATCTGTTTCGGAAACAACTTCCACTTTATCTTCTTTCTTTTCATAGTCAAACAATAACTTTGGTCCTTTTCAAATTTTTCTAGCAGCATTATTATGGCATCCACACTTGCTTTCAATTCTGCAATGCCTCTGTCAAATATCTCCTGACTCGTCTCCTCTCCTTTGTCATTTTCCTTGGCATATTTCTTTCTTCTATTGTGGCTTCTCTCTGAATCTCTGCTATGACTATTAGTAGTCATTTCTCATCTCACTCTATGAGTTCCTCACTCACTATGAGCTACACTAAGCCTCTGCAACAACAAGTCCTCCCTGCTGTCACTTACCTCACCAATTCCCTTTCTAGATTTGGTCTTTTGGCAAGCATTGGTTCTCTATCTTTGGAACCTCTTAAGAACTTCTCTTCTTCTCTCTTTAGGCTTATACCCTCCACTCACCTTCTCTTGAGAACAGTCTAGTTGTCCTCCCTGTCCAACCTTCAGCTGGAATATTTAGGTTCATTGCCACTAACACAACTCCTCTCTTTCTTTACACGGTCTGCTCCTGTGTGTTTCTGCTATCATTCTCTTTCCCTATAAAAATAATTCAAATGAACCAAACATCAAAATGCAACTCATACTTGAGAGATATTCAAATGATTTATCTCTTTTACCTTTCACTGGCTTGGGCAATACACTTGTTGCTTTACTTTTCATTGTCTACACTTCAGTTCTTCTTTCAACCAAATTTATTTTCTTGTTGAGTACATCCATATTCACTTTATTTCCTTACATCATATTTGCTGCAATTTCTTCATTTGATTCTTTGTCACAGCTACCTGGCTGAAAGGAAGCCCCTCTTCACCTCATACAAAGCCTAGATCACCCAACAATCTGATGTTTGTCTCAAGAAACCAACAGCAATTCCTTAGAATATGCAAAATTCCAGCCTCCGGATCTCTGGGATGAGGGATCCATATATAGATATCTGTAAGGGAGATGAGTTAGCTTGTGATTTGATTAGTGTCTTCCCTCTGATAGTTCTTGCTTCCACTTGGAGATTGATGATCTCTTACTCATCCTTGGTCGAATTCAGAGAGGCAAGTGTCACAGGAGAAGTTTCTGGAAGCTTCCATTGCCTCTCCACCTCGAGGAATGACACTGCCATTTGTCATTTTTCGCCCATCGCACCCCATAGAAGGGATTTTTGAAATGAAACGCACCCACACAGTGTATTTAGGTGAGATGCAACACACTTGGCTTGTGGAGTAGCTGAAATGATCCTGTTTTGACCAATTCTGAGCAGTTTTTCATGGAGAACTTTTAGGAGAAGCTGTAATCATTTAACCTTGTTCCTTTAGGGGTTAGAACAACACTTTTAGGGACTTAGGAGCCCTTGGTTTATGCAAATTTCATGCTTGGGGTTGCAGTGCCCAAAAATGTCTATAACAGTTGCCCCCTAAAGCATGAGGTCATTAATCTTTTGATGTCGGGTGAAATGCTTTATTATGAGGATCCGAAGTTCTTTCAAGCTGGGAGGAGACCTGTAATAAGATACAATACAATACATTATCTTCATAATATTTTCATGATCTAGCTGAGGCGGGCATTCCCATGCTCAGCTTTATAAATTCATTTTCATGTACATAGGATAGACAATCGTCTGAGTGTAGACTGATGATTCTGATAGAGCCATCATCCCTTTGATTGGATGATTATCTGTGCAGCAATGATCTACATTTGATGTCTTTATTTTCCTAAATATATATCACAGCCCGGATGGATGAAACTAGATCTGAGGTCTTCAATCTCATTCGATCTTCACTCGAAGTACAAGTCTATCCATGTGAGAGATGTTCTGGAGTCGAACATGGAAAGACATCGCTTGATTACCAGCCAATGATGTAAGCTTTTAACAAGCGCGAGAGGAATCACCGATAATGATAATGACCCTCAAGGTACTGCAATACAATTCACGTGGTGTGAATAAAGGACTTGGCATCGAAAACCATGCAAAATCTTTCGGTCGAGGGTCATTGATGTAAACCTGTCGCCGGAAGTGAGAAACTTTCCATTGAGGCATGCAAGCTTCAAAGTACTGAATGGGGTGTTCCTAGATCAAGTTCTTGGATAATGAGCTGATGTCGACAAGAAGTGATCCGTCACAGGAGGGCCTTAATGAGTCCCACATCAATGACATGGAACGGAGCAAATGATTTTAATGGAAGTGAAAACGATCTGGTGATATAAGGTTCAGGGTGGCGGTCATGAAAGAATGGAGTATAAATGTATTGTAGTGGGTGAGACACAGGTGAATTCTCTGAATGACTTCTCTTGAACATATTGGCGACACTGACGTGATGGATTGGTAGCATTAACCCCAAATGTGGATGGTATGATGGGACCATGGTGATGTGACTGGTGAATGAAACAACCCAACCCGACTTGGATGCGGAGTGAAAGTGTCATGTTCAAGAGTGACTTGCTACCAACAAAGTTTCTTCAAGTTTTCTTCCCAATTTTTCCCCAGTCATTGCTGACCAATACCTCTTTATTTTTATCAAGCTTGAGGAGGATAAAATATGATTGTTCTATAAGTTTCCCTTTGGGCAAACCCATCACCATGTTTTAACGAGCCTAGCGATAGTGAAACTCATTCTCGTCTATAGACAAGTTTGTCGCTATTAAAATTTTAACGAGTTCAACAACAAAGATAACTCGGTCCTTTTCAATTTTAGAGAGTCTGAAAAGGAACGTAAAGGAAACTCAAAAATTCCTTTTTCGCCATCTAATCCCTTAAGTCCGAAAAAGTATAAAACAATACAGAAGGGATGAATTTTCGATACTTTTAACGAGCCGAACAAAAAAGCGCTCGATCTTTTTGTGTAATAATCCCTCAGGTCCAAAAAGATTAAAATTTAGAGGAGGGATAGCACTTTCAGTCCCTTTAACGAGCTGGAGAGGCCAATGGCTCGACAATCTTTTCATATTTTACGAGTCAATTGAAAAGAGCTTAAAGGGGACTCGTCTTTTGAGGAACGAGTGATAAAATGGGTAGCAGCTGATTCCAGGTAAGGTTTGGAATGTTCCAATCACGACAGTGTTACAAGGATGGCTAGTGAGATCACTCTTCGCAGCTGTTCCTCAAAAGGGGTAAACAATCAAATGGAGGTGAATGATCGGCCAATACAGAGTGGAGGTGATGGCGAGAACACGACCAAGGCTTTTAAAGGCTGAAGTATTACATTCATGATGGTTATTTACTGGGAAATAGTTCATTTGTTAATGAGCTTAAACGTGGGGGGGAACATTTGCTCAGGGCTTATGTTTATTTTTTAACGAGCTTGAACTATGCACTAAAACTGCTCGATGGTGGGTTTATTTTTTAACGAGCTTGAACCCTGCAGTAACACTGCTCATGATAAGTTTGCATGCCCCCAGCATAATAACGCAAATCGAGGTGCATGCCCCCCAAGCTTCATTGCATTCAACTCGGTGGTTGGAATGAAGGTTTACCTTTGAGATTTGGAAAGGGGATTTGTTTCATTTTTTAATGAGGTTGACATAGTAAAAGAACTATCCTCATGACTCCTTGTTTCATTTTTTAACGAGGTCGACACGAGATAAGAACCGTCCTCGGCATCCACCGTATTTACAGTATTTGATAGAAAATCAAAAACTGAAGGATGATTAAGGTTGTTGGAATAATCTTCGTGGTAATTCAGAAGATGGGAACGATGGTGGTAATCTTCCCATGGTGCCCCGTCAATCATCATTGACTGAACAATTCCTTCGTCTGTGTAATGTACATGTGACCAAGGATCTGAAGAGGTGCCATATTCCTTAGACCTATCTATCCAAACAATCGATGAGCATTGATTTGGGTTTGCCCCCCAAGCCAAGAAAATTGATTGCTACAATATTTCTAAAATGGCGATGATCCATGCTGACAAAATGTTTAGGAATCTTTCCAATCCATTAGATATAGAAGATTTCATATTGCAGGTTTCCACTATGGCCACTTCCGCCAAATTACTCAGAGGCGGTAGGGCAAAAGTACCCATTAAGGCAGGGTCTTTTAGGAGGCCTACTCCAGTATTTTGAAGCGAATGATTGCTTCCATGGATCATTGGAATGCTTCCCGTAACTTGTGAACTATTGGGGAGAAATGTTTGTTGGTCGACGATTGTAATTCCTCCTTGGAAGGGAAATGCAATCTTCCTGAAGTAGGTTGACACAACTGCGGCCATGGCATATATCCAGGGCCTTCCCAGTAGGATGTTGTAATCGAGGTTTCCGTCAATTACTTCAACATCAATTCCTACTGCTTTTCCCCCTAGTTCAACTTGCAAGTTATTTAAAATCCCGTATGGAGTGAATGATCGTCCATCGAATGCTTTTAACATTTTTGATGATCGTGACAAGGGTGGTGAGCCTAAATTTTTCCAGCAACTCATCGACATAATACATGTAGATGCCCCCTCATCAATAATTGTTCAATGAATAGTTTTGTTCAGGGCTTTCACTTGAATAAGGAAAGCTAGTTGAGCTGGTAACTCAGGGTCATATCCTTTATATTGGGTCAATCCCACCTATTACTGATAATAGAGCCTACTTTTGGGAGGGGTAATTTTGTGGTACCTCAAGTGTCGACATAGCGGATGGTGATTGGGCCAGGTCCTCTACTATATTATAATCCTGTGCTACTTTCGCGTGAGGATTAAATGTTGATTTGTGTACTACTCCCTTTGGCAACTTTATCATTGGTTCAGGAATGATGGGTGGCACAACCTCAGTCAAAGTTGTTTTCTAACTACTAGGTTGTTCATTAGCCTTGTTATTCGACAGCTGTGGACTCCTGTAATCTTTATTCCTTGTGAAAGCATCATTTTGCTGCTTTGAGATAGACAACATAAGCACTTGGGATCGGGAAGCATTTTGATTAGCAACCAGTTTGGTTCCCGGGTTTGGAAATGGATCAGTCAATGCTGCTGAGGTTTTTGAACTCTTAAAGAGTTTCTTAACTTCAGCTTTATGTGGACAATCTCTCGTCCGATGATCCTCATCGCATATATGACACCCCGCAGGGGGTTTCCTTTGTCGAGAAGGGTTTGCAGAAGCTTTTTCAGGAAATGACTCATCCCGCTTCTTCTTTCTCCCTTTCTTTTTCTTCTTGCCTCCTGGTTGCTTGGTTTCTTTGCCTTTGTCAGTCAAGACTCCATTTACTTCCGAGGCGAGAAGTTCCTCATTTGCATTTTGACCAGAAATCTTACGAGCCTTTTTAGATGTAGCCTTTGTCGATTTCGTGCTTGTGATACCAATCACGCCATTGCTGGCATGAGAGTCATTGTTTGATTTAGGAGGAGGAGGGACCGAGAATTCCGGTCTAGGAGCGTCAGGTATTTTATCGTAGAGCGTGCCAGACTGAGTGTAAATCAAGTCTAAATATTGTGCACGAGCGATAACTTTCTCTTCTGTGACGACTCCCCCTTTTGCCACATCTTCCGTGATGGAAGGCAATAATGACTTAATAAACCATTCAGCTAAAAGCTGATCAAGAACATATGCTTTTACCATTCTACGACGACGTCGCCACTCATGTATATGATCAGATATGTGAGTGGCCGTCGTTTGCTTGAAATTCGTAAGAAGTTCTGTTCCTGTTTCGTACCTTATCGGTAACTGAAAATGGGTTAAAAAGGTTGTGGCTAGGGTACTGAAGTTGTCAAACGAAGCTCTGGGTAATTTGATATACAATTTTTCTGTCGGACCAGTTAACGTCCTCTGGAAAAGGCAAAGCCTAATTGAATCATCGTTTAGGGTGTTTGATGAACACCACAGATGAAATGTCATCAAATGATTCAATGGGTCTTCACCTGGATTTCCATTAAATTTAGGAATATCTAACGGAAGTTTATGCGGAATCGCCGGCCACCAAGGGGCATAAGCAATTGGATCATTCGTCAGCCGGTTTAGATCTGGTAATTCTAGAGTTGCTACAAAGGGCAAATGTTGATTTAGGTTAGGCGAAGCATACCCAAGATAAGATGGAATCGCCTGAGCAGTGGGTCTTTGCATACCAGCATAATGTATTTGATTCTGGCAACTTTGAAAAGGTTGATGGGTATAACCATTATAATATGGTTGTTGATAACTGCTTTGGAAATGCGGTTGCCCATTACTTACAAAGACTTGTTGCTCAGGTCCTTGATATGATTGCTGGAATTACGGTTGTTGAGATTGAACCAGCCCTGGTTGTTGGACCATTTGTTGTTTTCCAATACTGGATCATTGACCAAGATGAGGAGTCATAGTACTTGTTTGAGCCCGAGCCACTCCAGATAAGGAGGCACTAACCTGAGGTTGTGATTGATTCGTTGAGACAAGAGGCTGTCGTATTGCAACTTGAGAAAGTTGGGGTTGACATACAACAGGTAGCGCTTGTACTTGCGACGCAGTCACCATAGCAGGTACAGTGGGAATATTCGACACAGGGTGGACTGGTTGCATTGAATATACAACCCTTGGTTGCTGAGGCAATATTGGTACCCAACCGCTTGATGTAATTCCAGTTTGACCTGAACTTTGTTGTAAACTCCCATATGGTTGTTCTCCGGGAGGGAACAATGAAAAGGCATACTACCCTCCATATGGTGGCAATCTAGTACTTAAAGGGTAGATTCACCTTTGAAGACACATTGGATCAATTTTTTGAGTTTCAACATAAGAAATACCAGATGATAATCCAGAAAAAAAAATAGGAACTAACCATGTCATCAAAGCAGTCCCTGATTGGACTCCAGCTTGTTGTTGATAACTTGCCGGGACAGATGGTATACCAGCGAACATCGTTGGAGTAGCAGCAGGAGGCTCTACCACTGCTGCATCAGATGACACAGTCCTGGATGTCGACGGTTGTTCAGACATATCTAGTTTATCCAAAATATTTTCTAGCGATTTCGATTAACTTTCTTCCACGATTGTGGATTACTCGATCAACTAAAAATAAAGGGGAAGTATGTTTCCGTATTAGATGAATTTTAGACGCTTTGACACAACTTGTTTTTTCAATTTTTAAGAGTCGAGAAAAAACAAAGATGACTCTAGTCGCCTTCGATTTTTAATGAACCTGAAGTGACAAGTGCTCAGATGGACCTTTTCCGTTAAAGAGTCTGAAAAGGAACGAAAGGGATTTCTCTGGAAATCTAGGTAGAGGGATTACCAAACCAATCGCAAAACTGCAAAATACTTTTTACAGTACGGCAGTCAATCTTCTCGAATGTTGTGTTCAGTGCGATCGATAGGGCGGCAGACATGGCTTCCTATGGATAAAGGATTAAGCCTATTGTGGTCTCCCAAAATATACTCGACGGTACGTGGGAGCACAAGTCCGTACTGGCACTTATCGTCTCAAAGTGAAGGAATCACCCAACCATCAGTGAGAACAACAGTTACCAGGCTTTACGACGCCGGAATACGTCTCTAGCCTAGACTTCTAAATGTTGTGCATTAGGTTCCAAAGCGTTGTTAGATTCATTGAATTTATTTTATAGTTGATCTTGTTTATGAAGTTTGCCTTTCAGGTTCACTGCGAGATGTAGTGTAATTCCTAAAATGTAATCTAAGATGATAAACAATCTTTTTATCTTCTTTGTGCAATGAAAATCCTAGCTACTAAGGAAAGAAAGACAGAATTCTTTCACAAAGAGAAAAGAGCACACTCTAAATGCACTTTCCTAAATCAAACCAATAAGACAGTCTAAATGCAAATGTACATGCATGTATTTGTTTTCGAATTTCTTAGTATGTAGATGATAAAAAGAAAGTTGATGCACAAATTTGAATTACTTTTCAAGCGACAGTTATCAACAAGTTTCTTTTCGAAATCAAAAATGGAGACAATCACAACACCTTATGATTTTGAAATGAATACTTGTTTTCGACACTAGAAAAATTACAAATTCAGACCAAAAACAATAGTAACAGGATAACCAACTATCAACAGCAATCAAACTCTTTCCTATGATTTGAAATCAACACTTGCGACACTTTCAAATCAAAGGACGACAGTGCGATTATGTTACTTTTTGCAAAGGAGAACTAAAAATGACTCAACAAACACACAAAAACATTTACAGTTCTTTCGTAGAAAGGAGGCGGAATAACAGCAAGGAAAAGGTGTTTCAAACAGAGATATACTGATCACAGGCAGCAAAATTCATGAATAGAACTAGAAAGAATGAATCACAGAAACCAAAATTGCACAATGCCTAGTCTGATCAGTGCACCTGTAACACAGGGAATTTGAAATGCAGCGCACCTACTACACTCGAGAAGTGCGCTGAATTTCAGATTCTAAGAACAGTACCTACGTTGGGCCAGAGACGAGACTTTGCTTGGGTTCCGGGTCACATTTTGCAGTTCAGTTCATGGCTTTTGGCAGAGCAAAAGGTAATCAATAATGCAACAATCAGGGGTAGATCTAAGGAGGATCTAAGAGCTACCACAAGGGCAATCGGAGAGTTTGTGAATCAGTTGTTTAAATCATAAACAAATCCCGGAGATTGGCTGAAGCGACATTTATCTATGCAAATGCAGTTCGAAAGCTACCTGGCACGACTTCAGACTCCATCTGTAAGTTTATGAAATAGACAACAAGGAAGATAAACAAACAAACTAATTCGTCCCCATCAGAGTTGCCATTTTGTTACAGGGAAAAGTGTCTACTCAGAACTGCTTATCCCACTAAGGTGTGATAGCTACCTTAGAAACAAATAGAGTAAAGCTACTTTCGTTTTTCCTTTATAAAGTATAGATAGAGAGGAGCAAAGAAGACCAACCTCTGTCTTGCACTAATCTCCTGGTTTGATTCCTCTCTTCTTTGATAGTCTTTCGCTACTTGTTCCCTTGCACACCCAGCTTCAAAAAGTACCTGTAAGATCGCAGTAGCATAGCACTATACAAAGACATGGATCTATAATCATAAATAATCTAGGATCAGATGTAAATTGACCATACAAATGTAGCAAACATAAATGACACAAAAGTATGGAGGAAATTTTGAATAGCTTTTATTGATAAAAAAGAAAAAGCCAAGAGGAGTTACAACCAGTTGTTCTGACCCAGCATCAACCTCTCAGCAAGGAAGCCCCTCTTCACCTCATACAAAGCTTAAATCACCCAACAATATGATGTTTGTCTCAAGAAACCAACATCAATTCCTTACAATATGCAAAATTCCGGCCTCCGGATCTCTGGGATGAGGGATCCATATATAGATATCTGTAAGGGAGATGAGTCAGCTTGTGATTTTATTAGTGTTTTCCCTCTGATAGTTCTTGCTTCCACTTGGAGATTGATGATCTCTTACTCATCCTTGGTCAAATTCAGAGAGGCAAGTGTCACAGGAGAAGTTTCTGGAAGCTTCCATTGCCTCTCCACCTCGCGGAATGACACTGCCATTTGTCATTTTTCGCCCATCACACCCCATAGAAGGGCTTTTTGAAATGTAACGCACCCACACAGTGTATTTAGGTGAGATGCAACGCACTTGGCCTGTGGAGCAGCTGAAATGATCCTGTTTTGACCAATTCTAAGCAGTTTTTCATGGAGAACTTCTGGGAGAAGCTGTAATCATTTGACCTTGTTCCTTTAGTGGTTAGAGCAACACTTTTAGGGACTTAGGAGCCCTTGGTTTATGGACATTTCATGCTTGGGGTTGTAGTGCCCAAAAATGTCTATAACAAACACTCGCTCCTTTTCAATCAATTCAATAAGCGGAGGCTTTTCAACTAATTATTCTTATTAAACGAAATATTCTGTAACCCTTTTCTACGTGGCTTGTGGGACCTCCCAGCGTGAATACCCGTAATAGAAATTTATACCATACATCAAGTGTTGAGCCAACACGTGTCCTCCTCTTTATTCCATCTCCACGATCTCCACCATTGGTTCAGTGCTGATCCAATGACTATCGCGTCGTCTGATTGCCAAGTAGCTCAAACGATATCCACCATTGATGTGACCCATCTAATCAAACGGCTATCACGCAATCTCACGTAGATTCTAGCACGATCGATAATATTTTTGATAGCACGTGAGAAAAGTGGTTTTCCTTTTACATCGTGAGCTACGTGTCACTCACGTAGGCTAATCACATGAAATTTCAAAATACTGATTACCACTTTTTTACCCACGCGAGATACCACTTACCATAAACGTTGTCAACTACTAACTTGTGAAGTGTTAAATGATTTAACACATGATCTACGATTTAATCTGAGTCGTCCGTCCTCTAATTTCAACAATGCAACTCAATCTCCACTATCCATTTTCCCTTCACTGTCTCTTTATAATCCTTTAGGAAGTTGGGAAAAAGCCTACGTCCTCCGCTATAGAAGATAGTTCTCAATCTTCGTCTATCTACTGTGAAAATCAATTGCACTCACTTTCAGCTGATCCTTCCATCCATTCAAAATGGAAATCCTAATCTCTACATGCCTATACACAGGTTTTATTAGATAATTAAATACTAATCTCGTAAAAGAAATTCCATTAGTCATTCATGTTATTCAACAAAATAATTCCACAGTATTTCTCAAATTCACAATCAACACACCATAATGTTATTAAGACACATACAGACACAAATTCCCACACATGATATATAAAAATCCACACCATTTTGGTATTCTTATAAAATATTTAGAAGGAAAATAGTCACATTCAACTGTTTCAATTCTTTTCCATAAAATCCATCTACTGCTCTTCCTAACTCCTCACTCATGCTCTTACTACCCTCTAGCTCTCTAACCCTTAGCTAGCCCCTGGCAAACCTCTAGCTAACCTCTCGAATTATTCAAAAGATCACAATTTATATAAAAATAGATTCATGAACCAATTTAGTTCAGATCCAACAATCTCCCACTCTCTCCTAAAGTATCTCTTCAACTCCACTCTTTTCTCAAATAGAATCCCAAATTAATCATTTAAATCCCTTAAATCCTCACTCTTCCTAGGATTACTTAACTATCTCTAAGATCTCTACATTCACGATATAATCTCCATTAATCAAATTACACTCCAATCTCTTTAAAACTCAAAATAAACTTGTGATAATAAATAAATAATTAAGGGAACCCACTCCCTTTAGTAAATGTGTGATAAGACTCTTAGATCTTATAAACCTTTAAGAATGCTCCTGCATCATTGATCTACATGATCAGTAGTATGGGAAACCACCTCCTGATGCCTCGAGGATTGACAAGAGTTCCGTCTATATGGCTATCGAAAACCCACCATGTGTGCCTAACACCTATCTCTCGGTGCTTAATCTTGTTCTCCCCAAACAATCTTCCAAACTCATACCCTCCATGCTTCCTTTGCTGGGCCCGAATGTCAAGTGGGTTTTGCCTTGACCAATGGGGAGTCGCTATGCTGCTTTGTGGGCTACATGCCCGCCCACTCTTTTACATCCTGGCACGTTACGTTTGCATGCCTTATGCAATTCTTTAAGGTGCACCTACTGAGGTAAGTCTGTTAAGATGGCGTTACCACCTGGCATCCTCCCACTCTTTATGTTTGATCATTGTTTTAAATTTGTCAGGGTATATCGATGGGGTGGGCTCCACCTGAGCCAATAAAAACGCACCCAATTATTGTATTGTCCATCCATTTGAGCCTTATCCTATTTTTTACCACTCCACGACCATCACCGCTAGTTTTGGCGGCTTTGCCAAACTTGGTTATGCGCTAAAGGGTTCCCAAACTCCTAATTATGTTAACTTTGACTTGGGATCACCAAACAGTGACTGACTCTATATTTTGATCCAAGAGACCATTTTCATAGTTCTGCATACCACTGGAAAGCTCTTTCGAGATATTTCCATCTGGATGGGTTCGATCTACATTTGAGGTGGTTTGCTACTCCAAAACAAACTCCAAAGTCTCTGCACCATTACTGCTACCATGCCAATCCTTAACCTTCTTCTTGTGCCACTTGTTGACATCAATGAACACCCTCTTGACATCAAAGACAACATATTTCTAACAAAAATGAAAATATTTCCGAGAATCAAAATAAATATTCTCCATTATATAACAAAGAAAAAATGTTCCAAAAATTATCTATCATATTAAACATGTTAATCACCATAATAGGCATATCAAACATGTTCCACAAATGCTAATATATTTGGTAATGCTAACATTAAATACATTAAACAATAATGAAAATTACATAGAACTAAAATACCACTCAACAATAATATCACTACTAAATCCTATTTAAAATAATTAAATCAAAATGAATCAATAAATATTTTGTTTTAATTATTTTAATTTTGTTTTTCTTTTATAAATCAAAATTACAGCTTATAAATCAAAATGAATGAAAATTATTTGAATAAAATCTATTAAATCTAGTGGATGTAACAAAATCTATTGAACTCTTAAGAAAAATCTAAATTTGTTAAATCTATAATTAAACTATCTATTTTAAATTTTTTTTTTTAATCTATTAAATTATTTATGATTTATAATTGAATTAAACTATTTATTAAAATTTTATCAATTTTTACTTTTGAATCTATTAAGTCATTTATAATTGTTTTGTTTATAGAAAATTATAAATAGATAGTTTAACATTTATTATTTATAAAATTAATTTATTATTTTTAAGAATAAAAACAGAAATTTGACTTTCGCAGTATTGATTTTGATAATTTAAAGCGCTTAGATTCCTTCTAGAGCAAAATTTGAAAACATTACGAATCAATCCAACCGAAAATGTTTCCAATGTTTATTTAGAGAACATTCATTAATTTAAAACTTCTATAACCTATCCAAGTGAGAAAAAAGAAAACATTGTAAATCTATCCAACTAAGAATGTTTTCCATATTTATTCATGAAACTTTAATTAATTTAAAACTTTTATAATCTAACCTTTTTAAGTACAAAACTCTGCTGACTAGCTTAACCGAGAATTTTGACAAGGACCTTATATGAAACGTGATCATATTATCTTTTTAATATGCGGCTGGATTCTGCCATGGCCACGTCGGCGTCAATAGTTAAAAATAAAGCAAACAACATAATGTTTTATTATTAACATTTTATTAGCATTATGAGTGTCAATAGTTAAAAAAAATAAAAAAACATAAAATTTCACCTATTTGTATGAAGAGGGCTGTGATGCATTCTAAGAAAGTTTATATTTTGGATTTAAGACATCTGTGGTTTATATTTTTTGACTTAGTTATCAGAGAATCCACAATAAAAACCATTTTCCGTCAATGTTTCAAATCCTAACCGGGATCCATCATCAGGACTTCTTGAATGCTTGATAGTAGAAGAGCTTAATTGAGGGATTAAATAGTAATGAGGAGAGTAGATTTTGGGATGAGATGAATGTCGACTTTGTTTCAATAATATTAATTGTAGATTTTTGAATAATAATTTTTTATTAATTATTGATGAGTTAATTAATTGATTTAAATTATTATTATGTTAATTATTATTATAATTAAAATTAATTAATTAATTTTAATTTTAATATAATAACTTTTATTATAAATATTCAGTGATTATTATATTAATACTTCATATAAGCATTTAATATTTAATATATGTTAGTATAATATTATTAATTATAAAATAGTATGTGAGATATTTATTATTAGTATATATTGGTATTTACTAAATAGTAATCTTTAGTATATTGTATTAATATTTAATATATATAATATATGTTAGTATAATATTTATTATAAAATAGTATGTAAAATATTTATTATTATTTATATTATTAGCATTATGAGCCTATGAGGACCTCTTGTTCATAAGCTGCAAAATATAACTTACTAGGAACTTTGAGATGCTTCTTTTGGAAAGGATCAGCGACCTGGTTATGTTCCCACTGTCTTAATAAGCCACATCAAGTTGGATAAAATAGGAGGGTTGAAGTTCCAAAAGTCTTTTACTTAGTTTATGATACTCTTTTAATCTCCAAAAGTCCGAAGGTGGTCTAAACCTAACTAATTTGAAATTAATAAAAAACCTCAAAAGACAATAATCTCCACCTTTGCTATTAATCCCAATTCCTCCCTTCCACCAGAAAAAATAATAACTTCCAGGATCAAAAACTATGAAGACACCACATCCACACATCCATAACGCCATCCCATACCGCCTTGTCACCTTGGCAAAGGGACATCTCAACAGCAGATGATTGACATCCTCAAAAAAATTTCTGCAAATAGGGTAAATACTAGTACTATAAAAACCCCTTAGTGGCAAGATATCTGATCTCCATATGAACACTAGACCATGAATAGCCAACCAACAAAAACATTTGAGTTTCTGTAATCACATAGCTCAATAGAAACATTTGAGTTTTTGTGGCATCTCCCATTTCCAAAGTGATTTCTCCCATTTCCAAAGTGATTATAGCCATTTATAGAACGTGAGTACCCTCCCTTCTCTCGGGATTCTTTGATAGATTTCATTAACCACTCGGGATTATTCGATAGATTTCATTAAGTCTCCGAAATGTTAATATGAGCGCAACCTTTACTTAGTTTTAGGTTAATAATTTCACTTTCAATCACTGAAATATCCAATCACCTACTATATTCTTTCATTCTCACATTTAAGAAATTCTATGGACAAATGGTTAACATGATCAAAATCCATGTAAAAGCATAATGTTGAACTAATATTTGTTTATTTATTTTGTAAATTATAAAGAATAGAGAATTAAAACATATATATTCCATTACAACAAATAAAAGGATGAGAATCTATACACTCCATCGTGTAAAAAATAACATTATGTACCCATCCGATTTGATTCGATATGGGGTAATATTTCAAATTTTATTGTATTATTAGTGGTATCTGACCAGATTATCAGTTGCATTGCCAACATCAGTTTGTCAGTATTTATTTTGATATTTGTAAAGCGCTCACAGTCTTTCAACAGCAAAATTTGAAAACTTTACAAAGCAATCCAACTAAAAATATTTCCTTCTCACAAAAATAAGAAAACCACAAACAACACGCATAGTCAGAGGAAATATTTGTTTAATATTTGAAAACAAAATTGAATGTACATTTTAACATTCAAGACATTAACGGTGGGAGGCTTACTGAAAAGCAGAATACAGACTCCAGTTGCAAACTCCTTTCTGAAAATCTACGAGAATTAGCTGTCTACAAGGGAGTATTATATTCTTTAATATGGGTGGTAAAGGAGAGAAGGGCCAACTGTGTTGTCCATGGAATATCTCAAAACGAGTAGGGAAAAGTAAGTCAAAGTCGGTAGGGTAGAAAACAGTGTTGTCCATGGAATATCTCAAAACGAGTAGGGAAAAGTAAGTCAAAGTCCGTATGGTAAAGAAACATGGGAGGATGTGAGAAGCAATATGACACGTGAGTAAATTGTGAGAGTCCATTGATCAACTTCATTGAAGCAACCAACGATGGTGTTAATGAATTCACTTGAATATTTTTAATAACGTCCACGACTAAGGGACTCAGATATCCCACCAACAAAATATTATACAATCAAGTTTTTCTCCATAACAATCCTCTTGGCTGAATCATGATCAAAACGTTTGCCATTTTGTGAAGCTTTCCTTCCACAAATAGCTCACACAGTTTGTCCACTTTCAGGTCGCTTTCGCGCTGACTACAAATATCCTTATAGGTAGGACACTCCATGATGAAGTCCCATTCGGTTTCAACCGCTCCTTCCTCACAAAAGACAAAATTTCTTTCTTCCCACTCTTCCTTTTGAACCACCCATCTACCTTTTCGCATCTAAGATGATGGGATCCAGTCCTTAGATGTGCCATCAACATATTAGCCTTTCCCTTGATTGCATCACTCAAATAGGCCTTTTCATTATGCGACCATGTTGGTTTGAAATTACCGACATATATCATTTTTTTACAGCCAACTTGCTTTTCCCACATGGTGGTCCTGAATTTTTGAAGTACCCAATTTTTTATTTCCACTTTAGAATTTGGATAGTCTTGCCAATTGATTCCCCATTTTCACATCCACCTGTCATTCTACTTCCTCCAATTTTTCTTCCTACGCTTTAACTCTTTTGTCATGATCATCTTGAGCCACCGGTGTTCATCCATGCCATCCACCTTTTTTAAATATGTTAACAAATGGATGATTGATAAAGCTTCCATCAGAAACAAACCAGCCTCTGCTAGCAAGATCTCATATGGGACAATTGATTTGACTTTAAGGTTACTAGTGATTAAGTGTTTTTGAATTCTTCCTATCTGTCTCCATTTATTTTCTGACATGTTGCTCCCAAACTTCGCACCCATAAACAACAACTGGAGTAACCAACAATCCAAAAAGAGTTTTCTTGGTTTTCCAATCCCATAATTTTGCTTTCCTGCATCTATTCTGAAGAAGGCAATATGCTCTCCATCTCCCTTGAATCCTTTCAGTTCTACATGTCTCCCAATTGAGGTTGTTGTGAAAAACAATTCCTAGGTACCTGTACTCTTCCATTAGCTCCAAGGCTTTTCCCTAAAAAATACAGCGAACTCATTTATTTTTCCACTTCAAAGAGAAGATCATGACTTTAGTTTTGTTGGTATTTACTTGAATCTCCACCTCTTGACAAAAGAGCTCTAATGCCTTCAAATTCTCTCTCAAACCACTGGCATATTTTGCAATTAGAATAAGATCATCTACATATAGAAGGAACTTCACCACATACCTTGCTAGTTGAACACCCTCTCCACTAGTGTTGTTAACCCATTCTGCCAGCATATCAATATATAAATCAGAGAGCGTGGGGGGAAGAGGGCAACCTTTCTTAACTCCTATGTCACTACCAATGCATTCAGAGAAACCTTCCTTAGCTCTGATTTTAGTGCTAACTTTCTCATAATGTTTATGCACAACCGCTCTATACTCCGTTGGAATTTTGAGCTCTTCCATTCTTCTCCAGAGCTTATCTATAGGGGCATTGTCAAAGTCTTTCTTGAAGTAAACGAAGAAGCAAAAGGCCTCCTCGCTCTGGATTTCCCAAACTTTTTCGATGAAGTACCTAAAAGTGATGTAATGATTAATGGTAGAGTACCTTGGCCGAAAACGAAATTGCCCTTTAGCTCTTTTAACCTTGTTTTTCTGCCCAATTGTCGATTCTATGCTCCAACACGCTCCCAAACAATTTTACAAGAAGAGGATTGACCATAATAGTGCGATAATTCATGAGATTATTGATGTCTCCACTTTTGTAAAGAGGGATAACAACACTCGTAGTCCATTCCTCTAGAAAATTGCCTTGTGTGACCTTATTGAATATCCTTTTAATAATTGGGGCTAAGGTCTCAACACCCCACTTTAAAAATTCTATTGTGTGTGGAGCATGATTGTTTAGAGGTCTTTGTTTCAGCCGGATGTATACCCTAGGAAGTTTGTACACCCCTCCACGCGGGGGGGTGTGGGGGGGACTTGTCCCCCCCGGGGGTCCGGGGGGGCCGATCGCCCCCGGCTGGGGGGTCCGGGGGCCAGCGGTCCCCCGGTGGGGCTGCCCTCGAAGCTAAAACAAATGTAAAATTGCCTTGTAAAAGTATAGTAATTTCTAGTCAATCTGGGCCGTTCATTAGGCGGATGATCTGACGGTAGAACTTATGTTTAGTTTAGGGTTTTTTGCCCTAGAAGCAACCCCTCTCTTTGTATGAGGGTATTGTATTGGAGGCTGAGATATAGATGTGTTTACTGTTAGAGAGAAACCAAAAAAGGTGAGACTGTGAGAGAAAACAGAGGATATTACAGCGGATTTGTTGTAGGTTGTGTCTCTTCATTTTGTTGGATAATAGAAAGGAAGGACTGGCTGTTCGGGGTGGACGTAGCCCAAACTGGGTGAACCACGTATATCTGTGTCTCTCTTGTTTTGTGTGTTTTCTGTGTTTTTATTTCTGCAATATTTTATGTGTTCCATTGCTCCGTAATATATAATTTTCTAACAAATTCTACCTGCAAACCATCAATATCCTAAGCCTTACCATTTGCTAATTTTTTTATACCCTACTTGACCTCCTCCACTGAGAATAACTCGGTTGTATAGTTGAATATGGGGGGATTACTTTTCTCTTGATCTCTCTCATAGAGGAGCTTCACATAATGAGATAAAAAAAACCCCGATGATTGGAGTCAAATGAATCGCCAAAATAGCTTCCAGATGTTTTTACATTTTTTCATAATTTAATTTTGTTAATAGCAAACACAATAAGTTGGGGGATTTTTAAATATCTCGGTATATAACGTCGGGTGATTTTTAGATATCTTTGTGATGTTAGAGCCTTCCTTTGACCAAGATTGAAGCTTGAGTGATCTTCCTTCTTTCTCTACATGAACTTGTATGTGCACTCCTACATGAACCTTTAGACAAGTTCCTTAATTCCTCAAACAAGTCGCTCACCACGATTATTCCTACCATAACGTGACAATCAACAAAGAATTCTCACAGAACTCTAACTAAACCTTGGATGAACTTTCGATGAACTTCAAGAAAGAAAGTTAACACATATGCAAGATTTTTTAGCCTAGAAACACACCAAGACTGAAAATATATATATTATTGCAAAATGGACTGACAAATCTTCAAAAATACAGACACGTAGACTAAGACTCCCTAAAAAGATAACCACTTTAGGTACACACATGCATCTGCATGCACATGCGTAGGCTTGTCAGATTTACTCTAGATTGTCTTTGAGTTTCTTCAAGATGCATGCATGATCTCACTAATCGTAGTTGCAAGAAAAGAACTAACTCAAGACTCACACTGACTCTAACTCTGAATGAGAAGAATGAACCTCTCGTCTCTTATTTATATATCTTAAGAGGAGGAAAGAGGTATCTCCTTGGATCATGACCTTCTGACAAAGTACAAAGGCATTGTCCTTAAAGTAAGAGGCTCTAACAGACTTAGATTGAATTTTTAGACTATTTTTCCGTAGATTCCCTAGGATGTGGGTCAATCCTCACCTTTAGTTAGAGAACTCCTCTGATTCCTGGAGGAATCGTGCAGAAAGTAATCATATATAGACTCGAAATAGTGTAAATCATAGATATATATAGACTAAAAATATCAATACTAATTGAGAGGACAAACCCCACTTTTAGTCCAAATGCATGTTATGATATGAAAATATCTAGTCATAGTACAAGTTATCCCAATATTTTGAATAGATTTTTCAGACAATGATGGGCCTCCCTTGTAGATTCTGTACAGACAACTTCATTTATACGAGCCATTACCGATGATTATGAGAGGAATGTATCCATTGTATGCCTTTCATCCATGACTTTGATTTCTTGTAAATCTCTTATTTGTGAGATTGGGACTTCAACTGATTCATATTCTCCCTCAATTATATAAGGGTCCACTACCCTTTCTATTTAGGTCAAATGTCTTCCACCAATCTAACAACCAATCAGGACGTTGTGAGGAAAGTAAAGTATTTACTTCTCCAAATTTACCAATGTGGTATAATTTTTTCCCGATTATCTTTGCATAGTAAGTCCCACCATAGTTTTTTGTACCAATTATAGTCATAATCAATCCTTGGGAATTTGAGACTGTGGTTCTATCTTGTCAGCTCATTATAAGACATGGGTCTTTCAAGGCTGAAGTATTAGTGTACTAGACAACTTTTATTATTCATATGCTACTAGATAAGAACAATATCTCGAAATATATTCCGTAGATGATTTTCAATTTGGATTTCTTTTTGAATGGATCTTTCATAGATCATGCCTAATATCTCAACAATGAATGTGGGCCTTCTACAGATTTTAGGTACCAGATGGATTAGTGTAGTAATGGGCTGGAGATTTGGATCTAAGATCTGTGTATTGCAAAGTTGCCATGAGGGATTCCACTCCATATTATACCTTTTCCAGGCCATGTTGTCAGGAATTTTTCTAACTTGTTCTTGTCCATTGTCCCATTCTTTGACAATTACTAGACATTTGCCAGACTTACCAGAAATATTTCCGCCACACTCACCTGAATCTCGCTCGCCTGAAACACACTCGCTTGTATTTTCCCACTCGCTTGACTTGAATTTTTCTTGTTTCCTTGTGTCTTTCCATGGTTTTTGTAGATGTTCTCTACTTAGAAAATCAATTTTCGAATTTTCTATTCCTTTAATGTGCTCATTATCAAAATCAAATTTTGCAAATAATGTCTGTCATCTCGCAAATTTCGCCTCAATATCTTTTTTCACCTCCTTTGTTAGAACTTTCTTCATGGTTGCAGCATCGGTTCTTAACAAGACTTTCTTGTTTATCCAAAATATTTCAAAAGTTTTCTAATGCATTTAATTCAACTTTAATTTATTTATCAATGGCTCCATATTTTATTTCTAATTCCATCCATGTCCCAAATGCAAATTGGATAACTTCTTCAACTTTACGTGCGTCGATGGTTCTTACTTACTTAAATACAACTCCCCATCCAATATTTCTTACATCTATTTCTACACTTTTTGGTAAATCATCATCTGCAACATGAAGTATAGGCAATGTTTATACCTTGGATTTCTTTTTTCTCACAACATTTGTATGCTTTTCAGTCCATGGCGTTGGATATTTTCTCAATCTTTCGTTCATGATTTTTCTATCTACAACACAATTTTTTTAGAAATAACTTACATAATTTAGGCTGCCTAAAAATTTCTATGGTTGATTTCTATCAAAGATCTTATTCAGAAACTTGTCTACAAAATCGACAACATGTTGTTGTAACACAATCTGACCATTTGAGATAGTATGACCAAGAAAGTTAATGGATGTTTGAAATAATTCCCTTTTTTTCTTGGAAATTATGAGGCCAACATCCTTGATTACTTGTAAAAACTTTTTCATATGCTTTACGTGCTCTTCTATGGAATTGGAAAAAACCACAACATCATCTATATACACAATCAAACAATCAAAATAAGGCTTTAAAACTTTATCCATCGCCCTCCGGAATTTTGCGGGTGCATTCTTAAGTCTAAATGGCATGACATTCCAACCATAATGATTTGCTAGAGAACTAAATGTTGTTTTAAATTTATCTTCTTCTTTCACAACACCCTTCCAAAATCTAGATTTCAAATCAAATTTTGAAAATATCCTTGCCCCGACAATTCCTTTCAAAAGATTGGATTTGTGTGGTATTGGGTAAGTATCATTAGCTAATACTTCATTTCGGGGCTTGTAATTTGTGGCCAATTTTGGAACTCCTCTAATTTGTTCAAAATGCTTATTTACATAAAATCCATAGCAATTCCATGTACTTTGGGATACTCTGATAAGGCCCATTTTTAGGCATCCTCTAATTTTCTCTTCACATAAATTTTGGTATTGAGCATTCATTTGGGTTTCTCTAATCTTACAAGACTTTTCTCTGTATGAATATTTATAGGGTAATTCCATAAAATATTTTTCTTTTCCCAAAATGCTATAGGATTTTCTGAGAAAACTTCTTCTTCAAACTTTTTCTTCAACTTAGAGATTTATTTCTTAACCTTTTATTGAGCTTCTCCTCAATCTTCATATTACTTCTCATGTTTTGCAACTCTTTTATTTTCCTTTATTTTTGTGCTATTGTTTCAGTAACTTGGACCATGGTAGACAATTGAGGAGTTGAGATAAAAGGAAGGAAACTTTTCTTTTCTTTTATGTTATTTTGTTCTAAATCTGGAACTGTGATGAAGTATCCAACTTTTCCATCCCTATTTCTTATGACCCATGTGGTTTAGCAACTACCAAAAAAGGTGTTCCTAGTATACAGTCTATGGGAATTTTTGCAATTAAAAAATTTAAGCATTGCTTTCCAAAACACAAATTTCCTTTGGGAACTACATACTGCATATTCATGGATTTATTTCCATGACGAATTACAGAGTGATTGGTCTTATGCCAATATATTTAAGGAATGATTTCCTTGTGCAAGAGATTTAGATCTGATCTTGAATCAATAAGTCTTTAACTCAAAATTTTGGCCTTTGATTCTTAATGTAATATGAATATGAAATTTCTAATGTTGAATGGCCAAATTCTCATAGCATTTATTCCTTCAATATCCAATGTATGAAAAATATTAATATTGAGATTTTCTCCCATATCAGATGCATCTTATAAAGGAGGAGGTTGCAAGATAGAAATTTGATCTTCTAATGTCATAATATCTTTCCTTGCCCATTGATATGCCTTGTGGGCATCTTCTTCCTCCTTCTGGATTTCTAAATCTTTAAACTTCTGTTTGAGATCACTTACTTCTTTTTTCAAAATATCAATTTATTTTACTAAATCATTCACATTCATAGGATGTAATATTTCATTCTTGTGATCTCTCATGAATGATTTAGTATTTTTATCAAAAGAAGCATCAACAAATACAGACTTCTTACTTGATGAATCTAACATTCTATGAGCTCTAGCCATCATCTTAAGAAATGTTTCTAACAACGATGTCTTCATGTCTCCTTCTAGTAGTGCCTTGATTTGTGCCAACAACTATGCATCTCCATCCTCTCTAACTTGGGCCATGCAAACTTTTATTTTTCCTTGTACACCATATTCTTATTCTTCATTTTCACTGCTTGAATCACTATGATTATTAGTACTGCAACTGAAAATTTTAGGATCCTTGTAGTTGCAAGAGTCTGCAATCACTAGTGATTTTTCTTCTAAATCAGACAATTCATCAATATTATAATCAAAGTCAGAGGTTTTTGAACTAGAAGAACAACACCCTTCTTGTAAGAGGTGGACTTCTTCTCTCTTAACAAAAGGGAGCTAGAACAATGATTTGTGTCATGTTCATTGGAACCACACCAATGAAAAAATCTTATTTTTTTCTTTTTGTTTCTCGATTTGTTCTTCTTTTTGTGCTGACAATTGTCCTCTATTTTTCTTTGAGGCTCCTCCTTGTGTGCATCTATTAGCAAGGTGGCTTGTTTGTCCATAGAGCCAACATATTTCTCTTTGGACAAACTGAAATTTGTGATTTTTGAGTTTACTTTCCTTTGGCGAATAATAATGTGTTTTCTCTCTACTTTTGTATCTTTTTCCTATAGAATTATACCTCTTGGGATAAGATCTCTTTTTGGTTTTGAATATTTGAACTTTATTTAAGATCTTCTTAGCCTTTTTCTTTCTTCTTACATGATCATCCATGGTTAACCCATATTTTTCATAGATGGACTTGTTGTCAGGGAGTATGGACATCTTCACTATTTATTTTCTAAGTTTCATTATTAGTGCATAGGCCTACTAATGCACTAGTAATCAGGGAATACATTTTCCCCCATGTGTACCACTCATAAGGCTACTTGAATACTTTTTGTGTTTTACAATATTCTACACTTTCTAGGAATAACAACCAAATAAACTCGTTTCCATAAAATATTCTTACTATCTTTAACCTCATAAATTATTTGAGTCCATTCTTTATGAAATTCATCATAATGAGACATTTTCTTGCATTTCATGTTCATGAGGATTAGAGCTTGTTTATCATATATTTCATGTCCAGTTCCACACCAATGCTCTAAAATTATAGTAAAGGAACCTATCCTATTATTCACAGGGTGACCATCTTCATGATAAACTATATTTCCACTCTCATCTTTCACCACTTCCTGTTCCATTTTTTTTGCCATGGCAGGAGAGGATTCTGCCATGTAACTACTTTTTTAATAATTATTACTAACAACTCTTCTAAATATGAGTTCCATATATTCCTATTAGTGTTTTAACATATTGAAAAAAAATAAAACAATTACAAAGAACATTCAAAGTCGGTGAGAAATGGACATTACCTTATTATTTCTACCCCTCACTTGAATAAGGGAGATTGGATCTTCAATCTCCATAAGGTATTGATTTTGATGGACTATCTCATCTTCTATTAACCTTTCCTAGAGCAAATTCTTGGTGTAGTGGTTATCAACAATAAAGAAGAATGATCCCGTATGCTAAGAGAGAACCAATGAATGAATTTTTTGGCACTCAATCTCTAATGAACCAATCCATTGTTTTTTAGAAAAAAGGAGGATCATAATACTATGATTGTGTTTGTGGGCCTACTCAAGCTCAATGATTTTTGAGGAAAGTAACATTACTACACTATTCTTGCCCTAGTTTATATCTTCATGTTTGCAAAAAACTTATTTCACTTCCTTAATGTCATTATTGTCCACAATTAACTTTGTTATTCCTTCCACATATAACATTTCCTCCCATCCCCTTGGACTTTCAAGACTAAATGGGAGGTGTTACATTTAATTTACTTTACCACAATAGTCTCATTATGAATATGGGGTTATAAAAATCATTATTTTCAAAAGTTAGTGAAATTAACTTTAGACAACACCACCATGTTCATCTCGTTGAGATATTTCCAGCAATATAAATTTTATCTCAAGTCGACGTCCATATCAAAAGTTATGCCCAATTAAAATTTGATCATTTAATGACCACCACATAGGCAAGGATCTATCACATGGCACCCATGTGGAAACCCCACCTCACCCAGATGGTTCCACTTCACTCTGGGTGCCAACATGGCCATCACTAAATCCACATGGCGCCTACCACATCACCTAGCCCATGGGCCCCATGAATACATCCCTTAACATGGTATTCCATTATTCCTGTTATATTCGATTTTGGTACAATTTGGGTCTACCAAGTATTATCACATGAAAAAACATCTAGAACCTCAGATTCCCAGATCCATTGAGATCATTGTTAGTCCACCACTCATCTGATCTTGGCCCACATTCAGGCCTCCCAGACTTACATCCTTGTGCTCACTACTAGATGCCTAGATTCCTAGATGCATCCACTATCTATGAAGTAATCTAGCCCAATGTCACACTAAATTCCAATGTGATCCACCGTGATCTCTATAAGAAATTTATCTCCAAGCTTTGAGACCCCTAAATGGACCCCACATGGGATGGCCTCCACTTATTTTATAGCGGGGATATTTGAAACTTCAAGGAGTAAAACTCCTCTACAAGGGTTACTCTACAATGAATCACGAATATCTTGATTCTCAGATGTATATGGATTACCTATGATACATCTTCCTTGTATTTATGTTCATGACTATTTACAAAAGCCCAAATAAATGACAATTTTTGGCATTTTCATGCTTAGAAAATGTTCCGAGTATTTAGGGAAATCAACCATGCTTCCTCTAGAATTGTTGTCTAGGTAAATCCTCTATGTAGATAGAGATGATCCCTCTAGCCCAATGAGTGGGATTAGAAACCGAAGTGACAATCTACTAAACACTTTCCTAAGTTGCAAATTGAAAAGAGAGATGAAGAAGATGGCCTACGTCGTTCTGATGCTATCTTGATCTCCTTTGTTGAAGACATTGAATCACTCGTGCCATGGGCTTGTTACTGTTGCTCTCAGGGTTTATGCTTCTGCACAAGAGATCAAGACACAACAAGGTATGCAAATACAAATAGCATATCCAAAAGCAAGCTACTTAATTGATCAAGGAATGTTAAGTTAAATGATACATAAGCATACACATTTAGGGAAAATGAACCAGCAATTGTATATTAATAGAAAATAAGGGGAAGCATACAAGCAAGCTCTGATGTTGATAGGCTCTCCTTGAATGAATATCCAATTCCAAGCTAAGTTCTCCAAGAACTCCTTCTCCAACCCAAATGAATAACATATAGGCACAATCTTAGCATAAGGGTGAAAATAGGCATAGACCAACCATTTGGGAATGGGAGAGGATGAATATATACACTGGGAAAGGGAATTAGTTCCTCTCCAGAGATAGGATTAAGCCCTCATGTCAAGGAGGTAGTTCATAGTGATAAGACCAAGAGGCCAAGTTGGGAGAATTTGACCTCATCTATGCCAAACAGCCTCCAGCTCGCCGCTCTCGAAGCGTCTAGAGCATGAAGCTTCTCATCCCCTTTGGGAAAATTGTCTTTTTGGGATGATCACGGGTATATGAGTGAACAAAGCAATGCCATCGTGGGTCAAGCATAGTGCAACAGGTGATTATCCCTTTTTTGGGCTTCATAAGAGCGATGATCCTCAATTTATGGTTTTAGAGCTATTTTATTCAGGGAAAGCTCAAGGCATCTTCTAATCAATGTCTGAGGGAGGATCTGAGCTGCATATATGAATGAGTACACTACATGATGTTCATGTTTCAGGCACTTCAGGGTATGTCAAAGGGAATTGCAAGAGGTCTGAAAAAATATTGTGTAACAGATGTGCCCTAAAGCATGAAGGTAGAACAAGGAGTGATGGTTAAGATGCTTTATGAGCTTTTGCAAGGATGAGGACAAACACTGTGAGGATACCTACAAATCAAGGATGCATATAAATATACATATCTAATATCATGAATCCATGGTATGGATGCACCCATCTGGATGATAAGAACTATATGTAAATATCCACGGTATGGGCACATCCATCCAAACGAAAAGGATGATCTATGAATCTAAGATCCAAGGTATGGTTGCAGCCATCCGATATAGAAGGATCACCATAAATGTAAAGTCCCACGGTATGGTCACAGCCATTCGTATAGCAAAAACATGTGTACAATCAAGAAGAACATATAACTCCATGTATCCTGAGCCATATTAAATAAGACTCAAGGTCTTATGGTCCATCCCGACCTGATCAAAGTACGATTCCTAACATGTGAATGAATGTGTCAAAGTCGAACATGCTAGAAAAACACTTGATTACCGGCCAATTATGTGGACCGTTTACAAGAATGAGAGAAACCACCAATAATGATAATGGCTCTCAAGGTACGACAATACAATTCGTGAATGTGATAGTGAAGATGAAGTCGAACACTCATGGAATCACCCGATTGAATGCCAATGATGAAAACCTATCGTTGGATGCGAAGAAATTACCATTAGGGCATGAAAGCTCTAAGGCACTGAAAGGGAGTTTCTAAGTCATCTTCTTGGATAATGAGGTAGAGTCGATAGGAAACCACCCATCGAAGGAGGGAAATGATGAGTCCCCCATCATCGACATGACACAAGGAATAATATGGAATGAAATGAACAAGATCCAAGCCTGTAACAATGGGTCAGACAATGTATAGGTAAATAACTACAGATAGGACTTCTCTTGAACACTGTCGACATGACTATGGGGTGTGGTGGCTTTTGACTCAAAATAGGACTAAAGGTCATGATGACCAAGGATAATTTTAGGGGCGAATGTTCGCCCTTTGGCGAAATTAAGGGGTTTTAAATTTTTAGTGGGCGAATATTTTGTATCATAGTACATTTTTACAAATCACCTCAAATAGCCCACCTTATTTTAAGGGAGAGGGTAAAAAAGGTAAATTTAGCCCTTGAAATTAGGACTTACAACCTTCCATTCACCCATTTTCAAGAATAGGTTTTATTTAAGCGAATCCATTCGCCCATTTTCAAGAATAGATTTTATTTAAGTGAATCCTATGGGCCAAATACCATATTTATAAAAGAGGTATGGTAAATTAATAAAAATATAAATAAATGAGAGGTATGGTAAATAAATAAAACATTTTTTATATTTACTCCATAAGTCACCTTATATACATGTAAGGGTGTAAACAAATAAAAATATAAGTAAAGTGGAGGTATGGTAAATAAATAAAACGTATTTTTATACTTACTCAAAAGGTATGGTAAATAAATAAAAATAGAAATAAACTAGACGTATCGTAAATAAATAAAACCTCTTTTTATATTTAGTCCATAACCCTCGTTCTATTTATGAAGGCTCAAGAAAGAGGTTTTACTTAAGTGAATCCTATGGGCCAAATACCATATTTGTAAAAGAGGTATGGTAAATTAATAAAAAATATAAATAAACGAGGGGTATGGTAAACAAATAAAACATTTTTTTATATTTACTCCATAAGTCACCTTATATTTACCAACACTCAAAAAATGGGTTATATTTAGGTGAAACCTATGGCCAAAATACTATGGGACAAATACCATGGACTAGATTGTTATTAATACCATGAAAAAAACCATTATTAACCCTACTATTAGAATTAATAAAAATAAAAATGGCACATGGTATTGACCCATGGTATTCACCAAAATGGCACATGGTATTTACCCATGGTATTCACCTGGAATGTAGCCTATTTAAATGGGGAATGGGGGAATTAAACCAGCATGTAGCCTATGCTAAGATTCACTAGGACTTTACAAAGTTTTATTATTTAGTGAAAGACTCACCAAGATCTTACAAGATTTTATAATTGAGTAAAATATTCTAATAAAAATAAAAATAAAAATGGCACATGGTATTGACCCATGGTATTCACCAAAATGGCACATGGTATTGACCCATGGTATTCACCTGGAATGTAGCCTATTTAAATGGGGGAATTAAACCAGCATGTAGCCTATGCTAAGATTCACTAGGACTTTACAAAGTTTTATTATTTAGCGAAAGACTCGCCAAGATCTTACAAGATTTTATAATTGAGTAAAATATTCGCCATGCCTAGTGAGAGATTCGCCAAAAAATTATATATACATATTATATTATTAATAAAATTGCCTTCTATTTTTCCTATATACCATGGAGATTTGCCCATTTATTATATTTATAAATTTAGGGGGGGTTCTTAAAATTTTCCCTGATGATGACGAAATGGAATAGTCAAACTAGAGGGAAAAATGGATCAACCAAACCTGGGAGGACAAGTGACTGAGTGAGGATATCCCAAACCCGACACGAGAGAAGAAGAGTATCATGTTCAAGAGCGACATGCCACCTATAAAAAGGATGTTTCATCTTCATTTCTCCCTGTTATTTCTAGCGAGTACCCCAATTATTTTTATCACAAGCTTGAAGGGGATAGCATCTGCTTGTCATGTAAGTTCATTCTTTGAATGAGTCCATCCTAGTATGTTTTACAAGTCCTAGGTAGGAGAAGCTCAGTCTCATCATGGTGACGAGTTTTTCGTCATAAAATTTTAATGAGCCTGACGTAAGAATAACTTAGTGTCTTTTTCATATTTAGAGAGTTTGAAAAAGAAATGAAAAGAGAAAACTCCATCATGTCCCTTTTCGTAATTTGTCTCTTGAACCCAAAAATGTAGAAAACAATATCTAAGAGAACCTCTTGACCATGTTAATCAAGGTGTACCTTTTTCGTAAATAGTCAATCTCAAGCCGAAAAAGGGGTAAATGTATACTGAGATGACTTCAATTTATTTAATTTAACGAGTTCGAAATGACAAGTACTCGACGAGATTTTCAGTTTTTGAGAGTCAAAAAAGGGCTTAAAGATGACTCTATCGGAGTTTCTTTTTTGTTTATTTTTAATGAGTATGAAAAAAGAGATAAAACAACAACTCATGAGAATAAGTAAAAAATAATGATTGTCAATAGCAAGCACCTGTAACTGCACAAAGAAATGCACCCATCACTGATATCGAGATATAATAATAAAATATTATTAAAATATTGACAAAAAATGACTTCAAAACTTATAAATAACCAAAAGTAACATTATTTTTTACCATTTTACCATAGTAAGTTCTGAAAGTGCATTTGTGCCCTAATTTGCTCGATTTTCAAGTGACCATTGTAGGAGATTCAGGGCACCATTTCGTGAACCATTTGCATTAGGTAAGAGGTTTGTCCTTGCTCTTGCATTTCATCACATTTTCATTCATTTTAATGGAATTTTATGTGTTAAAAGGGAGAATATTAAAAAATTTGAGCATCAGCAACCATCGTGTGTTTGATCATCGGACCCGCGATAATCTCTCTTGAGCTCAAATACGCCCACGATGACATCACTCTGTTTATAAAAATAGGCGTGATGGCATCGAGGTGGAATTTTTTAAAGAAAAAACCATTTTTAAAGCAAAATTTCTTGATTTCAATCCATGAAAAAGGTTCTAATTGGTGTTAAATGATGTTTTGCAAGAGATCATGGTTGTGGAATGGAAAGAAGGAGGCCATGAGGCTGAAGATCATGAAGCAACTCAAAATCCATAATGCATCAATGCCTTGAAAGATTGTGGGTTTTTGAAGTTCTTCAGGACCACAGGACTGAGGGCTCAGATGGAATTAATGCCCTATTTGATGAGTCTTTGGGATGTGGATTGAGAGATCTTTATCATCAAAGGCCAGGAATTGGTAATAGATGAATCTAACATATATTTTATCACATGATTGTCCTAAAGAGGAGAAAGAGTCCAACTCTTCAGATCTCGCCCAGGTGGTGAGAGTACTAGTGCTCTGATTAGGAGGCATTGCATAGGTGTAGAGATGACGAGGGGTGGGAAGGTGAAGATCATCACAATCAACAACAACCTTCCTTTACGAACCATCCTATTCACCATAGATCACATATCCGCAATGCAAGCCCTGCATGAGAGTTCAAAATCCAAATTCTCGTATGGAGTTGAGTGCCTGACCCCCACCATATTCAACTAGTGTGGAGGCCTTCTAGCAAATACGAAGAGACAGCTGACCAAAGGGAAGCAGGGAAACCTGTGACAATTTGGGTTCAGCTCAATACTGGTGGATTTCTTCTTTTAATGTGTGCTCGTATTCTAGTATCAATGGGCAGAGGTACTGGATCCTGTCCCCCAAGACCCGATGTTAGTGAGGTGGAGTCAACTCATGCTTCAAGGAGGGATGGGTCAGCATATTCAGTACCCTCTGTTATCACTTAAAAATTTCTTCGAAGTTGTCATAAAAAATAAATGATAGAGGTAACCACAACCCAATTTTGGAGATCAAGACCTAGCCTTCCTAATCTCAGAGAAGGCTCTCTCTTTATGATTTAACTTTGTTTTAGTTAAGATGATTTTAGGCTAGTTATTGTTTGCACTTGGGTTTTGGTTTGTACTTTGGTGGTGGGATCAATTTACTTAGATGAACAGAGGTTTTCTTTTACCATTGGGCTATGGCGTCGAATGTCAAACAAGCATGACTGGATTCAGCACTAAAAACAGTGTCTACAAGGCAAGATAGATGAGTTACTGCAAATCTCAAAGGCTAAATGGTGAAATGGTTTCAAATCGGATCCAAGGAGCAATTAAGGGTTCCCTAGGCTGGATTCTATAAGGAATGAAAGAAGTCAACTGGGATGGGAGAGCAATTAAGGGTTCTCAAATATGGGTATCAGAGGAAAACATGTAAATGACTAACTATGCAAAACAGAGTGTAAAAAAAATTCTGAGTGATATCTCTAGTTAATTCATTCAAATTTATAACACATTTAAGATTATCAAACACATAAGAAGGTAACAAAATCAAACAAAGAAGATGCTTCACTGCAAATAGCTCATCTCATGAATCCTGTAGCGAAATTCTTTTATTACTTGCTCCAGTCTATTGACTTGAAAATGGTACAACCACCCTTAGGTTTTAAGATCAAAATAACTCTACAAATGTAAAATAATCCACCCTAATACTTCGAATTATGAAGTATTTATACAAAAAAGGAAATACAAATATCTCAAACTGCATTGAGAACTAATCTAGGAAAAAGAAATATCTTCATGCAATAAGATAGAGACAACTATTGAACTGCTACTTGTTGTCCCCGTTATTTAGGTCCTGTTGGCTTTGCTCTTTGACCTTTTTCCATTTAAGCTAGTTGGTTGTTTGGTCTTTACGCTAGATGTTTTTTTTTACTTTAACCTTTCATCTGATACTCTTTCATCTGATACACTTTAACCTTGTTGACTTGTCAATATCCTTTTACTGTGTTGTTTTATTTTTTACTGTACATTTATATTTTTACTATGTATTTTACTACAATAAATCATTCATTTTTTCCCATCTTTCCTCATCTGGTAATTGGATATTGAGATTTTTTCAGTATATCTCATCTGCCTACGTGTATTTGGCAAGATTAGGCTTATTAATAAACAGGTGTTTTACCTCATGCTGGAGGTAAAACAAGTTTCCAAAAGTTTGATACAATACTTTGCCTTTTGGTAGGCCCTTCATGGATGAAGTGATTACCTGTTCTCTGGCCACTTCCCTAATCTTCTTATTGTAATCCTCATGTGTCATTAACTTATCATTTATAACTAAAGGATTAGGTAATCCATTTTCCTTCAAAAGTTCGAACTTAACCATGAACCTGTCAACGGCTAGTTACATGTTTTGACACTTATCTTCTATGTTCAACATCAAATCCCTCTTAGTGAGGACTTTTCTAACTTCCAAAATTGTACCTATCCTGTCAGGTATCTCAAGTTCTTGTAGCTTATACTTATTCTTGGAGTTGAGGAAGTGGATGATTCTTGCAGCTTCCTCTGGCATATCTCCAAGTTCTTCCTTGACTCTCTGAATGGCTTTTGTGGCTTGCTTTATTAAATCAATTTGTTCAAAAAGAACCTAGATGGATGGCCAAATATCATTGACAGAGTCAATGATATTGGCCCACAGTTACTCTTTAGCCTTACCTATAGGTTCACTCAGTGTCAGTGCTTTCTCCAGGCCTTTTATTCTTTCATTCATCCTTGTAGATTTTGTTGTTCTTCTTTATGCATGATTTGGGCAAGTCTGTAATCCGTCTCTAGGCTGGTGAATTTCTCCTTAAGTCTATTCATCTTAGTGGTTTGGATGGACATTTCTTCCATTCCTTTGACCAGCCTATTTTCTTCATCACTTGTGGAGGCTATTGCTATTGATTATGTTGCTGATGTAATTGGTGTAGATGTCAGCAGTGCAGTGGCCACTGGAGCAGTGGGAGCTAATGATGCTGCCAAAGTAGAAGGTACAGATGTAGTTACTGTTGGAATGATAGTTGTAGGAGCATTATCAATACTAACTTGTTTGAGATGAATCAAGCTATCCAACTCTTTCTCCATCTCCTTTAACTGGTCATTCAGTTGTAGCACTAAGTCCATCATTTCATCATGATTGTTCTGGCTTTCCAGGACTTCTTTTGCTTGTGGGTACTGTAAATGAGGAAACTTGAGCTGTTTCTTGAGGGCTAATATATCATCATTCTTCTTCTTGATCAGCTGTTCAATAGCCTTAATATCACTTGGGTCATGCCCAGTTCAATGACCAAGTCCTCCAAGGACTTTATCCTGGTGTCTTTAGCCCGTGAAGAGGCCCTCTCCAACTTGTATTGAGATGTCACATTGTCCAATGAATCCTACAGCTTGTAAGTAGCCATGGCCTTTGTTGTGAGGGTGGAGTAAATCATTTCTCCAGCCTGCTTGTGAAACTCTATCTGATCAATGGGATGAACATCCTAGGCCAACACCTCAAAATTAGTTTTCTTGTAGTCTGTTGAGGTCTTTGGTTGTTGTACAGTGGGCTGAAAAAATGACACGTGCATCTTTCCTGCTTTGATGTCAAAGGCTGACATCAGTCTGGTCTAGTTTGGTGGTGTAAGCTTGAGTTATTGGGCATATGTCTCTACTTTCAGCTTTTCATTCCTTATATTTATCTCTTTGAATCTATCTTTGATATCCTTTTCCTTGTCAACTAGAATGAAAAAGGAAGAAACCTCCATAATCTATTGTCTCTCTATCATCTGTGTATTGGAGTTTGATGGCTTCTCTATTTTACCTGATGCAACCATTTCAGTTGTTTCTTTACTTCTCTGCTCCATTACCTTAGTGTCAATTATTTCCTCTGATGCAATATTCTCCTCCTGTTCAGACACATGATTCAACTTGGGCCTTTTATTTAGCTTAAATAGTTCACTGAAGTCTCCATGGCAGAGCTGGATGCCTCCTCCCTGTTCCTATTAGGATCCTTCTCTTCATTGGCTACGGTCTGAAGGACAGGAGGAATGTTCATTAGCTCCCCTTGTTCTGGAACCTGCAGGAAAGAGTTGTGATGAAATTGCTTTTCCAGATCAATAAGTGTGTTCTCAACATCCACAACTGTGATGTCCATGTCAATCAATGTGTTCTCCACCAACTGTTCAATGTTAGGTCGTAGGTGGTGGATGTAAAGTCCCAACTTGACCTTGACTCTGAGCTAGTTTATGACCCCATGAGGTTCATAGTGCCAGATGAAACTATTTCTGAATTTCATTTTTTGAAGTAACCTTTCAGCCTCTGGTCTAGCCTCTCTATTGTTGCAAATGAATGGGCCCAATTAGATTTTTACCTTGAATTGTGTTTCCTTCCTAGAAGATAGGAAGTGGACCTCATCAGAATTGATGATTTTTTTGAAGTATTCAAGAGAAAATATCCTCATAGGGAGGTATTTGGGCAAATTATAAGGGGCCAACTCATAACCATAAATTCTGCTCTCAGTCTGGTTTTGGTACTTGTCTCCCACCTTGCTGTTCTTGGCCAATTACAGTACCCTCTTGATTTCTTGACTGATTCTGGGCTGAGTAGTTGAAATCAGCATGTTCATGATTGGGTACACAAATGAGTCTATGAAGTATTTGTAGGTTAATGTTGTGGAAAACTTTTGGACCAAGGGCGTCTAGTAGAGGACTCATCTCTCCTTTCCCTTAGTGTTCAATTTCTGGATCCTCACAGGGAACTTGTCTATCTGGTAATACAAAAACAAATAAAACAACACTAAAGAATATTTGAAAACTCTTTCAGTGGGTAGTCTAGTGATTGTTCATGCATTTTGTCTCTAATGAGCTCAGCATAATCATACATAATAGCAGGAGGTTTGCCTGGAGTGAAAATGGAGAGGAAGGCCATGATGACCTCATCCACATGCTCATCTGATGTGTATCGTAAGATGCATGAGAGCATGGTGATTATGTGCCTGCAAGTCTCTAAAAGAATGGTGGAAGCATAGGGTGGAGTGTCTATAGGAGTATGGTGTTCCTCAATGATGAAATTCTAGAAAATTTGCTTGATTTTGACTCGGTCTAGTGTGATGTACAGGTCCAACAGGTTTCCAATGGACAGAGGGGTCTAATTAGGGCTAGGATAGATTTGTAACATTTGGTTGATGGATTCAACAGTAATGGTGAATAGCAACTACTGGTTCGGTGCCACAATAGCCCTTTGGCTTGGGAAATAGCAGGCATGACAAAAATGTACAATGTCAGGGAATGGGTGAACTTTTGGGAATGTGTACTTCGGTAAATTCGATTCCCAAAGGTGAATTCCATCTACATGGTTTAGGAACCTATCCTTACTCCAGTAGTGGATTTTTAGAAGGTGGCATCGGGTAGCAGTGTCTTTAATTTGGAAATCCCTATTTGCTAGGGCCAAATGATCAATGTCTAGGTGAGGGGTTGACACAGGTCTGACATTGAGAGAGGTCTGGGTAGCCATCTTTAGGATAAATGTGGGAATCTTGCTTATACAGGCTGAAGCAGTGAGGTTTTGAAAACTCAAGTGCAGTGATAGGGTAATGGCAATTTGCAGGATAGGGGTTTGGGTATTTAGCAGGAAATACTCTCATTTCAAGGGAGATTAATTAAATTCAATTACTTTAATGTTTGAATTAACTGTTCATTCTTGAATTTGAGAGGATCATTTTTTATTTTTTATCAAAATACCTGGAATTTGAGGTTTAGACTGCAAACTGATTTTGATAGCGACCACAAAAGTTAATGTGGCTTCAGGTATGTTGTGGATGGCTGAATTGGGCGTCTGTGGTGTACTGAAAAGGTACTTGGTGGTTGAATTCAGTTGCAAAAACTTGAGTTTGCACAGGAAGGCTTAGAAGCTTTCATAGAGCAAATTGACCAAAAAGGGTAAAAATGGGTGTCTGCAGCCTTTTAACCGGCAACAGTTAGAAATTGGCATGGAAAATCATAATGAACAGTGATGGTTTTGGCTTACACTGGGAGGCTGTTTAAGGGGACATCGCATCACTTTTGGCCATCGGGCGGTATTTTCTGAAGAGCACGTGAGTTAATTCAATGTTGCCACGTAACCAAAAGGGGCTCGAGAAAAACTGCTCATATTGTGTGCTCTCGTGCAGGTAAAATTCGGAAAATGAATGAACGTGATATGAGTGTGGGCCGTTAGATCTGGGGATGATAGATCTAACGACTATCGCACGATGAAGTTACACGGTAGGAACAGGGCCGGAAATTAACAGGGCCCAGGGGTTAATTACGAATGATTTGTAATTAATTTACTGAATAAAGTGCGGGGTTTAAATATAGTGACTGGGGTTTATGTAGTGGGGTTAGTTTACCGTGCCAAGATGGCGGGTAAAACAAGTTTTGTTGGGAAAATGGTGAATTGTGGAGTTAATTAATAATGCTGGGGGGGATAAAACTTAGGATAGAGGGTTTTATGGGTTGTTTGGGGTTTTTAGGAAAATTTAGGTAAATTAATCAAGGGGAAAGTGATTTTTTTAAAGGGGAAAAGGGGTTTCACACTAGGGAAAAAGGGTTTTTGGGTAGGGGAATGAATTTGGAGGGTAAAATGCTAGGGAATGTGTGAAACCAAGGGGCAAGGGTGAAAATGAAGCAAAAAGGTGTCTTCATAAGAAATGAAGTGGTAAAAGGGGAAATTAGTAAGTATTAGTGGGGGGTGAAATGAAATGAAGGAGAAGTTAACCAAATTAGCTTATAAGCATCCTTTTACTTTCATAACTACTCTTGCACACTGAAACATATGATTAAACATGATAGATGTTCTTATGCTTCAATTAACTTTGTACTTTCTGCAACCTTTCTTCTACTTACCCTAACATTTTTTCTTCACTTTGTTGGGTGCATTTAAGCTAGCAGGACCTTTCTTTCCTTTTTATTTTGAAAATTAAACTATCTAATTCTAACCTTATATCTTCCAGTGGCTCAGATTAAACTTATGAGCACATTTTATTTCTCTACCTAACTACTTATATGCCAAGATTAAAAAATTTGGCAAGATCTTTTATTCTCTAACTATAAACATGAAAATTAAAGCATGAACTAGTTAAGATTAAGCAATATGACTATCATGGGCTGTGGCATTTATAACAGGCTGCACACAACCATCATTTTGTACAGAAAAGTAAAAAGTACTGGCACTTAGACTTGCACACTTTCATGATCTATTTTTGTTTGGGGTTCATATATTTTAATTTATTTTTTATCTTTTCTTATTCTTTTTTTCCTTTGATATTTCTTTTAGGACATACCCTCTTCACATTTTTTAATTTTTTAATACGAAAAACATTTGCAGAAAAGCAAACGTATGTATAATATTACAAGACTAACTATAGCCCATTTAAAATTATGAATCCTATTAATATGGGACCCTAACACCCTCCGTAGTTATTTAGTTGGTTGCAATGCCAATTACTCGTGGTTGACAATTATGCATATGCTAGCACAAATTTCTAATGGGATCCAGATCCACCTCCGCCACCGAGAGAACAATGGACTGATGCATGTAAAGACTTGTTTTTTGGATTTTTTCAAGTCTTATGATTTTTTGTAAAATTGTGAACTGAGAGTTGACTTATGATAAATGTGCATATGTAGGACCTGAAAGACCACTTGGCATGTCTCCAATAGCATGACGGGCTTGTCATCAAATAGTGGGCACTGACTATGAGGAAGGATAAATCCCTTAACTAAGATGGAGCACAACCTAGAAGTGATTACTCGAGGAGTTATGGAGTACACTACTATAGACAAGGTGCCACTATGCTGGCAGAGGAACACAGTGGGAGTATTGATCTAGGTGGATGTTGGTGGCCACCCACCTATTCCATTTGGACCCCCACAATTGTCTCTTTCAGTCTTTTTAGTTTCCTAAATTGTAGCACAATTTACTATTTTTAGCAGTTTTTCGGGTCCTGAACTTCCGGAGCCGTTTTGAGGCCCTAAACGACGTTTTTTTTGGAAATCTGGGGTAACACGGGTCCATGGATCAATGGTTCCGTTCAAAGTGGTAATGCTCGGATAGATCTTTCTAACGAGCTATTGTACACGTCAAACGAAGATCGTATGCCAAAGTTGCGACCCTGGGAAGTTGGTGTACCAATTTACCCAAACGGGGCCCACAATTTGGCGTTTCATCTTCTAGGGTGAGGTTTTTGAATGTTAAGGGTTTTCCATTGTTTCTCAATAATAAATAGGCCTTCGAACCTCATTGTAACACAGTTCAGAACAGTTCAGAGGCATGTAGCCATCACATCTCTTCTCAGAGATAAGCTACCATCGCCCTAGCTGGTTTATTTCCATTTCTGGTTGTAAGCATATTTTAGTATTTTCCATTAATGAAATGAAGTATTAGTTCCACTGCATCTTTGTGTATATGGCTATCTCTGTAATTTTTTGCGTTCCTGTTTAAATCCGGATCAGTGGTATCAGAGCGGTCTGCTTTTTCTCTGTTTTTCTTTGCATGTCCCCAACGAGGTCGGGATATAAGGAGTTAGGGCTTGAATTGGTCGAACCTTTGCAAGACCAGCCTCGCAAATCTTGACGACCTCCCATGGCGGATGAGTAGAAAGACGAGGGGGCAGGAGATCCTATCAAAATCTTGCTCGAAGAAGCCCTTGAGTGGCAAAGGAACGCGATGATGGATAGCTTTGCACAAATCCTTCAGTGGCTACCCAGAGGCGATGCATCGGCTTCCAACAACTACTTTGGAAACGCCACACCATTTAAGGTACAAGTTAATTTTGAAATTCCCATCTTCGAGGGTCAAATAGATGCAGATGTCGTAGATAAATTGTTAAATCTGCTAGATGGGTATTTTTCTGTTCATGAATTTTCAAATCGGGAAAAGATTGTTTTCACTCTTCTCAAAGCATCCCCCCACGTCAAGGACTGGTGGGAAACCTACTACGAGTAGAAGGATGAAAGTACAGGCTCACTATTTTCAGCCGCACCCACTTGGAATGACTTCCAGGATGCCATCAAGGAGCAGTACTACCTTGTCAAAAGCTACGAGGAAAAATACATCAAATGGACCACACTACGGCAGGGACGAGACCAAGATGTGCCAGAGTTCACTAACATTTTTCATACCCTTCGCACACAGTTGGGTATCAAAGATTCTAAGCTGCATCTGGTACTCAAATACCGTGGTTGCCTGCACAGATACATCCAGGAAGAGATGGTGTTCTTGAACATCTCCTCGCTCAGCACGACGTACCGATACACTGTCAAAATCGAGTGAAAGTTCAAATAGAAGAAGAGAGACTTTGGATCTGCAAATCCAAAGGCCAAAGGACAAAGACAAGGCGGGGTGACCCAAGACAACCCATCGAAGCCGCAAGAAAAGAACAACACCATGAAGCCGAAGAAGGACACAGGGAAGTGGTGTGAGTTCCACAAGAGTGCCACTCATAACACAAGTGAGTGTCGGCCCAAGAAGTCGTTGGTGGTTGAGTTGAAGGCTTCCGAATTAGATGCATGTTTCAACCCTGAGCCAGAACCCGACAAGGGGAATGGCAAAGGGAAGCAGATAATTGATGCGGATCCCAGCGCCACTGTTGCCACAGCCAAGATCCAAAAAGATGAGCCCGAAAATCCAGAGGAACGGGAGCGTATTTTCCACTCACAAATGTGGGTGAAGGGTTCGCCGCTACAATTCATTGTCAATAGTGGCAGCCAAAAGAACCTCATTTCTGCAGAGGTCGTGAAGCGGTTGGGCCTACCGACTACACCACACCCACATCCGTATAGTATTAGGTGGCTTCATGAAGGACGAGATCTCAAAGTTCGCCAGCAGTGTCGCCTTCCCTACAGAATCAAGCCCTTCACAGACGAGGTATTGTGTGATGTTACACCTCTGGATGTTTGTGATGTATTATTAGGCCAACCATACTTGTGGAGGCAACATGCTGTGTATGAGTCAAGGCCTCGTGCTGTCATTATTTCTTTAAATAATTCATTATACAGGATACCGGAGGTAGCCCCACCTACTGCCACATCTTTGATCACTGCTAAGAAAGGCAGCAAGCTCATCTCCCAGACCAGGAAATTTATCTGTCTAGTTCACTCCCAAAGTAAGGGGAAGATCGTTGCTACATCCATGACCCCTGCAAAGGGTTCCTCCATGCAGCAATAGCAGCAAAGGGATACGGTCATGACAGAACACAGGAACAACTTCTCCTCACCCACAGAGATACCACAAAAGTTTCAGGTGGGCAACAAAGTCTGGTTGCATCTACAGAGAGAACACCTTACCAGAACCCATCGGAAGCTCAGACCACTCTGACATGGTCCTTACAGCAGTACCAAGGCTGTGGGGAACAATGCTTTGGAGCACATCATTCCTCCATTCCTTTGCCTGCACCAAGCATTCAATATGGACCATCGTCGACCATGCTTCCCACCATTACTGGACACATCAGAGATTGCAGGACAAGTTCAGCAGATGGAGGAACTCAACGCAATGGGGACCATTGCTTCCTAAGGGGGGAGGAATGATCCAGGTGGATGTTGGTGGCCACCCACCTATTCCATTTGGACCCCCACAATTGTCTCTTTCAGTCTTTTTAGTTTCCTAAATTGTAGCACAATTTAGTATTTTTAGCATTTTTTCGGGTCCTGAACTTCCGGAGCCATTTTGAGGCCCTAAACGACGTTTTTTTGGAAATCTAGGGCAACATGCGTCCATGGACCGATGTTGTCGTTCAAAGTGGTAGTGCTCGGATAGATCTTTCTAATGAGCTATTGTACGCGTCAAACGAAGATCGTATGCCAAAGTTACGACCCTGGGAAGTTGGTGTACCAATTTACCCAAATGGGGCCCACAATTTGGCGTTTCATCTTCTAGGGTGAGGTTTTGGAATGTTAAGGGTTTTCTATTGTTTCTCAATAATAAATAGGCCTTCGAGCCTCATTGTAACATAGTTCAGAACAGTTCACAGGCATGTAGCCACCACATCTCTTCTCAGAGATAAGCTACCATCGCCCTAATTGGTTTATTTCCATTTCTGGTTGTAATCATATTTCAGTATTTTCCATTAATGAAATGAAGTATTATTTCTGCTGCATCTTTGTGTATATGGCTCTCTGTAATTTGTTGCATTCCTGTTTAAATCCGGATCAAGTATTTGCAAGACTACATCGGTTGTTAGGCCAAGTGATCAGAGTAGTTTTGTGCAACAAGGAGCACCGCGTAAGATGATAGCCTTTCTATCTCTTTTACACATCTTGTAGGCTTTGAAAACCAAGTGTATCAAAACACTTTATTTTTTGAGATTTTGATGTGAAAACTTCGATGGACTTGATATATATATATATATATATATATATATATATATATATATATATATATATATATATGCATGATTTATTTCCTACTTATCTGTTCAGAATATGATCAGTTTTATAAATGATGCAAATGTCGATCAAGAACATAATTGGCTAATGCATCTGTTAATGTATTCAAATTAATGTGTTGATATGTGATAAAATCAAAATTTATTTCCAGTAATCGAACACATAGATACATACACCATATTTGCAGATTTCTCACTGAATAATGATTGTTTAATTATAACACAATGAGCTGTGAAGCTAACTTGACAACTAAATCTCTAATTCCAAGAGCAACTACTTCTGACAATAGTTCAATGATTGCATTGTATTCAGAAATATTTTTAGTTGTCCATCCGAGGCATATACCTTGTAAGTCAATCAACTCGCCATCAAGGGCAAAGTGTGCCCAAGATGTAGAGGACAAATTTTGTGTGCTACGACAATCACCATTAGCAGAACCAACATGATGACTTGATGACATATGCAAACCAATTAGAACACAAGGTAAGTAGAAAAACCCATGTTTGCTAAGAAAACAAACACACCAAAAATCAAAAAGCGGACACTAATGAATTCACACACTAATGTACAAAAAATCGCATGAATTTCACGCGTAATACTTCTTCAAATACAACCCATTCCAGGGTTGTGAAAATGCATTTCCTTCATAATCAACTAGCTCATAGGTTCCTTTCAGCAAAACACGTTGGACAATATATGGCCCATGCCACATAGGTTTTAACTTTCCAGTGCCTAACTTATCATTAGCCTGATCATAAAGGACGACCAGGTCACCTTCAGAAAAAGTGTGGGAAGAAATGGTTTGATCAAAATGAGCTTTGACACATTTATTTTGGGTTTTGATTACCATCGTAGCAATGCAACTGGTCTCATCAAGCCTCTCAAGGTAGAGTAACCTCTCCTCTTCAAGCGAGGTGTTAGGAAGGAGTTCGACAACTAATTTGAGGGAAGGGATCTCGAATTCAATTGGAAGAGTTGCCTCTAAACCGTAAACTAGCTGGAATGGAGTGAATCTAGTGGCCATCTTGGAGGATGTTCTGTAAGCCCGGAGAGCTGAGGATAGCATCAAATTCCAATCCTTTTTATGCCTCAAAATGGTACATTGAAGCATAGTAATCAAAAATTTATTAATTGCTTCGACTTAGCCATTGGCCTTTGGATAGTAAGGAGTTGAGCTATCATGACGAAGGCCCAATAGATAAGTCAGCTCTGTGATTGTGTACTGACAAAAATGTGATCCATGGTCAGTTACAATGGCTTGAGGAACACCAAAATGTGTTATGACATGGTTGAATAGGAACTGAGTAGCAATAATACCATGAGCATTGTATGTGGGAATCGCCTTGGCCCGTTTAGTGAAATAGTCGACAGTGACGATAATATAGCCATGCCCCCCAGCTGAGCGAGGGTTACCTGTCATTAATTTTATGCCCCATTTAGCAAATGGGCCAATGAGAACTACTAGGTGTAAGGGTGCTAGCGGGGCGTTCTACTTGCAGTTAAAAATATGGCATTCATGGCATATTTGAACAACCATAATATAATCCTTAAAGATAGAAGGCCAACAATAACTGGCACAAAGGATTTTCTAAGTAGTGACGTAGCCGAACATGTGACCAACAAAGGCACCAGAGTGGCAGTCATTCAAAACCCATTCAGCCTCTTCAAGTGTTAGATATATGCGAAGAACATAGTCCACACCGACTCGGTATAATGTATCAACAAGAATCTGATAGGTTTGGGACTGATGCCGAATGTGACATTGGTTGGATCGAGAAAACTCAGATCAGAAAGTCTAGGTTTGAAGATAAACGATAATATCTCCATATTGTGGGTCAAGATTTCTAATGAGAAACAGAGTTTCATTGGGAATCTGCTCAGTAAAATCAGTAGGAGCACTTGCAGACAAAAGGGCACATATTAATTTAGCAAAAACAAGTGATTTCTTCGATTTGGCAGCAGTAAACTCCAAATCAAAGTCCTATAGGATAAAAATCCACTTGGAGTATTTTCCCCGGAGTAATTGATGAGTCAATATATAGGTCATGGGGTTGTAATCGGAAATCACCATGGTTTTCCGTAAAAGGATATAATGTTGAAATCTTTGGACAACATGGACTACTTCCAAGGCAAGCTTCTCGACATGGGCATATCAAGACTCAGTGTCAAGAAGATTTTGTCTTAAATAATAAACCACATGTTCATTTCCATCGTCGTCATCTTGAACTAACACCATAGCAATGGTAGTATCAGTTGCAGCCAAGTATAGGAAATAATCGCGTCGATAATCAGGTGGATGCAAGAGAGGAGAACTGATAAGCATGTCTTTCAAATCATCGAAGGAGTTCCAGGAAACTTCATCCTAAATGAAAGTGACCCCCTTCTTAAGTAAGCGAGTAAAACGCTTGGAAAGTTCAGCGTAATTAGGAATGAATCGACGAAGAAAGTTATCCTTTCCTTGTAGGCTTTGCAATTGCAATAATGAGGTGGGGGGGTAAGTTGACAATAGCCTCAACTTTTAAAGGATTGATTCAGATACCTTCACGGGATACCACAAAACCCAAGAGTCGACTAAATTTAACACAAAAACGTACTTTTGCGGATTGAGATGGATGTTATAATGCCGACATCGTAGAAAAATGGATCTTAAGTGATCTAGATGGTCATGACACTTAGTAGAATGGGCTAGTAAGCCATCAAGGTAAGGCTAAACAATGTGTCAAATATCGCGAAACGCATAAGAAATTGCTCTCTAGAAGGTAACACCAACATTTTTAAAATTGAAAGGAAGCTTCTTGTAGGCAAAAGTGCCCCATGGATAGATAAAGGCCATCTTATGTTCATAAGTAGGTGAAATGTTGATCTGGTTGTAGCCAGAAAAACCATCCATAAAAGAGAAAATATCACTCCCAACACACTCGTCAATGATTTGATTGATAAAAGGAGTGGGATAATTATCTTTTGGACATGTGTGATTGATGTCGCAGTAATCAACACAGACACAGATCATGCCCTTCTTTTTAGAAACAGGGAAAATGTTGGACACCCAATCTGTTAATGGGATTGGATAGATAAAACCATCTTTCAAAATATTTTCAACTTCTGCTTTAATAGCAATATCCTTTCAAGGATGCACGGGGCGAAGCCATTGGTGAATAGGCTTTGCACTAGGGTAGGTAGGTATTTCATGCACCACTATTGCTAGATAAATACCATGCATTTCCTCGAATAACCACACAAAGACATCTCGAAACTCTTTGAAAAGTTGAGTGTAAACCCTAATATCATCGGGATAATAAGATACCACAATATGAATGTTCTCGACAATTCCAAGTTTAATGGAAATGTAAAGAGGCATAGTTGCAGTAATGTTTCCCATATTACCCTCCGACAAGACTTCTTTGACTAGGATAGGTGTTTGAAGTGGATGCGTTGGGAAATGAGAAGCAAAAGCTTCAGGAAATGAAGGCATCTCACCGAGGCTGGGAAGAAATGAAGAACAATGATGGAGACCATTCCAAGGAGTTTTGTCCAAAGACATAACCTGAAAGACACTCTTGTCGGTGGGCAATGTCTCATTCAAAGGATCCAGAGAATCCCAAGAACCAAGCCATGTATATGGAACATAAGTATCCATGTCCATACTGAAAACATCATGACTTTCTGAATTGGCCATTGAATCCAAGACGATTTCTTGATAATTTTTCTATAATGGAATTAAAGGCATAGAATCGCCAAATGAATCAATTTGATATGCATTAGGAATAACCCAAGGATGCGTAGAAACTAATATCATATTGATTGAAGTAACATTTGGAGGTGGGAGAGTAAAAGTACCCATTAAAGCAGAGTCTCTGAAAAGATCAGCACCCAAACTCTCATAAGGGACCTCGGTATTTCAAACATAAGGGACATTGTCGTTCGATATCTAGAAGAGAAAAAAGACAGTTGGTTGACAGTGATAATTTTTCCTTTGTGAGGAAAAAGAAGCAACCAGAACAAAGCAGAAACCACACAAAACATAGCGTGGGTCCAAGTGCACCCAAGAAGAAGGCTATAGTTGAGATTCACATCTACAACTTCCACTTCTAGCTCAACAGTCTTTCCTTCCAACGTAATCAAATTTTTTTTGAGAATACTGTATGGACGGGAACCTCTACCATCAAAGGCCTTCAAAGTGTTTACGCGCTGGTTAAGAGAAAGAGAGCCAATGGCCTTCCAACATGAAACAAACACGATGCAGGTAGAAGAACCTCCATCAATAACAGTTCGATAGATCGTATTTCCTTTGATGAGAACCTGTATCCGAAAAGCAATCTGATGAGGAAGATGAGGAATGTGGTTTTCAAGATCAAAGGTAATTAAAATCAAATCAGTAGGATCAATAGCACCTATAACAGACAACAATGACTTCTGTTGTGTTGGACAGGTTTGGAGAACCTCCAAAGCAGACATTGCCGAAGGGGCTTGAGCTAAATTCTCAACAATATTATAATGCTATGTAGCTCTAGCATTCAGTTTGTAAGATGATTTCCAAAGTACAACTTTCAGAGGTGGTCAAATTACGGACTCACTGTTAGGGCACTCAGTATGGAGTAGACCAGAACTAGGCAGAGTGGAAGTAGAAGGTGTATCAGTGGCTTCCTTCTCCACTGCTTTCTTGTGTGGAGTTTGATAGTACTTTGTTCAAGTAGCAATCAAAATAGGTGATGAAACTTGCATCATTAAAACTTGGGAAGCAGAGGAGGTGGAGGATTGTGGTTGGTCTACCAACTACATCTCCTAATATGGGAAAGGGTCTTTCGAAGCAACCAGAGTCCCTTTCAATAAGTGGTTAACTACAGAACACCAGGGACAATCCTTGGGGTAATGATCTTCCTCACAGTTGAGGCAATGATATTTCGGCTTTCTCTTAGAAGCATCATCAGTAGATGGTTTAGGTGGATCTTGTTTTGGGGTATCTATTTTGGCTTTACCTTTACCCTTTTTCTTACCTTTGGAGACCTTATCTGCTCTGGTAGCCTGAACAACATGTACCTCAGTGATTTTACCATGATTTGATGAATTTTTCGAAGGATTATTAGAACCAGTGTTTCAAATAGATATCTGCATCAAGGAAGTCTACGACACAGAACCAATTATGCCATCAACAAGTGGTACATTAAGAGACTTTGAGACTGTCATCTTCAAAGATGTTCTTCGAGCATTAGGCAACATTTCATATAATGTGCTAGATTATGGATAGACTAAGTCTAGATACTGAGCACAGGCAATAGTTTTCTCTTCAGTAACACATCCACCCATAGCCATATCCTTAGTAATCTTGTTAATGAATGATTTTGTGAACCATTCGATCAACAACTCATCAGCAATCTGAATTTGATGAGGCAACGCGGACGTCTCCATTCATGCATATGATCGGATATGTGGGTTTTGGTATCTTGCTTAAGGGATGTGAGCAAATGATTTCTAGTTTCATACAGAATCGACAATTGGAAGTGAGTGAGGAAGGCCATAGCTAGAGAGTTAAAGTCAGCATAGGTTGCTCAAGGCAACTCAATATACCATTTTATGGCAGCAGCTGTTAAGGTTCTCTAAAAGAGGCGAAGACAGATAGAATCGTCAACATATGAATTTGAATAGCACCATAGGTGATATGTCATCACATGGGCTTTCGGGTCCTCTTTACACTTTCCTTCGAATTTAGGGCAATCACTTGGAATTTTAGTTGGAACTGGAGACCAATAAGGTGAATGAAGAATAGGATCATTTGTGAGCCTCGAGACATCAGGCAGTTCAAACATAGCCAAGAAGGGCAATTGTGTATTGAATGGCATGTAGGGCCTTTGAGGAGACCCAAATTACATGTTCCAACCTTGCTGGTAAGGATTTTCCCCCATTGAGGGTTACCTTGACCATAAGGTAGACGTTGACTAGGGTAGGTTTGATATTGACCTACCATAGGTTGTTGATAAGCATTATACGTGACATGCGGATTATAACGTTGTTGAACCTATTGACCCTGGACCTAAAGAGATTGGCACTGCTGCTACAGGCGCTGACCTCATGCTTTCAAGGGATGACCTTTTTGATATGCACATGAAGCTTGTTGTTGCATTGGTTGACCTTGTTGCTACAAAGGCTGACTTTGCTGCTATAAAGGTTGACCTTGCTACTACAAAGGTTGGCCTTGTGAGTACAAAGGTTTGGTAGGTTGTTGAACAAACTGAGTTTGCTTCTACAAACACTATTGATATTGTTGCAAAGGTTTCCCCTTCTACTGTAACAGTTGCCCTTGCTGCTGCAAAGGTTGCCCTCGTTGCTCCAAGGGTTTCCCTTGCTGCTGCAAGGGTTGTTGGATAGTTCCTTGGGATATACCTTGAGGGTATTGGTAATTTCCAAATTGAATCTGACCATATCCACCACAGATATTGGATTGACCAAGCGGGACATAAGGTATTGCTTATGGAGTGTAAGGTTAATTAACAAAGGCTTGCGAACCATATGGGACATAAACTTGCTGGAGTGGAATCTGAACCATATAAGGCTGCTAGTACTGGATAATACCCAACTTGGATGGATCAATAGGGTTAGGAATTCCTCCATAATAAGTTTGATTAACTCCAAACATGTGAGTTTTTAATTCACTCACAGTGGTCTCACCTGACACAAGAGGAATATTCAGATTCACCCCCCCTCCCCCCCAAGTAGTGATACATTATGTCCACTTCACGAAGGGGTGTAAGAACTAACTGAAACCTGACCTGAAACAATATGTTGTACTAGAAGGGTCAGTTTAAATGATGGCATAGGTTGTGATGGAATCATAGGTTGAATGGGAATTGATGTAGCAACATTTTGTATTGAAGTTTGAGAGGTCACGTTCGGAATGAATGGACCAGAAGTAGGCATGGAATTGGAAGACCAGATGGGATTTTGATACAAAGACGAAGCACTAGGAGTTCTTGAAATTAACTGAGTGAGGGTTGTATAACGAGCTGGAAGCATGGGTTCACTGGTCTCAGGAAGTGTGTGGGATGGGACTCTTCCTATAAACGGAAAACCTTCTAGAGAAAACTCATACCCTTGCTCATCATCGACACAAGGAGTATGAGTAACAAAAACTTCCGAATGACCTAGAGAAGAGGTTGGGATTTCACCCTCTAACTTCATAGATGGAAACAATTGGTGATGAGGAATCTGCGATGTGTGAGGAGATAACTCGAAAGGAATACTAGGCCGATCGTAAGTGTTATAAGGATGTTGCAGGGATATCACAACAGAATCGAATAATAGATTCGACAGATCAAGAAAAATCCTCTACGGACTCTCAAGGGTCTGCGAACTCTCAAGGGTCTTTATAGGATTGTTTGGAGTCTCAAGATCAGATTCTTGAGGTGACAAGGAATTTGATGGAGATGTATGAGAAGCTATGGGTTGGATACTTGGAATAATCCCAAGTTAAAAACCTTTATCTTCAATTGACTGAGGAAGCTTCGGATGAACTCCTTGGGAGGACCCTTCAGTATCAGATAATGAAGGGGACCTACGAGATGAACTCAATGGTTCAGCCACAATGACTTCCTCCCAAGAGCATAAAAGGAAATTCGTTGAGGGCTTATTAACAATCTTGAAATTAGTAAGGAATTACTCAATATTGGTCCACTGCTTGGGTTCGACATGTTTATCGTGTGTATATATTTTTAGAAACAAAAACTTTTCCTTTTCATTTTCTAAGAGTTGAGAAAAGGATGAAAAGGTGACTCTAGTCACTTTCAATGGTTTAGCGAGCTTGAAATGACAAGTGCTCGATGATCTCTTCGAATTTAAGGGGTCAGAAAAGATAAAAATGACCACTCAAGTAACTCTAGGCAAAAAGGAGTACCAACTAATTGTGAACTGCAATATAGAACTCAACAAATAAATTTAAGAAGGACTTGACATACGTGCAGGAAATATCCCTGAATGTTGTGTTCGGTGTATCACGTTTACTGAGTGGAAAACTTAGCTTCCTATGGATAAAGGTTTGCAACCTATGTGGGTCTCCCTTTATGTACTCGAAGTTACATGGAGCACAAGTCCATGCTAGCATTGTCTAATGCAAGAGTGAACGATAGTTGCTAAGTTTTGTAGATGTTGGAACATGTCTCTAGCCTAGACCACTAAGTATGAATGCTAATGTTTCAAATGCTCCTTAGATTAATTGATAGATTTTAAAGTTAATCTTGAAATCATGTTTCTATTTCAAGGCCTTAACGATGTCACCTGTTCCTAAAATGTAGCTAAATGATGAAATTAAAATCCTTTCATTCGATGAAGGTTACCTATTTAGGGAAGAGAAATGCCCAAATCATGCATCAATGACAATTTTCCAAAGCTAAATACCAAACATGAAATCTAATATTTCATGTGATAAGAAAATGCAATACCCAAAACAAAATCCTAAAGCGATGTACTTTAAGATATAATGATGATTTCTTTTTCACTTTAATGCAAACAATATAATCTAGTGCAAAAGATAAAAAGTGAATGCAAACAACTCAATAATCATGAAAATAGCTTTCACATTAATGATTTTGAATGCAACAAAGGCTTCAAAAACTACTTTAAAAGATAAACACTTTCACTTTCATTTTTCGAAACACAAAATTCCAAGCAAATATTTCCTTTCAGTTCAATCGAAAACAAACAATTTTGTAATCTATTGCTTGCCAAAGGGAACTAAAGCGACTTTCAAATCATCTACTCAATTCGACATTAATGAAAACAACTTAATACCGAAGAACCAAAAGTGATTTGCAAAACACGTCCAAACAAAAAAGGACTCTTTTAACAAAGGTAATCGATCTCTAAAGAGAAAACCAATGAGTGAATGAAGGATGACCTAGAAGACTTGAAACCCTAAAAGGAAAATCAAGCTCCAAACACACGTAAACCTAATCAAGAGGCAATTGTAATCAAACAAACATGTCAATCAAGACAAGGACACTAAAATCACACGGGTAAGCTACTGAGAGAAGGCAAAAACTAAAAACAAGAAGACAAACCCTAATTTTGTTTAACCTTTGTTATCATAGCACCTGTTCAAATAAAAGTAGCAATCATCACTACTGTAATCAACATATCAAGAACCTTCAAGCAATTACCAAGAAGTGAAAATAGTTACAAACAAGAAAACAAGTTTGGGAATGGAAGGTTGGTCAAATTCATCACAAAGACAAGGTGAAGGATTGGATGGAAAGGATCATAGTCTCCCTAGTGGAGTCACCATTTTTTTGTCTAGGTAAATCCTCTCTCTGGACAGAGATGATCCCTTTGGCCCAATGACTCGGTCTAGCACCCAAAGTGACAATCTACTAGACACAGTCCTAAGTTCCAAATTGAGAAGAGAGATGAAGAAGATGGCCTACCTCGTTCTGATGCTATCTTGATATCCTTTATTGAAGACCTTGAATCACTTGCATTGTGGGCTTATTCTTCCTGCTCTCAACATTTATGCTCCTACACAAGAGATCAAGACACAACAATGCATGCAAATAAAAATAGCATATCCAAAAGCAACCTACTTAACTGATCAAGGAATGTTAAGATAAATGATACATAAGCATACACATTTAGGGAAAATGAACCAACAATTGTACATTAATAGAAAATAAGGGGAAGCATATAACCAAGCCTTAATGTTGATAGGCTCTCCTTGAATGAATATCCAAGGCCAAGCTAATCTCTCCAAGCACTCCTTCTCCAAGCCAAATGAATAGCATATAGGCACAATCTTAGCATAAAGGCGCAAATAGGCATAGACCAACCATTTGAGAATGGGAGAGGATGAATACATAGGATGGGAAAGGGAGTTAGGACCTCTCCAAAGATAGGATTAGGCCCTCATCTCATGGAGGTAGCTCATAGGGATAATACCAAGAGGCCAAGTTGGGAGAATTCGACCTCATCTATGCTAAACAACCTCTAGCTCGCTGCTCTGGAAGCTTATAGATCACAAAGCTTCTCATCCCCTTTGCAAAAATTTCCTTTTTGGTATGATCGTGGGTATACGAGTGAACATAGTGATGCCATCGTGGGTCAAGCAAAGTGAAACATGTGATCATCGTTGTTTTGGGCTTCATAAGAGCGATGATCCTCAATTTAGGTTTTTAGAGCTATTTTCTTCAGAGAAAGCTCAAGGCATTTTCTAATCAATTCCTGAGGGAGGATCTAAGTTGAATATATGAATGAGTACACTGCACAATGTTCATGTTTCAGGCACTTCGGGGTATGTCATAGGGAAGTGCAAGAGGTGTGACAAAATACTGTGTAATAAGGAGCCTGATTTTCCTAAAGAAATCTACATTCACAAGAATGCATCCTTATACCTAACACAACTACACTAAGTGCTAAACATAGATAGAATAAAATCATGTAGGTATACATATGCCTACCAATCAGGCATTGAAACGAGCCAATCCATGGCTAAAAACACTTCGTAATTTCACTTATAGCAACACAAGATCCTTCCAAGGAATGGATCTGTACATTTCCATCACATCCCCTAATGTATCGTGCATTCTTCGAGTATTTTTCCTTAACTTTATAATGTAAACAATTAGTCTTACAAAAAAAAAAATCCATGCCAATTCTTAGCATGCCACATACAACATTATAATAAAAATTTTCATTAGTTCTTAGAAAACAAAGACTCCTTGATAGTTATAACACACAAGACATGGAATTTCACACACCATAATAAATTACCTGGGCTCATTCTACCAAACATGTAAATAACTATGTTATATCAGGAAGCATATCAACATCTATAGGGATCTACAAGTCCCCTACACCATGAGTAAAATCACATAACCATATCATTGTAAACTCAGGAATACACATTCATTCATTAATAATGTTGATACACTCATTGTTATATAATAACAATATTTATAATTCAAGTGAAACAAGTATACACAAAGAATACAAGTTAGCAACTTATTTTATAAATTGGATGACTAACAATTGAGAGAGGGACTTCAACTCTTCTACTAACTGTAGGCCAACTTGACTGGCTTTATTTATTGCAGTTAACCACCCCCAAGCCAAATTCACACCAGTCTAATTAAAAATCACATGGGAATCCAGAGTACACAATGCGTCCACTTGACACCTAATAATCTAGAGTGCACAATGTCTCCACCCAAAACCACACTTGATGGAATCCAGAGCACATAGTTCTCCACCCAAAAATCATTCTAAGAATCCAAAGACCAAATTATCTCCACCTGCTTCACCCTTTGGGAATCCAGTGCTCATGGTGCCTTCACCTATTACACCCATAGGAAAACAAAGCACACCATGTCCCCTCCTGATATTCACCACGGGAATCCAAATATCTCGGCCTCCACTTGTAGACCACATAGGAATCCTGAGAACTATCTTGTACTCCACCTACTACACCATATAGGAATCCAAAACTATCCTGTGCTCCAACTTTTGTTCCTTTTTCCTTCACTCGTAAACTTTTTCCTTCATTACTTGTGTTCTTTCTTCAATTTTCCTTTTTGCACATTATTCTTTAATCCTTCAAATAACCTCTCCTTCTATATGTATATTTTTTCTCTGTTGTCATTCCCTTTTCCTTTCCCCAATTTCTATTGCATTTTGACTAGAGCCAACATGCCCCACAAGAGTAGGATTGCTCATCCGCTTGTTCATACACAGTTTTAATACATTTACCAACTTTCATTTCATTTCAATGAGGATACCAGTGGAACTTAAATGTGGAATTCAAAGTTTGACTATTTCCTAAGCAACATCTCCTCTCAAGCTCTCAATCCATTCCTCCTCTCAGTCCAATCATCATTTATAATTTAAAACAATTTACATAAGAAATTCATATAATAACATTGACATGAAGGTGAAAAAAGGTTCGCTATAGACCCCACCCTATCAAAGGAATGTTATCTGTGGTGCACTATACTTGAACAACAAAATTACAATGAGTTTTATATAAACAACTATTTTTACAATTATATTTACATTTACATTTTCTTGACCAACAAACAAAAATGGGTATGATACCCTCATTTTGTTAGCCATTTCCTAATTTGTTTCATTTGAAGTGCCACCACTATACTTTGGCCTGCTCTATTACTCAATTCTGGAACGTGATATACCTCTAACTCAAAATGCACGGTGGTTTTGGCTGAAATTCACCCTCAGATTCCACTTGTATTGCTGACCAATCAACAACATGGTTGGCATCATGTAATTTTTAAGACAATAAATATGGAAAACATCATGTGCCTTCATTATGGGTGGAAATGCTAGTCTGTAGGCCACTAGCCTCACTCTTTCAATAATTTGAAATGGTGCACAATGTTATCACTCAGAATTTTCCTTAGAAGTTATTAGAAGAAGGAAGAAACTGAGGTAACCACAATCCAGTCTTTTAAGTATAGGCTCTGGCCAACCTATGACTCAGAGAGGGCTCTCTCTATATAATTTAGCTTTGTTTCTTATGGTATTTTAGGCTAGTTCTTACTATTCTTTGGGGTTTTGGTTTTGATTTGAAGGTTGGGTGGTGGAATTCTTAGAGTAGATGGATAGAGCTAGGTCTTCAAGCCATTGGGCTATGGAGTCAACAAATGGATAGCAGGACTGGACCAATTCATTAAAGGGAATGTTCACAAGGCAGGCTAGCAGAGCAAAATGTAAATATTTAGGCCTAACGGGTGAAGTAATTATAACCACGGTGAAAGGGCACTTAAGAATCCTTAGACCAGGATTAGAATGGAGAACAGAGGATAATCATGAACAAAGGTCAATTAAGAATCCTTTGCTATAGATCACAAGAAGCCACCTAAACTAGGGAGCAATCAAGAATTCCTTAACTTAGATTCGCGAAGAAAACATATAATAATGCATAACAATCAAGACAAAGTGCATTTAAGCAATTCCTGAAATTTCATTCCATGTTATAACATTTAGATTTTAGAGATACATAAATATTATGAAAAAACTTGAAGGAAAACATTAAACATGGGAGAATACTTATTTGTATTTCTCTTTACACAAGAATCCTATAAAATATTTGATCTTTATTCCTTGATCCAGTAAGCTAATCCAGTCATTGATACAATAGAATTTCTGATTCGAGAGAAAAAGTCTATAGAAATGTTTTCGAATCCACCCTACATACTTCGAATTGTGAAGTATTTATACAAAAAATTATTTCAAAATATCTCAAAACAACTTGAGATTTATTCTAGGAGATACAAATATCTTCTAGCAAGAAGATAGAGACATCTAATGAACTATTTCTTGTTGTCACTTTAATTATGGTTGTGTTGGCGTTTATGGTTGAGGTGTTACTAGCCCTTTATGCTGGCTGATAGTTGTGGAATTTTTACGCTAGAGCCTTCTTTACTTTGATATTTCATCTAATACTCTTTGAAGTTGCTATTCTTTGACCCTGTTGTGTTGTTTTTACCTGTTTTACTCTGTTGCCTTCATTTTTACTGCACATTAACTTTCAGCTGTTTATTTATCACAGTAAATCTATCATTGTCTCCCACCATTTTGCACTTGATAATTTCATATTTACCGTTCTCCTGTAAATCTCATGCTCAAGGAAAAACAAGTTCTCAAATGTGTCATATAATACTTTGCCCATTGACAAGGCTTTAATGGATGAAGAGTTGGCTTGTTCCTTAGCCAACTGTTTGATTCTGGTGCCATATTCCAATTGTTTCATGAGTTTATCATTAATGACCATAGTACTGGGCAGACCCTTTTCCCTTAAAATCTGAAATTTAGCCATGAACCTATCAATGGCTACCTCCATATTGTGGCACTTTTCTTCCAAATTAAGCATAAGGTTCCTTTTAGAAAGGACCTTCCTTATTTCTAGAATGGCGGAAGTTCTGTCTTCAATGTTCAGCTCATGTAGCTCATATCTATTTTTGCTATTGAGGAAATGGCTGAGTCTATTTACATCCTCGGGCCTATTTCCCATTTCCTCCTTCACTTTCCGGATAGCTTCAGTAACTTTCTTTACTAGCTCTGTTTGCTCAAAAATAACTTGGATTGATGGCCAAATATCATTGACAGAGTCAATGATATTGGCCCACAACATTTCCTTGGTTTGTCCAAGTGGCTTCTCAAGTGTCAAATCCTTTTCCAGGATTTTGATCCTCTCACCCATTCTCTGGGCCCTTTGTGTTTCCTCTTTCTGCTTGAGTTGGGCAAGTTTGCAGTCAGTTTCCAAACTTGCCACCTTTTCCTTCAATATTTTCATCTCTATAGCCTGGATAGACATATCTTCCATGGCTTTCACAAGTTTTGTTGCTTTGTCCCCTGGTGCTCCTGTTGCTGTAGTAGATTCTGTTGTTACTGGCAATGTTGTTGCAGGTGGAGCTGTGGGTGCTAGTGATGCTACCAGTGTAGAAGGAACTACTGTGGACACCGTGGGGATGAAAATTATGGAAGTTGTGGGCAAGTCACTTTGTTTCGATTGAATTAAAGTGTCCAACTCCTTTTCTATCTCCTTGAGTTGATCATTCAGCTTCAGGACCAAGTCCATGAGCTCTTCATATCCTTGTTGGGTTTCTAGGACCTCTAATGTTTTTGGATGATGCAGTTGGGGTATCTTTAGCTGCTTCTTGAGTGTAGCGATATCATCGTTTTTCTTCTTAATTAGCTACCTTGTGGCTTTTATATCCTTGGGATTGTGTCCCAATTCAATTACTAAGTCCTCTAAGGACTTGATTCTTGTGACCTTGGCCTGTGAAGAGGCCTTTTCCAACTAGAATTGTGTAGATATGTTGTTTAAGGAATTCTGTAGCTGGTGGGTAGCTATGGCCTTTCCAATCAAAGTGGAGTATATCATCTCCCCTATTTGCTTGTGTAGCTCAATCTGGTATATGGGATGGATATCCCTTGCCGCACTTCAAAATCTACTTTCTTGAAATCTAAAGCTTTTCTTGGCTATTGAGTTGTAGGCTTGATAAAAGTCATCTAAATTTTCCCCTCTTTGATATCAAAGGCTGACATTAGCCTTGTTTGATTGGTATGGGTCATGTTCAGTTACTGGGCATAAGTTTGGACCTTAAGCTTCTCATTCCTAGCTTTTATTTCCCTGTACCTCTCCTTGATGTCTTGGTATTTGTAAGCAAGCATTTTGAAGGAAGATACCTCAAGACTAAACTGCCTTTCCAACCCTTGAGTTTGTGATGTGGAGGGTGTGTCCTCAGATGGGGTGATGGGCCTACTCCTGTTTCCTTTTGTTCTAGTGACTTCTATTGTTTCCTCTGTGTATTCTTGTTCAAAGACAGGATTCACTCTCTGTCTTTTTGCTTGGCTTGTATTTGCATAAGTCTGTAGAGTGGCCCTTGCTTATGTGGTGGCCTCCTCCCTACTTTTTAGGCTCTTCTCCTCATTTAGAGGAGTCTGCACAACTGAGGGGGTAGTCATGGTTGTCTCTAGTTTGATTGATTTCTCTGACCTGTGTGATTGCTCTGGCACCTGTAGGAAAGAACCCTCATCAAGTTATTTTTCAAGATCGATTAGAGCGTTCTCTATTTCTATTCTGGTGTTGTCTTGATCAACTAGGGTTCCTTCCACCCATTCTATTTGGTTAGCATAGGCTTCAATCTTAGGTATGGGATGGTGAATAAATGGTTCCAGCTTGACCTTTTGCTTCTTCTTGGTGATGAATTCCAAAGGGTCATATCTCTAAAAAAAACTTCTCTCGAACATCTTTTGTAGTATCAAATCTGCCTCTGTCCCAGCCTCCTTAGAGTTACATATGAAGGGGCTTAGTTGGTATTTTATTTTGAAATTGACCTTCTTCTTGGCATTTACAAAGCTTATCTCATCTCCATTGATAATTCGCATGTAGTATTCTAATGCAAACAACCTCATAGGTAGGTATCTTGGAAATTTCTATCGTGCAAGCATGCAACCATATATCCTGATTTCTGTGTGGTTTTGGTAAAGGTACTAGTCACCCACTTTGGTCTGTTTCGACAGTTGAAGGAATCTCTTTATTTCTGGATTGATTCTTAGAGGAGGGTTTCCAGTCAACATTGTCATAATTGGATGTACAAATAAGTAAATAAAGTCTGAATAAGAGTATGGAGACTGATACTCGTGGATTAATGGGGTCCAAAAAATGACTGATCTTGGTTGGCCCTTGGTGTCCAATTGTTGGACGGTTAATGGGAACTTATTAGCTTGATAGTATAAGAACATATGGTATAACAATGAAGAGTATTTGAAGACCCTTGCATTTCCCAATCTTGTGAACTTCTCATCCATCCTGTCAGCTATAAATGTGGAAAAGTCAGAAATGGTTGCAAGAGCTTGTCCTGGGGTATATATGGACATGAAAGCCAAGATAATTTCATCAATGTACTCACTTATGGAGTAACCCAAAACACAAGATATCATGGCTACAATATTTCGACCCCAACGGGAAAATACAGTTGCTACACATGGAGGGGGGTCGCCAGGGATGTGCTTTTCTTTGACGATGAAGGTTTGAAATAGCTGGGAAAATTTAGCAGAGTTGAGTTTGGGGTATAAGTCTAGGAGGTCTCCAATTGAGAGGGGAGTTAGGTTTGGCCTTGGTTGGAGTTGCAACATTTCATTGATGGATTCAGCTGTAATGGTGAAAAGGACCTTCTGGTCATGAGACATGATAGTTTTGTGACTAGGGACATAGCAAGCATAGCACATATGCACAATTTCAGGAAAAATGTGGACTTGGTGGAATTGGTACTTGGGAAAATTTGATTCCGAAAGGCCAATTTCATCAGCATGGCTCACGAACTTGTCCCTAAGTTGGCAATGCACTTTGAGCAGGAGCTCTATGACAATGGTATCTTTTATCTGGAAGTCTCTATCAGCCAGTGGAAGGTGGTCTAGGTCTAAATGAGGTGTAGTGATGGGCCTCACAACCATTACAATTGGGGTAGCCATATTCAGTTCTTGTGGATTTGAGTGTGGGGAGGGATTCAAAGTTTTTAGGGCAACAGTGTTCTGTAGTGGTTAATGGCTCAAGCTCTTGAGCATTTTTAATTAATTTTTAACTTTACTAAAAAAACTTAGCAACTAGTTACTTTCAAATTGACAAGGTATTTGGTGAATTCTGATTTAAATACCTGGAATTGGGGTGAATTTGGCTCTAAGCAGGGTGGCTGGCGACTGTAAGGGGTTGAATGGGCTTCGTATAGGCTGCGAGGCCGACTGGATTGCCTCCGGCATCTTTGGAGTGAAATAGTACGTGGGTTGACAACTTCGACATTTGCAGGTGTCGTGCATGCGTATAGAGGCTTGCAGATGAAATTTCAGCGAAAACAAACAATTTTGGGGCTTTTGGATTTTATACGAAAAAAGCTATTTTTTGGCAGGTACAAGGTGAATAGTGGTTAATTTGCCGTGTGGCAGGAGGGCGGTAAGCAGTTTATCTCACACTGCTTTTGGGCGCTCAATGGTATTTGGGAGGGGTCACCCGATTCCACTCATTGGATGACACGTAGCATTGGGGGCTAGGGGTAAACCACTTTATCAGGTGGGTAAAAGATTGACGTCGAGTTGGCTCAATATGGATAAGGGTCATCGGATGAGGAGGGGGGACAATCACACGGTGATCGGGTGGAGAAGCTGTGTGGAGGTTAGTGGGGGGCCCGACGGAGACTTAATTATGGTGGTATCAAGGTTAATAATGGCTTAAAGTGAGATTAGGCCATCAGGGTAATTAACGGAGGATTAAAAAGGGGCTTAATTAACTTGATCGCAGATCGACCAGTTAAAGGTTTTGGTTGGGTTTTAGGTGAAACTTTTAGTTTGTAATTAAATTGGGGTGTAGGGTTAATTTATTCATAGGAGTTAAATATATACGGGAAATTGAGTTTTTATTGGGATTTACTATAATAATGTTAGTCATTAATATGAAAATGGGCGGAAAAGGGAAAAACGCTGAGCAAAATGCTTTTTCGTGAATTCCATGTTTTTCACATATTTACATTAATACCTAGGGTAAAGCATTTTTGTTGGTTTTTGGTATGAAAAGTGTTTTATATGGGGTGGGGAATTGCTTTTTCGTAGGCAAAAAGTGTTTTAACCTTAGGAAAAGGAGTATTATTAGGAAAATGAATGAACTGAAGGGGGGTGAATTTTTATGAGGGGAGTCTGGTACTTGATATCCATAAATCTTTGAGCCGAGGGTCTGGGCCCTCCAAAAGTCAGAGAAATGCTCTGAGCCTCTTTGACTTAAAGGTTTTTTAAGTACTTTGAACTTTATGATGGGAAATTAGTTAAGTGAAGAGGTGAAATGAATGGGAGAAGTTAATTAACTGACTTTTAAATCCATTTGCATGCTTGATTGTCCATTCATATTTGGAACATATGATGAAAAATGATAAATATGCTTCTATCTAATCAATCACCGTACTTCTACAACCTTTCTTCTACTTACCCATCTACTTATTCTACCATTTTTTCTTCACTTTATTAGGGTGCATTTAAGCTAGCAAACACTTATCAATATTTTCTTTTCTTTACATAGCAAACTATCTAAATCAAACCTTATCTCATCCAAGTGCTCAATTTAAACAGTTGAGCTCCTTTATTTACTCTACCTATCTAATTATCTGCCAAGATTACACTATTTGGTCAGATTTTATTCTCTATCTATAAACATGAAGTTGAACACATGAAATAGCCAAGTTTAAACATTTTGACTATTCATAGATTGTGGCATAAGTAACAAGTTGCACACAATCAAAAAAGTAAGTAGTAGTGGCATTTTGACTTGCACACTTTCATGGTCTTCTTGTTTTCTTGGGGTTCATATTTTTCATTTTTTGTGACCTATTTTCATTCTTTTTGTCCTTTGATTATTCTTTTAGGACATACCCTCTTTAAATTTTTTAAATTTTTTAATATGGAAAACATTTTCAGAAAGAAAAGGTATGTACAATATTACATGGCTTAACCTTAGTCAATCAAAATTATGACTCCTATTGGTATAGGAACCTAACACACAATATCTAGGAGTTAATTTTACAGAAGACGTATTTTTAGTGAAATTTTCCTTGGCCTGATGCAGAGGTAAACATGTTCCCCCACCTAGAACTCGTTGTGCATTCTTTGTTGATTTGTATAGATCTTTTTATTATCTTCAGCAATTTCTAAATTCTTCCTAATACCAACTATTTCTTGGTTCATTTTCTTTAAGGTATCAGGTCTGATATGCACCTTGTTCACAAGATCATTCCAGCTAATGAGCGTGTTACATTTGTTATAGAACCTCGAAGGGACCCATTTTCAATTATTCTTAGTGAACCTTGTTGTAGGAAAAACCTACAAAAGGAAGAAACATTACCCACCTTTTATGCTGATGCATAACATATACTGTGAGCATGTCCTCCAACAACCTATTAACTCTTTCAGTATACCCATATGAATGAGGATGATACACTGTGCTAAAATCTAATTCTGTCCTAATCCAAGAACTTTTAGGTGAACTTGGCATCTTGATCCAAGATGATATTCTTTGGTATACCGTGAAATGAAAGTATTTATTTCATGAAAATATGAGCAATATAAATTTCTTTGTAAGTGGATTTAATAGCTACAAAATGAGCCACCTTGATTAGCTTGTATACTGCCACCATTATGGCATCATTGTACCTAGATTTCCTTAGAAGCCTGGTGATGAATTCTATTGAAATGAATTCCCACTTCCACTTAGGAATGGGGGTTGGTTTTAGCAATCCCACTGCATGCTTACATTCCACTTTTACTTGTTAACACTCCAAGCATATAGGAATATATTCAGCCATATTATTTTTCATGCTTGGCCAATAATATATCTCTTTCATGGTTTTTATAATCTTTTGATAACTTGGATGACTTGAATATATTTTTGTATGAAATCCATCCAAGATGAGCTTCTTCAAGTCACCCATACAAGGTATGTGCCACCCACCCTTGAATTTTAACATGCCATCCTCTACGAAGAAATATGTCTTACTCAATGTTCCTTCTCTCTCTTGCTGCAAGTGTTCCTCCGCTTTCTAGTAATCCTCATCCAGCTACATTTCTAATTTAATATTTTATTTAATTTTAACCTCACAAGTATTGATGGCTTCCACATGGGTCACTTGTAGACTCCTGTTAAATTCATCTTCTACATTTCTTTCCTTTCCTTTGATGTACTTGATTTCAAAATAAAATTCACCAATGAAGGCTAGCCATATTTCTTGTCTTACATTCATCTTGGGTTGATAAAAAAATACCTCCGCCCTATATGATCTTACATCAAAACAAATCTCCTTCCGAGGAGGTAATGCATCCACATTTTCAATGCATGTACTTCGTTGCTAATTCCAAGTAATGAGTGACAAAGTTTCTCTCACGCTCATTCAACTTCCTTGATTCATAACATACCACATGTCCTTCTTGCATGAGGACTCCACCAAACATTTCCTTGCAAGCATCTCTACAAAGTACTAAATATTTTTCTAGATATTCTATCCTCAATATTGGTGCGGGTGTGAGTAGATGTTTTAACTACTTGTAGTTGGCCACACATTCTGTTTTCCACTGGAATTTAAACCCTTTCTTTTGCAATGTTGTGATTCAGTGTCCAATACTTGAGAAACTCCAGATAAACCTTTAGTAATAACTAGACAATCCCTTCAAGGATCTAACTTATGTCACATTCTAAGGAGTAGGCCACTCCTTAATGGATTAATCTTCTCTATGTCTTCCACCATTCCTTCCTTGGAAACAATATGTCCCAGAAAATGAACCTATGAGTGGAAGAATTCACACTTGTTTAGTTTGGCATAGATATTATGCTCTCTAATGTTTTTCATGCTCCTCCTTGGTTTTCAAATAAACCAAGATCTCATCGACAAAAAGAAGTACAAACTTCTCCAACACATGGACTGAGAACATTATTCATTAAACACCTACATTTTTCTGAGGTGTTTGTGAGTCCAAATGGTACAACCACAAATTTGAAGTTCCCATACGCGGTTGTAAATGCCATCTTATGAATATTCTCATCTTTGATTCATACCTGATGGTATGCAGGTCTCAAGTTGATCTTTGAAAGTATGGCAACCCCTCTTAACTAATCAAATTGGTCGTCAATCCTTGGTAGAGGGTGCCTATTCTTTATTGTGGCTTTATTTAATTGTCTGTAATCAATATAGAGTCTCAAAGTGTTGTATTTTTTTATTTACAAATAATAAGGTTCTCCTAGGGTGATATGTAGGGTCCAATGTACCCACTATTTAAAATTTCCATTAATTGAAAGTTTAATTCTACCAATTTTGGTATAATCATTTCATATGGGGCTCTTGACACAGGTGTTTTCTTAACAAAAAATCTATTGAGAAATTGATTTCCCTCCTTGGCAGCGATCCTCAGATATTTTTAGGAAATACATCTTCGAACTGTCTTAGAATTGGGTGCTCTTACAAATTGCTTCTCTTAATTTATAATCTTTTGGTCACTTGGACATCATATAGTTCACACTTGTTCCTTCTACACTGATTCATTTGTAGTGTTGAGAATCATCTAATGTTCACTAACTCTATTTTTCCTTGTAGCGTCACATTTTCCCCCTTATCACTAACACATTCAATTGACTTACTGAAGCAATAAATTTTTGTCTTATATCCTTCTAGCCAATCCATACTGACTAATACATAGTATCAACCCAACAGTAATAAATTCAAGTCTATGTGTGTGAGCATGTTATTTATTATTGTTGGCCATGACCTCACCACATTTTCAACTCAGCTCTTAGTCCCTGTTGATAGTTGCACCAACTATGATTTTTAATGGGTTATCTTCTGCAACACACATGTCTATGAAATATTGTAGATAACATAATTTAAGTTAGAACTTGGGTCTATAAAATTTGAAACCAATTGGTTATGGTCATACCTTCATTCTTGATCACTGATGCGTGGTGATCAACCCTCTTGTTTTCCAACACAACGTAAATCCATGGCATACTCTAAGCCACGTCATTCATGGTTTCTACCTCTTTCACATTATACAGCATTCGGTCACTTGGGACAATCCTTCTTCTTGTGATTTTCTCCACAAATGCTACAGTACATCAGATCTCTTTTGAATCCCCCAACTTTAGCTCCTGCAGGCTTAGTGAATCAATATTTATCATGAGTAATGGTTTTCTTGGGAGAAGTGGAAAAATTAAAATTTCCTCTTCCTAACAGATGTCCTACATACTTCTATGCTTTGTATTTAAAACTAGATTTTCCCTTTCCTTTCCAATCCATTCTAGAATAATTCCTATGCTTGGACTATTCATATAAATACTTCATTTTCTTGATGGCATCCTCAAATGTTTTAGGTGCATCAATTTTAATTTTGTCCTTGAATGCATGTGGAAGTCCGTTGAGGCACCTTTGAGTCTTTGTCTTCTCATTTTTTATGTAATGTACATATCTCAACAACTCCAAAACTCAAGTTGTATATTCATCAATTGTCAGCTGCCCTAGTTTGCGCTCATAGAATTCCTTGGTCTTACCACCCTAGTACCTTTTAGATAAGTACTTTTTGCTGGAAATACCTCTCAAATCTCCTTGAGGAAAATTATTTCTCTTTGATATCTTTTACATTCCTTAGATCTTCCCACCAAGTATCATCTTTGGCCTTCACGCTAAAAATGTCAACTCTTGCCTTCATATTCACATAGTAATTATGGACCCTGAAATACTTCTTCATTCCTAACAGCCATGTCTCTGCTTCCTCAACCTTCCCCACCTCTTCATTGAATGTTGGAGGTTTTTCCTTCTAAAATTCTTTTGGCTTGAAATATTTTTCTTTCCTTTAATGTCGATGATGTCTTTTAGTCGTAGAGATGGAGAATTGCGCATGGTTTTCTATCCTCCTCCCTAGAGTACTTATTGGAGTTCCACATCTCATAATATCCTCACTTGGATTCCTATGTATTTTCGAGGATTTTCTACCTTCATCACCATAAGTATTCAACTCATGCTTCCAAAGTCTTGATGAAATATGCCTAAACTTGTAGCTAGCACCTAGTTCATGTTATTTCTGTCTTTATAAATTTGATAGGCTTTGTAGTATGATGGCATTTAATTTTAACTACTTTTCTTGAGCTTTGACAAATTTTTCAATGTTGGCCTTGTAACTTCTTAGCTCATCTCTTAGACTTATAAGATCATCCATATAGTCATGGGAGTCCTCCCCTCTCCTATTCTACACTAAATCTTCCTCTTGACCGTGCTAGGATCTATCGATGTTGTATTTCTCCATTCTATTGTTCATTCCTTCTTATGTGTCGTCACACACACATAATTTTTAGCCAAAAATATATAAATAACATAGTCACTGCATTTCCTTGGCAAATATATAATAAGTATATGGGTGTGAGGCTATCTAAAACACCATATTTCAAGTCAATATGATTGTTCAAAAATAATTAACATATCAAAATCAACAATTATGCGTAACATGCAATCCATAATCAAAATATTATAAGGAATACACATTGCACACAACAATCATACATACATACATACATATATATATATATATATATATATATATATATATATATATATATATATTTGTCTAAGGCCCATTCAGTCCAAGTGTTTAATCTGGGCCCTTTGATACCACACTGTAATACTCCTTCCCACCCCCTTGGACTTTCCAACTTGAATAGGAGGCATTTCCTTAATTAAATTGACCTCCATGGTCTCATTATGAAGATGGGATTATAAAAATCATCTTTCTAAAAGTTCATAGAACTAACATTAGAAAACACCAACCTGTTCATCTCATTGAGAGCTTTCTCGAGATATAAATTTTATCCAAATTTGTTGCCTGCATCAAAGGTTATTCCCATTTAAGGTTTGATCATTTAATCCTTTTCACATAGGAAAGACCCTGTCGCATGCCATCCACATGACAACCCCACACCATCTACGTGATTCCATGTCACTTTGGGTGCTAAAGTGGCCATGGATAAATCCACGTGGCACTTGCCACATCATCTAGCCCATGGGCCCCATGAGTCCAAACCTTAGTGTGTAATTCTATTCTCCATTATTTCTAGTTTTAGTGTAATTCATGTCTACCAAGAATTATCACATAAAAAAAATTTTGGATCCTTGGATTCCCAGATCAATCTAGATCATCGTTAATCCACCACTCATATGGGCCTAGCCCAAATCAGTGCCTCCTAGACTTACGTCCTTACGCTCACTACCAAATACCCAGATTCTCAGATGAATTCCCCATCTCTGAAGTAATCCAACCTAGCACCACACTTACTTCCAATGGGCCCCACCTCAGATTCTATAGGAAATCCAGCTACAAGCCTCGAGCCACTAAAAACTGGCCCCACCTTGGATGGCCTCCACATAATTCGTATCAAACATATATGGAACTTCAAGGAGTCCAACTGCTTTGCAAAGGTTAATCCATGATGAATCCGAGATATTAGGAGTCCTAGATGTATCCAAATTACCTGTGATACATCTATCACGGATGCTTATTCCCGACTATTTACTAGAACCTGAATAAAGGGTGATTTCTAGCATTTCCAGAGTTAGAAAAGTTTTCGAATATTTCAAGGAATCGATCATGGTTTCTTTACGAGCCTAGCTATGCTCATAACATATAAATTCACAAGAATTCATCCTTATATCCAACACAAGTAAACCAAGTGCTAAACATAGATAAAATACAACCACAAAGGTAGAAATATACCTACCAATTAGACATTGAAACAAGTTAATCCATCGCTAACAACACTCTGTAATTTCATTTAAAACAACACCAGATACTTCCAAATAATAGATTTTAGCATTTCCATTAGATCTCGATATGTATCTTGCATTATTCCAATATTGGCATATAACTTGTAAATGCAAACAATCAATCTTATACAACCTAAAATCCATACCAATTCTTAACATACCACATATAGTGATATAACAAGAAGTTCCATTAGTTCTCAAGACAATGTAGACTCCTGGAATGTTATAACATTCAAACCATAAAACTTCACATAGCATAATAACTTACCTAAACTCATTATGCCACCATACATTAACATGTAAATAATTTTGCAGTATCAAAAAACATACCAACATCTATATGGATCTTCATATTATCTTCAATTTTTTAATATTAACATTATTATTATATTGTAAAATTTAAAAATAAAATATAAATAATAATAAGTTCAATATTTAAAAAAAATTATAAATATTAAATATTAATTTCGTTCTTAAATTGCAAATTTGAAGAATATATATCTATCTATATATATATATAACTAACTTTTACATGTGTGTTTTTATGGACCATTATTTCCGTAAAGTAACTTGCCTTAACAAAATACATAAAATTATATGCAGCTCTCTGATACTTTAAATGCAATAATTATTATTTTAAGATTTAAAAAATTATAATAATATTCTTTTAAATATTTTCTAAATAGTGAAAGAGTTTGATAAGACCAGTTTCCTCTCAATCAATTCATATTAATAATTTTAAAAATGTTTTTAATGTTAAAAAGATTCTTGACATCACTTTCCTATCAATGAATTGCCATTTAAAACATGTTTTTTTTTTAAATAGTAAAGCGAGTTTCTAGATGGTCACGTTCCTACCAGTAATTCCAATTCATTAAACATTGAATGATTGTGAGTGTCCGTGGGGAGCTTTCTCCTTTTCTTAGTGTTGGCATCTTTTCACTTTGAAATTTGCTACGTTTCTTTAATATTTAATGGATAGTCATAACAGTATAAGTATATATTATTGTTAATAATATAATAATAGTTTAGTTTAGATAATGCTATTATTTATGTTGGAATATTTTAATATTTATTTGATAGTATACAACATATATTTATAATAATTTAATAAGATTAATTTAATTAACTATTTTAATAAAATAATAAAGATAAAATTTAATAATACTTTAATTTGGATATTTTAAATATAAAATTCAGATGATAATATGTTTATTGAAAAATAAAAGTTTTAATAATTCAAACAAAGTTGTAGTAGTTATTGATGTTGAAGTTTATTTAATTAATAATTATTGGAAAAATTAGTTTTTAGGGTAGTTTAATTGGTGATGGCTAAAATTAAAGGTTAAATCTTCTGGGTTCATTTGTGCCCGTAGAAGAGGCATATATAGGTACCTAGAGGTTAAAGTAGTAGTTGGAGTACAACACCAACCTAGTTACCAATTCCTTTATATTAAAAAATATATATATGAAAATCTAATTATATTTAAAATAATTTTAAAAATTATTACTTATAATTTTTATATATTATTTTAAATTACAAATTCATATAATAATAATAATTTGTATTGAAACAATAATTTAAATAAATTATTATTATTTGTCAAGTTTAATTTAAATAATAATTATCATAAAAATGTAATTATCATTAAAAAATAATTTGTCAATTCCGTTTAGCCTGGGTGGTTGGGCAGAATAGTTGTTATCCTCCCCACCCAGGTTTAGGTATGTAAGTTGACATGCTCACACTCAGGAATAGAGTAACTTTCTTGAGCTTTAAGTGAGTCTATATTGTCGACAACCTCTCTCTTGCCCAAAATTTTATGCCCGCGAAGTTAGCTTAGTTGGTTGTGTCCTCATTGTTAAATGACCTTTGTTATTGAGAGGCCACACGTTCAATTTTTCCAACAATCTCGGGGTTAGGCTCTAAGGTTGAGTTGTCTCATACAAATATTTCATGGATGTAGTAATTGCTAATCCCCAAAACATAAAATTTCATAATAATTTAAACGAATTATTATTATTATTAATTTTATTTTTTTCCATTCAAAAAGCTTTCATTACATTTTTAGGAAAACATAACTTACAAAAAATCTCTCAACAATCCCCTTTCTCTCATTCCAACTAGACTTGTTGAGATTAGGGACTAGAAAGTACCATAAAGGGCGCTTTGCAATCTTTATTTAAGACGGCCATTGAAGCCATAATGGACTAGGGGAAGGAGACCAGGACTGACAACAAAATATATAGGAGGGTGTGTGGAGGGAGTACAGGGGAGCTGCAAAGTATCCAACACGATTGTGCATGTGGAAATCAATATATTCCACCCACGCTTCCAGACTAAAAAGGTAGTCGATTGTGTGATGGTGGTTGCAATGGAGGCTATCTCACTGTTTCAAATTTTTTTTTATGAATGTATTGAATTTCATTTATGTAAGACACAATCTCATTACGGACTTGATACCGGTGGTCCTTGAGAATGTCCATATTGATTTGGATATTGCAGAGCTTCGCTATTGTGGACTCCATGGTAGTAGGGGCCACTATATGACCTGGAAAATGAGCTGGAGAGAGAGCCACTGCATCTGTGGTTTCCTGGTTGACTGGGTGCCCAGAGGACGAGCTATGGCTTGACACAAAATGCCCCACATTTAATTGTTGACACCCCCCCCCCCGCGCGCGTAGCGAGGTCATCCTCACTGATGAGGCATAGTGTGCTTAGGGCTTACAGGCAAGTGAGTGGCTAGCCGTGCCAAAGAGAAACCGTCGAAAAACTTGCAAGAAGAGTGATAAAGACCAGGACCAAGAGACAAATACCGAGAGAGGACACACGCCAGAATCCAGACACCATGAAATTTAAACCAAGATGGGTAAGTTTCCTCCCAAGTCTAAGAGCTTCCCAGGGTATACAAAGCTCACCACCCTAGAGACTCTTCGAACCAAACAACACTTTCCCAGATGATTAGAAAGACTAACACAATAAGAGCTACCCAGAAAGGGCACCCATACAAGCAACAATTTTGACCAAAGACCGTAGTATCCCAACCATGAAAAAACTAAGAACCATAGATAACTTCCAACGTAAACCCGTCAACATGATGCCTACAAACATACGATAAGTCTGACCTCCTATTGTACCTAAATGCATAAGTATGCAAAAAATTATGGACACTAATACCTGTTCCCACACGACAAAGGATAATTCCAAGAGCCTCCAATGCCTTCCTGAAATCAGATGATGAAGTTCCCAGACACAGTCCTGGAGTCAACCCAAAACACCATCCACAAAGGTTCTCGGATCCTAGGTACAAGACTAAGGACTGAAATCAAACCAAACCAAGGCAGACCGGGCTTCCTTGTCGCCTCTCATCCAAGGCCATGACCCTAGCAAGTCTTCATGGACCCTGTCTCTCGAGCTACAATTCTTTGCCCAACCAAAATTCATCACCCAAAATTTTAAATTGAAGAGCAACGATCACTTGTTCGTGGATTCAACTGATGGAGTAGCCAGAGCGATCTTAGCTCAAGTGAAATGAATGCAGGGATGACACATAATTACAAAGATTAATGACCACGTGGAGGAGGGAGAGCCCCGAGGCCACACATGTGACAGATGATTGCTTTGTTGATCACCCCATCAAGAGAAACTTGAAAATTTACTTATATTAACTAAAAATTATTATAAAAATATATTAAAAAGAATTTTAAAATCATGTTTATATATAATTTTAAATAACAATTAGAATGGTTTTCAATTTTTTTAGTAATTAATTTATTTCTAAGTGACAGTTGTAGGAGTGTAGTTGTTTGTCTACAATATTTAGAGACAACATGAATTCATTTACGCTAGGAACCTAGAAGTAACTTTTAACAACCAGGAATAAGCCTTAAGATATCAAAGGTTAAAAATTCTTAAAGTTGCGAGGCTCATTCACATGGTACTAGTTACATCGAAGGTGTTCCCTATATGGAGCTAGCTGGGCAAACACTGTTCACCCAGCCAATCCATGCGCTCCATTTTCGTCCTCATGTCCACTTAAAGTATGACACGAGTAGAGAGATCGGGTTGAGCGGAATTCACTTCGCATACTTGCTGAAGACATGGGAAATGTTCATGGCGAGAGTCGACCTCGAGACCAACTGAGTTTTGTGCATACTCGTTGACGGCATGGGAAATGCTCATTTTGAATGTTGACCTTGAGACCAGCTGAGTTTGGAGCTTGCGTCTGAGTTTTGCAGATACTTGTTAATGGCATGGGAAAATTGGAAATGTTCATGTCGAGAGTTGATCTCAAGACCATCTGAATTTTGCAGAATCCGTAAATGTTCACGCCAAAATTTGACCCCAACCCCGAGACAGAAGCTGAGTTCTGCAGAATCCATAATACTTAACTTCTGAAGTTTTTTGTGGCAGCCTCCAAATCCTTGATGGTCTTTAGCTTCACACATGTCTTCCAAAGAGAGCAATGTATGTTTCCATACTTGGAAGTTATTCTAATGCAGAGAAGCCAACCATTAACACTTAGCTTCTGAAGCTTTCTGGCAGGTTCAAACCCCTTGATGCTCTTAAGCTTCATACATATGCTTACCTGCCTGCAACTCTTCCAAAGGTATCAATGTTTCGATACTCCACATCTCTTCTAATTCAGATCATTCATTAATAGAGAGCTTCCGAAGGTTTTGCACGACCTCCAACCCCCTCATCCATTGTGTCAATTCTGGTATGTTTTTAACTGTCACACATCTCAATGTGTTCAACTCTTGTAAAGATACAAGTGTCTCAATGTCTCAATAGTAGGCAGTTCGTTTAACTAGGCAGTGTCTCAATGTCTCAATAGTAGGAAATGTCTCACTGTCTCAAATTCCATTTGCACACAAGTTGCTTCAGTTGAGTTACAGATGGCTACCGCATCAAATCATCAATGAGATTCTCTGTCCAACAAAAAAGATGACAAGAGGATGAAGATGTTGCAACATATCTTCCCACATGTCAAATGGCCATGCATATGTGTCTTCGTCCTTACCTTTCACTGGCATTCTGCAAGTTGTTCAGGACTGTAACACTAAATTGAAGTAAACATTGAGGTATAGGTACTTAAAAATTTATATACCAAAACCAAATTCAAATCTTTCAAACTATATACTACCCAATTTCACATTAAAAATGTATAATTGATAAATAACATAAGAAGAGGATTTATTATTGATAAGGGAAGCGACTTCCTCTGCGGCGGCTTGATTGGAGGAGTAATGGACGACCACTTTGGCTCCCTTCTCCACCAAATTGAGGGCGATTTCCCTGCCAATCCCCCTGGACGCACCTGTTACAATGGCCACTCATCCTTCCAAGGGCAAAGGGGGCCTCATACTCTTCTCCTCCTGCTGTGTCTTCTTTTGCTCATCAGCAGTCGCCATAACTGAAAAAAGAAGTTTTCTCTCCCTGAGAGATATTTCTATGCAGGGTGCCCTTATAGTTTCCGAATCCAAGTACCTGTCCAACGGAAAAAATAATCCCATTTGCCAAAAATCTTACTCAACAACAGATATGGTTGATTTGGCAACTTAGACTTCCATTTTATTTCATGGTTTGGGCGGAAAATATCAGGAAGATATTCTCACCAGAACCGTGCAAATAGGGGACCAAAAAAATCTAGTGGATATACTTGGTCCAGGACCATGCAAATACCAAATCAAAAAAATCTTGTAGATATATGTGGTCCAAAAACGAACTTTCATCAAGTGAACATTATCCATTTACTAAGTAGGGTTGAAATGTTGTAGGTGCTAAATATGCATCTTGTTTTATTGTTTTTTATTTTGGTTTTGTTCTCTTTTATATTTTGGTTTTTTTTGGAATTAGATGGTAGTAGGTAGGATATCCCACTCCACTACTTAACCGTGACCATTCTTAGTTTCTCTCGCTATCTATGATGGTCCAAAATCTATTTCTTTCCTATCTTAATTAGAGGTTGAAAGAGGTTTCATTGAATTAAGGTGATTTTTATTCGTTCAGAAAGTTGTTACCATGTACACAGTGTTTTCTTAAGAACCCATATTCTTTTTCTATTTCAATATTAGAGAAGAAGTGTTTAATTGACAAGCGCTTAATCCGTTTTATATTTTGTTCTTGTTTTGGAATTATATGGTAAAATTTTGGATTAGATAGTTATCATTCATTATTTTTTTGGTTTTGTTCTCTTTTATATTTTGGTTTTGTTTTGGAAATACATGGTAAAATTTTAGATTAAATGGTTATTTTTCATTGTGTTTTTAATGTATAAATAGATTCACGATTCTACACAAATTTGGGTCATTTGAATTTGTCATCTATATAACTCAAAACTCATTATTTTAATAATTCCTATTACATTTAAAAAAAATTAACAAAACAAATACCTTAAAGTTCCAAACCTCAAAAAAATAACCAAAAAATCCCTCACAAAACATTCAATATTGCTTACCAAAGTAAATATTTATGGCCATCTCTACTCACGTTTGTAAAGCCATCCAATGATCAATAACAATTTCTTATAAATTTATAATTCTACCTCTTAACTAACATGTTTCCAAACAAGGACTGTTTTATGTTTCACCCAAAATTAATGTAAGGGTTAGATGTTGCAGCGGTTCAGACATGGTAATGAAATCTTGGGAAGTAAACAGAGTCCACATGTGGCTCATGACTGTACACACTGGCTCTCTTGTGCTCTCAAGTGGGCAAAGAGGAAGTAAACAGTCAGCATATGGCTCATCACTGTACACGCTGGCCCTCTTGTGCTCTCAGTGTGATTGCTCTATCACATTGTTGCTCATCAGGTGGATTTATCCACCACTTGAACCTTAGTAACCAACGTTGGGGAAAGACTGTTTTCCCATAGATAGTTTGTTCTAGTTCAATAATGAGAGGAGGAATAGTCTTGCTTCTCTTGTGGCTAGGATGAAAAGGTTCACCGGGACATTTATTAGTTTTCTAATTTGAGATCAACCACTCTTGTTATGTCTTTCGCACATTCAACTGAGTTATTGGATCACTCTAACACTGTAATTACGAAGTAATACACTGCGTGAATAATATGTAACCTAATATGTAACCTCGTAGTAAATCATAGTAATACGCTGCGTGAATAATATGTAGCCTAATATGTAACCTCGCATTAAATCATAGTAATACACTGTGTGAATAATATGTAACCTCGCATTAAATCATAGTAATACGCCGCGTGATTAATATGTAACCTAGTATGTAACCTCGTAGTATATCTTACACCTTACACGGGTCAAACTAGCTAGCATTATTGTAAGGGTTAAACTGCGCTTCTACTAAAGAATGGCACATTACCCTTTAATATGAGTGATATATCTCATATTTTGTTTTTATGTATATAGATAGCATGCAATTATTGTGTTTTAATTGAGAAATAGAGTTTTGGCCACACGTTAATACCAACTTTAAACTATTAAGTTGCACCACAAGTTAATACCAATTTTAAATTATTAAAAAAATTTAAAAAATTTCATTTTTGTTTCTCGTTTTTGTTTTAGACCCCAAAGTTGTTATATTGATCGAAAACTGTGGCAATCTTTGTATTTGAGAGTTTACAAAATTCCCGAGGGAGAATTTGATTATTTATTGGAATTTTATAGAATTCTTCGAACTCGAAGCTTTTATTCCTTCGATGTATTTTTGCAACTTTAGAGGCAATTTCTAATTACAATTCCTCCCATCTTCTTATACTATATTGTATTGCCTTCAGCTATGAATGAAAGAGCACAATTTCGAAAGATGATATATCTTCTTCCAATAAAATGGACTAAGAAATTATAACTTTGTTGAACTTTATTTTACAACTTTAATGACCCTTGTTAAGTCTAATTATATTTTATACTATCAATATTATACCAAATATTTATACAATCTAGTTTTTATTTTACTTATATTTATTATTAAATATTAAAATATTAAATTATTTTAATACTATAATTATAATAATAATATATATATTTTTTAAATTATTAATATAAAATTTCTAATAATAATTTTATTTTATTTTAAACTAAAAATAATAAATATCACCCCACTAATGATTTCCCTCCCCAAAGAGAAGGAAAATATTCATCAAATTCTTAGAAGGGTTGTGTGTCACTGTTAATATCAATCAAAGTTTATTCGGTCATTTCCCAAAAAAAATCAGTCCCGACTCCCAACGCTCTCCTTTATAAAATGTGCATGTTCCATCCGAGATCTATCAAAGTTCATTCGGTCATTTCCAAAAAAAAAGCGAAGTCCCAGCACTCTCTTGTATAAAATGTGCATGTTCCATCGGGAGAAAGGACCTTCGTTTTTCATGCAAATTGGAAAGCAAAACACATTTCAAAGTAATTTGTTTTCTTCAATATATAAAAGATAATGGTTTAGTTTAATTATTATAGTTTTTTAATAATTTACTTTTTTAGTGAAATTGTAATTTTTTTTTTGTTATTTAAAATGTTTTAGTGAAATGGTAATTTTTTTGTTATTTAAAATGTATAAATAAATTTGAAGTTTTTAAAAATCTTTAAAATAAAACAAATTAATTTTTTAAATAAATTTTTATAAAATTTTAAATAAAATTAATTTAAAAATATATTAAGAACGTTAAAAGATTTAATAGTTAGATTACATTAAATTAATAGTATGTGTCATTATTATTTTTGTGTGGCTATTTTGTTCTTCCTTCATTATATATTTTTATAACAATTTGTATTAAATAACAAGTTAATAATTTTGATTTTTTATATAATTATATTAAAATAATTTTAATATACCCTATGAATTAAGTGTATTTGGAACCCTAGATGCAATGACAACCATGATGTCTAAATCCAGAGTGCCTGCTTTCATAATGAGTTTCTTCCTCCACGAGATGGATTTCCTCTTGGATGTCTGAAGGCATGTTAAAATGGAAGTTGTGGGTTAAAGACTCTACTTGTAAGTATGCCTAGGATCTCCCCGAAGAACCATGATTTCCATTTCCATGCTAAAAACGAGCTCATTGTCAAGTCATGGTTGCTAGAGGCAATAAGACATCACAATGACTAGAACAGAGATGGGAGGGGAGATGCATAAGATGATCATGAAAGAGAAAGGCCATGATAGGTTTCCAAGAAGAGTATAATGGTGGCATGCTCTAGACCAAACTTTCTCCATAAAAAGAAGTCAATAAGGGAGGAAGGGAAATGAGTAAGCAGATCGGAAGAAACCCGCACTGGTAACCAAATGAGAGTCGAGATGGATGGAGGGAAAGGGTAGTAGCACGAGGAGATGACAGAGGATGAGACAGCTCGAACCAATAGCCAAGGATGAGAAACATATTGAAGCAATCATGATTCAGCAAATGTGTATAAATGTGCCTTAAATTGGTGACATGCATAGAATGTGGCTATTAAAGAACATGTCAAATCCTAAGGCATTAAATTCATGACATAACCATTTCATTAGAGTATATTCTTATAAAAATTTACGTTAAATAATAATATTAATAATTTTGGTCACTAATAATTCTATTAGAACTTTTCAATGTATAAAAATAATTAATTAATATGTATTTTTTTAAAATCTAAATAGCATTTTATAGCATTTTAAGAAGTATCTTCATTGTTCCTTTATAATAAAATATTAATTTTTCCGTTAAGATTAAAGTACTTCATCACAAATTTGTTTATTATTACAAGTTTGTTTATTATGTGTATGAACTTCAAAACATTTTGAACAATTTCAATGAAGTTTATTCATTACAGTGTAGCATTTATATCACAAACAAAAGAAAATATTATTTTAAAAAAAATTAAAGTATTTCATTACAGGTTTGTTAATTATGTATATGAATTTTTTGAATAATTTGGTGTATAATTTCAATGAAGTTTATTTCTTATGGCGTAGTCTTTATATCACAAGGAATTTTTTTTTATGACTATGATAGTATTTGGAGACTTAATGTTGATTATCAAAATAATGAGTAATTTAGCTAATTGAAGAGGGAATACAATTGAACTCAATCATCTCTCTAATCAAATGAATCTTAGTATATTTCAATTAGTGTCATTTTATCTCATCAAAGGGAACTACTAGATGGAGAAGATGGCCATTAGGAAAATGTTAGCCTTTCCTTAGACCTAAGAATTCTAAGCAAAACAATGGTGTTAAGCTATAGGTTAATGTGTTAATTCATTTGTTAGAGAACATTGAATGACACGTTATCCAATATGTATGATTCATTAATGAATAGGTTGATGTGGATAGAGAAGGATGACACAAGGTGGCCTACTCCTTATTCTCATATGGTTTGGTAGGTCTAATTAATGTGAAATAAATGAACAAGGGTGAACTTTTACATGAAATATGGATGATGTCAACTTTTGTGACATACAATGGGATGTTTTCTAGGTGATTCAATTTGGGTTTTATTGGGTCTACAAATTGGTAGTGAATTCAAAATTCTATTAGGGTGGCATTATAATTTTACATTAGATGTGGTGAACCTCTTAAAGGGAGAAATTTTGTTTAGAGCTAACCAAGGGTAGTGGATTCAAGGTGAGTTAGGCTTCCAAAGATGGTAACTTCTTGTGCTTTGGCTAGGAAAGCCCTGATCTCTTGGCTTTTCTATCCAGTTTCTTTGTTTTCCATGTCTTTGAAAGTATAAGTTGGAACCATTAGAGTGCGTTAATTTTAGAATTCCTTTTTTCTTTTTTCAGTGTTTTAGAAATTAGTCTTTTTAGTTTTGGGTTTTTATCCAGATTAGTTGACCAATTGTCTTATCACTCGCATATCGCTTGCTCCCTAACTTTGTAAGTGTGGAAGGAATAACCAGGTCGGGAAGTCAAATAAGTTTTACTCAAATATGAAAGTAAAAATGAGGCCAACAATAGTGCACTAATGCTAGTTTCCTTTAAAGTCATTAAGCATTAGTAGACCAACATGCAATCTTAATATTATGATTCTCCTTCCTTTTCAAAGATAAAGGATTGGTTCATTGGAAGTTGAGTGCAACACACATTGTTCTTTGGTTCTCTCTTAGCATATGGAATGAGTCTCCTCTACCTCGGATAACCACAACGTGAGGAACATGCATCAGGTAGAGTTCATGGAAGATGAAATAGTCTATGAAATTTGCGACCTTATGGAGATTAAAGACCCAAACTACTCTCATCCAAATAAAAGTCAGGGAGAACAAAGCAATATTCATTTGAATTGTTATATTTTGTTTTAATATATTAAATAAGTTGCTAATAAAAATATAAGAAACTCATATTTGAAAAAGGACTTACTAATTATCAATATTACTCATCTCTAAATTCTATTAAATGTAATGACTACTAATTCTGATACCACCATTTTAAATGAAAATAATTTTATTTTAATTATTTATTATATAATTAGGCCGATAGGCCTTTCCTATGCATCAACTTTTCGTCAACACTTTTACTCTGATCCGTTAGATCAGATGAAACACTTTCAACCGTTGATCTGAACCAGAAAACAAAACAATGGAAAATCAAGAAAGCATGGAAAGTCAAGAAAGCACAAAAGCTCAAAAAAGATTCTATGCAAAAAAAATCAAGAAAGCACGAAAAAATCATAAAAATCAAAGATCAAAAAAAAAAGCTCAGAAAAGCAAAGATTTTTGAGGATTTTTATTTTTATTTTTATTTTTTAAATGCAATGTATTATTAATTTATTTTTATAATTTAATTGAAATATAAATTTTAAATTTTAAATTTAAAAATTAGTTTAGATTTATTTTTAGTTGTAAGTTTATTATGTGTTAAGAGGGACTTTTTTTTTAGGTATTGATTTTTTAAGTGTGAAAAGAGATTTGACTTTTTTGGCATTTGGTAGATGTAGAGTTAAAATGAATTTAGATTAGTTTAAATATTAACCTTTAAATAACTCACATTAGAGAAAAATACCATGGGAAAAAACCATAGATTAAAAATATAATAAGGAAAAACCATGGGTTGGAAAATTTTATATTTTATATTTTAATTTTAATTTGACTAAGTCAAAATGTTAAACATTGTAACATCTCTCTAAAATAACTAAATTCAATTTAAGTCCATGCTAGCTCCCATCATTTTCCTGCTCAAAAGATAGGCATTCTCAACACCTTAGCTACTTCGGCGGGCGTTGCAAGTTTATGACGAAAGTCACCTTGAAGATGAGAAAACTGACCTCTTGGAAGTTTTTAATAAGAATGGTTATAGTAGGTCTCAAGGTCTTAAGGCTTTTCAAAATGCTGAAAAGGGTCCTAAGAGTAAGATTGACCCCAAGGATTGGTCTTCCAGTGTTCATCTTCCCTTTATTCTAGGGACCACGGATAAAATCGCTAGGATCTTGAGGAAGCATAAGATTCATTCTTCTTTTAGACCTCTTAACACTATATGAAGTTCTCTTCATTTTGTTAAGGACCCGATTAACCCCAAGGATTAGAAGGGTGTTTATATCATTCCCTATTCTTGTCGAGCTCCTTATATTGGTGAGACCGGTCGATCCATTAACCAAAGGATTTGTGAACATGCTGCGACATCAGGCATGGAAGGTCTCGCTCCTCCGCTTTGGTAGAGCATGCAGAAAAAACCAATCATCACATCTCCATTGAAGAGGCTAAGGTCATTGCGAGGATTGACCATTTTCATTATCGTAAATTTAGAGAGGCCTTAGAAATTGAAAAAAAGACTTGTTAATTTAAATAGAGATGACGGCTGGAGTATCAACAGATGCTAGATTCCTGCACTTTCTTCCTAAAAAATTATTTTTATTTATTTATAGATTAATTAATTATTTTTTTTTGTTAATCCCCATATTGCTTAGTTTATGACTCTCTTAAATTATTCTTGGTAATATGAATAGGATTAAACCTTAATATTAATATAATATTATATATAATAATATTCATTAATAAGATTATATAGGGTTATGGATCCTTTCTCACCTGAGGGGGGATGTGAAAAAGAGAGCGAGGAGGGTTCCGTCGGCAGGAGGACTCGAACCAGGGCAGCCTAGGCCATCGGCCTAGGGTGCTGCAGACTAGACCTCATTTTGGATGACGAAGACTAGGAGGTACGGGGTGGGTCAACAAGTTTTCTGTGGAGATGGTCCATACAATGGCCATGTAGGCTGTGGGTTGGATCCAGGGTGCTCAATCTGCAAGGATCCCAAGGAATATGTTTACTGGGACAAATTTCATCCAACTGAGAGGGTACAGTGGATGATTGCAGAGGAGGTTTTGGGCAGGGATTCTTCCTTCGTTTCTCCCATGAATCTCAGAGGCTTGATCCAGTACACAAACCCCACCCCTTCCCCCTTTGATCCTTTGTTTACGTAATATATTATACCCTAAATTATTCATTAATCGAGCATGTCCAAAGGTATGAATCGACAATCCAACTGTATATATTTGTGATGCTTACTGGTGCAAATTTTCATTTTTACACAAATGCATAATAGCGAATAGATTTACCTTAAATTATTCAACGTCCAAAGATATCAATCAACAAACCAGCTGTATAGGTATATGTGTGACGTTTACTGGTGCAAATTTTAATTTTTCACAAAAGCAGAATCGATGTCAGGGTTTACCGAGAAGAGTTGTGGCAGTGTAGGCGACTAGGCTGATTGAACCAATATCTCTTCTAAAAAAATTCAACAATTCCAATTTAATAATCCTATCGGCCTCTCTTTGTACCTTTTGAGAAAATTGCTAGTTTTAAACTATTATTAATTAATTTTATTAATAATTTAAATGGTTAAAATTATTAGTCAAATTTCATTAGTACCACCTATTGAGGATAAGCCTCCGACCAAACTTTGAACTTTACAATAAGAGTTAGGAGAAGAGACATGCGCATGATCAAAATCGATTTATAACTTCTTAGCAAGTTTAAATTATGAAGAAATATAAATCCGACTATATTGTGGGAAGATCTAGAAGCGCTTTTGTCAATTCGTCCGACACCGACCATCAGCGCTTTCTGATAACGGCATCTTTGATTGCGTTAGCCAGGTTGGTCAATGGGCTGTCGCAATTTATTCACGTGCATGACAATGGATTCCACATAATACATAAAAGCCAAATCGCATATTGCTTCTCACATCCTCCAATGATTTTCTACGACATCGACTTTGACTTGTCATGGGTTCCTACTCGTTTTGAGATATTCTGTGTACAGTTCTCTTGGCCCTTCTCTCCTTTACCAATTATATTTAAGAACCTATGCTCCTTTGCAGAAGATACCCATCTAATTCACTCACAGATTTTGAGAGAGGAGTTAGCCACTGCAGCCTGTTTTCTGCTTTACAGTTAGGATGGTGCTGCAATGGAGTAGGACAGCTGGTACCTTTGTTGTCATTCTGCTCCTTGCTTTTCATGTACAGGTAATCCAATCTCTAAACTTCAGCAGCCTCCTCTTCTTTTTTTTCGTTTTCTCGTTTCCGATCTGCAGAAAAGCAATACTGGAGTTTCATGATGAGCTGATCTGAGTATTTATTTTTGGTGAAATTGGTCAGGAAGGCGAAGGAAGCCAAGATCACTTTGTGTTGATTCATGGACTTGGCCATGGAGCATGGTGCTGGTATAAAATTGTTACTCTGCTTAAGCAGAAGGGCCAAAAAGTGACTGCCTTGGATCTCACCTCCAATGGGATAAACAGGGCAGCCCTTACAAATGAAGTCAATTCAATTGCACACTATGCGAAGCCACTGCTGGATTATATCAGCACCCTCGGGACTGATGAGACGGTAAATGGATTCTCTGGAACTTAAACTAGCCTATCATTTGTAGGTTCGAGAACAATAATTGTAAAAGTACTAAATCAAAGCTGATGACAGATGACATGAATAAGGATGTCCCATGCATGTTATGAAAGTTAGATGTTTTCAGGATGCTTCTCGTTATTATTCTTATGAGCCTTTATATTAAAAAAAGTTATGGCCTTCTTAGAGATGGCAAAGATCAGGGCTTAGCCATTTGTAGAAACTGGTAACACTATGAAATCTGGCGAATATGGGTGAGGTTAAACAAGCAACATCACTTGTATTTATCCAATTTTGAAATATTCTTGAAATCCCCAATTAAATTAAATTAAATTTAGATCCAACATAAATCCTCTTTTATTGTTAAATGACTATGTTATGTTTCATAACAGATCAGAACCAAAATTCAAGTAGCATTTGTGTTCTCTGGTTAGACTGAGGAGGTGTTACTGGATTGGAATAAGAAACCCTTCAAGGTCAGGCCTGTGGATTGACATGGGCTAAAAGGGTTGATACTTACCACTTAGAAGACTTGGGATAGATGACCTTAGATAAGACCTTTTAGACCTGGTTCATGTGATTGTAATAATAGTTGAAACCTTCTGTTATACATTAATTAAGTTTTGGAGGGCCTGGAGCTTCATCATGCTCTCATTCTTGATTTGATTCTGGCCTTTGAAGGCCACTGACTTCTCTGCATAAAATGTATGGCAGGTGACTCTTGTAGGTCACAGCTTGGGTGGATGCCCATTGTCTTATGCGATGGAGATGTATCCAACAAAGATCTCCAAGGCAATTTTCGTGTCTGCATTTACTCCGCGCAACAATCAGAGCTTCCTTAGCTCTTCTAACCCAGAGGTGTGTTGCCGATTTTCTTTCTTTTCAACCTCACACTTTATTACCAAAAGATAGATGCAATTATGCTGCAGATTAGTTGGGGCGCTCAGCCCCTTTGAGTGAAGAACTGAATTGTTTTGGAGTGTGGATTTCTCTGGTTTGTGCAGAGTTTTGCCAAGCTGGTGGAAAATGGAGTAATTGTACTAAATAGGGAAACTGATTCAGAGCAACCCACATCTGCTTCACTGGCTCTTGACCATGTCAAGTCCTATCTCTACAACAACAGCCCTGATGAGGTATTAAGTCGTAAATTTCCCTATATTCGATTCCAGCTCAGCCCTGAATGATGTGGGTGTGTAAGAATATGTCCATGGTGTGTATTTGTTTCTACGACCTTAAAAGTTGCTGTTGACTACTTTTAACGGAGGGTTTTATTTGTTTCTTGTCCGTGTTACCTGACACCATAGGACGCGAGCCTTGCACTGTCTCTTCTAACTCCAACGCCATTCCCCATCTCGGTGGAAATCTTGAAGCTATCAGAGGAGAGGTATGGGAGTATCAGAAGATTTTACATCATGTTAATGAAGGACAGATTGTTCCCTCCAGAATACCAGGAGTACACCATAACACAGAATCCTCCAGAGAAATTATTCAAAATGCATGCCAGCGACCACTCTCCCTTCTTCTCACAGCCTCAACAGCTCTGCAATCTGCTCATTCATATTGCAACTCTTTGAAGATACGACTTTCCTGTAGTGTAGTTTCATTGGAGGAAATATGGAGGATGGCAGAGAAACTATAGAGGGGTGTCGAACAAAATCTATAAAAGGAATTAACTTTGGTTCGCTCTAGCCATTCGTTGTACTGTATATCCGCTTCGGTTTCATTATAAGGTCCGGAATGCCGCGGTCATGATGAGTAGGGTTGTGTGATTTTTGAAGATGCGTATGCTGTCGAGTGGTGCAAACCTTGGGAACTAGGGTTAAAATAGAGAAGAAGGGTAGATGTCTTTATTGTGAAGCCGAACCAGAGTTGGAACATGGAAAATGATATTCGCAAAAAAAGTTCATTACTTTAGTGATAATGCGAATATCTATACAACGCAATACACGTTTAGTGATAATGCGAATATCTATACAACGCAATACACGTTAGTGCGTGATGATTGATTGATAACTCCGAACAAAGGATGAATTCTTTAATCACCATCCATGGGTCTATATATATAGATATAGATAATTTTTAATATGTAATTAATTTAAATATTGGAAAAATATATATTAAAAGTATGCGATGTAATGGTGAAAAGTGTAACGAAACTCAATCCTCGTAAAGATCTAATCTTATTTCATGACCTTGATGATTCTATGATGGTAATGCTAATGGGTATTAAGTGAATACTGATTTTAACTGCTAAATTTTATATTTATATATATATATATATTAATTAATTAATGGTTATTAGTTTTTAAAAATTATAAAAAAAATCCAAAATAAAAATTCATACTATCTCTAAAATATTAATATGATATATTTTTTACACTACACTCATGGAATTCATTCTCACCTAAAATTAATAAATTCATTACCATTGTAAATGTGAATGAGTTCTAAATTCCATTCATTCTCACCCAAAAATAAAAAATAAAAATCATTACCATTGTAATTGTAAATGAATTCTAAATTAAAAAGAGATCATTTTAATGTTTTAATAATATTCTTTAAAAATGATTATCATATAGGATAGCATTCACTCACCAAAACGTAATAGAATTATTCACTAGATAGCATTGTAAATGTACAAAGGTCTGAATAAGAAACATGTCACTCTAATGTATTTACAAGATTCTTTTGAAACATGTCACTTTAATGTATTGACAAGATTCTTTTGAGATGGATAACGATAAGAGTAATAGATGTCATGATTATTATATATATCGAGTTGCATGCCTAGTTGCATTTTCATAATACATCTGATGATTCATGATTCTCTATTGAGTTATATGTTTATTTGCATTTTCATCATGCGTATTTAAATTTAGAATAAGAATCTTCACTTATATTTATAAAATTATATATATTTAAAATGAATATAAAATATTATGTTAGGATAATTATTTGATAAGTTTTAATATAATTATGTTTTTAAGTTTTATAAATAATTGTGTTCACTAATTTTGAGAATTTCTTCCATTACTTCAATGGATTAAGTTCATGTCATTAAAATTATCTTAATACTAAGAAACCATAAAATCAATTTTATCATATATTAAATATATTTTTTTCAAAAATAACAAAAAAAAATTATATCAGATATTTGATTAACAAAATAATTAATATATTACTCATTACCCTTTTTCCTTTCTTTTAGATTATATATATATATATATATATATTGAAATTTTATTTTCAATATGATGTATCAAATTTTTATATTTATATTAATTTTATAATCAAATAAAATAGTAAAATAATTTTGTGATATATAACATGATAATTATATTTACTTTTAATAATAAAAATTTATAAAAAAACAATGAAGTTGGAAATCAAATACCTAAATCAAATACCTTACTTAAAAAAACGTTAATCTAATATTAATTAAAAAAAATTATATTAATACATGCCAAAAACTAGTTAATATAATATCAATTTAAAAAAAAAAATGATACTAATATCATGCCAAAAACTGTGTTCAAAGATTGTTTCAAAATTATAATATACATGTGAACATATTTCTTAGGTTTTTGATCTTCATACATTACAATAGAGTTGATGTTATATCAAATATTTGAACGTGGTCATGTTTATCTTTGATATCAAGGCAATGTTTTATTGAACATTTGATTGTAGTCACATTTTCCTTTGATATGATGAAAAAAGGGAATATAACTTATATCGGTTGAGTATGTTTCTTCTTCCATCTTCCATAGGTTTTTATTAAAATATGGTTTGATTATTTCTTCTGAATTGAGAAGACTTCAATGTATCTATTAATAATTCATTTGATCTATTATATATATTTCTATATCATTTAACTTTTTCTCATAAACTTGTGTTGCACCTCTTGCTTAGATTGTTGTTTGCAAATAATAGTGTGTCATGTTCCATGTGAGATCAAAGTCTCCTATATCCATATCATATTTTGCAAGTACACTAAAAGATACATTCTTCAAGGAAAGAAGATAACCATCTCTAGGTCCCTTAGAACAATGTTAGTCTCTTTCTTAGGGAAAACACCTAATGAGAAGGAGAACCATCAACAAAGAGACACGAATAACAAACTTATATCCAAAATTAATCACTTATAGAATATATCTACCAGGGATAAGAGGAAAAAAGAAAACATTTGAATAGATAGTTGGGTATTTTGTGTTCTTTGTATGTAATTACAATCCTATATTCAGATTTGCACACAACAAAAATACCCAACCTTCCTCAAATCCAAATATACTTGTAATTTTAAATCATGATAAATAAATGAAATGAGAGTATGAATCCATAGTAAAATGGTTTTAATTATCAAGAAACTAGTTTAACCTCAAACTAAGAATTAAAAAAAAAATCATTATAGACATTTGCAATATGATTTGGAGGAGGGAAAGAAGATATATCCCCATAAATTTGTTAATAATGAAAAATATACATAGGATACCTAATAATTGTTTCCAATGCCTTCATCAATTGAATTTGGGTTTCTCTTGCCTTGACCACTTATTTCCTTAATGTGCTCTACTTATATTTGTCAACTTAATTATGGCTAGGAAAATTTTTGAGATGTTTCAAACCAGCATAAGGTCAAAAATAAATTTAAAACCAAGGTGATATAAATAGGGGAAGGCAAAAGAAATATAAAATTAGTTGTTTATGAATTGTTATAGCACAAGGCGGCTTCACGCAATGAACCTTTAACATAGCACATGCGTTTGTGGCATACTAAGCAATACCCTTAGTTTGACTACATATTGCAAAATACCTTTAAAAATCACATTATTTAACCCCTTATCAATACAAACCCAATACACCTTCCCAATTTAAAAAACCCCTAGTTTCACTAGATATTGTAGGTGTCCTTTTTTTCATTAACATTTTTTATACCCCTTTACAATATTTCATTAACTTTCAACTCCATTTTTTATACCTGCCAATATAAAAATCCTTTATCCCCCTATTATATGCTCAATATATTATGATATTTTTTCCTCAATATATATCCCCCAATATGAATGCACGTGGTATCGTATTACTTCCCTAGTGAAGCCCCCGTGCTCTAGAATATCCTTGTTTTAAATGAATTCTTACATGTTCTTCCAACCAATAAACCTTATTTGTATCAAGCAAATTTGGATAAGATGGTCGTGAAAAAAGTTAAGTTTTACACAGGTGTATAGATCCCATGTATTCCACTCAAGAGAGTGAGCTTATTTTTGTTAATTGGAAAACTACATGTTTCCTTAAGACAATTCATGGGAGACCCATGAGTTTCCTAAGGACAAGTCATGAGCATGTCATAAATGAAGGATAAATATTTGGAGAGAGGAAGAGGATAATTAATTACATATAAATGGCCAATAAGATAAATATAAAAACCATTTATTTAAGGTATATCATTGATAGAGAAAAGGGAAGATAATAAACTTCAGCCCAAAATTAAATTGTTATAAAATAAAACTACCAAGGATAAGAGTAAAGAAGACAAACCTATGATTTGATGGTTGAGCTCTTTGTGTTTGATGACAAAACCTTTATTCATGTACTAGGGTTTATGGTATATCTTGGATTCAATTTTCCTTATTGTTGGAATGCCTCACATCTAACTATGATTTTTCATTATTGATTACGACTTGGAAGATATTTCTCATGTTCTATTTAATTTTGACGTATTTCTAAGGTGTACATGGTGGTGTGTTATTTTCATTCATTCTCTAAGAAATTCAAATCACATCATTTTCTTAATACTTGGTCATGTTGGTTTATGAGATATGCCATACTACATTCCTTTTAAAGGATCTATTCCTATTGGCATTGACTAATTTACTTGATGAATGAGATTCAAAGATCTTTATATTACATCAGGGCTTGAAATCATTAGTGGTGATTTTCCTCACTATTGAAAATACATATCGATTAATGAATCATAATTGATATCTTTTACAAATTCTTGATATTAGTACATATATTCACACTTCCTCTAACTTACTATGTATCTTCGTGCCCATTATCGTCATCATCGGGTTACCTCATGTTCATCAATTGTATACATCAATTAATAATGATAATATGGTTTCTCCCATGTTTGAATTTAGATATTTTATTCACATGGAGTAGATTCATATATTTGGAAAACTTTTATTGAATTCTTGGGTTACGGAAACTTCTCTTTCAGTCCTACATGATCTATGCATATATCACCAACTACTCATCTAATAGTTACTTTTCAAGAACCATTTTTTGTTTCACATGGTTATAAGGATTCTCTTGATACATATTAAGATGTAGATCCACTTTGTATTTTTTTATTCCTATGATGTTGATCTTGGTGGATATTGATGATCACCCACCTATTCCACTGGCTCACAACACAATTTTTTATTTGGCTACAATTTTTTTGTCCTGAACTTTCAAAGCCATTTTGAGGCCCTAAACAATTTTTTTGGTGAATAGGAACTTAGTATTCATGGACATTGAAGTGTATTTGGAAAATGTAATCCTTAATTAGACCTTTCTAATGGGTTACTGCATGCCCCAAATGGAGATAGTATGCCAAATGTATGACTTTAAGAAGTTGACATCCCAACTTATCCTATCGAGGCCCAGAAACCTTTTGGTGCTTCATCTCCTAGGGTTAGTTTTTTGGATTTTTAGGTTTTATTATTACTTAGCTATGATAAAATGACCTTGGAGCCTCATTATAACATATCTTAGTGGTGATTTATAACCGTCACATCTCTTCTCGGATATAAGCTACCACCATTTGAGCTAGTTTGTTTCATTTTGTAATTTTAGCAGCTTCCATTTATTAATAGAAGTCAAGTTTCACTATATCTCTATTTTTTTTATTTATAAATCAGTATTTCGTTTCATTCCTTTCATAATTCCAGATCAGTGGTATCAAAGAAGTGTACAATTTATCTATTATTTGTGCATTTCCCAAAGGAGGTCAGGGTATAAGGAGTTCATACTCAAAATATTTGAGACCTTGAAAGATCATCCTCGCCAACCTAGATGACTTGCAATGATGGAAAAAATTAAATATGAGGGAGTTGGAGATCATATTAAACTATTTCTCCAGGAATCCCTCAAGTGGGAAAGGAATGAGATAATGGATATTTTTTCCTAGATCTTTCGACAAATGCCAATAGGTGACCCATATTCATCAAGTGGCCACTTCAGAGGCACCTACCCATTTAAGGTACAAGTTAATTCTGATTTTCCTATATTTAAATGCTAGATATACGTGGATGCTCTAGACAAATGGCTTAATATGTTATAAGGGTAGTTTTCGGTCCCTATTTTTTCCAATAGAGAAAATATTACCTTTTCACTTCTTAATGGCTCAATCTCATCTGTTGGGAACATGGGCAATCTCTTGAATCTGGTGATCGTTCAAAGATCGTTCAAACTAGGCAGGTCGGTGCTCCCCCCGAACCGACAGCTCTTGATTCGGTCTCAATAACTTAAGCCATAGCTAAGGCACGCTTAGAAGGGAAGGCAAGTAAGAAGGAAAGAAGGTGGGCAGGTTGTGATCACTGAAACTCAGCTCTTAAGGTTGCCCCCATGTAAAGGATTGGTGGGAAACTTAGCATTATTTTTAGTTGCACCCACTTGGGACCCTTTTAGGGATGTTTTTAAGGAGAAATATTACCCTATTGTAAGATGTGAAGATTAGTACATGAGGTGGACCACACTATGGCTGGAGAGGGAACAAATAATGCCAGAGTTCACAAATTTCTTTCATACCTTGTGAACCAAGTTGGGTATCAAATACTATAAGTAATACATGGTCCTCAAGTATTGTGGCCATCTACACATATGCATCTAGGTAGAAATGGATTTCATGGACATGTCCTCACTTAGTGTAACATATCATTATATTGTCAAAATCAAGAAAAAATTAAATAGAAGAGGTGATATTTTCGATTTATGAATCCCTTGCAGCAAAAGTACGACATCCCTAAATCGCAGAGTAAAGGACAAAGCCAGAGTGGGCCACCCTAGGAAAACGCATCTAAGCTGTAAATAATGAATTTTAATGGGTGGAAGAAGAAAGAAATGGGAAAATGGTGTGATTTCCACAAGATATCCTCTCATAACACCAATAAATGTTAGATAAGGTATTCATTAGTGGTCGAGCTAAAATCCTCAGAGTTAGACATAAGTTTCAACTCCTAACCAAAACACGACAAAGGGAAACATATCATAAATGAAAAACCTAGTTCCAACGTTGCCACCATCAAGGTCCTGCAAAATGAGGCCAAATATTTATAGGAAGGTGAGCACCTCTTTCACTCACATATGTGGCTGAAGGGTGCTTCACTACATTTCATTGTTGATAAAAGGGAGTGAAAGAAGGTCATATCAGTAGAGGTCATTAAGAAAATTGACCTGCTAGTAACATCACACTTGTAACCATACACCATTGGGTGGCTCCACCAAGCATGACATATTTATGTTAGCCAAAAATGATTGTTGTCCTATAACATCAATCCCTTCAAGGATGACATATTGTGTGATATTTCTACCCTTGAAGTTTGTGATGTTATTTTAGGAAAACCATACTTGTTGAACCATCATGCTATATATGAGTTTAGACTTCATAGTGATATTATTACTTTGTACATACAACTATAGAAGATACTAGAGGTAGCCCCTCCTACTACCATTTCTTTGATCTCTGCTAAGAAACACAGTACAGTTATATCACATACCACAAAAAATTATTCTTCCTAAATCACTCTCAAAGTGAGGAGAATATTGCGATCACATACATGGCCTCCACATAGGGCTCCTCCACACAACAAAGGAAAGTGGAAAAGCTCATGGAAGAATACAAAGGCATATTCTCCTCACCCACTAGGGTACCTTTTCACTATTATATTAAGCATTCAATTGACCTAATCCCTTGGGTGCCTCTACATAATTGGCCAATCTACTATTTCTCTCTTATGGAAAATCAGGAAATCAAGTGAAATATCCAAGATGTTCTCCAAAAACGGAACATTAGATCGATTTCCTCATGTTGTGTAAGCCCAACTATAATCATGCAAAAGAAGAATTACACCTAGTGACTCTACATTAGATGTTGGGCATTGAAAAAATCTCAATCAAGAACTAATACCTGATCCCCCAAATTAACAACCTTCTTAAATAGCTAAATTAGGCCAAGTAATTTAGTAATATTTATTTGAACTCCAACTCAAACCAAGCCCCAATATAATTTCATGATGTGTTAAAGACTTCTTTCAAGTCCAAGGAGGGTATTTCTAAATGATTAGTGATGCCCTTTGGTTTGGCAGATTCCCCAACAAATTTCATGATGATAGTGGATGATGTATTGTAGCCTTTTACCAATGCTTTTGTGGTTTAATATCTATATCATATCATCATCCTCAACAAGGGTTGGGAAGAACACTTGGAGCATATTCAGTAGGTGCTTCACACTCTACGACAACACAACCTATGTGCTAACTTAGAGAAATGCTCCTTCGACATGAACAAGGTCCAATACCTAGTTTATATTATTGATGAGAAAGGTGTGAATGTGTATCCAACCAAGATCAAAGACATTTGAGATTGGATAGCACCGACGACTCTAACATAGATTCACAACTTCTTGGGACTTGCAAACTTTTGTCAAAGGTTCATGTTGGGGTTCTCTTATATTGTTTTGACCTTAATAAGTTAAGTAACCAAGGGCAGAGAAAAGGAATTTTTTGTTTGGCTTGAGTCCCAATACAATGAATTCGATGAAATGAAACATCACCTTTGTTGTGCACATATCCTCACTCTGCCAAACTTAGAATAACTATTTGAGATTGAAGCAGATGCCTCTAACTATGCTCTTGGTGCAATCATCATTCAATAGGGACATACAGTGGCCTATCATAGTGAAATACTCTTTGATTCTCTCTAGCGATACCCCACGTATAATAAGTAAGTGTATTCCATCATGCTGGCCTACTGGAAATAGATGCATCTCATTTTGGGGAAGAATATGATCATCTGTACTGATCACAAACCTTTATAATTTATGCAGACACAAGGGAAGTTATAGAATTATCACCATCAGAAATGGTCCACATATCTGCAACAATTTCAGTTGAACACCAAATTTAAGAAGGGTAGCACCAATAAGGTCACAAATAGTTCTCAAGTCTTGTGGGAATGAGACCTTTAGATAACCATAGTTATATAACAATGACACAAATTCAATGTCGCATACTAGATGTTGATGGAAGGAAAGTAATTTCGATACTTCCAGCTATAGGGTGCACTCTTATGCTACCCGAGCCACTTTTGTGTCCTTTGGGAAAGTGTGCTAAGGTTATCTAGGAGGCACATTAAAATTGGGTGCCTGGGAATTTGGTTTGGAGAAGACAGTGGCAGTACTGTAGAAATATTTTTATTGGTTGAAACTTTGATAGGATATTAGAATATTAGGTCCTACACTACCCATGTCCTTACCAAACCAACCATTAAGAAGAAAATTGTCTACACCCCTCTTCCTACTCATTGCTGACCTTGGGAATCGATCTTAACGGAATATATGTATGGCCTTCCTCCAACCAAGTATATAAATTTCTATGTGATTATGGTCGTTGATAAATTCTATAAGATGGTGGTTTTTACTGCCTACAAGAAGAGTATCACAACAGAAGCCACTGCTAATCTCTTCGTCGAATAAGTGTGGCCATATTTTAGGATCCCACATACCATCATATCATATTGGGATAATAGGCTCCTAATTTCATTTTGGTTGAACCTCTAGTCACTATTGTACACTAAGCTCACTAAACAAACTACCTTCCAACCCCAAACTAATGGCCAGATAAAGATCATTATTAGGATGACCATGCACATTTTTTTAATGTACAACTGTAATCATCCATGCATATGGAATGGGAGTCTCTCATATGTTCAACATAGATATGATAAAGATATCCATAGATCAATTGGTTGCAACTCCTTTTAGGTGGGCCTAGGATTTTAGCCATTAGTTCCCATTGATGTCATACTATCCCTTGCAACTATATAGGCAGAATGTGCACATGTTCAATCTGGAGATGATAAGCCTACCAAGTTTATTGAAAAAATTCAGCAAATCCATTAACAAATCCATGTTATCTTGTAGAAATCCAATATTAAGTATGAATAATGCCATGATCAACACCCATTTCCGCACAATTTTCTAGTGGGAGACAAGGTTTGGTTGCATTTGTAAAAGGAACGCCTTGTAGGTGCCCATGAAAATCTTCAACCAATTCTCTATGGAACCTACACCATCACAAAGGCTGTGGGTGACAACACTTTTGAGCTAAGTATCCTCCCTACCCTTGTATTACACCAAGTGTTCAATGTGGACCTCCTTCAACCATGATTTCCACCATTGTTGGACACATTAGAAATAATAGAGAAGCTAAAGCCAACATAAATCAACCCATATTGCATTGAACAAGAAATAATTGATCATATTGTTGAGATGTACATTAACAATGCTTATTAACATAGAATCCACATATATCGTATTATCAAAGAATACCATCTCCTACACCAAGGTAAGTGGCTCACCAGGGGCCAATTCCTATAGAAGTTTCCCCATATAATGGAGGAACTCAACATAATGGAGACCATTGATTCATAAGGGAGGATGAAATATCCCAATGGATATTGATGGCCACCCACCTATTCCATTGGCTCACAACACAACTTTCTCTTTTACTTTTGAAGTTCTAGAGCTATTTTGAGGCCCTAAACAATGGGTTTTGGGGAAATGGGAACTGGGTAGACTAGGAATTCATAGACCGAAAACTGCAGCAAGAAAATGTATGTCTCAATTACACCTTTCTATGAGCGATTGAGTGCCCCATATGGAGATGGTATGACAAAGTTATAAGACCGAGAAGTTGAAGTTCTAACTTACACTATCGATGCCCACAAGCCTTTTGGTGCCTCATCTCCTAGGATATGTTTTTAGATGTTTAGGGTTTTCTCATTGCTTGTTTACGATAAAAAGGCCCTAGAGCCTCATTGCAACACATCTCGACAAAGGTGTGTAGTCGTCACATTTCTTCTCATATATAAACTACCACCATTCAAGTTAGTTTGTTTCATTTTCTATTTTTATAGTTTCAACACCTTACACTTATTAATAGAAGTCAATTTTCACTGTGTATCTGTGTTATTGGTTATAAATTTGTATCTTATTTTGTTCCCTTCATAAATTCAGATCAAATATCATTATTCTACGGATCAATTTTGTATTATTTTTTGGTCATAACTTCACATTATATCTCTACTTCATGGATTCATAATGTATTTGATTAGTGATCATGCTTGTTTTAACCTAATCATGGGTATGCTTTCCTTCAGGAGGCAAGTTAGTTGATACGTTTTATTTTTATATGTTAGTACCTTTCAGATCTTGGATTTTCTAGACTCTACCTTATTTTACTTGTCTATTAAAATTCCCCATGCTATTATAATGTATTTCAACCATTAGCTTCCTTGCTAGTCACACACATTAGGGGGGTTATATTATATATTTGCTGTTGTCCCCTAAGCACAAGAAAACCTAGAAATAATGAAAATAAGTTCTAGGGTGCAACCAACTCTAACTCTATCACCTTATAAAAAATGTTTTACAGCCAGAAAGATCTACTAATGCAAATGAAATAATGAATCATACCACTTATGTGAGTAAAAACACTAATAATGATAATGAATTGAGAACAACTTGATAATCTGGAAATCCAACGTTAATGATCAAGGAATCTAAAATAATATTGACTTAGGTTAGTGACATCTCTTATATAAAAACACGACACAAGTATAACTTTAGTCGTACTCGATTATGAATAAATACTAATAATATAAACCATCAATGTAAGAAAAATTGAGTTAATCCCTATAATCATTGGAAGAGTAACTAATCAAAAGATTTTAAAACTCATAATCATGCTACAACTCCTAAGTTAATAATAAAACTTAACTATGGAGGGTTGTCGAGAACAAAAGTACCTTTTCCAAGTAAAACATTATTTGATTATTACTTCATATACTTAAAGTAGAAAAATCATGGTTCTTCCCTCTCTTTTATAAATCTCTTTTAAACATACTTACGCATAACAAAATGCAAAAAAATATATTAGACAGGAGAAGAGCACCCATAAGCATGCTTTTTCTAACGATATAGTTTGAAATGAAAAACAATGTAATTAATACAATGGTACTAAATTTGTTATAGAAAAGCATTAAGCATAAGTGTGCACGATTCATAATAAAAAAGGGGGATCCTATCAATAAATAACTATAAGTGAACTAAGAGAGAAAATCATGTGAGTTCAAACTTGATGATCAGATGATACTAATAAGATTTCAAACCTATGAGAAAACCCATGGTATGCACCAAAAGGGTAAGAAAGGAGCTAACGTTGGTAACCCATCATAGATAAGTTTTACAACATAAGTTATGATAAATAACAAAATATAAAGGTTTAATTGCCGTGAATAAGTAGGGTCAATCATAAGGCACAATGATGAGAGAGAAATGAAAAATGTAAAGGATAAACACTTGTACAATATGCCAATATATTTTTTTACCTCTAAATATCAAACAATTGAATATAAAAGACAAAATAACAAAATAAAAGGTTGTTTTTATCTTGCACAATAAGCTAAATAACACTTCCTTTGGGTTAAATTCGTCAATATCAAAAAGAGGAAGAAAAATATGAAGTAAAAAAAATCATTACTTTGGAATATATGATGAAGCATATTTACAAAGAAATTAGAAACAAATCATTTCACCATCTTTTAGTTGGAAAATAACCTACTTCATAAAAGAAAATTTACAGCAAGTTTCAACTGAAACAAATCATTTCACCATCTTTTAGTTGGAAAATAACCTACTTCATAAAAGAAAATTTACAGCAAGTTTCAACTACAAACTCTAGGAGCATCCATCGTCTCATTCAACCACGATTAGTTCTATATAATTCATCATTTCACCCTCTTTCATTTGTAAAGTTTAATTTTCAATTATTTTTTTAGTGGATAGGGATGCGTACTATGGTGCACCTATGTGTGTACATATTTTTTCTACTTATGGGTCATAGCAAAACACTCTACTTATGAAAATATAAAGAAAAAGCTTTGACATCAAGATATATAATAGTATTATAAGAGATTATTTCATATTCAAAAAGTTAAACATACAAACATTTTTAAACAAATTTAATAAAAAAATACAATTTACACTTAGAACCTATAAAATTCGGTGAATGTTATCCATATGAACATGTTTTATGTAAAAATAAGTTAAAACTTAAAGTAAAATTGGCCAATTTCCAAATATATTTTCTAAAAAATAGTTATAAAATAGTTAAATGATGAAAATACACCCCAAAAACTGTCATACTAGATATCTAGTACTATAATGAAAAAAGTCACACTAAAAAAATGAGGAATTCTAAATTTTGAAAAAAGTCACTCTCTAAAATTGTTTACTCATTATGGAAATGTGCTTAGAATGGCTATAGTTTGGAGAGAAAGGGAGAATCATTCAATTAGAGAATTATTCTCTCAATGATATAGTAGTAATAATTATACTGAAAGAATACATAATTTTGATACTTTTAGGTGTCCTAACATGTGGTCTTTAACCTTAATTCTCACAAATTCTTATTGTATATATGAATCTGAATTAGGATGCATTTATGTTGGAGAATGATTTTTTAAAGCTTGGGGTTGATGACATAAATTTTCCAATTGGATTATTTTATTGAGAATAATTAGCTCTCTTCACAAGCAAAACTTGAGGAGTTCACATCGTGATTGAGTACATTAATATGTATTGTATATTGTATTGTAGGGATGATGAGAGATAAGTTACCAAGTCCCTATTGGCTAAGTTGCTAACTTGAGCCTCAAGATCATACCTTTTACTTTGTCTTAGATGTTAGTATCTACTTCTTTGCACTTAGCATCTCATGTATTGATGCATTATGAAAATGAATAGTTAAGACCCACATATTTTATTAGTCCAATGCATTACTAGGCATCATGAAGGTGAACTAATTGATTATAAATTGGGTAGCATCATATTTATTTTGGATATAGAAGTATCCCTTGCTCCTTTATTCTAGAGGGAGTTCTAGGTATGTGCCTTTACATCTACATTCCCATGATTAGGCTTAAAGAGTTGAAAATGAGATAATGGACTGTTATGATGTATAAGATAGTGAGTGAAGTAGTCATTGATACTTTCAACATTTGGTTCATTGGTCTAATCAAATTATTAGTATCAATGACTACTCTTATGCTAAAACTACTCGTTAGCATTTAGAACTAGTGATATTTCTGGAGGACCACTTAAGAGATATAGATAAAAGTATTTTTGAAAAATATTTGATAATATTTTTATATTTCCACGATGGATTCACTGGGGGAGAAATACCATACCGTGTGCATTCATATTGGGGGATATATATTGAGGAAAAATTGACATGATATATTGGGCATATAATAGGAGGTAAAGGGTTCTTATATTGGCGGTTATAACAAATGGAGCTCAAAGTTAATAAATAAATAAAAAGGGGTATAAAAATGTTAATGAAAAAATAGATACCTACAATATCTAGTGAAAATAGGGTTTTATAAGAGTCAATACATCACAAAAATATGGTTTTCTTTTTAGGAGCATGGGAGGCACCGACAAGAAACGAGCTGAACTAGGGTTTGCAACAGGATTTCAGAGCTAGTCACCATGGAGGGGCGAGGAGGGGGGAGTCCCACTCCCTCCTACAGTCATGTAGTTTCGAGCCGCTTCAAGAAACCAATGGAGGCAGAAACTGGGAGTATCAACATAGAAAAACAAAAAAACATCAGAGCACAAGAACGTGAAGAGAATCAAGAGGAAGTCAGATGAGAGAAGAGAACAAGAGGGGGTAGGTAGAGAGCTAAGCACAATAATATAACATGACTCTGTAAACCTAGGTCAACCATCACACCCCGGGTTGTTTTAAGTGATCCATCACTGCAGGTGCACATGGATCACATGGCGGCTTATGCAGTAATATGCAAATTTATTGGGATATGGCCAACAGAGAAGGCTTTACATGCTTGGATAAAGAACCACTAGAAACTTAAGGGAGAAATAAATCTTCACCTTGGGTCCAAGGGTTTCTTCACAGTAGTGTTCACAAACCTAGAGGACAAAGACAGAGTGTTCAAAGGAGGACAACATTTTTATGCTATTGTAGGCCTTTACATGTGACCATGGGTGATGAATTTTGTCTCGGAATGAGAGACATTGACATCATTGCCGGTATGGATAAGACTCTACTCCCTACCTTTAGATTATTAGCTGCCAAAATCCTTAAAAGCCATAGGCAATAAACTAGGTCATTTATAAAAAATATCAGATGCGACTCTGTGAGGAAAATACACCTCCTTTGTCCGAACATGTGTAGAAATGGACCTATCTGGAGCATTTCCAAACGAAATCATTCTAGAAGTATATGAGAAGAATGGGTGCAGGCAATGGACTATGAACATGTCCCATTCAGATGTCGCAAATGTCATGAACACGGGTACCTCTTGAGAGACTGCCCATTAAACAAAATTGGGAGCAATATCAAAACCAACACAGGAAAAGATACCAAAGTCTTCACCAAGGTGGGAGGCAAAGGGAAAGGAGGAAAAAAGAACCAAAAGAAAATAAACGAGGAGAAGCTACCAAGCCATAACAGATTCAAGATATTAGAAGAAGAAGATGAGAACAATGGGATGAACTAGGTACTGGAGGATAGTCCTACAGAGAAGGAAAAAGATGATAGCATGGAGGATATACCTGAAAACACCAAAAGAAAGGAGGATATACCAAGCACTATGGAACTCGACAGGGACCATGAGATGACCCCAAGAATGGTTGGAATGGAGGACCATGACCTACAGGAAATTCTTGAAAGGGAGAATCTCGATCTAGAAAAGTTCCTAGAGCAGGGAACCACCAAAGGGGTTGATTCTCTACCACAAGAGGAGTTTGATAGAGTACAAAAGCTCTTCCTTTGGAGATCTCAATCAAAGGGTTCTAGAGTCAAAAGAAACCATGATAGCTAGGAAAACAGAGGGGTAAAAACGATGGAGGAAACATCGGGATACACTCCCAAGAACCCAGGAAGGAAAAGATGAAGAAAAAGACAGAATGAGCTGCTGATAGAGTGTGGGAAACTCATTATCAACTTAGGTAAGATGAAATATCTTACTAGTTACTCATTTACAAACCTTTCATAATGAAGCTTACAACTTGGAATATTTGGGGTCTAGGAAGTAAAAGGAAACAAAGAAATCTTAGCAACAGAATAAAAGAAGAAAAACCAGATATGGTGTTTATCCGGGAAACAAAATGTTCAATAGCTAAAATAAGAGAGATACATAACAAACATATAAAATTTCACGAGCGAATGTTCGCCCTTTGGCGAAATTAAGGGGTTTTAAATTTTTAGTGGGCAAATATTTTGTATCGTAGTACATTTTTATAAATCACCTCAAATAGCCCACCTTATTTTAAGGGAGTGGGTGAAAGAGGTAAATTTAGCCCTTGAAATTAGGAGTTACAACCTTCCATTCACCCATTTTCAAGAATAGGTTTTATTTAAGTGAATCCATTCGCCCATTTTCAAGAATAGGTTTTATTTAAGTGAATCATATGGGTCAAATACCATATTTATAAAAGAGGTATGGTAAATTAATAAAAATATAAATAAATGAGAGGAATGGTAAATAAATAAAACAATTTTTATATTTACTCCATAAGTCACGTTATATACATCCAAAGGTGTAAACAAATAAGAATATAAGTAAAGTGGAGGTATGGTATATAAATAGAACATCTTTTTATACATACTCAAAAGGTATGGTAAATAAATAAAAATATAAATAAACTAGACGTATGGTAAATAACTAAAACCTCTTTTTATATTTAGTCCATAACCCTCGTTCTATTTATGAAGGCTCAAGAAAGAGGTTTTATTTAAGTGAATCCTATGGGCCAAATACCATATTTGTAAAATAGGTATGGTAAATTAATAAAAATATAAATAAACGAGAGGTATGGTAAATAAATAAAAGATTTTTTTCATATTTACTCCATAAGTCACCTTATGTTTATGAACACTCAAAAAATGCGTTATATTTAGGTGAAACCTATGGGCAAAATACTATGGGACAAATACCATGGACTAGATTGTAATTAATACCATGCAAAAAAAATTTATTAAACCTATTAATAAAAATAAAAATGGCACATGGTATTGACCCATGGTATTCACCTAGAATGTAGCCTATTTAAATGGGGGAATTAAACCAGCATAGATCCATCTTTACTCGGATCTACTAACCCCTGAGAGGTATCAAATATCCTGATATGCAAACTAGCATAGAGTGAAAAAATATTTGATCCCTCTTGGGGGTTGGTGGATCAAGAGTAAAGATGGATGTTGTAATTTAATGTATGTTAAACATTTTAGCTTGGTTAAAATAAAAAATAAAATAAAAATCAACTATTAATTTTATTAATTTCTATAAATTACTAATAGTAATTTTTAAGCTCTAGGTTTATGATAACCCATGGTAATACCAAGTTCTTACAAGATTTTATAATTGAGTAAAATATTCGCCATGCCTGGTGAGAGATTCGCCAAAAAATTATATATACATATTATATTATTGATAAAATCGCCTTCCATTTTTCCTATATACCATGGAGATTCACCCATTTATTATACATATAAATTTGGGGGGGTTCTTAAAATTTTCCCTAATAACAAATGGCTCATCAAGTATGAATATCTAGAAGTTAAAGAAGACAACACAACAGGAGGGATTCTCACACTTTGAAACCCCCAGAAACATGGAATCCTAGATGCTGAAGCATCCAAGAACTACCTATCAATGGTGATCCAACCTTTGGGTGATAAGGAAATCTATTTGATCACAAATATCTCTGGTCCTCAAAAACCGGAAGACAAACTCAGGCTTCTTATCTAACTAGAGGAGCTAAGAGAAAGATACCCTATTATGCCCTAGATTCTGGGAGGGGACTTTAATATGATTAGATATCTTACAAAAAAAAAAGGTGGGACCAGAACAATAGGCAGAGACTCCATAGCATTTTAGAACTTCCTAAATGATACAAGGCCAGTGGATATGGAAACCAGAAATGGTACCTTCACGTGGAGTAATAAGCGGGGAGGAGCTTCTCAAGTTTCCTCTAAACTAGATAGATTGATAATCTCCGAGGACCTCATTCTCACAGGCCTTGACTTGTCTGCTTTAATCCTCCCTTTTGGAGGCTCAGATCACTGGCCTATCCAACTTGAAGCTTCTTTTATATGCACTTTGAGAAACAGACCATTCGAGTTTGAAAATATTTGGCTCACCCACCCTGACTTCATCAGTAATATTGGTAAATGGTGGGTAGAATATATGCTTGTTCGGGGAACTAATATGTTCCTCCTTCATCAAAGATTGAAACACATTAAGATCATGCTAAAATATTGGAACAATAATGAGTTTGGAAATATCTTCAAAGCCAAAAAATAAGTTGAACAGAAACTACAAGGAATTAACCAGGTCCTCATCACAGATGGCTTTACCGAGGAAAGGAAAATAGAAGTTGATTCTCTTCAACGAGAATGGGAAGACAAATGCAAGCAAGAGGAGATCTTCTAGAGATAGAAGTCAAGAGTGCAATGGATAAAAGAAGGAGAAAAAACAACAAAGTTTTTTCACAAGTCAACCATGGATCACAGGGCTCATAACAATATTTCAATAATTAGAGATACTCAAGGAAAATATATCAGCACCCACAAAGAGATATACTTTGCTCTAGCACAACATTCCAAAGCATAGCTGAGGAGCCTTTCATAGATAGATCACAATTTATCAATAAATTATCTAAGAACATTCCTAAGCTTGTAACTAGAGAAGACAATTACAATCTTAACAGGCCAGTGACTGAAGAGGAGGTCAGCGAAGTCATCAAAGAGATGCAAAATGGGAAAGCTCCAGGCCTGTATGGGTTCAATGTAGATGTCTTCAAATCATGTTGGGAAATAGTTAAACAAGATATCTTGATGTGGTGGAGGACTCGAGGAAAAACAAAATTGTTTTGAGGGCGCTTAATGCCTCTTTCATAACTTTGATTCCAAAGTAGGAAAAAGCTATGACACCAAATAGATTTAGACCCATAGATTTATGCAATGTGGTGTACAAGATTATATCCAAAGTAATTGCAAACAAGCTCAAGCCCCTTCTACCAACTCTTGTGTCTGAGGAGCAAACACGATCTGTGCAAGGAAAGCAAATTCTAAATAACATTATTCAAGCTCACGAGGTGGTACATTCTCTCAAGAGCAATAAGCAAGCAGGTATGATCATACAACTTGACCTAGAAAAAGCTTATGATAGGCTAAGCTAGGCATACATCAGGGAAGTATTAAAAGCATATGGATTTGACCACAACTGGATAAGATGGGTAATGGTCCTTGTCACCACAGCTAGTTTTTTAATACTGCTTAATGGCTCACCTTCCATAACCTTTAGGCCTTCGAGAGGCCTTAGACAAGGAGATCTGCTCTCCCCCTTCCTCCTTATCCTCATGATGGAAGGTTTAGGCAATCTGATCAAATCAGCCAAATTAGAAGGAAAAATCCAGGGTCTCAAAATCACCCTGAATGGAGATGCCTTGACTCATCAACAATTTGTGGATGACACGATGCTACAGGGTACACCCATGGTCAAGGAAGCTAAAGATTTCAAGAAAATCCTGAACAACTTTGCTATGGTTGCTAGTACAAGGGTAAGCCTTAACAAATGTAATATTTTCTTTTTTAATACTGACATTTCTATTCAGAGGAACCTCACTAGAATTCTCGGCTTTCAAAGAGAACAGCTACCCTCCAAATATTTGGGAATACCTCTAACAGAAAAACCTTTGAGCAAGGCAGTTTGGGAGCCAGTCACTAATAAACTCCATGACAAAGTCCGGAATTGGAAAAACAGATCTTTGAATTTAGCAGGACAGCTAGTGCTAACAAAAGCTATCCTACAAACTGTTCCCATCTTCATGTTCTCAGCCCTTCCTGCTCCTAAAGGAGTTGTGCAACACATCATAAATATCCAAAGAGACTTTCTTTGGGGCAAAGGGGAAGAGAAAAAGAAATGGGCTTTGGTAGCATGGGATAAGATCTGTAAACCTAAGACACATGGAGGTTTGGGAATTCATGACCCTGAAACCCTAAGCAAAGTTTTGGGGGAAAAACTATGGTGGAGATGGCTAAAGGAATCGGTAACCCCTTGGGCAAAGGTCTGGAAACATAAGTATGCAAATAATTGGCAAGAAAGGGACCACATTTGAATGTTTGGGCTCATCAAAGGCTCCCACATTTGGAACAAAGCATGAGAGAATAGAGCCATTGTTTAGAAACACATTTTCTGGGAGATCATAGATGGAAACCTAGCTTGGTTTTGGGAGGACAACTGGCAACAAGAACCTAAACTTGTAAGAGAGGAACTAGCCAACCTCAAGAATAACACTGACAATAAAGGTCTACTCAAGGTAAGTGAATTTTGGGATCAAGCTAGGAACAAGGGAAAATGGAGAATATGGAAGGACCTGGTTTATAGTGAAGAAACCCCTTTGAAGGCCTAGGCAGAAGCTCTAGCAGTGATCTTGGAACAGAGACAGATTTTGACATCAACATTTTCAGACCAACTGAGATGGGGAAGAAACAACAAAGGCACTACAACCTCAAAGAAGCTAAGAGAATGGCCCTAGGGCTTGACTTCACAAACCATGATAAGGTTTGGAAGGATCTATGGCAAAGCCCACACTGGATGAAAATCAAACTGTTCATGTGGTTGGTGCAACATAATAAAATTCGGTCATGGGAAAACCTTCGGAAAAGAGGTGTAGTAGCTCCATCTAAATGGTAGTTATGTGAATTACAAGAAGATACAATGTAACACCTACTCATCCTCTACCCATTCACCTTCACCTTGTGGAATTGGGTGGCTTCAATCCTCAAACAAACAGATAGGGACAATTTCAGCATCACTGCCAGATTGAAGAATTGGAGGAGAAACTTCTCTGAAAATGAAATAATCAACAAAGCTTGGACTCTAGTTCCAGGCTTTTTGAACTGGGTTATCTAGAAAGAACGCAATAATAGGATTTTCAAAAACAAAATTGGCTCATCCCAGAGCATCATAGCTAAGATCATTAGACAACTCAAAGAGACTGTAGGAACCCTTCTAAAGAGACCCCCTAAGAACCCACCTCAAGACCAGGATGCACAAATACTATTGCATTTGGGTCAACAGGTGCCTTTCCCCCAGGGCATAAGCAGGATTGTAAGTTATATAGCAGCAGATAAGGACTTATGGAAACCTCCCCCTCATGGCTTTTTTAAATTCAATATAGATGAAGCCTCTAAAGGAAACCCTGCGGTGGTTGGTTATGGCAGAGTCATAAGAGATGATCAGGGATACATAAAAGTCATCTTTCACAGTCATTTGGGGAAGGCCACTAATAATATGGCAAAACTCATGGCCCTAGAGCAATGCCTACAAATATTGATTGAATCAAATTTGCATAACACCATCATTGAAGCTGACTATGAATTAATAATTAATTCGGTCAAGAAAATATGCAATGGCACAACACCAGAAATAGTGTCAAAACACTAGCAGTTATTGTAGGTCTATCAACATATACAATCCTACCTGAGAGACATGAGAACCCTTGATTTTGTTCATGTGCGCAGAACAGCCAACAGTTTAGCGGATCGTTTGGCAAATGAACGAGTACTCTATTCAAAAAGTAATAGAAGATACGACTGGATGTTGACTCCCCCAGGGAAATTGTGAGGAGACTATAATAGACAGGCTACCAAAAATAGGGAGTACTTCAAAAGCATGAGAAATAAGTAGAGAGAAGACTAGTGGAAACAGAAGAAAGTGGACTAATCACAAGTAAGTAGCAAGTGATAAATAGTGGGCAGGATGGTAGCCACCTGACCAAAGTTTTCCCCTGAAATCCATCATCCTATGGATTTCGGGCTGGAAATTGCTCGTAGGTTAATTCTTTGGGTCCGTTTGAAATGGTAAAGAGTGGGCAAGTAGCTGAGATCGCCTTCATCCTATGGATTTCGCGCGGAAAATTTCACTTTCGTTATTTCTCCAATCGGACCCGAAAAATTATAGTGTGGTGTCTTATTTAATCTTTGGATCCATCAGTGAGGTTATAGAGTGGGCTAGTTGACGAGACCTCTAAGGATCTCCTTCATCCTAGGGATTTTGGGTAGAAAAGATGCATGATTGTTATTTCTTCATTTGGACCCGAAATAGTTTAGAGAGGTGGCCTATGTTTCTTTTCGGATCCATATGAAAAGATAAAGAGTGGACAAGTTGCTGAGATCGCCTTCATCCTATGGACTTCGGGCGGTTAAATGCACGCTCGTTATTTCTCCATTGAGACCCAAAAAACTATAGGGTGGAGGCATTTATATTCTTCGGGTCTGCTAGGGAAGTTAATGAGTGGGCTAGTTGATGAGACCAATATGGATCTCCTTCATCCTGTGGATTTCGGGTGGAATAGATGCATGATTTTTATTTCTTCAATTGGACCCGAAATTTTTTAGAGAGGTGGCCTATGTTTCCTTTCGGGCCTGTAAGAAGAGATAAAGTGTGGGCAAGGTGTAGGCCCAAAATTAGATCATGACCATTGGATCATTTGAAGGTTGGATCACTTGGTATTTGGGTTATTCAAATAACCGAAGGTTAAGGTTGGTCTTTCATGTAGTTATGTGGGCATTTGGAGGGTCACATGGTGCAATTTTGTGGGCCTTCGATTCAATGGGCCCTGTCATCAAAGGCGTTCAGGTTTTTTGATGCTCGGTAGTTTTGATGCATGGTAGGTCTTTTGTTGTGTGATAGTTTGGATAGCAGGTTTCCAGTTCACTGGTTGTCCAGAGTGACGCCTTGAGGGTAGACTGTTTTTTGGATGTTTTGTTTAACATCTCCTTTGTAGTCTTGTTCAGGCTTTCCATAGATTTTGGAGATAGGTTCGGGTTATTTCCAGTCCAGCTGCCTGTTGAATTTTCATCGAGTTGGTGCTACTCTATATACATCATGTATTTTCTCTAAGATTAATAGAAGGTCCTACTCTTACTTGATCAAAAAAAAGAAAGTAGGGTTTTATAAATTGGGAAGGTTTATTGGGTTCATATTAGTAGGGGGTGAAATAATCTGATTTTTAAAGGTATTTTCCTATATGTAGTAAAATTAAAAGTATTGTCTAATATGCCATGAACGCATGTGATATGACAGAGGTTCGTTGAGTGAATCCCCCATGTATATTTCATTATATGTGAGTTTGGTAATTTTTAAGGGTATGTCCATTTTTATAAATATTATATCACTAACAAAACATTTTGATAATGAAAATGTAGACTGAAAGAACTCTTATAGATTTCCTACGAATTGATGTTGAGGAATGACTGAATCAATTAAAGGAGTTATTATTGCAATGGTTGTTATAATACTTTATAGAGTTTAGTGCAACATGGAAGGATTGGGCAGCAAAGCACTCATGGCTTAAGTTAGGATTTATGAAAGTGACTCCAACCATGTCACTATATGTATGACCTTTGTGAATATGACTTTTGTAAAAGGTAGAAAATAGCATATTGTGTTATCATGTCATATGATACATGTTGCACTTAAACATAAGGATAGTTCTAGACCCTAATAAAAATTAGTTTTTCTTTTTGTGACCAAGAGGAACCCAACAACGCCTTTGACACGTAACTACTATTAAACCTTCGTGGGGCTATGATATGCCCTCCTTCCTCTAACTCAGGTCATAAAAAGGGGTTTTTGAACCTGGGTCTTTCAAGTTTCAACGAGTTCATATTTCTCAAATTAACCAATTGAGCTACCCCCTAGGACTGATGAAAATTATTTTTAGCATAAGGATTGTCATTAATAACAATAATATTATTATACCACCAACTAAAAGAGAAAATGTTGAAAGCATTGATAAGTACTCCACTCATTATCTTATAGATTATAACAATCCATTGTGTCATCGTAGACGTAAAGGCACATACTTAGAACCCCTCCAGGAAAAAGGAGCAAGGGATACTTCCATGTTAAAAAGAAATGACATTATCCAATTGATAATTAATGACTTCACCTTCATGCCACCTAGTTATGTTAATAGGTGTGAGAATAAGCCTTCTAGAATTTCAATATAATTATTAGTAATTATTAGGTGGATGATAGAGATTTAATCTCCATGGAGTATGCCAAAATATTCATAGTAGTATGCATAGATCAAGGGTTAAGATTTATCTCCAAATTAGTTATGCTCTTTTAATTAATTAATTAAAGAAAATGTCATATAAACACATGTCATGTTAGGATGCATTATTGATAAGCCATGCTATTGCAACAAAAACAATTTGGTAAAGTAGTCGTAAATATCCAAGGTTAAGAATATATATATATATATATATATATATATATATATATATATATATATATATATATATATATATATATATATATATATATATATATATATATATATATATAAGGTTTATAATTATTAATAATAATAATTTAAAATAAAGTTGTAATTTAGTTATTTTTTTTTTCTTTGGGAAAAGTGAGGTATCTCATAGGTTAAGTGTTTTGATGCTTCTCATGAATTGATGCATATCCACATTTGCAAACCATTTAATTTATATGGTTTTGGTAGTAAATAATGTTTATTTAAAATAAGTCGACTTAAAATTTTACACGTGGTATGACCAAAACTTTAATTCTTATGATTTAATGAATATTATATTGATCTGAAATGTGTCTACTTAAAAAATTATGCATGTTTAAATCCCTTTAGGTAATATATTAATTCAATAATATTACTTCTTTTCAAGGATCTCATCACAGTTTTGTGTCGATAGACATGTCTATTTCAAAATAGGCCTTGTAGAATTTTAATTTAATCATCTGTTTTTATCAAACAAATGGTAGAGATTTAACCTCCATGGAATATGCTAGAATATATAAAGTAATATGTATAGAACAAGGGTTTAGATTTATCTCCATGATAGTTATGTTATTTTAATAAATATATCTTAGATTAATTAATTAAAGAAAATGTCATATCAAGACATGCCATATTGGGAATGTGGTATTAATAAACCATGGTATTAGCTCACAATGTTGTAACAAAAACTATTTACAAATTAAGAATATCCATGGTAAATTGAGGGTGAATCTCCATGATTAAGAATATTGCTACATATTTTTTTAAGTGTATATATGTTTAACTCATATATTAATATTTTTTATAATTAATAATAATTGAAAAAATAAAAGAAAGTTATAATTTAGGGCGATTGCATGAAGATGGGTTACACTTTTGGGCCAAATGTGGCAAAAAAAATTCAAAATTTTATTCTTTTATCGAATTAAAGCCCTCAAAATTAATATAAGCATTATGAACTTTGATTTGGAGTAAAAAGACAAATTGTGGATAGTTATGTTATTGTCCTAATGATATTCTTTTTTCTTTAAATTAGTGTCGTATAATCCGTTAATTTTTTATTAAATGAAGTGTTTGTCCTTGCAAATTTTCGCACCTCTTAACAGTTATGTATGTGTTCATGTAGAATAACTTAGTCTAAAATGTGTAATTTTTAATATATATATATATATATATATATATGAATGAGCATGATCTACGAAAAGAGAACTAAGTTATGCATATTAATTTTTTTAAATCAAAATTATATTTTTTATTATTTTTTGAAGTTGGCGAATTTTGCAGACACATGTTCATGTAAGATTTTTTTCTACTGTTTAAAAAATTCAAAAACCAAGAGTACCCTTTTGAAGAGGACCAGTAAACAAAGATATTTTTATTTTTTGAAAAAAAATTGTTTTGTATAATTTATGTTATTAATTTTTTATTTAGCCCCATTGAAATTGTGAGAAGAAATTTCAAGCATTATGTTTAAAATCAGTTAGATGAAAAATATCATATGAATTAAAAAATATCAAACTCATATGCCGTTGGATAAAGGATTTCCTCATGAATCCAACATAATTATCAACTCCACCACTTAGGGAAAAAATATTCCTGGAGTCCTCTAGGGTAAAAAATGGGGTTGTAGGGAAATATGGACAAGGGGAACTGATCGAGGGTTGAACAAATCCTCGATCAAGCTCTTGACATGGTTAAACAAGGGTTTGATCAAGCTATAGCTCAATCGAACCCTTTGAACCATAAAATCCCCGTTGTGTTCTGGGTGGGAAGTTTAAAAAAATAGTTCGATTGTGCTTTTATCTCGATTGAGCTCCTATCTAAATATGGGTTATGTAGGAGCTCGGTCAAGGGTTTATTTTGAAGCCCTCAAATAACTCAATCAAGGGATAAAATATAGATCGATCGAGCTTCTTTTTTCTCCCTCCTGACTTGTGCCCTTGATAAAAAGTGTAACCCATTTCCATGCATTCAACCTTTAGTTAGTTAGTTTTATATCTCTCTCTCTCTCTCTCTCTCTCTATATATATATATATATATATATAGACGCAATGTTAGATGTATCACAAAACAACCTAGACCATATTAACCCCGGATCTATCAAGTGCCAAGATAGATCAAATATTTCTAGGTGCAAACCTTTCCTCAAGTTTTGCAGTAAAAAAAGAGGTTTTCACCTCAAGATATTTGATCTCTCTTGATGCATGATATATTTGTGGTTAAGATGGATCTAGGCTAGTTTATACATACACACATATCATATCCACATTGGATCCATCTCTGCCTCTCTCTTTCCTCTCTCTCTCTTCCCTCCTACTTTATTCTCTCCCTCCCTCTCTCTTTCTCTCTCTCAAGTGCTCTCTCTCTTCCTTCCTTTCTCCTTTTGTCTCCCACCTCCCTTTTTCTCAACCCCCCCATCTCTCTCTACCATCCATCTCTTTCTCCCTCACTCCCTCTATCTCTTTCTCCCTCTCCTCCATTTCTATGTGTCCCTCTCTCTTTGCCCTTTATATCCCTATATCTCTCTCCCGTCCTTCTCTTTTTCTACCCTCCTCTCTTATCTCCCTCTCTCAACCTCTATCTCTATATGTCTTTGTTCTTTGATCCCTATCTCTCCCCTTCCAACTGTATATCTCTCTCCACCCTCTCTTTTCCCCATTCCCTCCTCTCTCTCTTCATTCTTCTCTCTCCCTCTCTCTCACACCTCCATTTCTCTCTCCTCCCCATCTCTCTCTCTCTCTCTCTCTCTCTCTCTCTCTCTCTCTCCAATTCTATCATTGTATCCCTCCCTCTCTCCTGCTCTCTCCCCCCCTCTCTCCATACATATGGTGGAGAATTTTCACTATATTTAATCAATGTTATATGTAATGTCTAATATATTTTACATTTTAACTTTTGATTGTGAAATGAGTTATGGTTTTTTGGCATGTGGTATTGATAAGCCATGGTATTGGCCCATGGTATTGTAAAATAACCTATTTACAAGTTAATAATATCCACTGTAAAGTGGGTGTGGATATCTATGTTTAAGAAACTTGTTATATCATAAGTTTATTGTAAGTATTCAGTTTTGGAGTAGTCTTTAAGTGTGACTTTTTGGAGTTTCCAGTGGATTTCTTGCTAGAATCTGGTGAAAAATGTTGAGGACAAATCTTGGTTTATGTTGTTTAAATTTGATTGCATGTAAGGATTCAACACCCTTAAAATCCCTCGGGAACATCAATTGTGAAGAGTTCAGCTGTCAAACTTGCAATTTCAGTGAACCCCTACTGAATTCAAGGCAAATTAGGTCAGAAAATAAACCAGAAAACTTTCCAAAAGCTCGCACTTAAAGACTACTCATTCTTTTTTTATGTGTTTATTAATTGAATTTAAATATGGTTATGTATCATTATTAGTCCCTACCAGGGTGGGAATATTACAATCAATTTGTATTTTCAGCACTAATAGTTTAGCATTGACCAATGTAAATATTAATTTTTTTCTTTGAAAATAAATATTTATTTTTCAATATTATTAAAAAAACATTTTTGATTAGGCCATAACTTGAAGGTCTTATTATAGCCTTTTGACAATATAATGCCATATGGATCATTTCCTTACATATTTTATGCCATAATTTATGGAGATGGTTTCAATACTCATGCATGATTTTTATATATTTGTGTAGTGATTTTTTATTATTAAGCTTTCAAGGAAAACCATCCAAAACTAAAATACTTGAAAATAACTTATACTACCATCAATTACTTCCCACCATAATTTAAGCAAGCCTTTTCATAAAATATTGATAGGAATAAGATGTGAAAAATATACTTATAAGAGTGACTTCCCACCATTATTTATGTTTCCTTCAACACTTATGTAGGAGTAAAATTGTAAATATGTAGACTTACTAGTGGTTACTACCCACAAAAATGTATGCAAGTTCTTCTACTTGAGTAATTAGTTTACTTATCCACATCACATCTCAATTTAATATTTATTGCCAAAGCAAGACTATAAGTGATTTTTCTATCAACCATTATTAATTTAGCAATGACCAATGTAATTTATAATTATTTATGAAATTTTTCTGAGAGCATAATTTCAAACTTGAGTTGGAGGTGCTACCTTCCAAAACAAAATTACAATATAACAAATTGAATTTTATTACTTTTATTACATTTAACTTTTTATTATTAATTAAGCCAAGATTTAAATGTCTACGCTATAACATCTCCACCATACTCAGCTCACATTAATTCTAACCCTTTTATATTTTATAATTGAGCTTACATATAATTGTTAAATGTTAAACATTTATGCCTACATATCTACCCCTATACTGGGTTATAAAGTGCCTCTTAGTACAATTAAGTGTTTTGATGCTTATTATGAATTGATGTCTATGACATTAAAATTATATTATTATTATTATTATTATTATTATTATTATTATTATTATAGATTGTAGCTCCCTAACCCTCATGGATTATCGACTCTTGCTATGTCATAAATTACGAGTATTTCTCACTTACCTGTTGTTGGATATACTCTTGGTGTTATAGTGGAAACTACTAGGTTTGATCTTTGTTCGCACCCAAATTAATTTAATAATTTACTGATTCACCACAGGAAAAAACACATAGGTTCCTTAAAGTGGTTACAGATAAGCTTCATGTTCTTAATTTTAATATGAACAAGAGTCGCCATATACTTATAAGAGGTTGCACTAGATATTTTGAAACCTACCTTAATTATTGGAATATAAAAGAAGACAATAAAATTATTAATATTGACAATAGTAAACCTTACACTATTATGAATTTTAAAAATAAAATATAGAATGACAATATAAATATTAATAAAAGGAAGTTAAAATATTACAAAAACAGTGTAAATGTTAATTTAATTCATTAAAATTATTTTTCCAATATAGATTTAAAAAAAAATAGTTTTGATATCACAACAAATACTTATTATCTTCATTATAAAGTAATCATTCAAATACCCCAAAAACAAATTTCAAATTAACAAATCTATAAAACTTGTAATGTAAAAATGATTAAAGATGAGAATGGATTAATTTTAACTTGCCTTATATTTAAAAATATAAGACATAAATTTGAATCAATCATATATTCATTATTAGCCCTCAAGGGGCATATCGATTGGTGATGGCCATTAAAATGAAGTATTCTATTCGAGGAGGTTCGAGGTTCAAATCCCCCCAATTCACTTGTGCCTATGCAAGGGGCATACGTAGGCACCTAGATGTTCTAGTGCTAAATGTTGGAATCAATCTCATGTCACATGAGTACAAGACTAGCCTAGTTGCAGATTTCTCTAGATATGAATAAGATTAAAAAAAAAAAATCATATATTCATTATTGCTCAAAACTTCAAAACCTCCTTCAAAAATTCATTTTCCTTCTTCCTAAGAGGACAATGGGTACTGTAATGACAAAAATCACCACACCTGAACCATTTGACCTTTGACATGTCCTTCTTCTTCTTATTTCTCTGCTCCCCCTACCCTTGACTAGGAACCTTTATTGTGATGGTCATATTATCCTCCTCCTTCACCACCTTCAATCCACAATTGTTGTTGCCACTAATGGAGATCTTTACAAGAGCTAATCTCAACTCCTCCTACTGTAAATTGGCCCACATACTGTCCCACGGTGGTAGCTTATCTATACCCAATATGCTTGGGACAAAGACCTGCCACTCCTCTAAGAAATTTTTGAGTTCCAATCGCACTAGCTCCATGGGTTGAGGTGCTTCCCCAATAGATGATAGCTGGTCTTGAACCTCCTTGTCACATGGAATGAGTCGATCTTGTGGACAAGATAGACCTTCCTAGAATCTAAAGAGACCTAGTGACAAGCAAGCCAATCAAAAACTATCTTTCCCTAAATATGCATTTATAAACAAAGGCAAACAAGTGTTTTAAGCCTACCTTGGGTCCAATGCAAGTTTGTGGAAGCCTCGCTCCTTTGATCCAAGTGAGCTCCCTTGTTGCGAATCTGCAACCACAAACAAGCAAAAAAATTAAATAACACCTGAAAAGCCAATATCATTAAAACATATTTAACATGAAGATCAAGGAATTCATGAAACAAATGACATAGGACAATTTGTTGAGAAAAATGAATCTGATTGTATTAATTCAAATCAAGAAGAACTTTACAACCTGTGCCTTGACACTGTAAAAGCTCCTCCAAGGGTCCAACAAGAAGTCTCCTCTACTTTGAAAAGTTTCACTCTCTTCCCAATGAAGCCAAAAAGGTATGTGATCTCTCCTTTCAAGCTTAACTAGGAAGTCTCAATTCCACCAGCATTTACCCTCAAAAATGTTCAGCTTCTAACCTCCCTTGCAACTAGCCCAATGCCTTAATTTATAGTGCAATGGAGGGAAGTTACTAGGTCCTCCTTCCAAGGGATAAAGCCCTCCTTCAAAGGGATAACTCCTCTCATCAAGGGATTAGCTCCTCTTTTGGGATGCATGAACCACCTAAGAGCAACCAATCCACGTCAAAGTTCCTTCTAGAATCATCTAGAATTAACCCAAAGTGAGTTTTTTAGAATAAAATTGCACCTTTTTGACTTTCACAGGGGTCCGCACCCACTCCTTTAGGGACAGAGCGGGCAGGTCCGTAGTTTTTGTAAACAGGAGGTGCGGGACCGTAGGAAATAGTGAGAGAAAGTGCGGAACCAGAGCTTTGTTGATTTCCAATGTCTTTCTCTCATTTTCAAAGCTTGACATAAAGAGCTGAGGTCTAAGACTTGCTTAGGAGGACAGTACAAGTGATGATAGACCCATACTGACTGCAAATAATCACGGTGATGATATTTTTGTGTAACACTCCTAGATCGTAGTTGGGAAGGGATATATTCCTTCCCCTTTCTGCATCTGGATGCATCTCAACTTCTCCTCAAGAAACATCTTTCATTTCTAGGAGGTTCCTTGATATAATGTGGAGATAACATCCCACATCTGTTTGGTAGTATATTTGCTAGCTATATGTGATACTATGTGATCTCGGACACCTTCCAAGGTCAATCATTTCACCCATGCCATCTCTTTCTTGTACTCTCTCTATTGATCTACATATTTAGGAACTACCACTACATTATCAATGTAGCCTTTCAGGACATATTCAACTAGAAGGAAGGACATCCAAGCCTTCTAGATGGCGTAGTTGGAAGCTCCTTCCAACCTACATGTCCTGATCAAGAAGAACTACACTAGCCATCTCAACAAAGTTTCAAAAACTCTCTCTTTCCTTCTGCTTGGTTGTTACTTTTCTATTCGCACTCCCTTCTGGAGTGAGAAGATATTCTCACAACTACCTCCAATCTGCAAGGAAAATAGAACTTCTGAGACAAGAAGATCCTTGAGGAAAATTTTCCCTCAACTGTGTGTGCTTATCTCTCTTCTCTCCGACAATGGCTCTGCTCCAATGAACTATTCCAAAAACCTCTCCGTCCATCTAGAGATCTTCCCAATGGAAAATACGAGTTGCTCCCTCTGCCTCTAGAATTACTTAATCTGGAAAATCAAAATTTTTGGCTTTGAAAAATTGAGTTTCCTCATGTAATTCGACCTCCTGGAAAAATATTGCGCTTCCCCTAGGAATTTTGGCCTGCTACTCTTACTGAACAGTGAAATTCCTTCTTTCGCTTATGAGTTCTTCAACTGATCTACTTTTCGCTGATACCATGTGAAAATTTCAATATGGAACCATATTGCAACAATTGGTATTATTTATCCCAACTGATAAATTAATTATTCGATTTCTTACTACAACATCCGATTGAACAAATGACAACTTTCAGAAATAAAACTGCATAAAATAAATAGCTCTGAAACTAAGAAATTCTAGAACACATGCATAAAATATGAGACATTTATTTTAGGACAAATTTCCCCAGAAAACCCCAACATGGGAAAATCGCTGCAGTAGTGAGGGTTTTTATTATTAAACAGTAGTGAAAATCTGAGTATAATATGGATGTCTGAAATTAGCAGTCCACAACAAAAAAATATCGACAAAATTATTTTAGGGAATTACCATTCCTTCACAAGAAATATCGAAACAAGCTGCCTACAAAGAACTCATCCTCCAGATGCTTTTGCGTCAGTGTCTGCAATGCACTATGCAATCATTATGAAATCAAGCCTCTGAGTGGTCTCTAATGAAGTCATGTTCCCTTCTGATGCTGAGAAATTTGTCTCTTCGTTCCTCTGGATCCTCTACCCAGGCTCTAAATCTAAGAATGAATTCTCTCTAGCAAATTGAATTTCCCTCTCGGAAGCTACTACTCAATCCTCTGCACTGCCTGGCTAGGAGAACTTGACCCTCTTGTTGTTGCCTCTCCAAATATGGAAAAAATTCCTCCACCTCACTATCACTTCCCGTTCCTCACTGCTTTGATCTCTGTCTCTCTCTGGCAACTATTTTTTTATACTCATGAAATTGATCTGCCAAATAAATCGAACTCCTCAAGTGTATTCTCCATCATCAGATTGATTCCTTTTTATAATCCATTGTTGAAGCACCAATGACCAATATTAAAACTTAATCAATGGCTAGGATCTTATTTGGATCAATCCGAGTTAATTTCTAGATGATTATCACCTTATCTTATTTAAAACTAATTAATTAACCATATTCCCTAAGTTTAGACTTAGGAAATATTTAAAAAAATTGTTAATAATCTAATTGAGATGCTTCTAGGCAGAATTTCCATAAACGATTTATGGGTTTTGGAGATGTCATGTATTCTAACTTCTCCAAAAAATGTTGTGGCTAGTACACATCCAATGATACAAAAAATAACACTCCCTCTTAGCAAGGAATGTGCTCTAGTGTTGCACACTGCCACAACACTATGTCTTTGTATCATCTCCTGTCACACTACTAATGTTTGGTTGTTGTTGTGCACCAACTACTGCGCAACTCTGATGCTTCATTTTCAATGCTACTGACATTGCCATATTGTTGCCAACACTACATCTACACTGTAACTCCCCATCATCTGTTGTTGCAACTACAACATCTGCTAGTGAAAAGGATCCAAAATATTGAATCAATTGTGTTTAGTATGACGCATCTATCTACTGATTTTCTTACTGCTACTAGAATTTTCAATAACAACTAGGAGTCTACGTTACTTCCAACTCTTCACTGAGCCACCTTCTGTGTGGTCAACATTGCATTGTGCTCCCTATCCTCCAACTGATACTAGTCTACAACTATCACTCTGGTACTGACTACATCAATTGTCACTAATCCATCCTCCTATTCAATACTTTGGGCCCCTGTATTGAGGTATTGATCCATGAGGTGGAATCCTCAAGGAGCCTTCCCAATATTTGTATTTCTTTGAGACTACAATACCAAATATCCCCACCTCACTCCTAGAGGTATATCTAGAAACATCACAAAGTCTTCGCCCAACCTAGAGACAACCTATCGATCTCTACTTAAGCTACTTGTTGGTCTTTCTTCTCCTCCTTGTCCTTCTTCCTTAGAGGACACTTGGTACTGTAGTGACCAAGCTCAGTACACCTAAATCATTTTCCCTTTGATAGATCCTTCTTCTATTTCTCTGCTCCCCTTATCGTTGACTCAGATCGTTTGATGAGAGGGTCACATTATACTCCTCATTCACCACCTTCGATGTGATTATGTTTCTTCCACTGATGGAGCTCTTTATTAGAGATTGTCTCAACTTCTCCTACTAAAAATCATCCCACATCCTATCCCACTCTGGTAGCCTATCTCTTCCCAACATTCTTTGAACATGACCTATCACTCCTCTGAGACACTATTGAGTGCCAACCATACTAGTTCTGTGGGTTGAGACGATGCACCAATAGCTGATAGTTGGTCTCGGGCCTCCTGAATCCTAGTTAGGAAGGGATCTATGCCTTCCCCCTTCTACATCTTGATGCATCTCAACTTATAATCAAGAAACATCTTCCACTGCTTGGAAGTTCCCTAGTATAAGATGGAGAGAGCATCCCATATCTGTTTGTTAGTATCTTTGCCATATATATGTGAAACTATATGATCTTGGAATCCATCCAGGATCAACTGCTTTCCCCACGCCATATCTTTCTTTTATTCTTTCTGGTGATTTGCATCCTCGAGAACTGCAACTACATTATCAATGTAGGATTTTAGGCCATATTCATCTAAAAAGAAGGACATCCTAGCCTTTGAGATGACATAGTTGGAAGCTCCATCCAACCTATCTTGAGCACGACGCCCTGCAGCGACCATCTCAATGAATTTTCAAAAAATCCCTCTTTCCTCCCGCTTCGTTGTCGCTCTTATATTCACGCTCCATTCTAGAGTGAGAAGCTCTACTCACAACTACTGCCAATATGGAAGGAAAACCAAAGTTCTAAGACTAGAAGTCCCTTGAGGAAAATCTTCCCTCAATTGTGTGTGCTTCTCTCTCTTCCACCTGAGGTTGGCTCTGCTCTAGAAATCTACGGCAAAACACTTTGCATCCAGCTACAGATACATCCAACAAAAATATGAGATGCTCCCTCTTCCTATGGAATTAATCGATCTATTAAATCGAATTATTCTGCTCTGAAAAAAATGAGTTTCCTCAAGTAACTTGGCCTCCTGGAAAAAGACTACGCTGCAAGTAAGAACTTCAGCCTGCTTCTCTAACTGAACAATGAAATTCCTTCTTTTGCTTCTAAGTTATCCAACTAATCAATTGCGCTCTGATACCATGTGAAAATTCAAATATGATATTATTTCTCCTAACTGATAGATTAATTATTCATTTTGTTGCTATAGCAACATTGAAATAAACACACTGCAAACTTCACAAATAAAACCATGGAAAATAAATAACATCAGAAACTGTGAAATGTTAGCACACACACATAAAACATGAGACAATTATTTTCAGACAAATGTCCCCAAAAAAACCACAACTTGGGAAAACTAGTGCAATAGTGAGGGTTTTTATTACTATGCAACAATGAAAATTTGAGTACAATCTAGATTTTTGAAACTAGCAATCCACAATAAGAAATTTAGGTAAAATTATTGAAGGGGATTACCCTTCGTCCATAAGCAATCTCAACACAACCCACCTATAGAGAACTTAGCCTCCTCAAGCCTCTGTGTTAGCCTTTGCACTGCATTACACAGTCACTATGATGCCAAGCCTTTGACTGGTCTCTGATGAAGTCATTCTACCTTCTACTGCTATGAAATTTGTCTCTTTGTCCCTTTGGATCCTCTACCCTGCTTATGGATCTAAGAACAACAAATCGAACTTCCTATTTGAAGCTACTGCTCAATCCTTCACTCTGCCTCACTATGAGAACCTGGCCCTCTTGTTGTTGCCTCTCCAGATCTGGAAAGACTTCCTCGAGACCACTATCCCTTCCCCTCACTCATTGCTTCGATCTCTAGCTCTCTCTCTAGAAACTAACCACTGCTACTCAGGAAATCGATATGCCAAGGAAATTGAACTATTCGAGTGTATTATCCATCACCATATATGTCTCTTCTTATAACCCATTGTTGGAGCACCAAAAACCAAGATTAAAACATAATCAATGGATAGGATCATCTCTAGATTGATCCGTGTTAGTTTCTAGATGACTCTCACCTTTTCTCAATTAATATTGATTAATTAAAAGCATATTCTATAAGCTTAGACTTAGGAAATATTTAAAAAATCATTTAATAATCTAATTGAGACACTTCTAGGTGGAATTTCCAGAAACTATTTATGGGTTTTGGAGATCTCATGTGTTTAGCCTCTCCACTAAATTTTGTTGCTAGAACACATCCGATTCTAAAAAAACTAACACTCCCTCTTAGCAAGGAATGTCTTCTAGTTTTGCACACCCTGCCACAACATTGTCTCTGTATCGTCTCCTATCATGTTTTTGATGTATGGTTGTTGTTGCCCACCAACTATTACGCAACTTTGATGTTGCATCTGTGTTACTACTGAGATTTCCATACTACTGCCAACGCTACATCTGCACTGCAACTCCCTCTCATCTATTGCTGTTACAACTACAACATCTGCAACTAAAAACAATCCAAAATACTGAATCAACTATGTTCAGAATGATGCATCTATCTATAGAGTCTCTGACATCTACTAGCATCTGCACTTTCACTGAGGAATTTTTGTTATTGCCAACTCAACACTGAACCACCTACTTTGTTGTTAAGACTGCACTATTCTCCCCAGCCTCTAATTGTTACTAGTATGCAACTATCACTTTGGTACTAACTGCATCAATTATATCTGATCCATCCTTCTACTGAATACTTTGGGCCCCTGTAGCTAGGTATTGATCCATGAGGTGGACTCTTCAAGGACCCTACCTAATCTCTGTAGTTCTCTAGGACTACAGTTCTAAATATACCCACCTCACTCCTATAGGTATATCTGCAAACATCACACAGTATTCCTCCAACGTGGAGTACAACTTGTCGATCTTTATTGAAGCTACCTACTGGTCCTTCTTCTCCTCCTTATCCTTCTTCCTTAGACGACATTGGGTACTGTAGTGACCAAGCTCACCATGCATGAATAATTTGACCACTGACAGGTCCTTCTTCTTCTTTCTCTTCTCCCCCTGCCCTTAATTGGGACCATTTGATACGAGGGCCAAATTCTCCTCCTCCTAAACCACCTTTGATCCACTCCTGTTGTTGCCACTGATGGAGCTCTTTAACAAAGCTTGTCTCAACTCCTCCTATTGCAAATAAAGTCGCATCCTATCCCAGTCTAGTAGCCTATCTTTGCCTAATATACTTTTGACAAAGACTTGTCACTCCTCTGAGACACTGTGGAGGGCCAATCACACTAGCTCCCTAGGTTTGGGTACTACCCCAAAAACTAACAAATGGTCTCAAACCTCCTTAATCCTGGTTAGGAAGGGATCTATGCCTTCCCACTTCTGCATCTGGATGCATGTCAACTTCTCCTCAAGGAACATCTTCTGATAATCGGAAGTTCCCTAGTATAATGTGTGTAGAGCATCCCACATCTGTTTGGAAGTATCTTTACTAGCTATATGTGAGACTATATGATCCCAGAATCCATCTATGATCAACCTCTTCACCCACCCCATATCATTCTTGTACTCTCTATACTGATTTGCATCCCGGGGAACTACCACTACATTATTAATGGAGGCTCTCAGGCCATATTAATATAGAAGGAAGGACACTCTAAACTCCCATATGAGATAGTTGAAAGCTCCATGCAACCTATCCTAATTATGAAGCCTTGTAGTGGCCATCTCAACAAAGTGTCAAAATTCCCTCTTTCCTCCTCCATGGTTGTTGCTTTGCTATTTGCACTCCCTTGTAGAGTGACAATATATGATAACAACTACTTCCCTGAGGAAAATTTTCCCTCAACTGTGTGTGCTTCTCTCTCTTCCACCCGACGTTGGTTTTGCTCCATAAAAATTCTGCAAAACCCTATGCGTCCAGCTAGATATCTACCCAATGGAAAATTTAAGCTACTCCCTCTGCCTCTCGAATTACTCGATATGGAAAATCGAATTTTCGGCTCTGAACAATTGAGTTTTCTCAAGTAACTCGGCCTTGTGGAAAAATACTACACTACCACTGGAAATTTCTTCCTACTTCTCTTACTAAACATTAAAATTCCTTCTTTCGGTTCTGACCTCTCTAGTTGATCAATTGCGCTCTAATACAATGTGAAAATTATAGTATGGAATCCTATTGCAACAAATGGTATTATTTCTCCTAACTGATAAATTAATTATTTAGTTTATAGCTATAGCAACATCGAAATAAACGCATTTCAACCTTCATAAATAAAATTGCGGAAAATAAATAACATTCGAAACTAAGAAATGCTAGCACACACACATAAAATTATTTTTGGACAGATGTCCGCAGAAAACCCAACTTGGGAAAATTAGTGCAACAGTGAGGGTTTTTATTATTATGCAGTAGTGAAAATATGAGTACAATTTGGATACATGAAACTCACAATCCACAACAAGAAAATATAGGAAAAATTATTGAAGAGAATTACAGCACTATGTTGCGTTGTCACCACTACGTCAATGAAGCCTCTACGTCAATGTCAGCACTATGTTGCGTTGTCACCATGACATCGAGCCTTTGACAAGTCTCTAATGATGTAGTTCTACGTGATGCTACTGATAAATTTGTGTCTCCAGCTCTCTAGATCCTCTACCCGACCTCTATATATGACAACGATTTTCTCTCCAGCAAATCAACCTACCCTCTCTAGAGCTACTGTGCAGTCCTCTATGTTGCATCACTGGGAAAACTTGACCCTCTTTCTTCTGCCTCCCCAGATCTGGAAAAATTTCCTCCGAATCACTATCCTTGCCCCTCACACACTGCTTCAATCTTTGGATCTCTCTCCAGAAAATGACTGCTACTACTTAGGAAATTGATCTTCTAAGGAAATCAAACTGCTCAAGCGCATTTTCCATCGCCACATTGATCTCTTCTTATAATCCATCGTTGGAGCACCAACAACCAAGATTAGAACTTAATCAATAGCTAGGATCATCTTTGGATCAATATGTGTGATTTTCTAGATTAATTTCACCTAATCTCAATTAAGAATGATTAATTAAGCATATTCCCTATGTTTAGATCTAGGAAATACTTAAAAATTGGTTAATAATCTAGTTGAGACACTTCTAGGTGAAATTTCCAACAATGATTTCTAGGTTTTGGAGTTCTCGCGTATTTTAGCCTCACCATCAAATTTCTTTGCTATAACACATCCGATGCTACACAAAGTAACAAAAGGGACCCATTTTCAATTATTTTTAGTAAACGTTGTTGTACACAAACTCTATGAAAGGAAGAAACTCTTCCCACCTTTTAGGATAATGCATAACATATATTCCGATAATGTTCTCCAACATCCTATTAACTCTTTCAATATGTCCATTTGTTCGAGGATGATATGTTGTGTTGAAATCTAATTATGTCCTGATCCAAGAACTTTGAGGTGAACTTGGTATCCTGATCCAAGATGATCTTCTTTGGTATACCTTGAAATCCAAGTATTTATTTCATGAAAATATGAGAAATATCAATTGCCTTGCAAGTGGATTTAATAGCTATGAAATGAGCCACCTTTCCTAGCATGTCTACCACCACCATTATGACATCATGCTCCCTAGATTTCCTTGGAAGCCATGTGATGAAGTCAACTAAAATGAATTACAACTTCCACTTAGGAATGGGGGTTGGTTGTAGAAATCCCACTGCATGCTTACATTCCACTTTTACTTATTGACACTCCAAGCATCTAGCAATATATTTGGCCTCATTCTTTTTCATACATGGCCAATAATATATCTCTTTCATGGTTGTTATCATCTTTTGATAACTAGGATGACTTGAATATGGTTTTGTATGAAATTCATGCAATATGATCTTCTTCAAGTCGCTCATACAAAGTATGTGCAACCTACCCTTGAATTTTAACATGCCATCCTCCATGAGGGAATACTTCTTACTCATTGTTTCTTATGTCTCTTGCTGTAAGAGTTCCTCTACTTGCTATTAATGCTCATCTTGTTGCATTGCTGCTTTAATATTTGATTTAACATTAACCTCACAAGTACTAATGGCTACCACAGGGGTCACCTGTAGCCTCATGTTAAATGCATCTGCTACTTTGCTTTCCTTTCCTTTTATGTACTTCATTTCAAAATCGAATTCATTGATCAAGGCTAGCCATATTTCCTATCTTACATTCAGCTTGGGTTGATCAAACAAATACCTCAACCCTTTATGATCTTACATCAAAACAAATATCCTTCTATGGAGGTAATGCCTCCACATTTTCAATGCATGTACTATTGCTGCTAATTCCAAGTCATGAGTGACAAAATTTCTCTCATGGTCGTTAAAATTCCTTGATTCATAACATACCCACCTATCCTTCTTACATGAGGACTCCACCAAGCCTTTCCTTGCAAGCTTCTGTACAAAGTACTAAATATTTTTCTAGACATGTTATCCTCGATATTGGTGCATGTGTGAGTAGATGCTTTAACTTATTGAAGTTGGCCACACATTTTTTTGTCCACTGCAATTTATTTCCTTTCTTTTACAATGTTTTGATTGGGTATCCAATCCTTGATAAATTCTCGATAAATCTTTAGTAATAACTACACAATCCCATGAAGTATCTAACTTTTGTCACATTCTAAGGAGGATGCCACTCCTTAATGGATTTAATCTTATCTACGTCTTCCGCCATTCCATACTTGGAAACAATATGCCCCAAAAATTGAACCCGTTACTAGAAGAGTTCACACTTGTTGAGTTTGACATAGAGCTTATACTTTCTCAGTGGTTGCAACATTGTTGCTAAATTTTTTTCATGCCCCTCCTTGGTTTTCGAATAAACCAACATTTCATCAACAAAATACATTACAAACCTCTCCAACACATGGACTGAGAACATTATTCATTAGACACATAAATGTTGTTGGGGAGTTTGTGAGTCCAAACAACACAATCAAAAATTCATAGTTCCCATACATGTTTCTAAATGCCATCTTATGGATATCCTCATATTTGATTCATACTTGATGTTACAAAGATCTCAAGTTGATCCTTGAAAATATGATAAACCCTCTCAACTGATCAAACACGTTGTCAATCTTGGCAGAGGGTTTCTATTTTTTATTGCGGCTTTATTTAATTGTTTCTAATCAATAGAGGGTCTCAAAGTGTTGTCTTTTTTCCTTTACAAATAATATAGGTGCTCCACAGGGTGATATGTTGGGTCTGATGTACCCCGTATTTCCTTTAATTGAAATTTTAATTCCACTAGCATTGGTATACTCATGTCATATGGGGCTCTTGACACTAGTGCTTTTCCTCGCAAAAAATCTATTGAGAAATCAATTTCCATCCTTGTTGGAAATCCTGGGATTTTTTTAGGAAGTTCATCTTCGAATTGTCTTAGAATTGGGTGCTCTTACAAACTGTTGCACTTAATTCCTAATTATTTTGTCACTTGGAAATCATACAATTCACACCCCTTCCAACTACATTGATTCATTTGCAGCATTGAAATTTGTCAAATTGTCATCAACTTTATTTTTCCTTGCAGTGTCACCTTTTCCTCCTTATCGCTAACACATTCAATTGACTTACTAAAGAAATAAATTTTGATCTTATAGTCTGCCATCCAATCCATATTGACTAATACGTCATATGAAGCCAACAATAATAAATTCGAGTCTATATGTGTGGGCATGCTATTTATTACTACTAGGCATGACCTCACCACATCTTCAACTCACCTCTTAGTCCCTGTTGCTAGTTTCACCAACCATGATTTTTAATGGTATATCTTTTGTAATAAACATGTATCTAAAATCTTGGGGCTAACAGAATTTAAATTAGAACATCGGTCTATCAAAATTGAAACCAACAGATGATGGATCATGCCTTCAATATCGACCACTGATGCTTGGTGATTGGCCTTTCTATTGTCCAATGCGACATAAATTCATGGAATACTCTGAGCCACATCCTTCATGGTTATCGTCTATTGCACATTTTGTACCCTTGGGTCATCCTTCGATCACTTGGGATGGTCCCTCTTCTTGTGATTTTCTCCACAAAATGCATAGTACATTAGATCTCTCTTAAACCCTCCAAATTCATATCCTGTAGGCTTATTGAATCGGACTTTATCATCTGTAATGGTTATCTATTGAAACCCACCATTGGAAGAAGTAAAAAAATCACATTTCCTCTTCCTAACTGGTGTCCTACATAATTCTATCCTTTCCATTTAAAACTAGATTTTCCTTTTTCTTTCAAATCCATTGTAGAATATTTCCTATGGTTGGACTATTCATAGAAATAATACATTTTCCTAGTGGTATCCTCAAATTTTTTAGGATCATCAATTTCTATTATGTCCTTGAATGCATGTGGCAGTTCTTTGGGGCACCTTTGAGTGATTTTCTTCTCATTTTTTATGTAAGGAACATATCTCAACAACTCCAAAAATTTGGTTGTATATTCCTAAACTATCAAATTCGCTATTTTGTGCTCATAGAATTCGTTGGCCTTACCACCATAGTACCTTTCAGCTAGGTACTTTTCCTAGAAATACCTCTCAAATATCCTCAATGAAAATAATTTCTCTCTGATATATTTTACATTCCTTGAATCTTCCCACCAAATATCAACCTTGTTCTTTAGGCTGAAAATGTCTACTCTTGCCTTCATATACAAAAAGTAATTATGGACCTTGAAATACTTCTTCATTCGTAGCAGCCATGCCTCTACTTCCTCAACCTTTCTCACCTCTTCATTGAATGTAGAATGTTTTTCCTTCTTAAATTCTTTTGGAATGAAATATTTTTCTTTCCTTTCATGCCGATGATGTCTTTTAGTTGCAATGATGGTAAACTTCTCATGGTTGCCTATCCTCCTCTCTAGAGTACTTAGTGGAGTTGCACCTATCACTGTATCCTCACTTGCCTTCCTATGTCTTTTTTAGGATCTTCTACCTTTATCACCATCACTATTCAACTCATGCTTCCAATGTGTTACCAATTCCTCCTAAACTTGTAGTTGGAACCTACTTCATCCTATTTCTGTCTTTACAAATTTGATAGGCTTTATAGTATGACTACATTTACTTTTACCTACTTTTCTTGAGCTTTGAATTTTTTTTCATTGTTAGGCTTATAAATTATTAGCTTAGACTTATAAGAGTGTCCATCTAGTCATGGGATTCTTCTCCTCTCCTCTTCTCCATTGAATCTTCCTCCTTACAATGCTAGGATCTATCAGTTTTCTACTACTCCATTGTTTTGTTCATTCCTTATTATGTGTTTTCACACACACATATGTGTTAGCCACCAATAGATAAATAACATAGTTATACATTTCTTTGGAAAATATACAATAAGTATATGGGCGTGAGGCTATTTGAAACACCAGATTTCAAGTTAGTATGATTGTTCAAAAATAATTCACATATTAGAATCAACACTTACACTTACATGCAATACATAATCAAAATGTTATAAGCAACACACATTGCACACAACAACCATATATATATATGTGTGTGTCCAAGGCCCATTCAATCCAAGTGTTTAACCTGAGCCCTTTGATACCACACTATAACACTCCTTCCCACCCCTTTGGACTTTCCAAGTTGAATGGGAGACATTGCCTTTAATTAATCTGACCTCCATGGTCACATTATCATTAGAGGAAATTTTAGCCTAAAAGTGCCCATATAATTTTCAAGTACATAATATGTAAACCAATTAAAATTGTTTAAATTTAAAAAAAGCATATATGTAAATATTTTTGAGGGAAAATAAAAAAACTATTTTTTTAATTGTATTTTTAGCTTATCTCATTATATGTTTACTCAGATTTCAAGTGTAGACACTCGTTGGATGTGAAATTAAATTCTACATCTAATGAGTACCCATTATGCATACTTTTGAGAAGACCCACATTGATAAGAAAAAAATTGATACATTAAAAAAACATGTTGAACATGTTTACTTAATGTATCTTCAAATCTTATCAATGTGGCTCTTCTAAAAAATATGCATAATGGGCACTCGTTGGATGAAAAATTTAATTTTGCACCCAATGAGTGTCTACACTTGAAATTTCAGTAAACCTATAAGGAGATAAACAAAAAATATAATGAAAAAGGTATTTTTCTTCTTTTCCCTCCAAAATACATAATGATTATTTTATTATTTTCTTCTTATTTTATTATTTTTCTTTAGGAGCCCACTTTTAGGTTGGAATTTCATAGGGTTATAAAAATCGGCTTTCTAAAGTTGGCAAAACTAACTTTATAAAACACCAACATGTTTAGCTCATTGATAGCTTTCCAATGATATAAATTTTATCTAGATTCGATGTTCAGATCAAAGGTTATGCCCATTTGAGGTTTGATCATTTAATCCTTTCCATGTGGGCAAGGACCTACTGTGTGCCACCCATGTGACAACCACATGCAACACAGGTGGTTCCATGACACTCTAGGTACGAAATTGGCCGTTGCTAAGTCCACATGGTACCTGCCACATCACCTAGCCTATGGGCCCCATGAGTCCAACCTTTAGCATGTAATTTTACTCTTTCCATTATATCCATTTTTAGTGTAATCCAAGTCTACCAACGATTATCACATAATAAAATGTTTTGATCCTTTGATTCTCGGATCCATCTGGGTCATTGTTAATCCACAACTCATATGGCCTAGCCCACATTAATGCCTCCTAGACATACATCCTTGCAGTCACTACCGAATACCATGATTCTCAAATGCATTCACCATCTATGAAGTAATCCAACCCAACACTACATTTACTGCCAATGGGCCTTACCTTGGATTCAATAAGAAATCCGGCTCCAAGCCTCGAGCCACCCAATATAGGCCCCACTTTGGATGGCCTCCACATAATTCATAGCGAACATATATGAAACTTCAAGGAGACCAACTCCTATGAAAAGGTTACTCCATGATGAATCCTAGATATTAGGAGTCATATATGTATCCAAATTACTTGTGATACATTTTCCGCAGAGGCCTGTTCACAACTATTTACCAGAGCCCGGATAAAAGGTGATGTCTAGAATTTCTGAACTTAGAAAAAATTTCGAGTATTTCAGGGAATCGATCATGGTTACTCTAGGAGCCTAACTTTGCCCAAAACATATACATACACAAGAATGCATCCTTATATCCAAGACAACTAATCCAAAAGCTAAACATAGATAAAATACAATCACAGAGGTATAAATATGCCTACCAATTAGGCATTGAAACAAGCCAATCCATGGCTAACGATACCTTGTAATCTCACTTAAAACAACACCAGATTTTTTTAAATAATGGATTTTAGAATTTTCATAAGATCCCCGTATGTATCTTGCATTATTCGATCATTGATCCATAACTTGAAAATGCAAACATTCAGTCTTCTACAATACAAAATCCATGCCAATTCTTAGCATATCACGTATAACACTGTAACAACAAGTTTCATTAGTTCTCAAACAACATAGACTCCCTGAAATTTATAACACCTAATCCATGGAACTTCACATAGCATAATAAATTACATGGGCTCATTATACCACCATAGATAAACATATAAATAACTTTGCAGTATTAGGAGATATATTAACATCTATAGGGATCTTCATATTATCTTCATTTTTATTATCGAGGTAAAAATCTGCCTACCAATTAGGCATTGAAACAAGCCCATCCATGGCTAACAACACTTTGTAATCTCACTTAAAACAACACCAGATATTTCTAAATAATGGATTAGAGAATTTCCATCTGATCCTGAGATGTATCTTGCATTATTAGAGTATTGGCCATAACTTGGAAATGCAAACAATCAATTTTACACCACATAAAATCCATGCTTATTCTTAGCATACAACATATAGCACTGTAGCAACAAGTTTCATTAGTTCTTGAAATATAAACTCCTCGAAAGTTATTACATCCAAGCCATGGAACTTCTCGAAAGTTATAGCATCCCAGCTATGGAACTTCACATAGCATAATAGCTTACATGACCTCATTATACTACCATACATAAACATGTAAATAGTTTTAAAGTATCAAGAAATATATCAACTTCTATCTGAATCTTCATATTATAAATAATAATTAAAAAATATTAATAATAAGCTAAAATACAAGATTGTATATATATTAATTTCATTCCCAAAAGAATAGTTTTTGAGTGTGAATTTGAAAAGTAAATAAATATTATCAATAACCCCATATATATATATATATAACCTTAAGGTAAGTTGCCTTAACAAAGTACATAAAATTATATGCAACTCTTTGATACTTTAAATGCAATAATTATTATTTTAAGATTCAAAAAATAATAATAATATTCTTTTAAATATTTCTAAATAGTGAAAATGTTTTAGAAGACCAGTTTCCTCTCAATAAATTCGTATTAATAACTTAACAAATAAATTTATTTTAAAAATGTTCTAGGTTAAAAAGGATTTCTCACATCACTTTCCTATCAATAAATTGCAATTTAAAACATGTGTGTGTGTGTTTTTAAAATAGCAAACAGAGTTTGTAGATATCGTCATTAAAATTTGAATGATGCAGCTCTCGACACTTGTGCGTGTCCGTGGGGAGCTTTGTCCTTTTCATAGGATTGGACTCTTTTCACTTTGAAATTTGCTTATGATGAGTAAGGTTTCTTTAATATTTAATGGATAGTCAGAAGAGTATAAGTATATATTGTTGTTAATAACCTAATAATAGTTTAGTTTGGATAATGTTATTATTTATGTTGGATTATTTCAATATATATTTGATAGGATATGTAACATATATTTATAATAATTTAATAATTAAATAAGATTAATTTAACAATTTTAATAAAATAATAAAGATAAAAATTTAATAATATTTAAATTTAGATGTTTTAGATATAAATTTCAAATAATAATAAGTTTGTTAAAAAATAAAAGTTTTAAATAATCTAAAGTAATAATTGTTTCTGAAGTTTAATTTAATTAATAATTATTATAAAAATCAAGGTAGTTTAATTGGTGATGATAAAAAATGAAGTTTCATGTGTTAGGAGGTTTGATGTTCAAATCTTTTTGATTCACTTGTGTCTCTAGAAAAGGTATACATAGACACCTAGAGATTATACTAGTAGGGTTGGAATTAACCTCTACTCACGCTAGTACAAGATCAGCCCAAAAATCTAGTTATATTTTAGAGAATTTTAAACTTATAATTAATAATGTTTATATATTATTTTAAATTACAAATTCATATAATTATAATAATTTTATCGAAATAAAATTTCATAATAATTTCAAAAAATGATTATTATTATTTGTCACGTTTAATTTAATTTATGATTATCATAAAGATGTAATTGTCATTAAAAAATAATTTGTTAATTGAGTTTATCTTGGGTGGTTGGGCAGAATAGTTGTTATCCTCCCCACTATGTGGGCTGACATGTTGACGCTCTGGATAGAGTAACTTTAGCTTTTAAATGTGTCTATATTGGGGGAACAACCTCTCTTGCCCAAAATTTTAAAACTTGAGAGTTAGCTTACTTGGTCAAATCCTTATTGTTAAGTACTTTTGTCATTGAGAAGTCACGAGTGACACTTTTGAAACTAGGCTTCAAAATTGTCGATAAACATAATAGACGCTAATCTCTAAAAACCATAAACCATTAAAAAAATTATACGTATAATTAATAAAGTTTATATATTATCTTAAATAAAATTTTTAAAAAGTATACATTTCATTGAAAGATAAAATTATTATTTTGTGAATTTTAACTTGAGTAATAATTATTGTAAAAATATAATTATCATTAAAAATAATTTTAAACTAAAATTTATATATAATTTTAAATAACAATTAAAAGGGTTTGCAAATTTTTTAATAAGTAATTTTTTTTTTCAAAATTTTTAATAATTAACTTATTTTAAAATGTTAAATGTAAGAGTGTAGTGGCCTACAATCTTTAAAAACAACATGAATTCATTTACGCTGAAAACGTGGGAGTAACCTTTAACAACCAGGAATAGGCCTTAAGGTATCACGGATTAAATATTCTTAAAGTTGCCAAGGTCATTGTTTCGCATGATACTAGTTATAATCTCTCCCATCTCCCCATACTTTGCTTTATTGCCTTCTTGCAGTAAGGTGGATGGAGGAGCACAATTAAGAGATGATATATCTTCTTGCAATAAGGTGGGCACTGAGATTATAACTTTGTTGAACCTTATCCTACAACTTTGATGACCCTTGTGAAGTCTCGTTATAAATTTAATACTATAAATATTTATACAATCTAGTTTTTATTTTATTTATTTTTTTAATAATATTATTAAATATTAAAAATTGAAAATTATTTGAATATAATAATTATTATTTTATTTATTTTTTATATAGATAATTTTAAATTTATTAATATAATATTTATAATAACAATTTTTACATGGAAGGTAGTAATTTTTAAATTAGTTAGGCTAGACGTCGTTTATTTCTTTCATTTCCATTTGACATTTATTAATTTGTTGTTTTAACATCGGTTTTATCTTTTTAATTAAATTAATTAATTAAAAAAAATTATATAAACAAGTGTGATATGAAATTAGTTATGATTTTTTGGGTCATGTAGTATTGATAAGTCATAATAATGGCCTATGATATTATAACAAATTTTATTTACAAATTAAGAATGTTCATGATAGAGAAGAGATAAATATATTTAATTAAATTTTAATATCTAAATTAAAATTAAGTTTGTTATTTATTTATTTTCAATGTTTTTGAAAAAGAATAATAATAATAATGATAATTTAATTTTAAGATTATGGATAAATTAGATATTAAATTGTTATATGAGATTTATTCATTTAAAATTTATAAAGGTGTAATATTTTAATCCTCTTTGAATTCGAACCTATAACATTTTACCAAAGAAACACATACTCTTAACCGTTGTTTTATATATATATTAAATTTCTCTCTTTTATATTTATACTTTGTTAATATGAAATTGAGATTTATAATTTCTCCATTCCAGATACAAAACAAATATATGTAGAATAAACAATTTAATAATGTGAAAATTTTCCAAACTATAAATGCACATCATATACTTAGCAGGTGCTCCTTCAAATCAAGAGTGAGGAGTGTTTAGTTATTGTTTCAAATTAAAAAAGCAAAAAATGTTTACTCACTCATTATTAAATAAAAGTAAAGAAAAATAACAAAATTAGTAACCATGTTGACATTTAAGTGATGGAAAAATTATGAGATCAATTAAATAACACACTTTTATTTAAACTAAATATTTCTATTTAAAAAAATATTTTATAAATATTTTATTTTTTAAATATAGTTACTTTTTACGGTATTTATAAAAAGTTTCTAATTAATTAAATTCACTTTTAATTAGCATTATTTTAAAAAAATTCACAGTGAAATTTTTATATAAATAAAAACTTGATAACCTTACTTTTTACAATTATATCACATATTTAAATTACTAAGAAATAAGAAATAAATATGCATTATTGTAATATGACATTGAAAATAAAATATAAATAAGCAAGCTTATGCAACATATCAATTATCAAAGTCATAGAAACTTTTACAAGAAAAGATTTCTTATTTCATTAAAATATATTGAAGTACGTTCATCTTGGAACTAGGAAAGCTACAAGGGTTTTATATAAATTGATTCTGATAGGTGTAATGATAGGTGTAATGTGCAGTCAAATATTTATTTATATATCATAAATAAAAACTAAATATATTCATTTTTAGGATGTGGTTATGGAGCTTCATGTTCAGAATCCATGATACTTATGATGTAGTGAGGAATAGACATCTTAAATTAAATTTGATTTAAACAAGTTATTCTCGGCATGGTGTTTGACATTATTCTTGATGCTAGCATATTAATAAATAATATGATAAAATTTACATTAAATTATGTATTTTTAAAGATTTAGTTTAGGTGCTTAAGAAATCTATCTTTTAAATAATAAAGTTCCTCCAACTTAACTAATGATTTAGGAAATGAATTTTCTATTTTATCTTCTCTGGAATATTTTTAAAGTTCTTTATCATGCATGTCATCAATTATAGTTTGGTCATCATAGGTCCCTTCAGATGTGAGAAAAATTATAATGTTAGCATCATCGTTAAGCACTCTCCAATTGGTGATATTATCAGGAATAGAAGGTCAAAAAATCAACTCAATTTAAAAACTATCAGGACTAAAGTCTTCCGTTGGGATGAGCTTAGATGCAACATTGGCCAATAAGTCAACACTAGCATTCTATAACCTAGGAATATGAGAGATATTAAATGCCAAAAAGTGTGATGTTAAGTCATAAACTAAAGTGTTATAATGTTTAAGAGGATTAGAGACACAATGAATGTTGTTTCGTACCTACTTCATTACTATCTTTGAGTCTCCAAATACTTTCAAGAACTTGGCATCAAGACTAATTGCTTTCTGCATTCCTTGAAAGAGTTCTTCATATTCTACCACGTTATTTGTGCATTCAAATTCTCATCTGCATGTAAGAATGGTTTTTTCATTTTTCTGGACTGACTAGGATACAACCAACTCCTACACCATCATCAAAATTTGATCCTTCAAAATAAATTTTCCAAAATAAATTATCTACAATATTATCTATAAAAGAATATACAATATTTATACATCAGGGTGAATATGTTTGTGAAAAAATTTCAATTTGGGAAGACACAAATTCAAAAGGATGAGGAGAGATATGGGTAGGAAAATTACCAAAGAAAGATTTTGAAGAATAATTACCCAAAATATTGTTCATGAAGGCAACATGTTCATTTTCCTCATCAAGATTGGTCACTGTGTAATTCATATGTTTCTCTCTGTTAACTCTAATATGATTTGGTTTTCCATTATAAGGGAGCTAGAGATGAGACCAATCAGTAGCAAAATAACCATTCAATGTTTAATACCAATATATACTCAATATAAATCCATAAAATTTTGGAATGTCTGCAACCAAGATATCAATTATTTGGAAAACCTTGAGATTAGATGACAATCTAATAAAAACCTCATTCATTTCTCCCAAAACTTTGACCTTTGTCTTGTTTAGTTAAACTATTTGAGTAGCAAATTTTTGGGGCTTCACATTTAGTTTTAAGCACAATTAATAGGGCATGATATTTGATGAAGCACCTAAATTAACTAGACAATTATGAACATTTTTATTAAATATTTCAAAGGTTAAGAGAAAAGGAGGTGTATGTGAGTTTGACCTATCTTCAATGAGAATAACATATGTTGGATTGATATTATCTGAAGATGAAGGAGGAGACTTAGATTTAGCCTTAGCCTTAGAAGCCTTAGTTGTAATAGTAGTTGAAGGCAATGAAGAAGTAGGAACTACATTCAAAGAATTTAATTATAATTTGTGCTGTTGTTTTAATTTACTGACTTCATAGAGTGAAATATTAGCCTTAGTTTTGTTCATGTATTCAACAATGTTATACTTGATATTATCAGATACTATCAAAGTTTTAGATGAAGGTGAAGATGAGGAATATGATTTAGGTGTGGTAGATGAAGAACCAAATTTACCAGAAGTTTTCTTAGACATACCTTTTTCAGCTGAAGCATCACCTACAACTTTTTGGCCTTTTGAGGGTGCATATGCAAATCCTTTGCTTCTGGTTGTAATAGGCATAAATTATTCTTCATATTCATATGAGGTAGGTAAAATAAAATCTCATAGTCCATGTGCCTCAAATAATTCTTCTTCTTCAATATCCTCTTCAACATATTGTGATTCTTCTTCATCTTCATCATCGTGAGCTGATATTTGTGAAGGTAGTTGAGCAGGGGATGCAACTTTTTGATTCCTTCTAAAAGGTCTAAATGATTTTTTTAAGGAATAAATTTCAACAACCTGCTCCTTTAACTCAACCATTTCATTTGAAAATATTTTAATAAATTCTTGTAAGCCTTCCATGTGATAAGGATTTTTGGTACTTTTCTTCTTAGGGTCCTATTTGAATCTTACTTACTTTGTAGCCTTCCTTTCTTCAACAACACCCTTCTTCTCCAAAGATAGCAATCTTTTCTCAACAACGAAGGCTTCTTTCATGTTATCAATTAATTCTTGTTTCTGTGCTCTATCAACAAACATAGATGTATTTGAAGGAGGAGAACTAATGTACCAATTGAATCGTACTTCTTCACCCAACCTACATCTAGGTGGGATATTATTAATTTTTTTATTAAATCTAGAGCTACAATCTTTAAGTTTTTTGTTAGGGTTGGCATTTAGATTAGATAAATCATTGATTAATGTGGTCAATGTTTTGTCTTCTCCATATTTCTTAAGAAATTTCTCTTCAAATTTATCCCAATTATTTATTGATCTAGTGGGTAGAGAGAAATACCGAGACCCAATTGATCCTTCGAATGTGTAAGAGAAAATCATATAGACAACATCCTCATCTGAGACACCATTAAGATTAATGGCCAACATGAAATTATGGAGATGTTATTATACTAGAAGACCATAATCCTGGTTGTACTTTGGTAGCCATATCTTTGGATATTTGGGAAGAGGATGTAAAGGAGGGTTCATAGCTACATCTCCTAGATTGTTCCAAGGTATGTCTACGATTTTGGGATTTGGAATAGGACCTGTGGTGGAGGAGCTAGACCCAAAAGGAGATGTATTTGATGAAGGGGTAGTTGAAATGATAGTAGATGATGATGCCCTTGTAGAAATACTAACAATAATAGTACAGGTTGGTTGTACATAAATAAAGACGATGGAAGATTTTTTCAGATAGAATGATATAAATTGTTTAATTGAAAAATTAAATGCGCTTAATTGTGATTTTTTTCAACCAATCTACAACTAGATCACAATCTGACTAAATTTTTTATATAACAAAAAATATTGAAATTGTTGGTAAAGTTCGTATTGAAATTTTGGCTTTGGTGATTTTTAAGATAACTCCGACACCAAATTTCTTTAACTAATTATGATAAAGTCTCACCTTAAATCTTGTTCAATGTCAGACGTTCTTGGATATTTTTTGTTGTTTAGAAATGACCATCATTAACATCAAGGCTTCTTAACTACCGTTAACTTACATTATCACTCATTATTGTAGGACTTGCACAAGTTGTGCAAAGGAAACCGTAAATACTTCTGAATAGATAGAAAGAGAGGAAAAATTTAACATCCACAAGGCTAAAGATAGCCTATAAGACCTCTTTTGGAGTGAATAACTTCAAAAAAATATACACCTCAAAAGATTTAATCTTTTTCAAAACTAATCTATATTAATTATATATATGTGTAACTTTTCATAAATGTACTTTTAAATACATAAATAAATACAATACCTTAAAAATCCATATTTTATTTTTATCTAAAATTAATAAATATTACCCACTAACCATTGCCTTACCAAATCCCCTGCAAAAAAAACATTCATCAAATTCTTAAGAAGGTTATGTGTCCCTCTTAACATCTATCAAAGTTCCATTCGGTCCTTTCCAAAGCAAACAGGTGACGTCCGGACCGTCTCTGGTATAAAATGTGCACGTTCCATTGGAGAAAGAATGCAATTTGGAAAGCTGGAAACAGATTTCATAGTATTTTTTTTTTTTAATAAAAGATAATGGTTTAATTTAATTATTATATGTGTTTTTAATAACATAATTTTTAGTGAAATTGTGATTTTTCATTATTTGAAATGTATTTTAAAATACATAAATAGATTTCATGTCTTTAAAAATCTTCAAAATAATACATATTATATAACTCAAATAAATCTCTATAAAATTTTAAACAAAATTAATCTAAAAATATACCAGAAAGACTAAAAGATTTAATAACTAAATTACATTAGCTTAATAGTATGTGTCATTATATCTTTCACTTTGGAAAACACTCTGAAATCCTAATGTTCTGGTGGCCATGAGCTAGGCGGAACTTTGCCCAAAAAACTACAGATTGCTGAAAGCGGCAGACCCACACTAAGAATCAAAGGAGAATGACAGAGGAGGAGAGGGGGGAGAGATACCCTCCTATTGAGATGTGGCCGCAGGGGAATGCCAAAATACCAGTAGCGTAAAGCAGACGGGAGAAACAAGAAACCCAGGACCAATCCTTGGAGCAAGATGGCACGCCAGCAACAGAGGTAAATGTTTACCATGTGCGATGGAGAAACCAAGATTTATCCTACGAATGAACAAACTAGAGCGATATAGAAGTTATATGAAAGACCATGCGCTTATATGCAAGTTCATTGGAGTATGGCCGATAGAAAAGGACCTCATCAAATGGATCCAGAAAAAAAGCACAACCCTGAGGCCATATTGAGCTAAAGCTAGGAGCAAGAGGCTTCTCCACAATAATATTCTCGAACCTGCAAAACAAACAAAAAGTATTTGAAAATGGTCCTTACTTTCATTATAATGCTGGATTGTTTATGAGATATTGGGAAGAATGCTATGATCCAGATAAGGAAAAATTTCTGGCAGCCCCGGTGTGGGTTAAGCTATTTGGCCTCCCAATGGACTTCTAGGAACCGAAGATTCTAAAGGGCATAGGAAACACGGTAAGAAGATTGGTCAAAATAGCAAAAACAACAAAGAAAGGAAGATACACCTCATATGCTAGAATATGTGTTTACATGAATATAGCTGACCCCATCCCAGACACAGTAGAACTAGAATATCATGAAGAGGTCTGGCAGCAAACCCTAGACTACGAACATATTCCATTTAGATGTAGATGATATCATGAGTACGGCCACCTATTTAAGGAGTGCCCACTAAATATAGAAGAAGAAGAGTACAAGCATAAAAAATAGAGGAAAAACGAAGAACAAAAGGAAGGGTTTCAAGAAGTAAAAAGTAAAAGAAGACAAGCAAGAGAGAATATCAATAGGGGGGAAAATGAACAACAAGCCCAGCCCAGCAGAACAAACAACTTTGAAGTACTACCAAAAGAAGAAGATAACAACGAGGCCCAAACAATGGACTATGAGGGGGAAAAAGGAAAGGAAAGTAGCTCGAGTCAAGGTAAACTTAAACCTAAGAGGAAAGCCCAAAATGAGCTGACAGAGAAGGAGGAAAAGGAGGATAGGGAGAAGATGGATAACACTACAATGGAAATAGATACAAGTACGGGAGAAGAACTAACCATGGAAGAAGAGGTGCTGAGGAAACTACTGAATGAATGGAGGCATCTAGATGAATGATTCATTCCAGAAGACCAAAAATGACTATACAGAGAAACATTCCAGCAGTATCAAGTGAAATAGGGGCAGGGGAAGGTGGAGATGGCAGAACAACTAGGCCTCCAATAGGACAACACCCAAGACTACCCTAACAAAATGAAAGGCGGAAAGAAAAGAGGCCGAAGAAACCTACAAGAATCTATACAGATTATGGGAGAAATGTTAGTAAATACAGGGAGGGTAGTACTGCTATCGACGGTATTCCACCAAATTAACCAAGAAACCCAATGATAATCACATCCTGGAATATAAGAGGTCTTAATATTAAAGGAAAACAAAGATACTTAGCGGATAGGCTAAGAAAAGAGAAACCTCAACTCATGCTGATACAAGAAACAAAAATCATAGGAGGGAGTATGGAGGAAATCATAAATAAAATAAAACTGAAGTACGAATGCATGACTATAGATGTGAAAGGCAGTGCGGGAGGCATAGCAATACTATGGAACCGTGCAGAGATTACAGTACATTACTGGATAGGCATGAAAGAATCCTCAAGGGGCGATTCCAGCTAATCAGAAATAGAGAATGGTTTCTAGCCTCTGCAGTATATGGTCCTCATATTCCAGCGGAAAAAGGAAATTTCCTCTTTCAAATACAACATTTAGGAAAACTCCATGAGGAGAAACTTTGGCTGATAGCAGGCGACTTCAATTTGACAACATCAATAGAGGAGAGAAAAATAGGTTTGAAAAGAGAAGAGTCAAAGATGGAGAGGTTCAGGGATCTTCAAGACAAACTAAAATTGTTAGATATCCCAACCATAAATGGAAAATATATGTGGAAAAATCGAAAGGGAGGAAGTAGACAGATATCCTCTAGGCTAGACAAATTATTAGCAACAGAACACTTCATTGGGAAATATATTTTTTATGAAGCAACAATCCTTCCGTGTCTAGGGTCGCCTATTAAACTTGAAATCACTATGAACCAAAAGAACCAGAACAAACCCTTTAGGTTCGAGGCTTTCTGGCTAAGAGAAACTACCTTTATAGATAAAATGAAGGAATGGTGGAGAGGGGCTGAGAATGTGATAAAAGGAAGAAACCAAATGCACACCTTTCAACTCAAATTAAAAGACCTAAAAGGGAGGATCATGAAATGGAACAAAGAAAAATTTGGGGACATACATAAGGAACAAGAGATACTTCAGATAAAGGTGAAGCACATACAATAGAAAATTATTGAGGAAGGAAGAAGTGAAGAGCTTGTAGAAGAGGAGGGACTAGTGATAAATAAATTGGAGGAAAGGAGAAAACAAGAGGAAATCCTTCAGAAACAAAAATCAGGAAACCAATGGCTAAAAGAAGGAGAAAGAAACACGAAATTCTTCCATAAAGCAATGGTACAACATAGACAGCAAAACATAAGTTTCTCCCTAATGGACCAGCAAGGCAATAGGCTAACTCAAAAGGAAGAAATGGAGAATCTGTTAGTTCAACATTTCAAAGGGATTCTGATAGAACCAAATATTAGAAGGGAGGATAACATTCACAAAATTAGCCAACATATCCCTAATCTAGTAAGTAGAGATGAGAACCTGGCTATACTAAGAGTAATAACTAAAGAGGAGGTGGAAGAAGTAATTAAAAATATGGCAAAGAACAAATCACTAGGGCCTGATGGATTTACTGCAGAATTCTTCCAAGCGACTTGGGCCTTCATGAGTGAATACCTAGTGAAATTAGTAGAGGAATCCAGATGCATCAAAAAATGCACTCGACCCTGAACTCAACATTCGTTACCCTGATCCCAAAGGTAGAGCACTCAGAAGAACCACAAGGGTTCCAACCTATAGCTCTTTGCAATGTTATATATAAAATCTTAGCTACACTAATGGTTAACCGACTGAAACCCATACCACTTGGCTTGATATCCCAAGAGCAAACAGGGTTTGTCAAACGCAGATAAATAACATAGGGCATAGTGGTGGCACAAGAAGCAATTCACTCCTTAAAAAAATAAAAAACCAAAGAGATGCTTGTAAAATTAGATTTGGTCAAATCCTACAATAAACTAAACTGGGAGTATCTAAAAAAATTACTAAAGGTATTTGGCTTCAATTAAAGATGGATAAGTTGGGTAATGTCAATGGTAACCACTCTAGTTTTGTCAATCTTGGTTAACGGATGTCCTACAGAAGCTTTCAATGCTACTAGAGGGCTCAGGCAAGGTGACCCGTTATCGCCCTTCTTGTTTATCCTTGCAGCAGAAGGTCTAGGAAGATACATCAAAGAAAAAGTCTACAGCGAACAATATATGGGCCTAAGACTCTAGGGGAATGATCTTCCACTAACCCACCAGCAATTTGTAGATGACGTAATGTTATACGGACAGGAATGCTCAAGGAAGCCAGAAAAATAATGGAAATTCTCACAGACTTCACAAGTGCCTCTGGGATAGAGATAAACAAAGAGAAGTCAGATATATATTTCTTCAACACCCCAGCACCCTCCCAAGCTTTCCTATCAAGATCCATGGGATTCAGAATTTGGAATTTCCCCACAAATTATCTAGATATCCACCTAAATGACCAGAAAAATAGAGCGGCCAAGTGGAAAACCTTGTTGGGAAATATTCAACGGAAAATTCAAAACTGGACATTTAGAATGCTGAACATCCAAGCCGCATAATACTGCTAAAATCAATACTACAGTGCAATCTGATATACCAGCTAACTAGCCAAGCGACCCCTAAAACAGTTTGCCAGAAAATGGTAGACATGTTCAAAAAATTCTTATGGCAAGGACCCAGCACGGTAAAGAAATGGGCACTCCTATCCTGGAGCTGGCTCAGCAGATCCCTAAAAGAAGGAGGCCTTGGACTCCGAGACCCCTACATCCTGAATCAGGTAATGGGAGAAAATATGTGGTGGAGATGGATACAAGGAGGGGTAGATCTTTGGAAAAAACTATGGGAGAGAAAATATGATATGCCCAGGTCCCTTGAAGGAAAGCTGAGAAGCCAAAATGATAAGAAAGGCTCTGCAATTTGGAATCTAGCCAGTGCCAACAGGGATCTGATCAACAAACATAGCTTTTGGGAAGTCAGAGGAGGGGACAAAGCCAACTTCTGGGAAGAAGCATGGCAACAGAGGGGAAAACTCAACAACCAGCCGCAGCTAGCAGAAATCCACCAATTCACCAACCTCCACGGGGGAAACACAGTACAAAACTACTGGTGCTTGGAACCAGAAGGATACTGGAGAAAGTGGAAACAACAATAGGATTGGCTAGAAGCGCCAGAAACACCCCAATGGGAACTTTATGACAAGGAAATGGCAACAAGGAAAATAGCGATAAAAGAAGAATCAGACACCCTAAGATGGGGCCACAAAATCAAAGGAATGTTTACAATAGGAGAAGGCTACCAATTAAAAGCAGAACACAATAGACATCCAGAAATAAATAAATGGGAAAGCATATGGAAAGTAAAAACATGGCCGAAGATAGCCTTCTTCATCTGGATCCTGAGTCATGGGCGAGCATTAACATGGGACCAACTACAAAAAAGAGGAATGCAAGGCCCATCGATATGTGTCCTCTATCGAGCACAGGAAGAGACAATGGAGCACCTTACCAATGCTTGCAATTTCAGCGATAACCTATGGAAACAACATCAACAAATTTTTGAAATTAGTGACAGGAATCCAAACAACATGCAAACAAAAATAGAGAACTGGAGGGAAAAACCATACCAGAACACGATCTTGAACAGGGTCTAGAGACGCTCACTAGGATTTGTCCTATGGAAAATATATAAAGAATGAAATAGGTTGATCTTCAAGGACGAAGGTAGAGAAAAAACAGAAAAATGGAACCAAATAATTCAAAACATCAGAGAGACTATTCTTATAGAGAATTGGTTCAAGGAGGACTGGAAAACTAACCCGAAGGAAGCAAAGATAATGACTCGCCTGAACCTAAAACTAGGCATGATGCATAAGCTAGATATGAAGCAGCAAACCAATAAAGAGGAGGATGTTAACCAATTCAGAAGACCTCAGAAGGATTTCATCAAGCTAAACTTTGACGATGCTGCGAAAGGGAATCTTGGCAAGGTAGGGACAAGAGGAGTATTCAACGATGATAAGGGGGAGGACACTCAAAATCTATGTGATGGACTGTGGCAATGCGACAAATAACGAAGCGGAGCTTCATGCCTTGAAAAAGGGGTTGGAAATCGCAATAAGAGAAAAATATAAAAAACTCCAGGTGGAAGGCGATTCAAAAATGGAAATCGAAATAGTCAAAAAGCTACAGTGAGGAACCCAATGGGAGAAGATCAACTGAAGTTGGAGAACCACTTGGCTAGTGCAGGAGATCAGTAAACTAACCAGACAGGTAGACTACATCCTCCCCACCCATGTAAGAAGAAAAGGCAATGCACCAGCTAACAACCTAGCTAATTGGGGAAGAAACCATGTAGGAAGAACTGTAGACACAAACAAGGGAGAGCTACACCAAATGGAGGAGATGGCAAACTTAGTAAAAATCCTGGAACAAGACAAAGAAGGGGAGGGGATCCACCGATCGGGGTGTAACACAAGGAAGGAAGAGGGACCGGGGAGATGGGACCGGGAAGGGGGTGGAAGAGGCTAAGTGTACGAAAGGACAGGCGAGGGAAATGGAGTGAGAGGACAAGGGCGAAGGTAAGTGGACAGGTAGGGCAAAGAAGTAACAACCCCTGAGAGAAGGAGGGTGGAGACAGATAAGGAGGATAGTGAAGATGGCAGTGGGGTCAGCAAGAGGGTGGGCAGAAGGATGCGAACAAGTGGCGAGGGACGTGATCATACGACAAGAGCAACTGGGAGTAAGTGAGGGTTAATGCGAGGAGGTGGTAGTCAGGACGGAGGGTCACCATTCCAAGGTGACGACGTAGGGATTAGTGCAGGGAATGATGACAGACAAGTGGCATCAAATGGAAATGACAGGAAGGGGAGGGGAATAAATCATAAAGAAGAGTAGGCCATAGACAAATGCATGCAAAGGAAGGAGATGAGAACTGGAGAGAGGAAAGGTGGTTGAAGAATGATGTTGCAGCATGCGGACAGAAGCGGAGCCAGGCCTGTAAGTTGGTATGTTTATCCTCTGGCCCCTAGCTTCGTAAGGCATAGGATGAATCTCTGCATTAATATAGGAAATTTTCTAAGGAGAAGGTATGAGTCTGGCAAGGAGGCACCTAGGAACTCCTATGATCTTGGTCGGCCAAAAACTGTAGAATGGGCAATGAAAATCCTGGGTAGTAAGCTAGGAAGGGAGGGAATATATTCCAGGATGGGACAGGTTTCCACCATGGAAAATTCTCGAAACAAAATAAGGAAGAGCGAGACTATAATGATCCCTACTAGAAACTCTGAGAGAAAACTAGAGGAAAAAAGAAAAAACCTTGGAGAGCAAGTAGAATCGAGAAAAGAGGGAACCAGGGAAACAAAAGACCTCTAGGGGAGGAAAAACATAGGGTCAACATTCTGAGGGAAAACATATCCATGACCAAGAGTCCCTGTGATGTGAGAAATAGCAAACCAACCTACCCTTGTGGCAAACCCATGCAGTCACCCTGGACGTGTTGGGTTGCGTTATATTCTTTCCACCCTATATTAGGTTGTGCAAACCTACATATGGTTTTCGGTCCATGGTATTGGATGCTTCGGCATGTATAAATAAGTATTGTAACATTGAAAGGAATATAATGAAAAATCAAGCTAGTAGTCCCGATTTTGGGATCCAGGGGAAAATCTGTGTGTATATGTGTTATGCTCTCGCATTGTTTATTTTATGTGTTTTAGAATTCGTATGCAAGTAGTTTTTGTATGGGGTTAAAACCTACATTTGGTATTAGAGTTGTTTTGGCTTCAACGGGATGCGTTTGTTGCTGAGGGGTTTCGCTCGAGCCTATGGAAAACCTTGTTCAGTGGGAGATCTACGTGATCGATTCTGGTGGTGAAAGAAGTTGGCAAGTAATGGAAATATAGAGATCAAGAAATTTAATGGTCAGAGTTTTGAGTTGTGGAAACTCAAGATGGAGGATCTGTTGATGGATAAAGATCAGTGGATCGCGGTAGATATGGGTACTAAACCAATGGGAGTTTCTGATGAAGAATGGTAGAAGTTGGATCGGAAGGCAAAGGGCACAATACGATTGTGTGTCTCAGATTCAGTATTGCTGAATGTATCAGGGGAAGCTACAGTGAAGGCTTTGTGGGACAAGTTAGGGACTTTGTACCAATCTAAGTCTCTGGTGGATAAACTCTTCCTGTAGAAAAAGATTTATAACCTGAGGATGAAAGATGGAGACTCAGTGACAGAGCATCTGAATGCATTTAATACTATGGTAAGTCAGTTAGCGTATGTTGATATTAGAATTTTAGATGAAGATAAGTGCATCAGTTTGTTGTGTTCTCTACCAGATTCATGGGATAGTCTGGTTATTGCAATAGGTAGTAATGCAACTGCCTTGCAATTTGATGAAATAGTCTCATCCTTGCTGACGGAGGAGATGAGATGGAAAAATATGGAGAGCTAGAATGGTGATGCCTTGTCTGTACAAGGACGGTCCCATAATAGAAACAAAAATAAGTCATCGAGTGGGAGATCTAAATCTAGAGGGAGATCTAAATCTGCAGAAAAACCTGTTAAAGTGGTGTGCTGGAAATGTGGAAAGGAAGGGCACTACAAAAGGGAATGTAAATCTAAAGCTCCATACAAAGGAAAGGGATTTGATGATGCTTCTTCTGCAGAGGCGAAAAACACCTCAGATGAAGGTGGGGATGTGTACTTGGCTTCTTCAAGTAGACATGTAGATCATGAGGCATGGTTGATTAACTCAGGTAAATCCTTTCACTTCACTCCCCATAGAGAGTGGTTCTGCAAGTATGATAAATACAATGGTGGTGATGTCTTCTTCGGGGATGAGAGGAAGGATAGAATCGTTGGTCGCAGAAAAGTAAAGATGAAGTTGCAAGGTGGAAGGGTTAGAACACTTTCAGGTGTTTTTCATATTCTTGCATTAGCTAGAAATCTGATTTCTGTAAGCAAGTTGGATGATGCAGGTGTAAAAACAGTGTTTGAGAAGGATACCTACAAGATGGTTCGGGGAGCACTGGTATTGATGCGGGGAGTACATATTGGAACTCTGTACAAGCTGCAAGGTAGCACAGTTGTTGATGAGTGTAATAGTTCTGTGGTTCCTGAAAGTGGAGCAGAAAATCTAGTGGTCTCTTGAGAGAAGACCATGCTGTGGCATCAAAGGCTTGGAAATATTGGAGAGAAGGGCCTTCGAATACTTCATGGTGAAGGTATGGTAGAAGGTATGAGTAATATCTCTCTGGATTTTGATTTCTGTGAAAATTGTGTATATGGGAAGTAGAATCGGGTGAGTTTCCCCTCTGGTGGTAAGAGGGCGAAACATATATTAGAGTTTGTGCATAGTGATGTGTTTGGACCTGTGAAGGTTCCATCACTGGGTAAGTGTGTGTACTATGTATCATTTATAGATGACTTCTCAAAGGAATACATGGATATATTTCCTTAAGAAGAAATTCGAAGTATTTGACAAGTTTAAAGAATTTAAGGCTCTGGTGGAAAACCAGACATAGAAGAAGATAAAGGTGCTGAGGACAAATAATAATGGAGAGTTTTATAGTAAGGAGTTTGAAGAATTCCGTAAGAAGTGTGGAATAGCATGGCAGAAGACTACTCCATATACACATCAGCAAAATGGAGTTGCAGAAGGAATGAATAAGACGTTGATGTAAAGGGCAAGAACCATGCTCAGTGATGCCGGGTTAGGACAGGAATTCTGGGTAGAGGCGGTGGAGACAGCATGTTACCTGGTCAACAGATCACCTTCATCACGGTTCGAGGATAAGACTCCACAAGAGGTATGGACTGGTAAGAAACCCTCTCTTTCACATCTGAGGGTATTTGGATGTGATGTATACATACATTTTCCAAAGGAGAAACAAACCAAGTTAGATAGTAAATTTGAAAAGTGCATCTTTATTGGGTATAAGGATGCTTTAAAGGGTTATAAGCTTTGGAACCCAGCAACAAGGAAGGTTGTGCACAGCCGAGATGTGGCGTTTAGAGAGGCAAAATACATTATTAAACATGAAGTCCAACCAAAGGAACCTGAGAAGATAGAGTTTGAGCTAAAGGAGGAAGAATCAAACTCTATAGTAGAGGAGGAATCAAAAGACAAAGAGCCACAAACTCCGGGTGTAAGAAGATCAGTTCGAGAAAGAAGGCAGCCAGAAAGGTATAGTCCATCTGCTTTTTGTTCAAATTTTTATTTATTTATTACTGATGATGATCCTAGAACTATGAAGGAAGCAGTAGAATCAGAGGATGGAAAACTCTAGAAAGAGACCATAGTTGATGAAATGGCATCTTTGCACAAATATGAGGCTTGGGATCTGGTGGAGTTTCCGGCTGGAAGGAAACCCATTGGCAGCGAATGGGTCTTCAAGAAGAAGACAAATGCAGAAGGAAAGGTGGAGAAATACAAAGCTCGGTTGGTAGCAAAAGGTTATTCCCAAGTGCTGGGAATTGATTTTGGTGATATTTTTTCTCTTGTTGCCAAGGTAACTTCTGTTAGATTACTTTTATCTGTTGTTGCTGCTTTTGATTTTGAGGTAGAACAGATGGATGTGAAGACAACATTTCTTCACGGGGATTTGGAAGAGGAAATCTACATGAAGCAACCTGAAGGCTTTGCGGTGAAGGGTAAGAAAGAACTGGTATGCAAGTTAAAGAAGTCTATGTATGGGTTAAAACAACCACCAAGGATGTGGTATCAGAAATTTGATACATTTATACGGGGACTTGGCTTCACCAGAAGCAAAGTAGATCACTATGTGTATTTTAAATTAATTGGTGACCGTGTTATTTATTTGGTCTTGTATGTGGATGATATGTTGCTGGTTGGAAATGACAAAGAAATTATCCAGGATTTGAAGACCCAATTGTCCTCCAACTTTAACATGAAAGATCTTGGTGCTGCAAACTATATTTTGGGCATGGAATTAAAAGAGATCAGGCAAAGAGGAAGCTTTTGTTAAACTAGAGGAAGTATGTTAGGAAAATATTGCAGAGATTTAAAATGCAGGATAGTAAACCAGTGAAGGTTCCTATTCCTGTAGGTGTAAATTTATCTGCTGAACAGTGTCCCAAGACACAAGAAGAGGAAGAGGACATGTCCCGTGTTCCATATGCAAGTGCATTCGGTAGGCTGATATATACAATGGTCTGTACTAGACCAGACATTGCACATGCAGTGGAAGTATTGAGCAGGTTTATGTCAAAAGTAGGAAAGGAGCATTGGACAATAGTGAAGTGGGTTTTCAGGTATTTGCCTGGCACTAGTGATTATGGTTTGTGCTACCAACGAAGACCAGGATTGGACAGAGTGTTGGATATTCATGGCTTTGTTGGAGATCTGGATCAAAGAATATCTACAAGTGGGTATGTGTTTAACCTATTTGGAGGTACAGTTAGTTGGATGAGTAAGGAACAATTTGTAGTGGCACTAGAGGCAGAATACATGGCAGCCACTCATGCAAGCAAGGAAGTAGTTTGGTTGCAGAGATTGTATTCAAATATGGGGTTAGTATAGGGAGCTATAAGGATAGATTGTGACAGTCAAAGTGCAATTTTCTTGGCAAAGAACCCTGCATATCATTCAAAGAAAAAGCACATTGATGGTCAATATCACTTTGTGAGGGATATGATAGAAGAGAAGAAGCTATTGTTGGTAAAGGTGGAGACTTTGAAGAATACTGCAGATGCATTAACAAAATTTGTGAGCTCTGAGAAGTTCTCTTGGTGTAGAGAAACAATGGGCGTTTCAGGGTTGGAAAAATGACTATTCTCTCCTGTGGCCCCCTGTGGAAAGAAAGCAACAAGTGGGAGAAATATATTCCAAGACGGGACAGATTTCCAACATGGAAAATTCTCGAAAAAAAATAAGGAAGAGTGAGACTATAATGATCCCTGTTGGAAACTCTAAGAGAAAACTAGAGGAAAAAAAGGAAAAACCTCAGAGAGCAAGTAGAACCGAGAAAAGAGGGAACCAGGGAAACAGAAGACCTCTAGGGGAGGAAAAACATAGGGTCAACATTCTGAGGGAAAACATATCCATAACCAAGAGTCCCTGTGATGTGAGAAACAGCAAACCAACCTACCCTGGTGGCGAACCTATGTGGTCACCCTAGACGGGTAGTTTGTATGATGTTTGCTGCCATGAGGGAAAAACTTCAAGAGCAGTAAGAATGGAAAGAACCCATAGTTTTGAGAGGATTGGTGAAATTCTAAAAGAAATCTCGAAGAGCACAAATTTTGGCACTGGAAGGGATAACAAAAGGGACACAGGTAAATGGGAAATTGTTTTGTTTTATTATTATCAAACTGATAATTGTAATGGCTATGTGATAGGTCTCACCTCACACCACACCCAGCACAGTGAGGAAGACAGCGAACAAAAAGAAGCAGTCAGCAACAGGCATGTAGGTAACATGGCAACTAGGAGGGGCAAGAGAGACAAAAAGTTCGTAGAGCGAACGAGTGGCTCGAACAAAGAACAAAGGAAAAAAGGGAGAAATTCAGGTTGTGAACATATGAAAACCCTCATTGACGCCTACATGGCAAGGAACCTGCCGGATATCAAAGCCCAAATTGCTGGATGGGAGCGAGAATTAAACGATAGTATAGAGAACCAAGACATCCCCATGGAGGAGTGGGAAAGAATGGTTCCAGGTCTAGGGAATTCTCAAGGCCAGCACTCCCTCTTTACACAAACAATACAACAGTATTGGGTCATGAAGAATGTGGTGGCATGGGCCATAACCCTTAATTGGGAACAAGTAGCTAGCGGAGAATCAGAGGCAAAGGAGAACGCCAAGGAAAAGAATCCTTTTAAGGCATAACTCCTCAGGGAAATTGCAACAGTCCAAATACAAACTTATAGAAACAACTTAGCTTTGGGAAGAATTGAGAAAACACTACAAGACATGAAGAGGAGTGAGATGCTTGGCTCTAGTGCCAAAGTGCCAGCCCCAGTAATATCCTTGGATAAGGATTGAAGCAGAGGTTTAGTACATTTTTGATAAAATTTTGATGAAAAGCTTTTACTTGTTTAATTTGAACAATAGTATAGATAGTAAAGACAATGTTGCTAGATGGATAGAGAAAGACCTTTTCAAATTTTGGACAAGTTTTAATGTAGACAGGTGGCTATCTGGTTTCCTTCGGGCAGGTAAGCCACCTGGAGCAAATGGAAGTTTGATTTTGAATAGCTAATATAAATAGAAGAAGCACCATCAAGTTTACAAAAAAAAGGTAGTATGTGTCATTATATTTGTGTGGCTACCTCTTTCTTCATTCATCATATATTTTTATACCAATTTGTATTAAATAACTAGTTAATAATTTTGATTTCTAATATAATTCTGTTAAAAAAATCTAAAACACTCCATAACTTCCTTGTATTTGGAATCCAAGATGCAATAACAACCATGATGTCTGAATCTAGAGCCCACTTCCTTTTATAATGAATGTTTTCCTCCATGAGATGGATTTCATCTTCGATGTCCGGAGACATGTTAAAATGGAAATTATGGGCTAAAAAATCTACTCATAAGTATGCTATGTTGAAAATGAGCTCACTCTCGATTCATGGCTACTAAAGGCAACAAGACATCACATTAACTCGAACATAGATGGGAAAGGAGCTGCATAAGATGACCATGAAAGAGAAAGACAATGATAGCTTTCTAAGCAGAGTACACTAGTGGCATGGCCAGGATCAAACCTTCTCCATCAAAAAAAGTCGACATAAAAAAAGTTGACAAGGGAGGGAGGGGAATCAATAAGCGGATGGGAAGAAACTCGTCCAAGTAACCAGATGGGAGTCCAGGTGCATGGTAGGAAAGGGTAGTAGGAGGAGGAGACGACAGAGGATGAGACAAAGTTGGAGCCAATATCCAAGGATGAGAAACATATTGAAGAAATCCCAATTCACACAAATATGTATAAATGCACCTTAAGGTGGTGGCATGCATAGAAGGTAGCTACGAGAGGACGTGTTAAATATTAGGCACATCGAATTTATGTCATAGAAAACCCATTAGAATATATTATTATAACAATTTATGTTAAATAATAGTGTTAATGAATTTGATTAATATAAATGTATAAAAAAATTCATTAATGTGTAATTTTTAAGAAATATCTTCATTATTACTCTATAATAAAATATTGTTTTTTTCTCCAGATTAAAGTACTCCATTACAAGTTTGTTTGTTATGTGTATGAACTTCTAAACATGTTGAATAATTCCAATTAAGCTTATTCATTATGGTGTAGTCTTTATATTATAAAGGAAAGAAATATTATTTTTTCTTAAAATTAAAGTACTTCATTACAAGTTTGTTTATTAGGTGTATTCTCTTCTAAATATTTTGAATAATTTTGATGAAGTTTATTAATTATGGTTTAATTTCTATATTATATGGAAATAAATTTTAGGAATATGATAGTATTGGGAGATTTTAGGTTGATTATTGAAACAATAAGGAAGCAATCTAAATAAAAAAGAGAACAAAATTGAACTCAATTATCTCTCTAATCAAGTGAATGTTATTATATTTCAATTAGTGTCATTTTATCTCATCAAAGAGAACTAGATAGAGAAGTCGATCATTAGAAAAAGGTTTCCCCTTCCTTAGGCCTAGGCATTCTAAGCAAAACAATGGTTTTAAGCTATAGCTTAATGTGACAATTCATTTGTTAGTGAACATTGAATGAAACTCTATCCATTATGTATGCATCATTAATCAATAGGTTGACGTGGATAGAGAAACTTGGCACAAGGTGGCCTACTCCTGATTCTCATATGGTTTGGTAGGCCTCATTTGTGCTAAATCAATGAATTATTAAGGGTGAACTCTTACATGAAATATGGGACGATGTCAACTTTTATGACACACAATGGGATGTTTTCTGAGTGATTCAACTTGGGTTTTGTTAGGTCTACAAATTGGTAGTGAATTCAAAATTATGTTAGGGTGGCATTATATATTTTATAATGGATGTGGTGAACCTCTTAAAGGGAGAAATTTTGTTTAGAGCTAACCAAGGGTACTGGTTTTAGGGCGAGTTAGGCTTCTAATGTTCTTAACTTCTTGTGCTTTGGCTAGGCAAGACTTGGTCTCTTGGATTTTCCCTAGTTTCCTTTATTTTTGATGTCTTTGAAATTATAAGTTGGAATAATTAGAGTGGGTTAATTTTGGAAAAAAAAAATCAATGTTTTGGAAATTAGTCTCTTTAGTTTTAGGCTTCTATCTTGATTAGTTGACCAATTGACTTCTCACACCCATATAATTTGCTCCTTAACTTTGTAAGTGTGGAAGGAATAACAAATTCAAATAGGTTTTCCTCAAATATGAAGATATAAACCAAGCCAACAATAGTGCACTAATGCTAGTTTCCTTCACATCATTAAGCTTTAGTAGACCAACACCACATGCGATTCCAATATTATCATTCTTCTTATTTTTCAAAGATAAAGGATTAATTCATTGGAAGTTATGTGCAACAAACATAGTTGTTTGGTTCTCTCTTGGCATATGGAATCAATCTCCTTTGCCTCGGATAACCACAACATTGGGAACATGCATCAGGTAGGGTTGATGGAAGATTGAATAGTCCATCAAAATTGCAACCTTATGGAGATTAAAGACCCAAACTCCACTCATCCAAGCAAGGGGCAGCAAGAACAAGTCAATGTCCATTTGTAACTAACTTTAAATGTTCATTCGAGTTGTTATATTTTGTTTCAATATATTAAATAGGTCGCTAATAGAAATGTATGAAACTCATATTTGAAAGAGGCATTACTAATTATCGATGTTATTCATCTCTAAACTCTATTGAATGTAATGGCTCCTAACTTTGATAAACTCTCCTTTAAATGAATGCAATTTTATTTTAATTATATATTATATAATTTTAAACTATTGTTTTCAATATAAAAATTGATTTTTTAATTAATTTAAAACAATTTTATTAATAATTTGAATAGTTAAAATTATTATTTTTAATATAGGAATTAAATTTAATATTTTTAATCAAAAATGTCCACTATTACAATTTCATCCCTTCAAAAACTTTCAGGGGAAAACTTATGACTTTCCTTATTATGAAGTACTGGAAAAAATCATTTTTGGATTCTTTTTTAATAGAAAAAATCAATTATTTTTCTTTCCTTTCATGTCTATGACATCTTTTAGTTGTAGAAATGGAAAATTTCTCATGGATTCCTATCCTCCTCTATATAGGACTTAGTGGAGTTCTCCACCTCTCACTATATCCTTACTTTCCTTCCTATGTCTTTTCTAGGATTTGCTACCTTCATCACCATTAGTATACAACTCATGCTTCCAAATTCTTGATGAAATATGCCTAAACTTGTAGTGGGCAACTAGTTCATGTTATTTATGCCTTTATAAACTTGTTAGGTTTTGTAGTATGATTGCATTTACTTTTACCTATTTTTCTTGCGCTTTGAATTTTTTTTCATTATCAACATTGTAACTTCTTAGCTTATCTCTTAGAATTATAAGACCATTCATGTAGTCATGGGAGTCTTCCCCTCTCCTCTTCTCCGATAAATCTTCCTCCTAACCATGCTAGGATCTATCGGTGTTGTATTGCTCCATTCTATTTTCATTCCTTCTTATATGTTGTCTCACACACATAATTGTTAACCAACAATATATAAATAACATAGTTATGCATTTCCTTGGCAAATCTACATTAACTATATGGGTGTGAGGCTATCTAAAGCAGCAAATTTCAAGTCAATATGATTGTTTGAAAATAATTAACATATTAATATCAACACTTACATGCAATCCATAATCAAAATGCTATAAGCAACACACATTGCACTCAACAACCAATTAGTTTGCACTCAACAACCAATTAGTTTTTATATGTGTGTGTCCAAGGCCCATTCAGTCCAAGAGTTTAACCTGAACGCTTTGATACCACACTGTATCTGGTTTCTGCAGGAATTTGATTTCACCACAGTTGTTCTTTTAACACAGCGCGTACACTTATGAAAGGATACATTGTTTAACTGTATTCAAACATATTGTAAGAAATTGTTTAAATGTGAGAGTGAAAGAATATAATAAGCGAGCGGATATTTCAGTAATAAAGTGAGATTATTAATCTGAAATGGAGTATATGTGCGCTCACAGTGATATATAGATGATAAAAAGAAGCAAAAATTAGTTCCCAGATATCTCATTTTCAAGACTATAACCCGAGGGAATTGTTTTGACAATGAGGATATGAAAGCGTGTGATCATGTTATCCTTTTTAATATGCGACGGGATTCTGTAATGGCCACTAATATAACTTACCCGAAATCTTTAAGATGCCCCCTTTGGAGAGGATATCAGGGCCTTGGTTATGTTCCCTATAGATATAGGGAAAAGTGATATTTTGAAAAGAGCTTATCAATGTTCTGGTGCGATACATCAAGTTGGATAAAATAGGAGGCTTGAAGCGAGAAAATACTTTTACCCAGTTAATCATTATTTTTTGGTTATGTTCCCTATAGATATAGGGAAAAGTGATATTTTGAAAAGAGCTTATCAATGTTCTGGTGCGATACATCAAGTTGGATAAAATAGGAGGCTTGAAGCGAGAAAATACTTTTGAAGCGAGAAAATACTTTTACCCAGTTTATCATTTTTTTTGCATCTCTAAAAATTTGAAGGAAGTCCAAATCCATCTAATTTCGAAATTAATGGTAATCTCGAAAGTAAATAATCTAAGTACTGATATTAGTCCTAATTCCTCCTTACCAGAAATGATAATAGCATCCAGGATGAAGAACGATGAAAGCAACACAGCCACACTTCCTCTGTGGGCTCCCAAATGTTCTTAAATTTTGGTTTCTTTTTCTGAATAAGCTTCTTCCTAACCCCATTTTCTTCATAGCATGCCACCGTTTTGAGTGTGACCTCCCTAACTACAGGCACTTTTAGTTCAAATATCATAGAATTTCTGCTCTTCCAAATAACCCAGATGAAGGGAAGAATAAGATGGAAGGGCTGGTTCTTGATCCAATTTCCCATACATTATGCGAGGGATTGAAATTCCTTCATATGGCCAATGATAAGAATATCCCGAAGGTCTTGGCAACTGGACCTCTCAACAGCAGATGATTAACATCCTCAGAATCTTCTCTACAGATAGGGAAAATATTAGGACCATAAAAACCTTCTTTCCATGATATCCCATGTAAGCACTCGACCATGAATATCCATCCAACATAAACCATTACCAAGCTGATTGTAATCATTTATAGCCCTTTACTTCTCTGGGCATTCTTTGATAGATTTCATTAACCATCGGCCATGTCTTCTTGAGCTCTCTGAAATGTTAATATGAGCTCAACCTATACTTAGTTTCACATTAGTAATCTCACTATCGATCATTGAAATATCAAATCACCCACATTTAAAAAATTCTATGGACAAATTTCTAAGATGATAAAAATCCATGTAAAAGCATAATCTTGAACTAATATTTGTTTATTTGTTTTGTAAATTATAAAGAATAAAGAATTAAAATCTATATCTTCCATTACAACAAATAAAAGAATGAGAATCTATATACTCCATCGTGTAAAAAAATAACAAGAGGATAAGATCAAACATTATGCACCCATCCGATTTGATTCGATATGTGGTAATATTTCAAAATTTATTGTATTATTAGTTGTACTGCAAATTTCAATTTTTTAGTATTGATTTTGATATTTGTAAACTGCTCACACTCTTTCAACAACAAAATTTGAAAACATTACAAATCAATCAAACTAAAAATGTTTTCGCCTTTACAAAAATAAAAGTAAAAACTCAAACGAGATGCATAGCCACATGAAATATTTGTTTAATATTTCGAAAACAAATTGAAAGTACAAGACATTAATGGTGGGAGGGTTACTATAAAGCAGAACACAGACTCCAGTTGCAAACTCTTTTCTGAAAATCTACGAGAATTAGATGGGTATGGTCTACAAGGGAGTATTAGATTCTTTAATATAGGTGGTAAAGGAGAGAAGGGCCAACAATGTTGTCCATGCAATATATCAAACGAGTAGGGAAAGTAAGCCAATGTGGGTATGGTAAAAAATCATGGGAGGATGTGAGAAGCACTATGACACCTGAGAGTCCATTTAGCAATTTCAGTGAAGCAACCAACAACGGTGTTATTGAGATTAGAAAACCCCGATGGTCAAAGTCGAACGAATCGACAAAGCGCTTCCAGTTACAAATTTTCATAATTTAATTTTGTTAATAGCAAACCCAATAAGTTGGGGGATTTTTCTCGGCACATAGGGTGATTTTTAGTTATCTTCGTGATGCTAGAGGCTTTCGTGAGAATGAAGCTTGACTGATCTTCGTTTTTTCTCTATGCAAACTTGTACGTGCAGTCTCACACGAACCTCACACAAGTTCCTTAATTCCTCAAACAAGTCACTCACCGCGACTACTCCTGTCACGCCCCTACACCTGCAGTGATCTTCCAACCGCTTGTAGCGAGGTGCGGCACCACCGAACGCTTTCTTCTTAACAATACTAATGTTTATGGACTACGCCTACTCCAACATAAACTTACTTTAACTTATGTTCTTTTGCAACCAAGTAAAGAGTTATCCTTTATACTTTAAAGAAGACCATTCTCAATCATTAACCATGTACAATAAACCGAGAACAATACACAAGTATAAAGGGAGGGGCAACTCCCGGTAAAGTCCGCCCACAATATATTATAACAGCTTCTTCAATTTTACAATACAAGTGTGCTTGACAAACTTCAAGCCAACACTTAGAATAATCTTACAACAGCCTTATACACCATCATATGCACTCTTGCGCAAAGAAGAATGCCCACCCGGGCCACCTATCTCACTTTGTCAAGCCCTGCACACAATCTGTACCTCGGAACACTTGCCTCACCCAAACCGGCACTTAGAAACCCAAGTCTGCACTCACAACCGAACCTTCATACCTCAACCTGTAAGCCACTTCCTCCACGCACTTAGATTAGACTACACATGAGGTATGTGTATCTACCTCTAAACCTGCGCAAGTGTTTACCCCTTAAGCGTATGAAAGAGATGAGCGAAGTTGTGATGTTAAAATGACTCCAACGTATGTCCATATATACACATGTTACATGGTGTTAATCCATGGCCGACCTCATATTATTTTGTCGTATGCTCCACATATCTTATTACATGTCGGCTTGATTTATATTTTATTGTTTTATTATCCACGCATATAAACCTCATATGTCCTCATATTATGTACGCTCAAGTGTGAATGACACTTAGCCAATTTTCGCATTTCCGTGTGTGCTCACCCGCCCGTGTGCGCTCACCCGTCCGTCGTGCAGACCCGCCCGCTTGTCGTGCAGACCCGCCCACCGTGCAGTCTTGCCCGCCCGCCGTGCAGCCTCGCCCGCCCGCCGTGCAGCCTCACCCGCCTGTCGTGCAGACCTGCCCGCCAGTCGCCCATGCCCGCCCGTGCACCCGCGCCTGCCCGTGCGCCCGTGCACGGTGACTTCGCCCGGTGCCCGAACCCAAGGACCTTACAACTCCTGCCTTAACGCGACAATCAACAAGAAATTCTCACAGAACTCTAAGTGAACATCACATGAACTTCAGCAAAGAAATTTAACACATATGCAATATTTTTTAGCACAAAATCACACGAATGCTGAAAAAAAAATTACACGGAGAGGCAGAGGGATGACTTTCGCGAAGCTGATTTCGGGCAGCTACAGAGAGGCTTAAAAACACAATATTCACTCACAGCAACAAAAAAACTCAGAGGAAAACAGAGTAAGCTTGGAGCAACAATAAAAACTTAGGATTAATTTCTAATTCATGAAAATACATTCATATGAGACTGCCGCTCATTCACCACATACAAAAAAGGTTTACAGTGATTTACACTTCACGCACAATAACACACAGTAAAACGCAGTAACTGTAGTTTTCAGGGGCCCACCAAAATTTGCTCCACAATTTTCTTCTCACATACTCTCGTTCTCTTTCTCTCTAACTTGCAAAATGACTTTTACATCCATATTTATCTCAACATACAATTTTACATTAATACATAACAGAGCAAATAATTAATATGTTATTGTTGTTGAGGGTCGACAGTAATTGGGCAGGTGTCTGTGGAATATGGGCAATAGTCGCGCAGTAAATGCTTGTCTGTATTTACTGAACTTCATTAAATTCCTTAGAATTTTGTGATGTGTTGCGGAATGGTTTGCGTGGTACTTCTGTTCTAGCTTCAGTCCTTCCATCTTCAAACAAAGGCGCAACTTGAAAAAATACTTATAACAAGTATGGTTGCTGTCAGGGTGTTTAACGCGGTGGTTGGGATTAATATTTTCAAAACTCCCCCTTAATCACAATTGCCACCATTGATAATTCCCAAACAGTTTCTGAAATAAACAAAACTTTCAATGCCAATGGCTTTGTGAAAATATCAGCAAATTCTTTTTGTGCCCTGCAGTGCTGCAACACAATTTCATCATTGTTAATCAACTCTCTGATAAAATGATATTTAGCATCAATATACTTGGTGCTCTTGTGAAAGACATAATTATTTGACAATGCAATTGCTGAGGTGTTGTCGTTCCCTCTTGGTCATGGCGAAGATCCGTCAACATCCTTCTCATCCAAACTGCATCACAAGCTGCTGTTGTTGTTGCGACATATTCAGCTTCTGCTGTTGATAGTGACGCTATTGGCTACTTCTTGGAGGTCCATGAAATGGATTTAGAACCCAAATGAAAAACATATCCTGATGTGCTCTTTCTGTCATCGACACTTCCTGCCCAATCACTGTTAGTGTAACCAACGACCCTGAAATCACTTGTTGTTGTGTACAAAATGTTATAATGTTTTGTCCCATTGACATACCTTAGAATCATTTTTGTTGCTTGCCAATGTGTCTCCTTGGGTGTCTCCATGAACCTCGACACCAAACTTACTGCATACATTATATCCGGCCTAGTGGCAATCAAATACATCAAGTTGCCTATCATGCCTTTGTATAATGTCAGATTGACATTGCTGCTACAATATTCTTTGCTCAACTTCAACCCCATGACAGTTGGAGTTGGTGCGAACTTGTTGCTCTACATTTTAAACCTCTCCAAATTGTCTACCACATACTTTGCTTGAGAGATAAAAATGCCATTTTCTGTTTGCTTCACTTTTATGCCCAAAAAATATCTTAACAATCCCAAGTTAGTCATTTCAAATTCACTTTTCATGACTTGTTTGAAATCAGCGATGCGGAAATCATCACTGCCTGTAAAAATCAAATCATCTACATATAAGACGACGATGAGAATCTTACCTTCACTCTCTTTGATGTAGAGAGTGGGTTCACCGTCACATTTGTCGAAACCATTGTCCAACAAGTATGCATCTATCTTGTTGTACCATGCGCGCAGTGCTTGCTTCAACCCATAAAGAGCTTTTCTCAACCAGTACACTTTGTCTTCTTGGCCTTCTACCTCATAACCAGGCAGTTGTGCAAAATACACTTCCTCTTTTAGCACTCCATTCAAGAATGTTGATTTTATGTCCATTTGATATACTTTCCATTTATGCCGCACGGTAATTGCGACAACTGTGCACACTGTCTCCATCCTCGCAACTGGCGTTAACGTATCTATGTAATCTCTTCCATGTTGTTGCTTGTATCCTTTGATAACTAGCCTTTCTTTATGCCTTTCAATCTTTCCCTCAATGTTACTTTTGGTCTTATAGACCCACTTCACTCCAATAACATGTTTTCCTTTAGGAAGGTTCACTAACTCCCATGTGTCATTCATTTCTATTGCTTATATTCCTTCCTCGATTGTCGCAACCCATTTTTCTTCTTTGACTGCATCCTCAAAATGGATTGGGTCATATACATGAAAAAACAAGGCAAATAATGAATTCAGACCAACGCTACTATCAACTTCATCTTGCTGATAAATTTCATTTAAATTTCTGAATTTTGGTCTTCTTGTGCTTCCTACTGATGGGCTTGACATGTCACTTGGTGTTGCGCTTTGAGCTATGCTTGGAGAAGCACTTCCTTGATTGCCCGATGATATCCTATTATTTGTTGATGGTGTTTCTTGATGCCTACTTTGTTGCGCTTGAAGAGGAGTAGAGGGAGTCACTGTTGAGGAATTACTTGTTGCTGTTAATTCCTGTTTGTCCTCATGTGGTATACATGCTTTGACTTTGATTGTCTTCTCTAAACTTTCATCCCATGCTTCGTCTTCTATAAACTGCACATCTCTGTTGATCATGAACTTCTTGGTTAATGGATTGTAGACTTCGTATGCCTTGGATTCATCAATGTATTCAACAAATATACATTTCTCCCCCTTACTGTCCAACTTCTTCCTCAACTCATCCGGGATATGTGCACACGCCACACATCCAAAAACTCTCATGTGGGTGACACTACTTTTTCTTCCACTCCATGCATCTTCAAGAACTATGTTCTAGATGCTTTTGGTTGGACATTTATTCAAGATATATGTTGCACAAGCGATAACTTTAACCCAATAATCATTTGGAAAATGCTTTTCCTTCATCATACTCCGTGTCATTTCCATAATGGTCCTATTCTTCCTTTCCGCCACACCATTTTGCTGAGGTGTATACCTTGTTGTAAATTGCTTGTGAATTCCATGCTCCCTGCAAAATCGAAGGAAGTAATTTGAGATGTATTCTCCACCTCTGTCAGTCTTGAGGACTTTGATGTAGTGTCCACTTTGCTTCTCAACAAGAGCTTTGTATTGGCGAAAGCGCTCAAACACTTCACTTTTCTGTTTTAAGAAATAGACCCATGTCTTCCTTTTGTAGTCATCTATGAAGGTCAATAAATAGTGGCTGCCACCAATTGATGGTGTCTACATTGGTCCACATAAATCTGAGTGGACAATCTCTAAAGTTGTCCTTTCCCTTACTAACTTTCTTGCTGGAAATGTCTCTCTATGTTGCGTGCCCAAGATACATCCTTCACATAGGTTGTCTTATTTTTCTATCAGTGGTAGTCCCTTCACCATGCCTTTCCTATGCAACAAATTCAAACCCCCAAAGTTGATATGTCCAAATCTCGAATGCCATAACCAATTTTTATATTTAACCTCTGCTTGAAAGTTTACTTGTGTGACAGCTACATTTTTTCTTCCCTCTTCTTGTGAGTTCATTGATAGTTGTGTTTGTGCACCCTCTTCCTTCAAATCTGATTTTAATTTTAAGGGAAACATTTTATTGTTTGTCATATGAACCTTTGCAATCATCTGTCTGCTTGGAGGCCTATCCAAAATTGTGCATACATCATTCTTGAAAAAGACATTGTAGCCCTTTTGCACGAGCTATCCAATACTTATGAGGTTATGATTCAGACCAGGGACAAAGTAAATATCTGAGATGTACTTCTTCTACCCCTTCTTTGTTAGGATATTAATTCTTTATTTTCCCATGACAATGAATTTGTTATCAGTCCCTAATGTCACTTCAGATTTCACACTTTGATCTAGATTGACAAACATTTCTAGGTTTCCTAACATGTGGTTGCTACACCCTGAATCTAGATACCATATATCACTTTGTTTTTCTTGTGCTACATTGCAAGCTAAAAACATGCTATCATGGTTCTGATTTTCGTTTGTGAAATTTACACTTGGTTTGTTACTAATGTCATATTGCTTCTTTCTACATTCATTGCACAATGACCATACTTCTTACAGTAATGACATTGAACTTGAGATTTATCATACCTCTGACCTTGTGGTTGATTTTGGCTTGGGACTTAACTTGGATTTTGATTGTTGCCTCTTCCATTTGAGCTTGAAGGGTTGCTTCTTCCACCTCCGTGTGGGTTTCTTCCTCTTCCTCTAACATATGATCTTCCTTTTCCTTTACTTTGACCAAATGATACTTGTGTCTTGAAAGCATGCCCTAGTGAGGAGCTCGTTGCCCTATTCAGTCTATGTTCATGAGAAATTAGTGATGCATTAAGCTCATCCATTGATAACTCTGAGAAATCATTTTTCTCTTCTATGGCCACAACAATGACGTCAAACCTTCCCGGAAAACTTCTCAAAACTTTCTCAACTATTCTTCTTTCCTCACGTGTCTCACCATGAGACCTGATTTGAGTAACCAACCCACTTACATGTGTAAAAAATGAGTCTACATTCTCAGACTCTTTCATACAAAGTGTTTCAAAATATCTCCTCAACATTTGCAGTTTTGTTGTCTTGACTTTTTCCATGCCTTGGTAGGTTGTCTAGAGGGTGTCCCATGCTTGCTTGGACTTCGTTGCTGCTGCAACCCTTAGGAGAATTCTTTCATGAACTGCTTGGAAAATATAGAACAGGGATTTTGAATCCTTCTTCTTGTTGTCCCTTAACAAATCTCTTTCTACTGGAGGTAAGGCATTGTATGCTGTTGCATCTGTTGGTTCTTGAAAACCATTCTCCACCAAATCCCAAATGTATTGAGAAGAAAACAGGGCCTTCATTGTAATAACCCAATAATCATATTTTTTTCCATTAAACTGAGGTATTTGAGGATTATTTAAGCTTGTGCTTAATGTTGGCATTTCTAAGCGTAAGAAAAAAAAATTTCTACCTACTGGTAAATATGCTAAAATCAATTTTCCCTCAAAACAATTATAACTGCTAGTAAAAACACTTGTTTTTACACTAACAGAGTTTAACCTGCTTTGATACCATGTTGAAAAAAAAATTACGCAGAGGGGAAGAGGGGTGAATTTCACGAAGCCGATTTCGCGCAGCTCGATTTTGTGCAGCTAGCTTTCATGCAACTAGATTTTGTGCTTCTATACAAAGACTTAAAAACACTGTATTCACTCACGGTAACAAAAAAAAACTCAGAGTAAAAAAAAGTAAGCTTGAAGCAACAATAAAAACTTAGGATTAATTTCTAATTCATGAAAATACATTCATATGAGACTGCGGCTCATTCAACAAGTAAAACAAGTTTTACAGTGATTTACATTTCACGCGGAATAACACACAGTAAAACACAATAACTATTGTTTTCACAGGCCCACCAAAATTTACTCCACGATTTTCTTCTCACAGACTCTCATTCTCTTTCTCTCTAACTTGCAAAATGAATTTTACATCCATATTTATCTCAACATACAATTTTACATTAATACATGACAAAGAAAATAATTAATACATTGTTGTTGTTGTTGAGTGTGGACAGTAATCGCATTGGTGTCTGTGGAGTATGGGAAATCGTTGTGCAATAAATGCTTGCCCATATTTACTGAACTTCATTAAATTCCTTAGCTTCTGTGATGTGTTGCGGAATGGTTCGCATGGTACTTATGTTCTAACTTCAATCCCTCCATCTTCAAACAAAGACACAACCTGCAAAAATACTTCTGACAAGTATGGCTATTGTGAGGGTGTTTAACGTGGTGGTTGGGATTAATATTTCCAACAACCAAGATTGATATATATATATTATTGTAGAATGGAGTTACAAAACTTTAGAAATACAGACCCATAGATTTAGAATCCCTAAAAAGCCCGCCACTTTAGATACACATGCATCTGACTCCCTAAAAATCCGCCACTTTAGATACACCTACGTTTGCATGCACATGGGTAGGCTTGTCTGATTTACGCTAGCAAGTCTTTGAGTTTGTTCAAGATGTGTAGATGATTGCACTAAGCATAGTTGGAAGGTAAGAACCAACTCAAGACTGACTCTAACTCTAACTCAAAAATGAGAAGAATGATCCTCTCTTCTCTTATTTATATATGTTAAGAGGAGGCAAGAGGTATATCTAAGGACCATGACCTTCTGACAAAGTACAAAGGAATCATTTTTAAAGTAGGAGGTTCCTGATAGAATTAGATTTACTATTCAGATTATTTTTCCATAGATTCCTTAGGATGTGGGTCAATCCTCACCTTTAGTGAGAGCATGTGGGTCAATCATCACCTTTAGTCAAATAAGTCCTCTGAGTCATGGAGGAATCGTGCGGAAAATAATCATATATTGACTCGAAATAGTGCAAAGTATAGATATATACACACTCAAAATATCAATATTGATTGAGAGGACAAACCCCTCTCTTAGTCAAAATGCATGTTATGATATGAAAATGTTTGATCATAGTATAAGGTATCCTAAGATTTTGAATAGATATTTTGGACAATGATGGGTTTCCATTGTAGATTTTGTATATATAGCTTCATATTTACGATCCATTGATGATGATTCTGAGAGGAATGTATCCATTGTATGCCTTTCATCCATGACTTCACTTTGTTGTAAATCTCTTATACGTGAGATTGGGACTTCAAGTGATTCATATTCTCCCTCAATTATATAAGGGTCCACTTCCCTTCTATCAGAGCCTAGATTGACCTCAGGCTGAAGGGAGGCAATTCTAGGGTAACCACAAACCAAGCTTAACCTGGTAGCTAGCCCTACCAGGTCAAGAGAGGGCTCTCTCCTTGCAAATCTTAGTCAAGATGAATGGATCAGATATGGATTTTAGGCTAGGTATAGTAGCTCTAGGGTTTTTGATTGATTTTGTTGGTTTTTCCAGATTAGGATGAGCTGAGTAATGTGGGTCTTGGAAACTAAATCAAAATTGTAGGGTGTTCTATGGGGCAGGGTAGGTAGGTGCTTTGGAACTTGAAATAGAGTGATATGATAGGTATAAGACTGGTGAGGAGTTGAGGAGGGTGTGCAAAGATCATGTATCCTTCTCAAACAGTAGAAAACATAGAAAAATAAATGGCTTCCCAAGGCAGAGCACTATAAACAATGAATTCTACCTATCTATCTTTATGTCATTCAGCTAGAAGCATTGAATTAGATTGTGGCACACATAAAACATGAGGAAAAATAATAACAGAAGAAGAAACTATGCAATAACACCATACCACAAGTATCCCATAAAAATAGCTACAAATCCTGGTTTATTTCCTTGCCAAACTGCTTATAAAGGTGTACAATGTAGTTTAGAGCATCAAAGAGATTCCAACCTTTGCTAATGATAGAAGAAATACATAATATAGACATCAAACCACCTATGCTAGCCATCAGGGGTCGAAACCAAGAGAAAAATTCGTTGTTACAACCATTTCCAAATAGGGACTAGGAATATAGGCAGTGGAACAACTTGCCTCTATAAGCATGGAAACTGATTCATTGACCCCCAAACCACCTCTACCTAATGAATCTACCCTCTAAGATCATTTCACTATTACATTCGCATGCCAAGTCATGAATTACATCATCAAGTGTCATTAGCCAAAAGCGTAGCGCCGCTTTCCACCCACTTTTGGAGGCCCTCCCTTTAGCCACATTGAGCCCATGATAGCTAATTTGAAAGGCCTTTGAGTCTAGTTTCTGGAACATCTTGAATTTCTGAATTTGGAGGTCATTTGCCCCCTCACAACTTGAATCTCCCAAGGCAGCTTCTATGTGTCCAAAAAGAGGCTGAAAGGTCACTTTTTGAAAGTTTTTGGACCTTTTGGTGGGCCAGTTTTGCTCCAAATCTTTTGAAATTTTTTGGGATTGATGCTCTCATCATTTTGAATCCAAAAATGTAAAATTTTCCTCCAACAAATGCTCCAGGAAAAACCACAGTGCCAGTGGGCCAATTTTCTGTGTTGGAAAATTCAAAATTTGAAAAAAAACAAAAATCTTCAAAACTTACCCAGATTTAGCATGGGACACCACCATCAACTACTTTGATGGGATAGTGAGGCTTCAGCTAGTATCTTCAACTTATCTTTCTCCTTTTTTCTATTTAAAGCCTTCCTCAAACTAGCTTTAAGTTTCCTTATACTTATGTTATAGATTTTGTTGCGGGTCAGGTAATGGTAGGCCATGTGGCGAAGCATCTTCTTATTCCTGTTGGCCTTGTCAATGAGCCCCTCAAGGTGTATGTTGACCCTCTCAAGCCAAGTTTCCCTATCATTCTCAGTCTCTTGTTCAATTGAAGTCAACTTGACATTAGCCTCCTTGGACTTTTGCCTGTTTTCTTTGATCATTTGCAGCTCCACGAGGATTCGCTTGTCACTCAATTGTTTGCTTTCCGGCTCTAAATATTTGATGATGAACTTAGCTCTCTCTAAGTTATCTGACAAGGCTTGTATTTCAGCTTCTTGTTCCTTTATGATCATGTCTCTGATAGTCTTCGGATCCTGAGTTTCCAAGTCAAAAATGTCAACTCAATGATGAGTGAAGTGCTGCTATGGCTCGTCATGCTCAACAAGATCAAAATTTCTTTCCCGCTCATCACTAAGATCCTCTTCTTACACCTTTTTCTTGCCCTTACTTTTTCCATTTCTTTGCTGCTCAACCTGTACATTTTTTGCTGAAAAATAAGGCAAAGCCCTTTCCACACCTTGTGGAGATAATACTTGCCTAGCACCTGCAAAAAGCTTCCTAGCACCGATCTTATATGTCACAAACACTGGCACTCCAATAATTTCAATCTCTTTGACTTTTTCATGGCTTGAAGTTCCACCATTTTCATGATGTATTAATGAAAAGATCTATGGGCCTTTGAACATCTCATGAGAAATGAAAACCTCCCAAGGCATGCTATGAAGGCTAAGCTGGTGTAGAATAATGATTTTAATCAAATAGTAATGGTAAATGCTATTCAAGTACTAGGGGTATGGCTTCCTCTGTACAATATGTGCCATCTTATCAATGTTTCTAAACATGAAGTAAGGGAGATTCATCATCTTTACTTTAGTGAAATGCATGAGAAGTCAAATGTGGTAGGCATACAACCAGGAGAACCTACCTTCACAAGTGAAGTACTTGATAATGATTTTCATCAATGGAGCATACCTGTCTTCCAAAAACTTGAAGGGGAATACTCTAACCATTTTGTCTTTGTAGCTAGCCTTGATGTAAGGCTCATAATACTCCTCATCAATATCCTGACCTTTGTACCAATTTTCACCCACATCTGGAATTCTTGTAGCCTCTGAGATGACAGTTGGTGATATGGTGAAGGTTATTCCGGCAAGGGTTACTTCATTATTGTGCAAATGAGTCACAAATAGCCTAGCCAACTCATGATGAAATCTGACTCTTTCTATCATTTGACAAAAATCAAATCATGCTTGGTGTTTAAAGCAAGAAATGGCAAATGGACAGGCTTGTAACTCCCTCAAACTAGTAGGCTCTTCTCTGATAATTCTTCCTCCTTTATGAGGCTTCTTATGCTGCTTATGTCTCTCCATGGAACTATCACTAAGGGTGTCTTCTTCAAACTCATACTCACTGTCTCTTTCCATTGCTTTTTTGTGGCTGTGAACACTTGTGGTTATATATGGACAATAGTGAATAATATAGTGAAAACAGGGTGGAGGAATGGAGTGGTCAGAGTGTAGGGAGGAGTATGTGAGAGTATGATGTGTAAATAGGGTTTAGGGAGTGTGAATGGGATTTTAGGAGAGTGGGTAGGGTTTAGTGATGTGAATAGGGTTTGTAGGGTTTGGGGAGAGTGTAAGTGGGAATGGGGAAAATGTATGAGGGGAATGGGATTTAGGAAATATGTAAATGGGAATGGGGTTTAGTTTAGGGAACAATGGCAAGTAGATAGGGTTTGTATAATACTTGTGAAATGAGGAAAACTAGGGTTTCACCCTAGAAGCTAGGGTTTGATACTAAGAATGCACAACACCAAAATTTGATAAACAAAACCTTGATTCACAAGCTATGACAAGTATACTTACTTGAAAGAGAGAGAATTTGAAGATTTTGAGGTGAATTTGAGAGTTTGGGAAAGTTTTAGTCAATTTAGAACTTGGCTGGGCAAATGCGCAGTGCCTCACACAGGTGCACAGTGCCTCCCTAGATGCGCAGCGCCTGTGAAAATTTACAAAGGAAAACACTGTTAGCTGCACAACACCAACTCAAATGTTCAACACCCTCCTCAGATGCGTAACGCCAGTTAGAATTTCTCCAAAAATGCAGCGACTTCACTCTTTTGCTCAATGAAACTTAAAAGTCCCTTCTTAGCTCTCCTTTTGGCACTTTGAATTCAACACTAACACAATGAAATGATCAATATAGAGATGGCTTTATATAGCTTTCACTTTTTGATTTTTCTTGTTGAAAACCCACTTTCATAATGTCTATTTTCTTTTTCCAGTACTTTGTTTTTTTATGCTTGGTCTTTTTGCTTTGATAGGTGGACTGATGCTCAAACTCCTTTTACTTTTTACAGTGGCAGTATTTTGGCAACATCGCCAGATATCCAGGAGCAGCATGAGACCATTATTACATATGGGAACAATAAAATTACATGAAATTTTAAAAATAAAATACAAAATCTCTGTTTTCACCTCAAAACTAGTTTTGATGTGAGAACTTCATTAAGCTAAATTAACAAATTATGACTTTCTAATCATTATTGACCTTCTCATGTCTTAGCTAACCATTATTAGCAATAATCACTGAATTTTGACCATGGTTGAAACCCTAAGACCTAATGAGGCTGAAACCTTGTGTAATTGATTAAATGAGCTGAAAATGAGCATGAATCATGACTGAAAGGTATGAAAGGAGGTCAACAAGTACATATCATGAGGGAAAAACTGAAATAAACCCTACCATCAGTAGATCCATGACCTAATGGAATGAAACCTCATTAGAATGGGACTCCTAGTATGAAATGCAAAAGAGTAATTTTGATCACTGGTGGCAGTGTGAAGACATTGACACTAACATTGGCTCCAATGGGGATGGTAGCTCCTTGGAGGTGCCAAGAACCATAGATCTCTGGGAATATGTAGGCTAGTGCCTCATCCATTGGGCAAAGGAGTCAAGACACTTCAAAGACTGAAACTGACACTATGAAAACTGAAATGCATGACTGAAAACTGACGACTTAAAGACACAAACTAACTCTTACTCCACTAAAAACTTACTTGATACTAAACCACAACTGACAAATTGGAAAAGATGCTAAAAAAAAACCCACACTAATGGTTCCATTCATCACCTGATCAAGTGAAATGAAACAAAAAATGCAACCAAGTAAGCATTCTAGCCGTTGTTTTAATTCTCCACAAGTGCTTGTTTATGAGAAAGAAGAGAAAACAATTGCAATGCAACTCCCACAAAAACTTGTAAACAGATCCAAATTTTCCTAGATTGAATAATATGGATTCTCTATCTGACTCCAAAAATACTGCATAAGGATTTTGAAATTCATGCGCACTAGGACTTAGCTCATCCAATGGATTACTTTTCTTCTCCTCATACTATGAATGCAAACTTTCATCTAAGGTTTGTGACGAGACTTCTACTAAAAATGACAAAGAAACCGGTTGCAGGATCTAGTTTGTATCAATACTTTCTTCAAGCTCACAGTTAGCTAATGGAGAAGGATTTTGACTACAGATATCATCCAACATATCAACTATTGCAATGTGAAAAACTCGAAAATACTGATGCAACCCATTTTCTATTGGTTCTGATGACATTGCATGATTTCCTATAGGTTGCTCATCCTTTATTGAAGATATACTATGCAAATTTCCCTTCAAAAACTGAAATGATACAAAACATAATGGTAGAGAATCATCTTGCATCATTTGATCATATGTTCTAGCTTCCAAGTCTTCATCTGCAACTTGACAATCAATGGCATTCGGGGGCTGCAAATCTAGATATGAGAAGTCTTGAACGAGGATTCCATTGCCTTCAAGATGATCCAGATCAAAACTTGTCGACAGTTTATTTCTGATTGCATGAAAGTTGTCTCTGATGAACTGAAATGAAGTAAAACAAAAAGGCAAAGATCCTTCACTTACTTCAAAATTTTTTGCACTTTCCTCCTCACTTCCATAACTGATATGCATCGATTGATCACTATATTCGAGTTGTTGAAAGTGAACTTCCTCCTTCCACAAACCAACTACTGATTTATCTGCAAGATTAGCTTCTGTTTGGAGAACATAATCATCATCATACTGATCAAACTTAGATAAATCATCAGTATAAAACACATCGTCAAGCATACATGTCAGGTCAACAGCTCTCTCTTCTCCAAGATGGTCTATAAAAAAATCATTATCAGATCTATGGCAATTGGGATAATAAAGAAAATGTTTTGGATTAGCCACTTGTTCTTCTTCAATCAGTGAGCCATGGTATTGAACATCATACTCATTCCTTGCAATGATCTTTTGCATCATCTCTTCCACTAAACTTACCAAAATGTCGAGCTTTACCTCTAAAGATGTCGATTCCTCTGGATCTATACTCTTCATCTCTTCTTCCTTCAACTTCGCTCTTTTGATCATCAAATTAGCCTCTACATCTATTGCACTGTTTTGCATCTCTTCAAGTGTTGCAAGGTTCATTTCTCTTAGCTGAAACTCCATTTCCAAATCAAAGGCATCCGGGTAGTGCAAGAGAGTGATCCAAGAGGAGGCCTTATATTAACCGGCATTGAAAAATAGACTTGGTTAAACCTAGTATAAAAATGTTGTATTGTCTCCCGTGGTAGTATTTTCAGCTGGTTATACTCTTCTAGAATCAAGAAAGGGTTCTGTCTGACCACCCACTTGTCGAGGAAAAATTTGATGAACTGTTGGAAATCTGAGATGCTTGCATTAGGCAGGGTTTTGAACCAACTCTTAACTTTTCCTTGCAAAGAAAGAGAAAAAAGCCTAATACTGACATCCACTTCATCAATTTCAAAAAGGTCAAGAAAAGACTCAAAATTTAGTACATGTCTCTCAGCAGTGATGTTACCACATTCACCATCAAATCTTGGTAGATATAGGCAATGATTTTTAGGGAAAGCATGGGATATTGGAGGTAAAATCAGAGGCTTGTATCTATCTGGAATTTTCAAGGTATAGGAATATGTACAGAAGGTGTAGAATTAGTCTTAGTCTCTTGAGGCTCATCAGTTTGAACACAGTCATCATGGGATTTGGAAGAAGGGTCTTGATCAAGATCAAAGACATGCAAATATTTGGTATTCACAATCTTCAAAGGGAAAGAATCAAATGCAAGTCTAGGATCTTTTTTCGAATATAGTATACTTTGTAAAGCCTTCTTGACATTCTTGAGAAAAGAGAAGAAATAATTTATAACAAAGAGCTTGGATGAAATTCCAACTTGAATACTTGATCTTTCCATATTGTCCTGTCATGTTTCTGCTCGTCAGGTTCATCCTCCAGTGGAGTCCTTGGATCTGATATCGAAATTGATTTAGAGTCGCCAGGTGAATGATTTCAGCCTTCCGGTGTTTGATCATTGTCCACTTTCAACAATCAGATCTAAGCTTGATACATTTTGCTGAGGAACATAAAACTACATTCCCCAGTATGGTCGCCACTATGTTAGAGCATAGATTGACCTTAGGTTGAAGGGAGGCAATTCCAGGGTAACCAAGAACCAAGCTTAACCTGGTAGCTAGCCCTACCAGGTTGGGAGAGGGCTCTCTCCTTGCAAATTTCAGTCAAGATGACTGGATCAGATATGGATTTTAGGCTAGGTATAGTAGCTCTAGTGTTTTTGATTGATTTTGTTGGTTTTGCTAGATTAGGAGGAGGTGGGCAATTTGGGTCTTGGAAACTAAATCAAAATTGTAGGGTGTTCTATGGGGAAGGGTAGGTAGGTGCTTTGGCACCTAAAATTGATTGATATTATAGGTTTAAGACTAGTGAGGAGTTGAGGGGGGCGTGCAAAGATCATGTATCATTCTGAAACAATAGAAAACATAGAAAACAGAATGGCTTCCCAAGGCATATCATTTTAAACAATGAATTCTACCTATCTATCTTGATATCATTCAGCTAGAAGCAATGAATTAGATTGTGATACACATAAAACATGAGGAAAAATGATAACAGAAGAAGAAACTATGCAAAAACACCATACCACAAGTATCCCATAAAAATAGCTACAAATCCTGGTTTATTTCTTTGCCAAACTACTGATAAAGGTGTACAATGTAGCTCAAAGCATCCAAGAGAGTCCAACCTTTGCTAATAAAAGAAAAAATACATAATATAGACATCAAACCACCTTTTTAGCCATCAGGGGTTGAAACCAACATTAAAGGGGTTGTTACAACGATTTCCAAATAGGGACCAGTAATATAGGTAGTGGAACAACTTGCCTCTATAAGCATGGAAACTGATTCATTGACTTCCAAACCACCTCTACCTAATGAATCTACCATCTAAGATAATTTCAATATTACATTTACATGCCAAGTTATGAATTACATCATCAAAATCATCCATGAAGAGAGTGAAAGTGAATTTTCAGAGAAACAGATGAAATTTACTTTTTCTGGCAAACTGGCCAAAAGCGCAGTGCCATTAGCCAAAAGTACAGTGCCACTTTCCACCCACTGTTGGAGGCCTTCCCCTTAGCCACATTGAGCCCAATATAGCTCATTGGAAAGGTATTTGAGTCTAGTTTCTAGAACATCTTGAATTTCTAAATTTGGAGGTCATTTCCCCCCTCAAAACTTGAATCTCCCAAGGCAGCTTCTGTGTTATGAAACCAGCTCACAAAAAGATAGAAAAGAGAGATCCACGCCTTAGAATTCAGCCTCTTTGAGGGGGAAACCTCCTTTACATTACATAAATGAACAATTCTTGGATGATACAAATGACAAAACCTCCTTTCTATATATAGGATTCTAAGGAGTCACAATATAATCCAGTCGACCTAACAATAATAATATAAAGCCACAAAAATAACAATAGAGGGATTCTATGGGGCACAGAAATAACAATATGGGGGTAATAGGGGCACAACAATATAAATAAGGGGTATAACTACAATAGTAATGGGGTAATCACTAGTATTATAGGGACCCAACATGCCCCTCTCCTTCAAAAAAGTGTTGTCCTCAACGCTTGAGTAGTTCTGGATACTTCTGCATAAAATTCTCATCCTCCCATGTGGAATCTTCAGCGGATAAGTTCTTCCACTTGATAAGATACTCTGAAATTGATCGATTTCGTAGCTGTCGAGTTCTTGTTTCTGTGACTGCTTCTGGTTCCAATATAATTTTTCCTTCCTCATCAAGTTCTGGCAATATTGTTTGAATTGGGAGCTTGTCACCTATAACCTTCTTTAAACATGAAACATGGAAAACTGGGTGCAATCGAGAAGCTGCAGGAAGCTCCAATTTGTATGCCATAGTACCAATCTTTTGCAACACCTTGTACGGACCATAATACTTTGGTGATAATTTATTATCCTTCTTAGCTTGCTTTAGGGACATTTGCTTATATGGTTGTAGCCGTAGGAATACCCAATCACCTACATCAAAACTTCTTTCACTGCGATGTTGATCTGCCTGTTGTTTCATTCTATTTTGTGCCAACACGAGGTTATCCTTTAAGAGTTGGAGGACTTGTTGTTGATGTTCGATGTGATGTTCCACTGCCTGAACCTTAGAATTTTCTCTTAAATATGATGTGATGGATGGTGGTTGATACCCATAAAGTGCCATAAATGGGGTCATTTTTGTTGCTGTATGGAAGGAAGTGTTATACCACCATTCAGCCAGAGGCAACCATTTGACCCATTGTGTCTGTTTATCAGATACAAAGCAACGAAGATATCCTTCCAAACATTTGTTTACTATCTCAGTTTGCCCATCAGATTGAGGATGATAAGATGAGCTATGAGCTAACTGAGTACCAAGACAAGAAAATAATTCTGTCCAAAAATTTCCAGTGAAAATGGGATCTCTGTCACTTACAATAATCTTTGGGTTTCCATGTAGCTTTTGAACTGTTTCCATAAATGCAGTAGAAACTGTACTGGCTTTAAATGGATGTGATAATGCACAAAAGTGTGCATACTTGGTAAGTCTGTCAACTACCACCATGATGACACTCTTTCCCTCAGACTTGGGTAAACCTGTGATAAAATCCATTGAAACCTCCTCCCAACGTTGGCTTGGAATGGATAAAGGTTGTAATAGACCCGGTGTCTTAATTGTTTCAACTTTATTTTGCTGGCAAACCAAACATTCCGCCACAAACTTTTGAATATCTGATTTAAGGCCATCCCAAAAAAATTCCTTCTTAACCCTGTGGTAAGTTTTTAAAAATCCTGAGTGCCCTCCTAAGGGAGAAGTGTGCAATTCCATAAGAATCTTTTGTTTTAGCTGGGAATTCTTACAGAGGTATAAGCGATCTTTGTACCATAACGAATCATTTTTCCAGCTAAATGTATCAGAAGTACTGGAATCTTGTTGTAGCTTTCGAATAAGTGCCCACACTTCTTCGTCATTCTTCCATTCCTCCCTTGCTTCGTTTATCCAATCTGGTTGGATAATAGAAATGGCACACAACAATGCTTCCACATCCTCATCCTTTCTTGAGAGTGCATCTGCCACCACATTTTGCTTCCCTTTTTTGTAGATGATTTCAAAGTCATAACCCAACATCTTTGTGACCCACTTTTGTTGCTCTTCAGAGGATAATCTTTGTTCTAAAAAGTATTTAAGGCTATCATGATCCGTTTTTACCTTGAAGTGTCTTCCCATTAGGTAGGGTCGCCATTTCTTAAGTGCATGGAGTATTGCCAACATTTCCTTCTCATAAATAGCTTTGCTTAAAAGCTTTCCCTTGATTGGACGACTTTCAAAAGCAATGGGTCTTTCATCTTGCATTAGAACAGCACCAATTCCATTTCCTGAAGCATCACATTCCACAATAAAGGTTTTTGTGAAGTCCGGTGTAGCTAAGACCGGTGCTTGGCACATTGCCTCTTTAAGATGTTCAAAGGCCTTTGTTGCTTCCGGAGTCCATGAAAATTATCTTTCTTCAATAATGTTGTTAGAGGTGCTGCTATTCTCCCATAATTCTTAACAAACTTGCGATAATACCCTGTCAACCCAAGAAATCCTCGCAGATGCTTTATGGATGTGGGGATTTTCCATTCCTTAATGGCTTTAATTTTGCTAGGGTCTACCTTAACTCCTTCATGAGATACAATATGACCCAAATATTCCACCTCCTGGACTCCAAAGAAACATTTGGATCTTTTTGCATATAATTGTTTCTCCTCCAATAGTTGTAGCACCTTGTCAACATGTTCAACATGATCCTTCCAAGACTTGCTGTAGATTAGTATATCATCAAAAAATACTAACACAAATTTTCTAAGGAATGGTTTGAAAATTGAATTCATCAAACCTTGAAATGTTGAAGGTGCATTGGTAAGGCCAAAAGGCATGACCAAAAATTCATAATGACCCTCATGAGTTCTAAATGCCGTTTTTGGAATGTCTTCAATCTTCATTCTGATTTGATGATATCCCGAACGAAGATCCAACTTGGTGAAGTAAATTGATCCATGCAATTCATCCAGTAATTCATCAATAACAGGAATGGGGAACTTATCTTTAATAGTGAGCTTGTTGAGCTCCCTATAATCAGGACACATGCGCCATGATCCATCCTTCTTGTGCACCAATACTACTGGAGCTGAGAAAGAACTTTGACTCGGTTGAATTATACCAGCCTCTAGCATTTCTGCAACCATACGTTCAATTTCACTTTTTTGGACATAGGGATATCTGTACGGCCTGATGTTTGGAGGAACACTTCCTGGAATCAGATGAATAGCATGATCATGATCACGCATAGGTGGGAGACCCTTGGGAGTCTCAAATACCTTGGAATGATTGTCCAAGACTTTTTGGAGATCTGGAGAAATAGATGATTCCAATGTGGAAACATCTAGCGAACATAATTGTGCAATTACACCTCTTTGCTCCTTTTTTAGAAGCTTTGTCATACCATTAGAGCTGATTATCTTTCCTGGTTTCCCTGCAATACCCCTTAATTCAACTTCCTTTCCTTCCGAAGAAAATTTGATGAAAAGTTCTTGAAAATTAAAAGCTATTGTACCCAAGGATTGTAGCCATTGGACTCCTAGTACAACATCAGCACCTCCCATTGGAATGGAAAGCATTGGGCTAGTCAATACATATTCTCCCATGGATAGCTTGATATTATGGCACTTTCCAGAGAAATTTATTGTTCCTCCATTTGCAATCATCACTTGACACTCTGGTGCTGGATATAGGAAGCAATTCAATTCTTTTGCTACCCTACAATGAATAAAATTGTGGGTGCTTCCTGAATCAATCAACACTATTACCTTTTTCTTCTTGATTTGTCCTTCTATCTTGATGGTTTGAGGAGTGGTAATTCCCGCCAATGCATTACAAGATATGGTCGGATTTATTTGTTCTTCATCTAGGCTTTGTTCCTGGAGTATATCTTCTTCTTTTGACCTTTCTTGCTCCTTTTCTTCTTCCTCTTCACAATCTATGTAGAATAATTTCTTCTCAGCACACTTATGACCTTTAGTGTATTTGCTATCACAACTGTAACAAAGCCCTTTTGCTCTTTTTTCTTCCAATTTTGTGGTGTCAACCTTATAGGTTGTGGAAGACTAGGGGCAACAACACTTCCGTCTTTATAGTTGTGAGTGGTATGCTTCCTGGTTGCCATAATTTTGCTTTCCATTTTTCTTGCTAACCTGAATGCCTTCTCTAATGAATCAGGTTCCCAAAGGCGAACATCATGTTGGATATTATCCTTTAAAGACCCTATGAACACATCAATCCTATGCTCCTCTGGAATATCTTTTACCCTTATGTTCAATTTTTGGAACTCCTCAATGTGCTCCATTACTGAACCCTTTTGTTTGAGACTTATCAATTGGCTAAAAAAAGTGTTGCTTTTTGTATCTTCATAATGTGCTATCAATTCTTCCGTAAAAATTGCCCAAGTGATAAATTGTTTACGAGAGCAAAGCCATTGATACCATACAAACTGATTTGGTTCCAAATATACAGTTGCCATACGTACCTTTTGTGCATTTTGCACATTATTGAGATCGAAGAATTGCTCCATCTGTAATATCCATGTGGCGGGATCCTTGCCATCAAACTTCCTCATATCGATTTTTGGAATATGGTGATTCTTCGATCCAACATTAGCGTCTATGGAATCATGATTAACATTTCTTTTGTTCTCATCATGAGTTTCCTTTACTACCTTTTCACCATTAGTGACCCTTTCTTGTAGCAACTTCTTCAATTCTTCCATATCTGTCTTCAAATCTGCCATGTCTCTCTTCAAATCTGTCTTCGAATCATCCATCTTAGCTTCCATGCCCTTTATCTTAGATTCCACGCCACTTATCTTAGCTTCTGTTAGCTTTTGTGAGCGTGACATTTGTTGCACTTGTTCTTGTAATTTTGATATATCATGTAGCATTTCTTCCTCTTCTTCATGAGTCATGCTAGAGCTTTCAGGTTCCTTACTAGGTGTTTGAATTTTCTTTCCTCGGGGCATCAGTTACCGATAATAATGCTTTACTATGCCCTTTGAATTCCGTTAAACCAAGCTTACACAAAAATTTAAAAAAAACTACACACCTTTTTTCACTTTATAGAAGCCTGATATTGAATCTGATGTATCTCTGTAATTTCGGATCATCCAGTTCTGAAATTGCTACCTCTAGTAGCCCTCTGCGTCCTCTTTCCAATGCCACAAGTCTGAGCCAAATTGGATTCTCCAAGGAAGAGTTATGTGAAATCTCCCACAGTGACTTGATTTTAGACTGGTTCAGTAGAGCGAACTTGTACGACGTGCCACGAGTCACTGTTTCAACCTTTGAATCTAAAACAGACACACAAGAAACTGCAGTATGTCCTCTTTCTGTACCTTTTTACGAAATTTCAATCCGATCCTCAGAGAGAGAGTTATGACGATTTTCCCCAGGTCACCTGTTTTGAATGTAATTCAGGAGTCTGCAAAAAGGCCAACTTCCTCAGATCATATCTCCGCAAATATCGCGCGAAAAGCTCTGAAATTTGGACCCAAGGTTCAGCGCCAATTCTTCTCAAATGGGTTTTTTTGCGACTTCTGAAACGTCACAGAAAAAAAGTTATAGTGAAAATGCCACGATGACCTATTTGGAGCAGCGAAACCCTAGAATCCAAAGCTCTGATACCAAATGTTATGAAACCAGCTCACAAAAAGATAGAAAAGAGAGATCCACGCCTTAGAATTCAGCCTCTTCGAGGGGGCAACCTCCTTTACATTACATAAATGAACCATTATTGGATGATAGAAATGACAAAACCTCCTTTCTATATATAGGAGTCTAAGGAGTCACAATATAATCCAGCCGACCTAACAATAATAATATAAAGCCACAAAAATAACAATAGAGGGATTCTATGGAGCACAGAAATAACAATATGGGGGTAATAGGGGCACAACAATATAAATAAGGGGTATAACTACAATAGTAATGGGGTAATCACTAGTATTATAGGGACCCAACATTCTGTGTGTCCAAAAAAAGGCAGAATGTTAGGTCCCTATAATACTAGTGATTACCCCATTACTATTGTAGTTATATCCCTTATTAATATTGTTGTGCCCTTATTGTCCCCATATTGTTATTACTATGCCCCATAGAGTCCCTCTATTGTTATTTTTGTGCCTTTATATTATTGTTAGGTCGGCTGGGTTATATTGTGACTTCTTAGACTCCTATGTATAGAAAGGAGGTTTTGTCATTTGAATCATCAAAGAATCATTCATTTGTGTAATGTAAAGGAGGTTGTCCCCTCAAAGATGTTGAATTCTAAGGCGTTGATCTATCTTTTCTATCTTTTTGTGAGCTGGTTTCATAACATTTGCTATCAGAGCTTTGGATTCTAGGGTTTCACTGCTCCAAATATGTCATTGTGGCATTTTTTCTATAAATTTTTTTCTGCAACATTTCGGAAGCGAAAAAAACCCATTTGAGACTGAATCACACTAAACCTTGGGTCTGAATTTTAGAACTTTTCACGCTATATTTGCAGAGATATGACTTGAGGAAGTTGGTCTTTTTGCAGACTCCTGAATTACATTCCAAATAGGTGACCTGGGGAAAATCATCATAAATTTCTCTCTGAGCATCAGATTGAAGTTTAGTAAGAAAGTATAGAAAGAGGACGGACTATAGTTTCTTGTATATATTTTTCAGAGCCAAAGGTCGAAACAGGGACACATGGCATGTCATACAAGTTCACTCTACTAAACTAGTCTATAATCAGGCCACTATGGGAGATTTGGCATAACTCTTCCTTGGAGAATCCATTTTGGATCAGACTGGTGGCATTGGAAAGAGGACATAGAGGGCTACTGTAGGTCAAAATTTTAGACTTGGATCATCTGAAATTACAGAGATACATCAGAGTAAATATCGAGCTCCTACAAAGTGAAAAAAGGTGTGTAGATTTTTTTTTATTTTTGCTTAAGCTTGGTTTGAAAAATTATTTTGAAAGAATTAAAAGGGCATAGTAGAGAATTATTATCGGTAACTAATGCCCCGAGGAAAGAAAATGCAAATACCTAGTAAGCAACCTGAAAGTTCTAGCATTACTCATGAAGAAGAGGAAGAAATGCTACATGATATACCAAAATTATAAGACCAAGTGCAACAAATGTCACTCTCACAAAAGCTAATAGAAACTAAGATAAATGGCGTGGAATCTAAGATAAAGGGCGTGGAAACTAAGATGGATGATTTGAAGATAGATTTGAAGATAGATTTGAAGAGAGACATGGTAGATTTGAAGACAGATTTGAAGACAGACATCGCAGATTTGAAGATAGATTTGACAAATTTTCTACAAGAAATACTTACAAATGGTGAAAGGGTAGTAAAGGAAACTCATGATGCGAACAAAAGAAAGGTTAATCATGGTTTCATAGATTCTAATGTTGGATCAAAGACCCACCATATTCCAAAAATCAATATGATGAAGTTTGATGGCAAGGATCCCGCAACATGGATATTACAGATGGATCAATTTTTCGATCTCAATAATGTGAAAAACACACAAAAGGTATGTATTGCAACTTTATATTTGGAACCAAATCAGTTTGTATGGTATCAATGGCTTTGCTCTCATAAACAAATTATCACTTGGGCAATTTTTACGGAAAAATTGACAGCACATTATGAGGATACAAAAAGCAACCCTTTTTTTAGCCAATTGATAAGTCTCAAACAAAAGGGTTCAATAATGGAGCACATTGAAGAGTTCCAAAAATTGAACATAAAGGTAAAAAAATGTTCCATAGGAGCATAGGATTGATGTGTTCATAGGGACTTTAAAGGATAAGATCCAACATGACGTTCGCCTTTAGGAACCTGATTCATTAGAGAAGGCATTTAGGTTAGCAAGAAAAATGGAAAGAAAAATTATGGCAACCAGGAATCATACCACTCACAACTATAAAGATGGAAGTGTTGTTGCCCCAAGTCTTCCACAACCTATAAGGTTGACACCACAACAATTGGAAGAAAAAAGAGCAAAAGGGCTTTGTTACAGTTGTGATAGCAAATACACTAAAGGTCATAAGTGTGCTGAGAAGAAATTATTCTACATAGATTGTGAAGAGGAAGAAGAAAAGGAGAAAGAAAGGTCAAAAGAAGAGGATATACTCCAGGAACAAAGCCCAGATAGCGAAGAAATGAATCCGACCATATCTTGTAATGCATTGACTGGAATTACCACTCCTCAAACCATCAAGATAGAAGGACATATCAAGAAGAAAAAGGTAATAGTGTTGATTGATTCAGGAAGTACCCACAATTGTATTCATTGTAAGGTTGAAAAAGAATTGAATTACTTCCTATATCCAGCACAAGAGTGTCAAGTGATGGTTGCAAATGGAGGAACAATAAATTTCTCTGGAAAGTGCCATAATATCAAGCTATCCATGGGAGAATATCTATTGACTAGACCAATGTTTTCCATTCCAATGGGAGGTGCTGATATTGGATTAGGAGTGCAATGGCTACAACTATTGGAGGAGAAACAATTATATGCAAAAAGATCCAAATGTTTCTTTGGAGTACAAGAGGTGGAATATCTAGGTCATATTGTATCTCATGAAGGAGTTAAGGTAGACCCTAGCAAAATTAAAGCCATTAAGGAATGGAAAATCCCCACATCCGTAAAGCATCTGCGAGGATTTCTCATGTTGACAGGGTATTATCGCAAGTTTGTTAAAAATTATGGGAGAATAGTAGCACCTCTAACAACATTATTGAAGAAAGATGCATTTTCATGGACTCCAGAAGCAACAAAGGCCTTCGAACATCTTAAAGAGGCAATATGCCAAGCACCGATCTTAGCTACACCGGACTTCACAAAAACCTTTATTGTGGAATGTGATGCTTCAGGAAATGGAATTGGTGTTGTTTTAATGCAAGATGAAAGACCCATTGCTTTTGAAAGTCATCCAATCAAGGGAAAGTTTTTACACAAAGCCATTTATGAGAAGGAAATGTTGGCAATACTACATACACTTAAGAAATGGCGACCCTACCTAATGGGAAGACACTTCAAGGTAAAAACGGATCATGATAGCCTTAAATACTTTTTAGAACGAAGATTATCCTCTGAAGAGCAACAAAAGTGGGTCACAAAGATGTTGGGTTATGACTTTGAAATCATCTACAAAAAAGGGAAGAAAAATGGGGTGGCAGATGCACTCTCAAGAAAGGATGAGGATGTGGAAGCATTGTTGTGTGCCATTTCTATTATCCCACCAGATTGGATAAACGAAGCAAGGGAGGAATGGAAGAATGATGAGGCCAAATCAAAAAAAATATTCTTATAGAATTGCACACTTCTCCCTTAGGAGGGCACTCAAGATTTTTTAAAACTTACCACAGGGTTAAGAAGGAATTTTTTTGGGATGGCCTTAAATCAGATATTCAAAAGTTTGTGGTAGAATGTTTGGTTTGCCAACAAAATAAAGTTGAAACAATTAAGGCCCCAGGTCAATTACAACCTTTATCCATTCCAAGCCAACTTTGGGAGGAGGTTTCAGTGGATTTTATCACAGGTTTACCTAAGTCTGAGGGAAAGAGTGTCATCATGGTGGTAGTTGACAGACTTACCAAGTATGCACACTTTTGTGCATTATCACATCCATTTAAACCCAGTACAATTTCTATTACTTATGGAAACAATTCGAAATTTATATGGAAACCCAAATATTATTGTAAGTGACAGACATCCCATTTTCACTGGAAATTTTTGGACAAAATTATTTTCTTGTCTCGGTACTCAGTTAGCTCATAGCTCATCTTATCATCCTCAATCTGACGGGCAAACTAAGATAGTAAACAAATATTTGGAAGGATATCTTCGTTGCTTTGTATCTGATAAACAGACACAATGGGTTAAATGGTTGCCTCTGTCTGAATGGTGGCATAACACTTCCTCCCATACAACAACAAAATTGACCCCATTTATGGCACTTTATGGATATCAGCCACCATCCATCACATCATATTTAAGAGAAAATTATAAGGCTCAAATAGTGTAACATCACATTGAGCATCAATAACAAGTCCTCCAACTCTTAAAGGATAACCTCATGTTGGCACAGAATAGAATGAAACAACAGGAAAATCAACATCGCAGCGAAAGAAGTTTTGATGTAGGTGATTGGGCATTCCTACGGCTACAACCATATAAACAAATGTCCCTCAAGCAAGCTAAGAAGGATAATGAAATATCACCAAAGTATTATGTTCTGTACAAGGTATTGCAAAATATTTGTACTATGGCATATAAATTGGAGCTTCTTGTAGCTTCTCGAGTGCACCCAATTTTCCATGTTTCATGTTTAAAGAAGGTTATATGCGACAAGCTCCTAGTTCAAAAAATATTGCCAGAGCTTGATGAGGAAGGAAAAATTATATTGGAACCAGAAGCAGTCACAGAAACAAGAACTCGATAGTGACGAAATCGATTAAGTTCGAAGTATCTCATCAAGTGGAGGAACTTATCCGTTGAATATTCCACATGGGAGGATGAGAATTTTATATAGAAGCATCCATAACTACTCAAACATTGAGGACAACACCTTTTTGAAGGAGAGGGGCATGTTAGGTCGCTATAATACTAGTGATTACCCCATCACTATTGTAGTTATATCCCTTATTAATATTGTTGTGCCCCTATTGTCCCCATATTGTTATTATTGTGCCCCATAGAATCCCTCTATTGCTATTTTTGTGTCTTTATATTATTATTGTTAGGTCAGCTGGGTTATATTGTGACTCCTTAGACTCCTATATATAGAAAGGAGGTTTTTTCATTTGAATCATCAAATAATAATTCATTTGTGTAATGTAAAGGAGGTTGCCCCCTCGAGGAGGCTGAATTCTAAGGCATTGAAGTTCATAACACTGAAAGGTCACTTTTTGATAGTTTTTGGACCTTTTGGTGGGCCAGTTTTGCTCCAAATCTTCTGAAATTTTCTGGGATTGATGCTCTCATCATGCTGAATCCAAAAATGTAAACTTTTCCTCCAAAAAATGCTCCAGGAAAAAGAGAAGCACTGGTGGCGGTATGCTTCTGGGCCAATTTTTTGTGTTGGAAAACTCAAAATTTGAAAAAAAACAAAAAAATTCAAAACTTTCCCAGATTTAGCATGGGACACCACCATCAGTTGCTTTGATGGGCTAGTGAGGCTTCAGCGAGTATCTTAAACTTATCTTTCTCCCTTTTTCTCTTTAAAGCCTTCCTCAACCTAGCTTTAAGTTTCCTGATCCTTATGTTACAGATTTTGTTGCGGGTCAAGTAATGGTAGGCCATGTGGTGAAGCATCTTCTTATCCCCGTTGGCCTTGTCAATGAGCCCCTCAAGGTGCATGTTGACTCTCTCAAGAAAAGTTTCCCTATCCTTTTCAATCTCTTGTTCAATTGAATTCAACTTGATGTTAGCCTCCTTGGCCTTTTGCCTGTTTTCTTTAATCATTTGTAGCTCCATGAGGATTTGCTTGTCACTTAATTATTTGTTTTCCTACTCTAAATATTTGATTATGAACTTAGCTCTCTCTAAGTTATCTGACAAGGCTTGAATTTCAATTTCTTGTTCCTTTATGATCATGTCTTTGACAGTCTTCGAGTCCTAAGTTTCCAAGTCAATAATGTCAACTCCATGATGAGCGAAGTGTTGTTGTGGCTCCTCATGCTCAACAAGATCAAAATCTCTTTCCTGCTCATCAGTAAGATCCTCTTCTTGCACCTTTTTCTTGTCCTTACTTTTGCCCTTGCTTTGCTGCTCAACCTGTACCTGTTTTGTTGAAGAAGCGAAATCCTCTTCCACACCTTCTGGAGATAATACTAGCCTAGCAGCTACAAAAAGTTTCCTAGCACCCCTCTTATATGTCACAAACACTAGCACTCAAACAGTTTCAATCTCTTTGACTTTTTCATCCCTTGAAGGTCCACCTTTTTCTTGATGTACTAATGAAAATATCTGTAAGCCTTTGAACATCTCATGAGAAATGAAAGTCTCCCATGGCATGTTATGAAGGCTATGCTGGTGTAGAACAATTATTTTAATCAAAGAACAATGGTAGATGCTATTGAAGTGCTAGGGGTATGGCTTCCTCTATCTAATATGTGCCATATTCTCAATGTTTCTAAACATGAAGTAAGGGAGATTCATCATCTTTACTCTAGTGAAATGCATGAGAAGTCTAATGTGGTAGGCATACAATCGGGAGAACCTACCTTCACAAGTGAAGTACTTGATAATGATTTTCATCAATGGAGCATACTTGTCTTCCAAAAACTTGAAAGGGAATACTCTCTTCATTTTGTCTTTGTATCTAGCCTTGATGTAAAACTCATAGTACTCCTCATCAATATCCTGACCTTTGTACCAATTTTCACCCACATCTCGAATTCCTGTAACCTTTGAGATGACAGTTGGTGATATGGAGAAGGTTATGCCGGCAAGGGTTACTTCATTAATGTGCAAATGAGTCGCAAATAGCCTAGCCAACTTATGATGAAATATGACTCTTTCTATCATTTGACAAAAATCAAAGCATGTCTGGTGTTTAAAGCAAGAAATGACAAGTGGACAAGCTTGTAACTCCCTCAAACTAGTAGGATCTTCTCTGATAATTCTTCCTCCTTTATGAGGCTTTCTCTATTGCTTATGTCTCTCCATGGAACTGTCACTAAGGGTGTCTTCTTTAAACTCATACTCACTGTCTCTTTCCATTTCTCTTTTGTGGTTGTGAAAACTTGTGGTTATATATGGACAATAGTGAATAATATAGTGAAAACATGGTGGAGGAATGGAGTGGTCATAGTGTAAGTAGGAGTATGTGAGAGTATGATGTGTAAATAGGGTTTAGGGAGTGTGAATTGGATTTTAGGAGAGTGGGTAGGGTTTAGTGATGTGAATAGGGTTTTTAGGGTTTAGGAAGAGTGTAAATGGGAATGGGGATTAATTTAGGGAACAATGGCAAGTAGATAGGGTTTGTATAATACTTGTGAAATGAGGAAAACTACGGTTTCACCCTAGAAGCTAGGGTTTGATACTAAGAATGCACAACACCAAAATTTGATAAACAAAACCTTGATTCACAAGCTATGACAAGTATACTTACTTGAAAGAGAGAGCATTTCAAGATTTTGAGGTGAAGTTGAGATTTTGGGAAAGTTTTAGTTGACTTAGAACTTGGCTGGGCAAATGCGTAGTGCCTCACACAGGTGCAAAGTGCCTCCCTAGATGCGCAGCACTTGTGAAAATTTACAAAGGAAAACACTGTCAGGTGCACAACACCAACTTAGATCCGGAACGCCCTCCTCAGATGCGCAAAGCCAGTTAGAATTTGTCCAAAAATGCAGTGACTTCACTCTTTTGCTCAATGACACTTAAAAATTGCTTCTTAGCTCTCCTTTTGGGACTTTGAATTCAACACTAACACAATGAAATGATCAATAGAGAGATGGCTTCATATAGCTTTCACTTTTTTATTTTTGTTGTTGAAAACCCACTTTCATAATGTCTATTTTCTTTTTCCAGTACTCTGTATTTTGATGCTTAGTCTTTTTGCTTTGATAGGTGGACTGATGCTCAAACTCTTTTGACTTTTTACAATGGCAGTACTTTGGCAACATCGCCAGATATCCAGGAGTAGCATGAGACCATTATTACATATGGGACCAATAAAATTACATGAAATTTTAAAAATAAAATACAAAAGCTATGTTTTCACCTCAAAACTAGTTTTGAGGTGAGAACTTCATTAAGCTTACAAATTAACAAATTATGACTTTCTGATCATTATTGACCTTATCATGTCTTAGCTAACCATTATTAGCAATAATCACTGAATTTTGACCATGGTGGAAACCCGAAGACCTAATGAGACTGAAACCCTATGTAATTGATGAAATGAACTGCAAATGAGTGTGATTCATGACTGAAAGGTATGAAAGGAGGTCAGCAAGTACACATCATGAGGGAAAAACTGAAATAAACCCTACCATCAGTAGATCCATGACCTAATGGAATGCAGCCTCATCAAAATGGTGCTCCTAGTATGAACTAAAAAAGAGTAATTTTGATCATTAATGGTAGTGTGAAGACACTAACACTAACACCTTCTATTTAGGTCAAATGTATTCCACCAATCTAACAACCAGTGAGGACGTTTCGAGGAAAGTAAATTATTTACTGCTCCAAATTTTACCAATGTGGTATAATTTTTTCCTGGATTATCTTTGCATAATAAGTTCCACCATAAGTTTTTGTACTAATTATAATCATAATCAGTCCTTGGGAATTTGAGAGTGGGGTTTTGTCTTGGTCAATCATTATGAGACATGGGTCTTTCAAGGCTAAAGTATTGGTGTACTAGGCCACTTCTATTATTCATCTGCTTCCATATAAGAATAATATCTCAAAATATAATCTATAGATGATTTTCATCTTGGATTGATTTTTGAACGGGTATTTCCTAGATCATGTCTGATATATCAACTATGGATGCGGGCTTTCTGCTGATTTTAGGTACCGAATGGACTAGTATGGTACTGGGCTGAAGATTTGGATTGATAACTATGTACTGCGAAGTTGTCATTTGGGCTTCCACTCCATCTTATACAATTTCCGATGCATGTTGTCATGAATTTGTTTGACTTATTCTCATCCATTGGCCCATTTTGTGACAGTTAATACACATTGGTCACACTGACCTGAAATCTTTCCACCACACTTGCTTAAATCTCATTCACTTGAAACACACTCGCCTGTATTTTCCCACTCGCTTTTTTTCAAAATTTTCCACTCACTTGATTTGTTTTTTTCTTGTTCGCTTGTGTATTGCCATGGTTTTTGTAGATGTTTTGTACCTAGAAAATTAGGAATCAAATTTTCTATTCCTTTGATGTGTTCATTATCAAAACAAAGTTTGCAAATAATTTCTGCCATCTTGCAAATTTTGCCTCACTAGCTTTCTTCACCTCCTTTGTTAGAACTTTCTTCATGGTTGAAACATCAGTTATTAACTATAATTTCTTGTTGATAAGAAATATTTCAATTTTTTCTAATGCATTTAATATAACTTTAATTTTTTTTTTATCAATGGTTGCATAGTTTATTTCTAATTTCATCCATGTCCCAGATGCAAATTGGATAACTTCTTCAACCTTTCCTGTGTCAATGGTTCTTACCCACTTGAGTAAATCATCAACCAACATTGCTTGCATCCATTTCTACAATTTTTGGTAAATCCTCATCTGCAATATGAATTATAGGTAATGTTTATACCTTGGCTTTGATTTTTTTTTTATAGCCTCTATATACTTTTCATTCCATGGCATTGGATCTTTTCTCAAACTTTCATTCACAGTTTTTCTATCTATAGAACATTTTTTGTAGAAATGACTCACATAATTTAGGCTACCTAAAAATCTGTGTGATTGATTTCTATCAAATATCTTATCTAGAAACTTGTCTACAAAATCGAAAACATGTTGTTGTAACACAATCTGGCCATTTGAGACAGTATGACCAAGAAATTTTATGAATGTTTGAAATAACTCCATTTTTTTCTTGAAAATTATGAGGCTAACATCCTTAATTGCCTGTAAAAAATTTTGTAGATGGTTTACGTGCACTTCTATGGAATTAGAAAAAAACACAACATCATCTATATACACAATCAACCAACCAAAATAATGCTTTAAAACTATATCCATCCCCCTCTGGAATTTCGCAAGTGAATTCTTAAGTCCAAATGGCATTCCACTCATAATGACCTATTGGGACACTGAATGTTGTTTTAAATTTATCTTCTTCTTTCATAGCAACCCACCAAAATCCTGATTTCAAATCAAATTTTGAAAATACCTTTTCCCCTGCATTGTTTTCACAAGATTAGAATTGTGTTGTATTGGGTAAGTATCATAAGCTAATACTTCATTTAGGGGTTTTTAATTTATGGCCAATTTTAGAACTCCTTTAAATTTGCACATAATGCTTATTTACATAAAGTCCATAACAATTCCATGTACTCTGGGATTCTCTGATAAGACCCCTTTTAGGAGTCCTCTAATTTCCTCTTCACATCACTTCTGGTATTGAGAATTGATTGGGATTTATCTACTCTTACAAGCCTTTCCTTTGTATGAACCTTTATAGGTGATTCCACAAAATATTTTTTCTTTTCCCAAAATGTTATAGGATTTTCTGAGAAAACTTCTTCAAAATTTTACTTCAAGTTAGAGATTTGTTGCTTAACCTTTTTTTGCTTTTAGCTTCTCCTCAATCTTCATGTTACTCATGTTTTGCACCTCTTTTAATTTCCTTTATTTTTGTGCATTTGTTTCAATAACTTGGACCATGGTAGACAACTGAGGGGTTGAGATAAAATGAAGGAAATTTTTCTTTGCTCTTATGTTCTTTTGTTCTATATCTGGTACTGTAATGAAGTATCCAAGTTTTCCATCCCTAGTTTTTATTGACCCATGTGGTTCAACAACTACCAAAAAGGTGTTCCTAATATGTAGTCTATGGGAATTTATACAATTAAAATTTTTAAGCATTGCTTTCCAAAACATAAAGTTTCTTTGGGAACTACATACTGCATATTCATGGATTTATTTCCAAGACCAATTATAGAGTGATTGGTCTTGTGCCAATATATTGAAGGAATTATTTCTTTGTTCAAGAGATTCAGATCTGATCCTGAATCAATAAGAGCCTTTAACTCAAAACATTGGCCTTTGACTCTTAATGTAATATGAATATGAAATTTTTGATGTTGAATGGCTAAAATTCTCAAAGCATTTATTCTTTCAATATATGATGTATGAAACATATTAATATTGAGATTTTTCTCCCATATCAGATGCATCTTCTAAAGGATCAGGTTGCAAGACAAAAATTCGTTGTTTTAAAGTACTAATCTCTTGCCTTGCCCATTGATCTGCCTTGTTAGCATCTTCTTACTCCTTCTAGAGTTGTAAATATTTCATTTTTTATTTGGGCTTAGTTACTTTATTTCAAAATATTAATTTATTTTCCTAAATCATTCACATTCATAGGTTGTAATATTTCATTCTTTTGATTTCTCATGAATGATTTAGTATTTTTCTCAAAAGAAGCATCAATGAATATGAAATTCTTACTTGATGACTCTAAAATTTTGTGAGCTTTTGCCATCATCTTGAGAAATTTTCCTAACATAGATGTCTTCATGTCTCCTTCTAATAGTGCCTTTATTTGTGCCTGCATGTGTGCATCTCCATTCTCTCTATGCAAAATTTCAATTTTCCTTTTACACCATATTCTTCTTCTTCATTTTCATTGGTTGAATCAATATCATCTTTAGTACTGCAATTGAAAATTTCGATATCCTTGCAGTTGCAAGAGTCTACAATCATTAGTGCTTCTTCTTATAAATCATACAATTCATCAATATTATAATAAAATTCAGAGGTTTTTGAACTTGAAGAACAACATCCTTCTTGTAAGAGGTGGACTTCTTCTCTCTTAACAAAAGGAGAGTGAGGACAATGGTTTGTGTCATGTTCATTGGAGCCACACGTGTTACAATGAAAAACTCTTCTTTGTTCTTTTTGTTTCCTGATTTGTTCTTCTTTTTGTGTTGACAACTTTCCTCTATTTTTCTTTGAGGCTTCCCCTTGTGGGCATCTATTATCAAGGTGGCTAGTTTGTTAGCAGAGCCAACATACTGCTCTATGGATAACCTAAAATTTGTGAGTTTTGATCTTAATTTCCTTTGGGGAATAATAATGGGTTTTTTCTCTTCTTTTCTGTCTTTTTCCTGTAGAATTATACCTCTTGGGATAAGATCTCTATTAGGTTTTGAATCTTTGAATTTTCTTGAATATATTCTTAGTATTTTTCTTTCTTCTTATAGGATCGTCCAATGCTAACTCATATTTTTCACAGATGGACTTGCTGATAGGAATTCTGGACATCTTTTGTATTGATTTGCTAAGTTTCATATTAGTGCACATGCCTACTAATGCACTAGTAATGAGGGAATAAATTTCCCCTATGTGTAGAATTCATAAGGTTGCTTGAATACTTCTTGTGTTTTCAAATATTCAACAAAGTTGCTAGGAATAATAGTCAAATAAACTTGTTTCCATAAAATATTCTTATTATCTTTTACCTCATATATTCTTTGAGTCCATTCTTTATGAAATTCATCATAATGAGAAATTTTCTTGCATTACATGTTCATGAGGATTGGAGCTTTTTATCATATATTTCATGTCTAGTTCCACACAAATGCTCTAAAATTAAAGTAGTTAGGGCACCTATAATATTACTCATAGGTTGACCATCTTCATTATAAACTATATTTCTACTTTCATCTTTCATCACTTCTGATTCCATTTTTTCTACCATGGAAAAAGAATATCCTGCCATGGTAACTACTCTTTTAATAATGACTAGTAACAACTCTTCTAAATATGAGTTCCATATATTCCTATTAGTGTTTTAACATATTGAAAAAAAATACAACAATTAGAAAGAACAATCAAACTTAGTGAGAAATGAACATCACCTTTTTCTTTCTACCCCTCACTTGAATAAGGGATATTGGATCTTCAATCTCCATAAGGTCTTGATTTTGATGGACTATTTCATATTCTATTAACCTTGCCTAAAGTAACTTCTTGGTGTAGTGATTATCAACGACAAAGGAGAATGATCCCATATGCTAAAAGAGAACCAAAGAATGATTTTTTTGGTATTCAAACTCTAATGAACCAATCCATTATTTTCTTTAAACAAGGGGAATCATACTATTATGATTGTGTCCATTGTCCTACTCAAGTTCAATGATTTTGGAGGAAAGTAACATTACTGCATTATTCTTCCCCTTTTTTATATCTTCATGTTTGCATAAAACCTATTTTACTTCTTTAATGCCATTATTTTTCACAACTAGCTTTGTTATTCCTTCGACATATAACATTACTTCCCACCCCCATGGATTTTTGAGGCTGAATGGGAGGTGTTACTTTTAATTAACCTGACCTCAATAGTCTCATTATGAAGATGGGGTTATAAAAGTTGTCCTTTCCAAAAGTTAGTGAAAATAACTTTGGACAACACCATCGTGTTCATCTTATTGAGAGTTTTCCAACAATATGAATTTTATCCCAAATCGATGTCCATAACAAAAGTTATTCTTATTTAAAAATTGATCATTTAATCACTACCACATAGGAAAGGACCTATCACATGGCACCTGTGTGGAAACCACACCCCACCCATATGGTTCCATGTCACTCCGGGTGCTAATGTGGCCATCGCTAAATCCACATGGAACCTGCCACATCACCTAACCCATGGGCCCCATGAATTCATCGTGTAATGTTTTATTCCATTATTCTTGTTATATTTGATTTTGGTAGAGTTTAGGCCTACTCCGAATCCCTGGATTCATAGATTCATTGAGATCATTGTCAGTCAACCACTTATCCATTCTTGGCCCACATTTGGTCCTCCCATACTTACATCCTTGTTCTCATTGGCATATTCCGATATTCGTAGGTGCCTCAACCATCTACGAAGTAATCCAGCCTAGTGCCACACAAACTGCCAACGAGATCCACCCTGAACTCTATAAAAAATCAGGCTCCAAGCTTTGAGCCCCTAAAATGGACCCCACCCAGGATGGCCTCCACTTAATTTATAGCGGACATATATGAAAATTAAAGGAAATACAACTCCTCTACAAAGGTTACTCTGCAATGAATCACAAATATCTGGATTCTCAGATATATTTGTGTTACCTACGATACATCTTCCTTGGATGTTTGTTCACGACTATTTACCAAAGCCCAAATAAAAGATGATTTTTGGCATTTTCAGACTTATAAAACTTTTCAATTATTTCAGGAAATCAACCATGGTTCCTCTAGAAGCCTAGGTTTGCCTAAATAAATATACATTCACAAGAATTAATCCTTATACCTTGCACATCTAAACCAAGTTTTAAACATAGATAACATACAATCACTTAGGTATAAATATCCCTACCAATAAGGCATTTAAAAAAGCCAATCCATGGCTGAAAACACTTCGTAATTTCACTTACAACAACACTAGATCCTTCTAATGAATGGATTTGTACATTTTCGTCAGGTCCCCTAATCTATCATGCATTATTCCAGTATTTGTCCTTAACTTGAAAATGTAAACAATCAGTCTTACAGAACAAAAAATCCATGCCGATTCTTAGCATGCCACATACAACTTTGTAAAAACAAGTTTCATTAATTCTTAGGCAAGATAGATTCCTTGATAGTTATAACACACAATCCATGGAATTTCACACACCATAATAGCTTTCCTAGGCTCATTCTACCACCATACATAAACATGTAAATAGCTATGCTATATTAGGAATCATATCAACATCTACAAGGATCTACAAGTCCCTTACACGATGATAAAAATCACATAACCATCTCATTATAAACTCATAGGAATACACATTCATTAATGGCGTTGATACACTCATTGTTATATAAGAACAATATTTATAAATCAAGTGAAATAAGTATACACAAAGAATACAAGTTAGCAACATATTTTATAAATTGGATTACTGGAAACGAAGATAGGGACTTCAACTCTCCTCCTAACTGTAGGCCAAGTGCATTGCCTTTCTTTCTTGCAGTTAACCACCCCCATCTAGATTCAGAGGCGAAGGGGTGAAGTGATGAAGGGAATTTCACACCAGTCCAATTGACAATCACATAGGAATCTAGAGTACATAATGCCTCCACCTAACACCCAAGAGTCTAGAATGCACAATGTCTCCAACCAAACCACACTACATGGAATCCAGAGCACACAGTGCTCCACCCAACAATCACTACATGAATCCAAATACCAAAGTATCTCCACCTGCTTCACCCTTGAAGAATATAGGTCCCATGGTTCCTTCAAAAGTTACACCCACAAGAATCGGAAGCACACCAAGTCCCCACCTAATATTCACAACGGGTGTCCAAATATCTCGGCTTGCACTTGTAGACCACGTAGGAATATTGAGCATTATCTCATTCTCTACCTACTACACCACATAGGAATCCATAGCACTATCCCATGCTCTAATTATTGTTCATTTTCCTTCACTTGTAAGCTTTTCTCTTAATTTATTGTGTTTTTTCATCAAGTTTCCTTTTTTCACATTCCTCTCCAATCCTTCGTATAACCTATCCTTCTCTATGTCTACTTTTCCCCCCTTGTCATTCCCTTTTCCTTTCCCCATTTTCTGTTGCATGTTGACTGGAGCCAACATGCCACACAAGAGGAGGATTGCTCGTCCTCTTGCTCATACACAATTTTAAGGCATGTACTAGTTTGCATTTAATTTCAATAAGGATACAAGTTCCACTTAATTGTGGAATTCAAAGTTTGACCATTACCTTAGAAACTTCTCCTCACAAGCTCTAAATTTATGTCCTCCTCTCATTCTAATCATCATTTATAATTTAAAACAATTTACATAAACAATTCATATAATAATATTGACACGGGGGTGAAAAAAATTGTTGTTATAGACCCTCTTAGCACTCAACGATTTTCTCTAGTTGCAGAAGAAAATCACCAAGATAACCATAAACCTACTTTGGAAGCTGGGATCTAGCCCTGCCAGGTTCAGAGAGGGCACTCTCTGTAAAATTAAACTTTGTTTGGTTGAATATCAGGCTAGCTATGAAGTTTGGGGTTTGTTTGTATTTGAATGGTTGGTTTACAACTTAGATTTCCATTGGAATATGGAGTATGATACATAAAATACTGATTAACAAGAGTATCTATAGATATATCTCACAAGGCAAGGTAGCTAAATTGACTGGATTCTTTAAAGTCCGTGAAATGGAAAAGAAGAACAGAATAAGGTTCAATTTAAAATATAGAACATTGTTACCTGATTATTATATTCAAATATCAGAAGAAAACATAGAAATTATTCGTAGCTGGGTGTAGAGTGTAGATTTAAACAAATTCTGCCCTTTATTTATCTATTGAATAATTCATATTTTTAGAAAACAATCATGTGCTATAAACAGAGAGATATAAACACATATAACAGATAGATGTACTTCACCACCAATTTGACACATGAATCCTGTGAAAGAACCTCTGTATTAATTTTGAAAATCAGTTGATGCTTCAGCAAAAGGTATACAATAGCATTTCTTCGTACAAAAACCAACCTGTACTACTCCAAAAATTGAAGTATTTATAACAAAATTACAAAAAATATCCTATCAAGATGATGAGGATGTATCTACACAATCATAGGACTGCATTAAGCTAACTTATTACAATAAAATGAGGAAACTTGAACTGTCTGAAGTGGTGGAACTAAAATAAAGGAACAACTTGTTGTCTCACGCTAAAAAATGGATGTGTTGTAATGCTGAGATGTGCTGTTGAATTTACCATTTATTCTAACAATTCACAGAGTTTATCCCAACGCTTCTCATTTGGGATATTCATCTTCATTAATTTCCTGTACACTTCCTCAACTTCGGCATACCTAGAAAATGTCGGTCAGATGATGAACAAATTTGGAATTGCGTACTCTATGTCAAGATCAAATTATAGTGGTTCCAGGAATGCCCTTCCTGTCATGCCGAGTCTTCTGGAAGTCACTTTCGAGCTGTCTCTTGCCTTCTTCATAATTTGTGCATTGTAAACTAGCCACATACAGAGCTTGTCATTTATTACTAACAGGTTTGGAAGTCCTTTCTTGTAGAGAGGCTCCAGCTTGGCAAACAATCTATGTATGCCTATGTTCATGTTTTGAACCTTCTCTTCAAGCTGTCTCATTAGGTTCCTTTTAGTCAACACCTGTTTGACTTCCAAAATGGTTTCATTTTTGTCTTCAATCTCTAACTCTTCTAACTCTTGATTGTTCTTGGAATTTATAAATTTAATCAGCTCATTGGCTTCATTTGGTTTATCTCCTAACTGCTTTCTAACCTTCTTAATGGCTTTAGTCGACCTTTCAAAAAGTTCCTTTTGTTCAAGAATTATTTGGATGGAAGGCCAAATTTCTCCAGATATTTTCTTTTATTTGTGCTAATGTTTTGCCCATAGCACAGTCATCTTCAATTTTCTACACTCTTTGGGATAATGTTTGGGTCTTCTTTGTTTTTGTTCGATAGGCATTCTCAAACTTTCGACTCTGCTCCTGTAAAACATTTATCTCCCGTCTTAGTTTCTTTAGCTCCTCTTCCTCTATAGTTATGTTTTCCATATACTAACCTAATTTCACTGGGTCATCCACCACTTATGTGGGAAGGACTATTGAGGATGATGTTCCTGCTGTAGTAGTTGTTGTCGGAGCTCATGTCTGTAGCATAGATGCAATTGGAACTACATCAAGAGGAACAACTGCAAGTTGTGCATTTTGTTCCTTTTCCTTTATTAACTTGTCCACTTCTGCTTCCATTGTTTTAATATGGGAACTTTGCTCCACAAGCAACTTTAGCATCTATTCCTTTTGCAGCTTTGTCTCTCCAAGTTCTTTAGCCTCGGGGTCTTCTATTGTTGGAAACTTCAATTTCTTTTTTAATGCTGCAATATCATCATTCTTCTTTCTGATTATTTCTTCTGTAGCTTTTGCATTTTCTGGATCAAGGCCTGCTTTGACTACCATTTCCTCCAAGTATTTGATTATGGTATCTTTGGCCAATGAGGAAAATTTCTCCAATTTGAGTTGAGACTGCACATTATTTAGAGTAAGCTATAATTTTGAGGCAGTGTAGTTTAAGTGAAAGTTGAATACACCATCTCTCATGCCTATCTGTCCATATATATTTGATCCAAAGGATGGACATCCTTTGACTCAAATTCAAAAGTGGTTTGTTTGAAGTCTACTGCTAACTTTGTTTGAGGGACTTGGGCCTGCAAGAATGCCATATGAATTCTTCCCTTCTCCATATCATATGCTGAAATGAGCTTGTGCTGGATGGAGGAGAATTTCTTTCTGAACTGAGCTAATATGTTTTCATGAATGGCCTCATTCCTTTGCTTGATTTCCTTGTATATCTGAAAGATTTCCAATTGTCTCTGCTCTGTAGAAGTTTTAGGTGTTTGAGGGACAGTAGCTAGAATATCCTTTGTAACTGAGGAAGATGATGGAGATTCTATAGTTCCACTGTCCAACTTGAAATTCTTCAAGCCTGACAGCACAATATTTCCTTGTGTATCCTCAAGTGATGGAAATTCTATTTTAGAACTAGAGCCTGATTTGAGCTTCTTAGTGTTTTTTTTTAATTCATTGTCTGAGACTTCGGTGACTGGAGAATCATCCTCTCTTGCTATCTTATCTATTTTCTCTTTGGGTATTGGAGTCTCTGAAGCTGTCCTTGAAATTATCTACTCCTCGGCCTCCTGCAACGTGTTTTCCACCCAAGTGTGTTGGTTCATATACTTTTCAATTTCAAGCCTCTGTGTGTGCACATATGGTGCAGGTTTTTGTTCTACTCTCAACTTGGAAATTACCCCAAAGGGGTCATAAGACCATGTGAAGCTGAGAGGAAATTTCATTTGTTTCAACAGGAGGTCTGCTTCCTCTCCTATTGCTCGACTATTGCAAATAAAAGGTCCAACTTGTGTCTTGATCCTGAACTGGGATTTCTTTTTCGCTGCCACAAAATGAATATTAAATGATTTTTCGCTGCCACAAACTGAATATTATCAAAATGAATTATTTGTGTGATATATTCCAAGGAAAATATCCTTATGGGCACATATTTGGGAGGTTTGTATGGTGGCAGCTCTAAACCATACACTCTCATCTCTGTGAATTATTGATAAAGATACCAATCCCATGTTTTAACCTGTTCACTAAGCTGCAAAACCTTCTGAATTTCTTCACTGATCCTTGGAACCTGCTGGCCACTTAACACACAAGTGGCTGGATATACAAATTGATCTATAAACTCTGAAAAGTTGTACTCCTGTGATTGTTTTCTAACTAAGGAAGTCCAAAAAACAACTAATTATGGCTCTCCTTGCTGATCTAATTTTTGCACTGAGAATGGAAACTTCTCTTCTTGGAAAAATAGAAACATATACATTAGAATGGATTAATATCTTAACATTCCTTTAGTTAAAAACTGAAGGAATTTTTAATGAATTATATTTCATAGGAAGTGACGATAGTCAAAGGAGATGGATGGTCCTTCTTCTGAAGAAAGGGTGGAAAGAAAGCCTAGAATAGGCTGATCTACACACTCATCTGAGTAGTAACCAAGAATGGAAGACAAAATAGAAATAATCTGTCTTGTTCTCTGAGGGAAACTAGAAGAGGGATATGGGGGATTTTCTTAAGGAGTTGGGAGTCTTTAGGGAGGAAGATTTCAAATATGGCTACTCTCTATGGAAAATTTAACTTCTGGTAGATTTCTCCGAGAGCTTCAATGAAGAAAGGGGAAATGGAATCACAGTGGAGAACCTGCAACATTTGATTAATGATGTCAGATGTGATGGTAAAGCGAATTTCGCCATTTAGGGAGATAATTGGCCTCTTGGTTGGAAGGTAATAGGCTTGGCATCTCAAGAAAAATTAAGGAAAACGATAGGATTGGGGAATAGAAAATAGAGGGAGTTTGGATTGCCAAAGATGTCTCTCGTCGATTGGTCAAGGAAGTTATCTTGGAACCAACAACGTAATTCAAACAAGTTGAATTCACACTATGTTTCAGAAATTTTATAATCTCGGTCTGAAAGTGCGATATGGTCTAGATCAATAGGGGGATTAAGCATTTGATTGATCACAACAGTAGTTTTCGGTGCCATGGTGATCGCAGGCTAGGAAATTGAAGACTGTAGTAATAGGAAGGAATGTGTCCAATAGTTTGTGGGAATTCAGGGTGGAATACCTCTGTTAATTGATGAATTACAGAAAATGGAAATTGATGTGGTATTAGGTTCATGGAGGGGGGGTCCACACTCACCTGATGGCGCCCCGTCGGGGGGCAATAAGACGCTTTTCGGACCCCCCCATCGTTAAACCTTGTTTCTTCAGGAGGGTCCGAAAAATGTAGTGGGCTGTCCAATGTTGGCAATGAGTAATCAGGTAGTGGTGAAGTGTTGGGGGAGTTAACACATGAGGGCCCACCAAATGTTTTGGTGCATAATGCATAACCCAAAGTTGAAACTTTGGATGAAGGACTACTTGAGACATATTGCATAAAAAATGTTCCTTTCCCTATTCTAATGCTATTTTAAAAGAAAATGTGGGTGAATTTGAGCTTCCAAACCCATTCAATTTTAATTCTCAAAGACAGAGGCTATCTATTTCAATCACTAGACTAATATAATTAGCTAAATTAATCTAGATTAAATAGTTGGATTAACATTATTCACCTACTTATACCTATCTAATCTTAACCAAGATTAAATTGTTTGGTTAAGTCATTCACTCTAACCTAATTGACATAGATCGAAAACAGCTTGAGCATGATTAGACTGTATGTCTCAAGTAGAAAATGATTGTGGAATTTTGAACAAGTTGCACACAATTTCATATATTTATTCTTTTACAAGGCCAGAAGGTTAGTAGTGGCACTTGAACTAGCATCACTTTCAGTTTTATTCATTTTTTGTGGGGTTCATTTATCATTTCTTTTATTTTTCTTCTTGTATTTATACCCTCTTTTCATTTTATTTTTCATCTTTCTATCTTTTTTTTTGGAAATCATTTGCAGAAAGCTATATTATTTACAATTTGAAATACTGAAAGCAAATACTCAATGATCATTGCTCCTATAAATTATAGGACCCTAACAATGGCTCCAGCTAGGGATGGCACTTCCTAGTGAAGTGTCAAGAACACCATAAACCAATAGCCCTGAGTCCTTCTCTTCAGTATTTACTGCATCTGATTTTTTTTTTTTTTTGTTTTCTGTAGTTATGGTGGCAAAATGTCTCAAAGCTTAAGGCCTTCTCCACGAGATTCAACTTTCATATATAAGCTACCCACTCATGACAATACAAAAGTAAATGGTATCAACAATGATGGTGATAAAAAAGCTTTGTTAGTCCTGAAAAGGATAATGTTTGATCATCCTATCATTGACAGGTCCTCTAGGTATTTTTGTCCCATCTGTGTTCTTCAGAAAAAAGGCACTGTTACCTCGGTAAGAATCAATCATGTAAGGTCCCATCCACAACTTGTCAAACTTACCATGCTTTCCTTTTTCATCCCTTCTGGAATCCCATTTCAGAACATGATTACCAATCTGAAAATCATCAACTTTTGTCCTTCGATAAAATGTTTTCTTGACGCTATCTTGGATCAACTAAGACCTGTTATTAACTGCTTCTCTGGTTTGATGCAAATGGATGTTCTGATTTATTCTCCTTTGTAAATCATTCGGTTCCGCCTCCAACTCTTACATCATATTTAAAATAGGAATTCCTAACGAGGTTGGAAAAACCACATCTATCCCTACACTAGCTGATATGGAGACATTCCTATTGACTTCTTGGTAGTAAGCCTATCTACTCACAATGCATTAACCAACTTTATGTGCCACGATTTTTTATTGTCCTGCAACAACGTTTTGATGATGTTAACCAAGATTTTATTGGAGGATTTTTCAATCGATTTTCCTGAGGGTAATAGGTTATAGAATGTCCTAATTTTATCTGATATTTATTGCAGAAAGCTATCATGTTTTTTGACCTGAAAGCTGCAACATTGTCAGTAATAATATTCTTAGGGCAACCAAATCTAGCAAGGATATTGTTTTCTAAGAACTTTATTATGACTACATCTGAAGCTTGTCTGGTAGTTATGGCTTCTATCCATTTTGTAAAGTAATCAGTGGTTGTCAGAATCCACCTATGTTGGGCAGCTAGGGCAGGGTGGATTTCTCCTATAAAGTCAAGGCCCCATTGTTGGAAAGCAATTTCAACAGATATAGGCCTCAAGGGTAAAGGCAACAACTTCTTTTTACCTTCGCAGATTTGGCATTTGTGGCATGAAGCAACCTTCCTTTGGATATCAAAAAATAGGGTGGGCCAATAAAAACCTACCTTTAGAATGTTATTTGTAGTATTTTTCCAATACAGGTGTCCACAAAAATCTCCTTCATGGAACTCTTGCATGACTTTATCTGCGTCATTTTCGAATAAACAGTTTAGTAAAACACGACTAGCATCTTTCCAGTACATATTTTCATTCAAAATACAAAACTTAACAGCTTCAAATTTAATAAATCTAGCCTTTGTTTTATTTAAACCAGGAGGAGCTTGTAAATTATGTGGCACATAAATAATGTCTGCATACCAGGGAGAGGTAGCAAAATATTTTTCTACCATTGGAGTTGCCAACTCATCTAGTTCATTAAATATTGCCAGAAAATTGATATTTAAAGCATGTAAGTTAGATCTTCCATTAATTTTTCTAACTCTTGACCTTTGATGAGTTTCGTGGGTTGGATTTCAATATCATATTCTAGTATAACAATGATCCACTTACCCCTTTTCCCATCTATATCGTTTTGAGTCATTATATCTTTAAGTACTGCACTTGGAACAAAAGCAATGATATGTAAATGGACAATATACACTCTAAAGTATTTTATAGCCTTTACTATGGAAAAAGCTTGCTTTTCCATAATTTCATACTTCAAGGCTACATCTCTCAAAGCTTTTCTAAAGAAAGAAATTGGTTTTTCATGGCCCTCATCATTCTTTTGTAGGAGAAGTACAATAATGGTGTGTTCTGAAGAAAATGAAAAAAATAGAAAATCTTTAGTAAAATCTAGACTAATTAACACAGGTGCCCAAGTTAAAGCTTGCATTACGCTGTTAAATGATTCTCTAGCTTCCATGTTCCATTTCACCTCAATATCCTTCTTTAGCATATTGGTAATATTCTTTAAAATTTCAGCTAAATTCGGAATGAATCTCCTTAGAAAATTTATCTATCCAATAAAAGATTGAATTTATTTTAAATTTCTTGGTGGATTAATTTTAGCATAGCTTCTATTCTACTGGGATCTATCTTGATTCCTTCTTTCGAAATTATGTGTCCCAACATTTTTCCTTCTTGCAAACCGAATAATGTTTTCTTAGGATTAAGGGAAATGCCAAATTTTTGACATTTTTCAAAAACTCTTCTCAGGCGATTTAAGTGTTCTTCATCTGTTTTCGAAAAAACAATGATGTCATCCAAATATATAAATATGAAATGATCAATTCATCAGCAAAGGTGAAATCCATGGCTCTCTGAAACGTTGCTCCAACATTCATTAAACCAAATGACATTTTCACATACAGTAAAGTGCCCCAAGGTGTAGTAAATGTTGTTTTCTCTTGATCATCTGGGTGTACTAAGACTTGGTTATAACCAGAAAATACATCCAACAAGGAAATCCTGTTGGATCCAACTACCTTTTGTAGGATGTGGTCCATCTTAAGTTGAGGGTAATTGTCCTTTAGAGAGGCTTTATTTAAATTCTGGAAATCAATGCAGAGTCTGATTTCACCAATATTTTTTGAGTGGGAACCAAATTGGACACCCATTTGGAATATCTCAGAGGTACTATGATTTTTGCATCATACATTCTCTTTACCTCTTTTTCAACCAGAGGCATAAGCATTGGATTAATCCTCCTTAATTTTTGTTTAAAGGGTTTATGACATTCTTTCAATGGGATTTTATGTTGTATGATACTGGTGCCATAGGATTTTAGGTCCTCATAACTCCACGCAAAAACACCAATGTATTCTTTGAACAATTTAACGTAGTTTAGTTTTTTAGCTGGAGGTAAGGATTTAGACAGTTTAATCATTTTGGGTTGAAGTTCAGTCCCAATGTTATGTTCCTCAACACCAGCTCCAATGGGTTTAATTTTGGGCTTCTTCACTACATCATTAAAATCAAATAGATCTTCTAAAGGAACAACCCCTTTAGGAAGGATGTTGTCTTTCAGTTGTAAAACATTTGTTTCTTGTTTTTCTTCATTTATTTTATGTAATTCTAATTTATTTACTCTAGTATGTATACTATCTTCTATATCAAATTCTACATCTATATTAGTATCTTCAAATTCGTCTTTAGACTGCAAAAAGTTTTCAATCTGAGCATCATCACCAAAAACCTGCTAGTATCTAATGCTATCAGGTACAGTAGGTCTATTCTTCACTTCGACTATATATGGACGAGTAGGACGAAATGGTAATTTACAAGTACTTGCCGAAGTAGCAAGACCATCATGCAGTATATTTTGATCTCTTGAAACTACAGACAAACTATATTCAGTGAAAGAATCAAGAAAATCTAACACAACGTTTCTATAGGCTCTCATCCTAGGATGTTTTGCAGAGTATTCTCCTTTGATTTGTTTTATCACTAACTCAGAATCTCCATGAATGGAAATTCATTTAGCACCAAGTTTCTTCAAGAGTTGTAAACCTAAGAGTAAGGCTTCATATTATGCAATGTTATTGGAACACTAAAAATTTAATTTGTAGGAGTGACCTTTTGAGTGGTGAGTATCTAAATTAGAAACCCATACACCAGCACCAACCCCTTCTTTACTCACTGATCCATCAAAACCAAAATTCCACAAAACTTCATCTGAATTATCTTGGTTAGTGATTAATGTTTGACCATCAGTATTGAGACAAAAATTAGTACTATGGCTTTGAATTTGTTCGTGTGTGCTTACATCATTGTAAGAATAAATGAGTCCAAATCATAATGAACAAAATATATAGGATAATTGTTAGGCCTATCGTGAGTGGTGACCATGAATTTCATGAGTTTCTCTCTATAGAGTCTTTTGTTTTTACCAAAGACAAGGATTGTTGCGTATGACATATCCATCTATAAAGTTCCTTGGATTTTGGATCCCCATGAACGGGAAAACAACATTCCATATTTGGGTGGAATATCGACAACAACTATATCCATAAGTACACTTTTGGTAGGGATTTGGACTAAATTTACACATAGATATTTTATAAGTCCAAGAACTTAACTTGACTAGAGTAAGATGAATACAGGTCTTTATATCTTCTGGTAATATCTAATCTCAACTTCACCATAATTACTTTTGGCATAAGATTGTGGGAGGCCCCTCAGTTGAGTATAGCATTGTGTAGTATTTTTTCATGAAAGTTAAACTAACATAAATGGGAGGAACATCTCCCTCTTGAAGTTTTCCATCAACGTTTGGGCCAAATAGTAATTTAGGTTGATCATCTGATACATTAACTATATTAGTGCCTTCTCTTATGCTCAATGCTTTCATTACCTTGGACCTATAAGGAGTTTTACTCATCAATTCTGTCAAAGCAATAGGTATTTTGAGTTTTTCCAATTCGTTTTCTATATTAAATGATGTCTTTGTTTTATTTTAATTGACAAATTCTACATTATCATACACATCTCTTTGGGTTGTATCTCTTGGTTGGCTGGTAGAGGGATCATTTATTTGAATTGTTTTGGACGCAGTGTCAGGTTTTTTCTAGATTATAACATCATGATTCTTTCTAGTAAGAATCTCAACATTCTTTTTGGCAAGTGTTTCAGCTGGTTTCATTGGAGGAGTATCAGGTAAATTTCCACTCTTGAGGTTGTATTGTTTTTGAACTTCCATAATAGCATTCTCAAAGCCTTTCTTGTAATCCTTTGCTTCTTCAGGTTCTATTTCATTTTGTGATAATAGGAAAAGGTCTTGATCTTCCTCAGTAAGAAAAAAATAGCCATTATCATTTACTCCTAATAGATTTATTTGAGTATTCTTTGTATCATTAACTACTTCAGCCTCCTCATTTGTATAGTTTTCTTGGAAAGGAGGTATTACTTGCTGGTGTAGACAATTTTGGTCTCTTTGTTTATTCAAGGGTTGATTTCTTCGATAGTTTGTATTTCTTATTTGCCCAGTTTGATTTTCTCTTTGAGGATTCCTATCAGCTATATTGATTTTTTCCATCATTTTCTCTATTGTTCTCAGTAGACTGTCTAACTTATAATCAATAGAAACAAAATATGAAGGTTCCTATTTTATCGTTACTCTTTTCTTAGCATTTAACTTAGCTTTCTTGGCTAATAAATTAGCCTCTAATTTAAGTGTGTTTGCTTGCATCTCCTCTAAGGTGGAAGGATCACTTTCCCTCAATTGATAGGCCATATCAACATCGAATCCTTTTGGGAAATGTATCAAGGCCAAGTGCGAGGGTGGTTTAATGGTAATGGGAACTGCATTATAAACCCTACTGAATCTGTCACAATACTATTCTACAGTTTCATTGGGACCTCTATTAAGGTTTTTATGACCATTAAGGATCTGCAGAGGAATAGTTTTGATTTCCAACATAGTTAGGAAATATTGGTGAAAAACAACAAGGTCATTTATAATACCTACTAGTAGGTCTTTGAACCACTTTCTGACTTCTCCACCTAAGCTTTGGGAAAAAAGCCTCAGTTTTACATCATTCTCATCGACTTCGTGAAGATTGAAGAAGTGATTCATCTTTTCAATGCGTTGTTGTGTAGTCACAAGAATAGTACCATCGAACTGGGTATCCTAATTTGATAGTCTTGGGGCATATTATGCAACTATGCAGGTAGAACCAAAGGTGCATAGCGAGCAGCCATGATATTTGGTCTTATGTGAGGAGAAGATAGAGGATTTGTGGGAACTAATTGAGTGACTACTTGAGATACTATTGGATGAGTAGTTGAAATTATAGAAGAGGAAGGGCCAACTGATGTTGGATGAACCGATTGGGAGAATGAAGCATATGCAACAATAGTAAGGGAAGAGAGATCAACAGACTATTGTATGTAAGCTTGATGTACAACCTGATCAAGGGCTGAAACAAGATCTTGTAGCTTTTCAAACTCCTGAAGGGCTTGTTAATCTGAATCAGATTCAACAAATGGTCTTATTGGTTTATATGGTTAAAGAATTGCTTCTTCAATTATTGTCTGATCAACAAAAGATTCAGACTTAGTCCTAAAATGACTATGCTCGAAAGGTAGGTCAAACTGAATATCGTGAATAGTATCAAGGTTCTTAGGAAGATAATTGGCCCTTGAAAGGGGGCTATTGCTTCCTTGGATTTTAGCTAAATGTCTCATTCTCGGTATTCTTCAAGGATTTTCTATCATTTTAGGTGGGTCTGGATCAGGATTGGCTCGAGTATAAACTCTTTTTGGAGCCAATTTATTTATTTATTTATTTATTTTATTTATTATTTATTTATTTATTTATTTTTATTTTTATTTATTTATTTTTAATTATTTAATTATTTAGTTTATATTTATTATTTTTTTTCCCAGTAAACCAACCTACAATCCTTTATTTCCAATGAGTTAATCATTAAATTTCTTGAAATAAGGATATAGAAACTAGGGAAATAATATTATGATGATTGAATAAAGGATTATTTTAAGTTGCCAGAATGTTAGCACTTAACAATTTTCTAAGGTTGCAGAAGAAAATCACCTAGGTAGCCACAAACCTACTTTGGAAGCTTGGATCTAGCCCTTCCAGCTTCAGAGAGGGCTCTCTCTGTAAAATTTAATTTCTTTTAGTTGGATATTAGGCTAGCTATGAAGTTTGGGGTTTGTTTGTATTTGAATGGTTGGTTGATAACTTAGATTTCCAGTGGGCTATGGAGTTTGATACATAAAATACCCATTAACTAGAGTATCTACACATAGATCTAACAAGGCAAGGTAGCCAAACCGATTGGATTATTTAAGGTATGTGAGATGGACAATAAGAACAAAATAAGGTTCACTTTAAAATATAGAGCATTGTTACTTGAATTCTATATTCAAATATCAGAAGAAAACATAGAAATTATTCGTACTCGGTTGCAGAGTGTAGATTTAAACAATTTCTACCCTTTATTTATCTATTGAATAATTCAGATTTTTAGAAAACAATCATGTGCTATAAATAGAGAGATATAAACACATATAACCGATGCATGTACTTCACCACCAATTTGACACATGAATCATGTGAAAGAGCCTCTGTATTACTTTGAAAAATCAGTTGATGCTTCAACAAAAGGTATCCAATAGTGTTTCTTTGTACAAAAACCAACCTGTACTACTCCAACAATTGAAGTATTTATAACTAAATTACAAAAAATACCCTGTAAGGATGACGAGGATGTATCTACACAATCATAAGAATGCATTAAGCTAACTTATTACAATAAAATGAGGAAAATTGAACTATCTAAATTGTTGGTGTTATACTCCTATAGTAATAGGTGTCATATTTGATGATTGACTGGTTGAGCTCCGTAATATGTTCATCCTTTCCTTGCTGAAAAGGTTTCCATATTATAAAAAAAAATCAAAAAATTAAAAAATGTAAAGAGGGTATACCCTAAAAGAAAAATCAAAGGGTAGAAAAAATAAATGGTCAAAAGAAAAAATGAAAAGAAATGAACCCCAAAAAGAAAGACCAGGAAAGTGTGCAAGTCCAAATGCCACTACTACTTCATTTTTGCCAATAAAGTATTGTGTGCAGCTTGTTGACTTCATGCCAAAAATTGATGAATGGACAAACAGATTAATCTTGGCTATTTCTTGTTTAAATTTCCTATTTTATAGATAGAGAATAAAAATCTATCCAAACTGTTTAATCTTGGTAGATAAGTAGATAGGTAGAGAAGCAATGGAGGTCAACTGTTTAATCTGAGCCCTTGGAAGAAATAAGTGCAGACTTAGATAGGCTCACCATGCAAAGAAAAGAAAAGTTGATGAGGGTTTGCTATTCCAAGTGCACCCAATAGAAAGAAGAAAAAATGTTAGGTAAAGTAGGCAGAGTAGGCAGTTTTGTTGTTGCAAAATGTGACTTGTGACGTATTGTAGATATGTTAACTTTCAGTCCCATCACAAGTGCAAAGCAGATACTCTTGGAGCAGCTCAAGCAAGGCAGATTTCTTGACTAACTTCCCTTCATGCTTCTACCCAAATCATTTACTAATTCCCCCAAAGATATTAAGATCTGCTTAGTATCACTAAGCCACTCATTCCATTTCATCATTGGCCTAAGTGAATTCCCATTTTACTTAGGAAAAATGTATGCTGTCACCCTAAAACACCTGTTTTTCCCTTTTGCCTAAGTTTTCAAACACTATGACTTAGCGCTTTCAGTTTCATTTCAAAATCATATTAACCATTGACTTTAATTATGTAACTCCCTCTTTATTACCCAAACCCCGTATTATGTATATATAATAAACCCCGATATTTTAATATCCCCTCCCCGATCGATTACGACCATATTACTATTCTAAATAAAGGGATTAAAGGTTTATTTGGAACCTTTAAATAACCTAACCCTTTCCGCGCGCTCATGGAATAATTAACCACCCGGGTTAATTAAAACCAAACCCTTCCAAACCAATCAAACTGCGCCCGATATCATTAATTTAACATTAATATGATCAACGGCTCCACATCGGACGGTCCACGATCATTTCGCTAGCCCCCTTGCTACCGACTTTTAACTCCCGGGGATTGGCGGTTTTACCATCGTACGCCCGCCACGCGTCACTCCACCACTATGCTCACTTTCCCTCCACCCAAAACTGCCCTAGCCCGAAAGCGGTGCGGGCAAAATAGCTTACCGCCCCCCCACTAACGTCATCCATACCTTTGAACCAAATTTTCCCGCCAAAAATCATTTTTGTCAATAAAGGGTAAAAAAAGTCATTTTTGTTATATTTTCTGCATATAACGCCCGCGCGCTCCAAGCTTAAAACCAACTCAGCTCCAGTTTCAACTGCCTCCGACCAGCTTAGCTACAAAGGCAAGCTCCGCAGCACTACCATTCAACCCGCCATTTTGCAGTAACACAATTGAACTAGCAAACACAAGGATTCCCAGTTCACAGAAGAGATATACAGGATGTTTGGCTACCCCAGCCAGTGGATCTTCAAAAGACATGATTTACTAGAGAAAAGTGGTGATAAGATACCTTAGCAGACAACGGTGGGTAGAAATCAAATCAGAATTGAAGAATATCATATTAAAGTCAAAGAGTATCAGAGAAGCGTTAAAGTGTATCAGGGTAGAATTAAAAGCATATCAAGTCAGAATTAATGAATATCGAAGCCAACTAAGAGAAGTAGGTCAGGATTGAAAGAATAGTTATTACAAACAGTCGACACAAAGCTACAAAGAGTAGCTGCAAGCCAAACCCTAAAGAGCCAGCCTCCACCACAGCATAAGATATGTTTTCCGAGCCGTTTCTATCTACTTTACTTGTAAATTACTTTAGTTTAATCTTAGATATTATCTCAGAGCTTTTATGAGATACCTGTTGTACATATTGTTGTTGTATAAATACCCTCTTCATTAGAGTTTTGAAGAGGTTGGGTATGTGTAGATTTCTCTAGACTTGGTTGGAAATATTGAACTTTGGAATAAAAAGGTTGTTGGGATCAAACTGTTGTCTGCCCTACTGGATGAAGAATCGATGTAGAAGACTTATCACAGAATTCTTGAATCGACCTATGGATCAATAAGTCCCTTCTAACTTGTGTTTTACAATTTCTACATTTACTATATCATCTATGTTTCATGATCTGAATAATAAAGAGAAAGAATAATTCAAAATTTGCTTGACTGCACTCTGTTTTCAGTCTTTATTATTCTCTGTGTTTTCTTCAGAATTAGTATAAACAGTGATTTCTTAATTTCTCCTATTTCCCCTGATTCTTTCACCTTGAGTATTTGCTAAGGAATTCTTAATTGCTCCTGTTTCTTGATTCTCTCATATTGGTTATTTGATAAAGAATTCTTAATTGCTCTTTGTCGGTGAGCTTTCACTTTCCCTCTTTTCAATATGATGAAGGATTCTTAACTGCACTTCACCCATTTGAGCCCATTCCATCTGATTCCGGCCTTTTAATTGTTCCATGTTTGATTACCTTGCTCTGTGATGCCATCCTATATTAGAAACCAAATCCAGGAAACCATCCTCCTTTTGACTCCATCATGCCCAATGGACTGAACTCTTCAGTTTTGCCTCACTGTTCTATTGAATTTCACCACCCAAAATCAAAACAAAACCCTTGTACTTCATAACTAGCTAACACCTTTCAAAATAGAGTTAAATCATAAAGATAGAGTTGTCTCTGGATGCAGATTGGCTAGAATCTATATCTAAAATATTGGTCTGTGGTTACCTCGGTCGTATTCCCTTTCTTACAACTTTTGGGAACAACCTGAGTGATAACAGGTGGCACTGAAATAAAGGAATAACTTGTTGTCTTGCACTGAAAAAATGGATGTGGTGTAACACTGAACTATGCTACTGAATTTACCATTTACTCTAACAATTCACAGAGTTTATCCCAATGCTTCTCGCTTGGGATATTAATCTTCATCAGTTTCCTAAACACTTCGTCAACTTCAGTATACCTGGAAAATGTCGGGCTGGTGATGAAAAAATTAGGAATTGCATACTAGATATCAAGATCAAATGATAGTGCTTCCACGAATGCCCTTCCTTTCATGATAAGTCTTCTGGCTATCACTTTATAACTGTCTCTCACCTTGTTCATAATTTGTGCACTGTAATTTGGCCACGCACTGAGATTTTCATTGATTACTAACAAGTTTGGAAGTCCTTTCTTGTATAGAGGCTCCAGTTTGGCAAAGAATATCTGTATGCTTGTTCTGAATTTAGTCAGCAACTTTATGGCTTCTAAAATGGTTTCAGTTCTATCTTCAATCTCTGATTCTTCTAACTCTTGACTCTTCTTGGAATTTAGGAATTTAATCAACTTAGTGGCTTCATTTGGTTTATCTCCTAGCTTCTTTCTAACCTTCTCAATGGCTTCAGTCGACCTTTCAAAAAGTTCCTTTTGTTAAAAAATGATTTGGATGGAAGGCAAAATTTCTCCCATGTCTTCATTAATTTTTTTCTAGATATTTTCTTTCACCTATGCCAATGTTTTTCTCATGGCACGGTCTTCTTCCATTTTCTCCACTCTTTGGGAAAATATCTGGGTCTTCTGTGTTTATGCTAAATATGCATTCTCAAACTTTCGACTCCACTCCTATAAAACATTTATCTCCCGTTTAAGTTTCTTTAGCTCCTCTTCCTGTATAGTCATGTTTTCCATAGACTGAGCTAATTTCACTAAGTCATCCACCATTGATGTGGGAAGGACTGTTGAGGATAATGTTCCTATTGTAGTAGTTGTTGTAGGAGCTCCTGTCTGTAGCAAATATGCAATTCGAATTGCATCAAGAGGAACAACTGCAAGCTTTGCATTCTGTTCCTTTTCCTTTATTATCTTGTCCATTTCTACTTCCATTGTTTTAATCTTTGCACTTTGCCCCACAATCAACTTTAGCATATCTAGATTTTGCAGCTATGTCTCTCCAAGTTCTTTAGTCTGGGGGTCTTATATTGCTGGCAGCTTCAATTGTTTTTTAATGCTGCAATATCAACATTCTTCTTTCTTATTACTTCTTTTGTAGCTTTTGCATTTTCTGGATCAAGGCCTACTTTGACTACCATTTCCTCCAAGTATTTGATTATGGTATCTTTGGCGAGTGAGGAGACTTTCTCCAATTTCAGTTGAGAGTGCACATTATTTAGAGTAAGCTTTAGTTTTGAGGCAGTGATGGAAGTTTGAGTGAAAATTGAATACACCATCTCTCCTTCCTGTCTGTGCATATCTATTTGATCTAAAGGATGGACATCCTTTGACTCAAATTCAAAAGTGGTATGTTTGAAGTCTACTGCTAACTTTGGTTGAGGGACCTGGGCCTTCAATAATGCCATATGCATTCTTCCCTTCTCCGTATCATATGCTGAATGAGTTTTTGTTGGATGGAGGAGGATTGATTTCTGAACTTAGTTGATATATTGTCATGAATGACCTCATTCCTTTGCTTGATTTCCTTATATCTCTGAAAAATGTCCAACTGTCTTTGCTATGTAGAAGTTCCAGGTGTTGGAGGGACATTACGTGGAATATCCTTTGTAACTTAGGAAGATGATGGAGATTCTGTAGTTCCACTATCTATCTTGAATGTCTTCAAGCCTGAGAGCATAATAGTGCCTTGTGTATCCTCCAGTGATGGAAATTCTATTTTAGATCCAGAGCCCAATTTGAGCTTCTTAGTGTATATTTTAAATTCCTTGGCTGAGACTTCGGTGACTGGAGAATCATCCTTTCTTCCTCTCTTATCTATTTTCTATTTGGGTATTGGAGTCTCTGAAGCTCTCCTTGAAAGTATCTACTCCTCGGCTTCCTGCAATGTGTTTTCCACCCAAGTTTGTTGGTTCATATACTTTTCAATTTCAGGCCTCTATGTGTGCACATATGATGTAGTTTTTTGTTCTACTTTCAACCTGGAAATTACCCCAAAGTGGTCATAAGACCAAGTGAAGCTGAGAGGAAAGTTCATTTGTTTCAGTAGGAGGTCTACTTCCTCTCCTGCTGCTCTACTATTGCAAATAAAATGTCCAATTTGTGTCTTGATCCTAAACTGGGACTTCTTTTTGGCTGCCACAAAATGAATATTATTAAAATGAATTATCTATTTGATATATTCTAAGGTAAATATCCTCATGGGAACATATTTGGGTAGTTTGTATGGTGGCATCTCTGAACCATACACTCTAATCTCTGTGAATGATTGGTAAAGATAACAATCCCCTATTTTAACATATTCACTAAGCTGTAGAACCTTCTGAATTTCTTCACTAATCCTTGGAACCTGCTGGCCACTGAACACAAAAGTGGATGGATATACAAATTGATCTATAAACTTTGAAAATTTGTACTCCTATGATTGTTTTCTGACTAAGGAAGTCCAGGAAACAACTAATTGTGGCTCTCCTTGGTGATCTAATTTCTGCATTGAGAATGGAAACTTATCTTCTTGGAAAAAAAGAAAAATATACATCAAAACGGATGAATATCTAAACATTCCTTCAGTTAAAAACTCAAGGAATTGTTCATGAATTATATTTGATAAGAAGTGATCATAGTCAAAGGTGACTGATGGTCCTTCTTCTAAAGAAAGGGTGGACAAAAAACCTAGAATAGACTCATCTACCCACTCATTTGTGTAGTAACCAAGAATGGAAGACAAAACAAAAATAATATGTATTGTTCTTTGAGGGAACATAGAAGATGGATATGGGGGATTTTTCTTAGGGAGTTGGGAGTCTTTAGGGAGGAATATTTCAAAGATGGTTGCTCTCAGGGAAAAATTTATCTTTTGGTAGATTTCATTGAGAACTTCAATGGAGAAAGGAGAAAGGGAATCGCAATGAGGAACCTGCAGAATTTGATTAATGCTGTCAGCTGTGATGGTTAAGATAATTTCACCATTTGGGGAGATAATTACCCTCTTGCTTGGAAGGTAATATGCTAGGCATCTAACGAAAAATTCCGGAAAAATATAGGATTGGGGAATATCAAATTGAGGGAGTCTAGATTACCAGAGATTTATCTCGTTGGATTGGTCAAGGAAGTTATCTCGGAACCAACAATGCAATTCAAACAAGTCAAATCTGCACTATGTTTCAATGATTTTATAATCTCAGTCTGCAAGTGTGATATGGTCTAGATCAATAGGGGGATTAAGCATTGGGTTGATCACAGTAGTAGCTTTTGGTGCCATGGTGATCACACGCTGGGAAATTGAAGACTGTAGCAATAGGAAGGTGTGCGTCCAATAGTTTTCAGGAATTCAGGGTAGCATACCTCTGTTAATTGATGAATGACAGGCAAGGGAAAATGTTGTGGGTAAATTACAGCACAGAGAGGCGGGAATTCTATTGAACGAGCGAGAAAATAAAAGTACAATGAGAGTGTAAAATTCCATATTTATTTACAATGAACAAACCTCAACTGTTAGATTAACTGTCTGTTTGGGGCATTAACTTCGATAATGGTGTGGGTCAACGGATAGGTGATTAATTGATGATGAAACGGTCTTAGATGTGGAAGCTGGGGATTAGTGGATCTGTGGAGCAGGAATGTTGGTGGGAGTGATGGGAGAAAGGGTGAAGTGGCGTGATGGGAGTGGAAGTTGCAACAAGATGTGGAGGCAACCATTGGTGGGAGTAGTGAGTTAGGAAGGAAAGGAAAAACTACTTTCGAAGGGGGCGTACAGTGGTATTGGGTTTATGGAGGGGGGTCCAAACTCACCATATGGCGCCACGTTGGGGGGAAGTAAACTGATTTTCAGACCCCCACCCATCGTTAAACCTTGTTCCTTCAGGGGGGTCCGAAAAATATAGTGGGCCTTTAGATTTTGGCGATGAGTAATTAGGTGGTGGTGAAGTACTGGGGGAGTTAACACAAGAGGGCCCTCCAAATGTTTCGACATTTAATACATAACCCAAAGTCGAAACTTTGGATAAAGGACTACTTGAGACATATTACATAAAAAATGTTCCTTTCCCTATTCTAATGCTGTTTTAAAAGCAAATTTGGGTGCATTCGAGTTTGCAAACCCCTTCAATTTTTATTCTCAAAGACAAAGGCTATCTATTTCAAACACTATACTAATCTAATCAGCTAAATTAATCTAGATTAAACATTTGGATTAACATTATTCACCTATTTCTACCTATCTAATCTTAACCTAGATTAAACTATTTAGTTAAGTTATTCACTCTAACCTAATTGACATAAATCGAAAACAACTTGAGCATGATTAAACTGCATGTATCAAGTAGAAAAGGATTGTTGCATTTTGAACAAGCTGCACGCTCATCTTTCTATCTATTTTTTTGGAAATCATTTATAGAAAGCTATATTATTTACAATCTGAAATATTGAAAGAAAATACTCAATGATCATTAATCCTATAAATTATGTTGAAATTTGATACCGGAGGACAGGTGGTTCCCTTAGGATTTGATCTTTGGCCTAGGGAAAAGTGTCCAAAAGAATTTAATTTTTCTCCTAAAGTGACTTTATAATTCTATAAAGTTAAATCTAATTTAAAAGTGACTTTAAGTGATAAAGTTACTAAGTCTAATTTTAAAGTGACTTTTATAAAGTAAATGAAAAATTAGAAAGTAAAAGTGACTTTGGAAATAAATGACTAAGTGGGTCTTTATTAAAGTGGGGTGAATTAAAAAATAAAAAGTGAGATTTAAATGAGCATTTAATCTTAGCCATTGATCTAAATCTATTTCAGCCATTGGATTTAGAGATCACCCAAAAGTCACTTGGATCACCCAAGAGTCACTTGGAGTTATATTAAGGGAGAAAAAGGAGGAAAAGATCACATTCGATTCAATTCTTTCATGAGCAGATTGAGAGAAGGAGAGAAAGAGAGTAAGGGAGATTTCTTGGCGGTGTAACAGCTGTGGAGTATTAGTAGCGGTGTAACAGCAGCGGTGTATCAGCAACAGCAACGGTGTATCAACAACTGTGTATCAGCAACAGCAACGGTGCATCAGGAACGGTGTATCAGCAGCAATAGCGGTGTATCAGCAACAACAGCGGTGTATCAGTAGTTGTGTATCAACAACAGCAGCGGTGTATCAGCAACAGCAGTGGTGTATCAGCAACAGCAGCGTTGTATCAGCAACAACAGCGGTGTAATAGCTTCGGAGTAACAGCAGGCTGAGTTTCAGCAAGGCTGAGATAAGTTGTAAAAGTCTGTTTGCTGATTTTTTTTGTTGAATATTTCTCCTACTGTAAAAAGGCATTTTCCAGAAATAAAGAAGAGCTCTCAAACTGGTTTTCCCCAAGAGTTGTAGGGGGTTTTTCTAGGGTCACATTGACCAAAAATCTCAGTGTTTAAATGTGTTTTAATGGCTGTTTATTACTGTTGATTTTTATTTCTGCAATTTCTAGCATTCTGTAAAATTTCCAGAATTTGTGTTTTCAGCAAATTTATTTTTTTTCAGCTTGTTAAATGTATGGTTATGGGAAAGGGCATTTAACTATATGGGAGAAATAAGGAGAAACTGAAAACCGGGGTGGGAAATGAGAAATTTCTACATGGTATCAGAGCTTAAGTGCTGAAGGACAGTTTGGGACAGCAAAAAGGAAAAATTACAGTTGCTGATTTTTCACTCAGAAAATTCCAGCAAGCTGATTTTTCATAAACAACAATTTTATCTTTACTAAAGCAGTGCTATTTTTCAATTTTAGGACAACAAGATGTCATTGGGATTGAGGGTGGAGGATAGGCTGGATGGGCATATAAATTACAGCATTTGGAAGGAGAGAATGCAGAGTATCTTTGAGGAGGCAGAAGTCTGGGATATCATGGTGCATATCACACAGAACTCCGTTGTTGTGCCTACTGATGCTACTCAGTTGGCTACTTATAATAAAAAGAACAACAAGGGTAAGAGGTTGATTCTAGACGGAATCAAAGACCATTACATTCCTCATGTGAGAGGAAAGAGCAATGCCCATGAGATGTGGACAGCATTGTCCAATCTCTACCAGAGTACCAATAAGAACCGGAAGATGGTCCTAAAGGAGAAGCTAAAGAACATTAAGATGGGTAATGATAGTGCAGCTGAATATCTCACAAAGATTACTAATGTGAGAGATGAGTTGGCAGCGATTCGAGAGGCCATTCCACCCACTAAGTTGGTGCGGATTGCAGTGAATGGCCTCCCCCGTTCATGGTTGAACTTTGCTGATGGGGTTTGTGCACGTGAGACCCTTCCCACATGGGAGAGGTTTTGGGATGATTGCATTCAGACAGAGATCAGGAAAGGTCAGCTTGGGGCAGCCAAGCCAATTGAGCAGGATGAGGATGTAGCACTGGTGGTAGGAGGCAAGAAAGGCAAAGGGAAGAAGCAGGCTTCCACAAGCAGTGGTGGGGACAAAGGCAAAGGTAAAGGTAAACAGGGGAACACACAGAAGGACTATTCCAAGGTGAAGTGTTGGAATTGTCAAAAGATGGGACACTATGCAGTTGTGTGTCCGGAGAAGAAGAAGAAGAAGGGGAAGAACTAAGACGCGACAGATTCAGTAGAGATTGAGGACTTTGCTGGTCGTTTTGACCGAGAGTTTGCGTTCACTACGTGTGAGTCCTCTAGTGTAGGATCACCTGCCACACAGGTTCAGAGGGAGCATGCTTTTCCCTCGATTAGCGGAGCATATTCAGGTATCTGGTATGTGGACAGTGGGGCTTCACGTCATATGACAGGAGTCCGTGAGTACTTCTCAGAGCTTTCAGAGAGTGGCACTGATATTGAGGTAGCACTTGGTGATGACAGAGTTGTTAGAGCAGTCGGGGTGGGGACAGTGACATTTCAGAGGGAGTCCAAACCTCCCTTGAAGGTGTCAGAGGTTCTTTATGTGCCAGGGATGAGGAAGAACCTCATATTCATCTCAACTTTGGAGGACAGAGGATATGAGGTACTGTTCAGGGGAGGACAGGTGTTGATGTATCCCAGGGGCACTCCAGCTGATTCAGCTAGAGTGATAGGTGTACGCCATGCAAAGGTGTACAAGTTTGCATTCCAGCCCCTTTTGGCATTGAGCAGTAGTACCAATAACAGAGCTAGCAGTTCTGAGCTGTGTGAGATTTGGCACCGCAGGATTGGACATATGTATCATGGAGCCTTGAGGACATTGCGGGAGATCATTACAGGTGTGCCAGATTTCAGTGTTGATCACTTTGATACTTGCAGAGGTTGTACGATGGGCAAGTTTGCCAAATCCCCTTTTCCTAACAGTGACAGCAGAGCGACGGGGATACTTGATTTGATTCATTCCGATGTGAGCGGTCGGATGTCTCATGTTTCCTTGAGTGGATATGAGTACTATGTTTTATTCATTGATGATCACTCCAGGAGGACCTGGATTTATTTCTTGAAGACCAAGAGTGAGGTCTTCAAGCGGTTTCAGGAGTTCAGAGCTCTTGTGGAGACTCAGACAAGTCGAAAGATCAAGTCCCTGAGGTCGGACAATGGAGGAGAGTACACCCTTGGAGAGTTTGTTGACTATTGTGTGGAGGCAGGCATTAGGAGGGAGTTCACTATTCCTTACAAACCCCAGCAGAACAGGGTTGCGGAGAGGAAGAACAGATCCATCATAGGGGATGCCAAAGCCATGTTACATGATCAGGGGTTGCCATTGTTCTTGTGGGCAGAGGCCTGCAACACAGTTGTTTACTTGCAGAATAGGAGTTCACATTGTGCCTTGGGGAACATGACTCCGGAGGAGGCTTTCTCTGGGAAGAAGCCTGATATTGGTCATCTTCATATCTTTGGATGCATTACATACTCTTATATACCTAAGGAGAAAAGGACCAAACTAGAGCCCACCGCAGAGAAGGGTATCTTTGTGTGTTACAGTGAGACCTTAAAGGCCTTTCGGATTTACATTCCTACACAGAGGAGAGTTGTTGTCAGACGGGATGTGAAGTTCGAGGAGGACAGGGCCTTTAGGAGGTCACGGGAGTTAGAGTATCTGGATCAGCCAGACCCTCAGCAGCAGTTGAGTCAGTCGCAGGGATCCAGTGGGCAGGGATCAGGAGGATCCGGAGGTACATCTATGAGGATGCCAGGTCCGTCAGTGAGCAGTGGCTCGCCGAGCCAGAGGGGTAGTGCTCCGGGCAGCATGCAGATCAGTTCACTAGGGAGTCCATTGATGGACAGTTCACATGGTGCCTCAGCTTCTACAGGTTCAGGTGCAGGCAGGAGGACAACAGACAGACAATCAGGAGTTCAAGCTACTGATGGTGATGAGGAGGAGGAGTTTCATTCTCCTATGGGAGAAGCATGCTCAGGGAAGAGAAAGCCCAAGTGGCTTCAGGACACCTTGAGAGATGCCACATCTGTTGCTGAGCCGAAGAGGCCGGTCAGAGAGAGTAGATCACCTGAGAGGTTTTGTAGCTATATGGTGATGGTTACCAACATCCTTGACCCTGAGCCTTCTAGCTATGAGGAGGCAGCTAGCCAGCAGGTCTGGAGAGAGGCCATGCAGGAGGAGTATTCTTCTATCATGAAGAATGATGTTTGGGAGGTGGTGCCGAGGCCTGAGGGAAAATCTGTGGTTACTTCCAGATGGCTTTACAAGGTAAAGCATGCTGCAGATGGCAGCATTGAGAAATTCAAAGCGAGGTTTGTGGCTAGAGGGTTCTCCCAGGTAGAGGGAGTTGTGAAGCTTGATTATATTTCCACTGATGAGCAGGTTGCAGATATCCTTACCAAAGCCTTACCACGGGGCAAGCATGTCTACTTCAGAGACAAGATGGGTGTGGTGAGGAACACCCTCCTCGGTAAGAGGGAGTGTTGAAATTTGGTACCGGAGGACAGGTGGTTCCCTTAGGCTTTGATCTTTGGCCTAGGGAAAAGTGTCCAAAAGAATTTAATTTTTCTCCTAAAGTGACTTTATAATTCTATAAAGTTAAATCTAATTTAAAAGTGACTTTAAGTGATAAAGTTACTAAGTCTAATTTTAAAGTGACTTTTATAAAGTCAATGAAAAATTAGAAAGTAAAAGTGACTTTGGAAATAAATGACTAAGTGGGTCTTTATTAAAGTGGGGTGAATTAAAAAATAAAAAGTGAGATTTAAATGAGCATTTAATCTCAGCCATTGATCTAAATCTATTTCAGCCATTGGATTTAAAGATCACCCAAAAGTCACTTGGATCACCCAAGAGTCACTTGGAGTTATATTAAGGGAGGAAAAGGAGGAAAAGATCACATTCGATTCAATTCTTTCATGAGAAGATTGAGAGAAGGAGAGCAAGAGAGCAAGGGAGATTTCTGGGCAGTGTAACAGTTGCAGAGTATCAGCAACGGTGTAACAGCAGTGGTGTATCAACAACAGCAGCAGTGTATCAGCAGCTGTGTATCAGCAGCTGTGTATCAGCAACAGTAGCAGTGTATCAGCAGCGGTGTATCAGCAACAGCAGCGGTGTATCAGCAGCGGTGTATCAGCAACAGCAGCGGTGTATCAGCAACAGCAGCGGTGTATCAGCAACAGCAGCGGTGTATCAGCAGCTGTGTATCAGCAACAACAACGGTGTATCAGCAACAGCAGCGGTGTAACAGCTGCGGAGTAACAACAGGCTGAGATAAGTTGTAAAAGTCTGTTTGCTAATTTTTTTTGCTGAACATTTCTCCTACTGTAAAAAGGCATTTTCCAGAAATAAAGAAGAGCTCTCAAACTGGTTTTCCCCAAGAGTTGTAGGGGGTTTTTCCAAGGTCACATTGACAAAAAATCTCAGTGTTTAAATGTGTTTTAATGGCTGTTTATTACTGCTGATTTTTATTTCTGCAATTTCCAGCATTCTGTAAAATTTCCAGAATTTGTGTTTTCAGCAAATTTATTTTTTTCAGCTTGTTAAATGTATGGTTATGGGAAAGGGCATTTAACTATATGGGAGAAATAAGGAGAAACTGAAAACCGGGGTGGGAAATGAGAAATTTCTACAAATTATAAGACCCTAACAGACCCCACCCAATTAGAGGAACATCATCCTCGGTGCTCTATACTTGAACACAAAATTTACAATGAGCTTTATATAAAAAGGTCTTTTTACAATTATATTTACATTTACATTTGCTTGAGCAACAAACAAAAATGGGTATGATCCCCTCATTTTGTTAGCCATTTCCTAAGTGGTTTCATCTAGTCTGAAGTGCCTCCACACACTTTGACTTGCTCGATTACTCAATTCTGGAGCATGATCTACCTCCAACCCAAAATGCACGGTGGTTTTGGTCAAAATTCTCCCTCAGATTCCACTTGTATCATTAACCAATCAACAACATGGTTAGCATCATGCAAATACTTTTTAAGAAAACAAATATGGAAAACATCACGTGTCTTCATTATGGGTGTCAATGCTAGTTTGTAGGCCACTGGCCCCACTCTTTCAATAATTTAAAATGGTAGACAATATCTAGGAGCTATTTTTGCACAAGACCCAATTTTTAGTGAACTTTTCTTTGGCCTGATGTAGATGTAAACATGTTCCCCCACCTAGAACCCATTGTGCATTCTTTGTTGATTCCCATAGCTCTTTTTTTTGTCTTGAGCTATTTTTAAATTCTTCCTAATAATAATTGTTTCCCAGTCTATTTCCTTCAACGTATTAGGTACGATATGCACCTTTTTCACTGAGTCATTCCATCTAATGGGTTTTACATTTCTTACCATATAGAGCCTTAAAGGGACCCATTTTCAATGACTATTGATAAACATTGTTTTAGGAAAACTCTACCAAAGGAGTAAACCTTTCCCACCTTCTAGACTGTTGCATAACATATAATCTGAGCATGTCCTCTAGCACCCTATTAACTATTTGATTATGACCATCTATTTGAGGATTATACATTGTTCTAAAAGCTAATTCTTTCATGATCCAATGACTTTAAGGTGAACTTGGCATCCTGATCCAAGATGATCTGCTTGGGTATACTATGAAATGTAAGTATTTATTTCATGAAAATATGAGAAATATGAATTGCCTTGTAAGTGGATTTAATATCTATGAAATGAGCCACCTTAATTAGCTTTTCGACCACCACCATTATGACATCATGCTGCCTAGATTTCCTTGGAAGCCTGGTGATGAAGTCCACTAAAATGACTTCCCACTTCCACTTAGGAATGGGGATTGGTTGTATAAGTCCCAGTGCATGATTACATTCCACTTTTACCATCTGACACTCCAAGCATCTAGCAATATTTTCAACCACATTATTTTTCATGCTTGGCCAATAATATATATGTTTCATGGTTGTTATCATCCTTTCATAACCAAGATGACTTGAATACAATTTTTTGCGAAATTAATCCAAGATGAGCTTCTTCAAGTCACCCATATAAGGTATGTGCCACCTACCCTTGAATTTTAACGTGCCATCTACTGTGAGAGAATACTTCTTACCCTTCTGGATCTTGCTGCAAGTGTCCCTCTGGTTGTTGGTAATGCTCTCCTGCTACATTGCTTATTTAATCTTTTATTTAATGTTAAATTCACAAGTGCTGATGATTGCCACATGGGTCACTTGTATCATCCTCTTAAATGCATCTGCTACTTTTCATTCCTTTCCTTTAATTTACTTAATTTCAAAATCAAATTCACTAATCAAGGCTAGCCTTATTTCCTATCTTACATTCATCTTGGGCTGATAAAGCAAATACCACAGCCCTCTATGATCTTACATCAAAACAAATTTCCTTCCAAGGAGGTAATGCCTCCATATTTTCAATGCATGTACTATCGCTGCTAATTCCAAGCCATGAGTGACAAAATTTCTCTCATGCTCATTCAAATTCATTGATTCATAACATACCTCTTGTCCTTCTTGCATGAGGACTCCATCACGACTTTCATTGCAAGCATCTGTACAAAGTACTAAATATTTTTCTAGATCTGTTATCCTCAATATTGGTGCATGTGTGAGTAGATGCATTACCCCCTTGAAGTTGGCCACACATGCTGCTGTCCATTGGAATTTAAAGCCTTTCTTTTAAAATGTTGTGATTGGGTGTTCATTACTTCAAAAATTCCAGATAAACCTTTATTAATAACTAGACAATCCCTTCAAGGATCTAACTTTTGTCACATTGTAAGGAGTAGGCCACTTCTTAATGACTTTAATATTCTCTAAGTATTTTTCCATTCCTTAGAAACAATATGCCCCAAAAATTGAACCTGTGAATAGAATAATTCACACTTGTTGAGTTTGGCATAGAGCTTATGCCCTCTCGGCAATTGCAACACTACTGCTAAATGTTTTTCATGCTCCTCCTTGGTTTTCAAATAAACCAACATGTCATCGACAAAAATCAATACAAACTTCTCCAACACATGGACATTATTCTTTAAACACATAAATGTTGTTGGGGTTTCTGTGAGTCCAAATGGCACAACCACAAATTCATAGTGCACATACATGGTTCTAGATTCCATCTTATGAATATCCTCATCTTTGATTCATACTTGATGGTACGCAGATCTCAAGTCGACCTTTGAAAATACAAAATCCCCTCTCAACTGATCAAACATCTCATCAATCCTTGGCAAAGGGTACCTATTCTTTATTGTGGCTTTCTTTAATTGTTTGTAATCAATACAAAGTCTCAAAGTGTTGTCTTTTTTCCTTTACAAATAATATAAGTGATCCCTACGGTGATATGTTGGGTCTAATGTACCCCCTACTTAAAATTTCCTTTAATTGAAAGTTTAATTCCACCAGCTTCGGTATACTCATGTCATAGGGGTCTCTTGACACTGGTGCTTTTCCTGGAAAGAATTCTATTGAGAAATCGATTTCCCTCCTTGGTGGCAATCTTGGGATTTTTTTAGGAAATACATCTTTGAATTGTCTTAGAATTGGGTGCTCTTACAACTTCTCTTCTTAATTTCTAATATTTTTATTATTTGGACATCATACAGTTCACACCCCTTCCAGCTACACCAATTCATTTGTAGTTCTAAAATTAATCAAATTGTCACAGCCTTTATTTCTCCTTGCAATGTCACCTTTTCCCCCTTATCACCAACAAATTCAATTGACTTTCTAAAGAAATCAATTTTGGTCTTATGGCCTACCATCCAATCCATACCGACTAATATGTCATATGAAACCAACAGTTATAAATTCAAGTCTATGTGTGTGGGAATGCTATTTATTACTATTGGGCATCACCTCACCACATTTTCAGCTCACCGCTTAGTCCCTTTTGCTAGTTGCATCAACCATGATTTTGAGTGGGATATCTTCTACAATGCACATGTCTTTGAAATATTGGCGCTAACATAATTTAAGTTAGAACCTGAGTCTATCAAAATTGAAATCAACTGGTTATGGATCACACCTCACATATTGATCACTAATTATTTGTGATTGACCTTCTTGTTGTCCAATGCAATGCAAATACGTGGTATACTCTGAGCCACACCGTTAATGGTTTCTACCTCTTGCACATTATACAACCTTGGGCACCCTTTGCTCACTTCGTCCACTCCCTCTTCTTGTGGTTTTCCCCACAAATCCAATAGTACATCATATCTCTCTTGAATCCGTCGACTTTCACTCTTATAGGCTTAGTGAATCAATATTTATCATCAATAATGGTTTTCTTGGCAGAAGTGGCAAATTTCACATTTCCTCTTCCTGACCGATGTCATGCATATTTCTATCCTTTCCATTTAAAAATAGATTTTACTTTTTCTTTCCAATCCATTCTATAATAATTCCTATGCTTGGACTATTCATAGAAATACTTAATTTTCATGATGGTATCCTCAAATGCTTTAGGCTCATGAATTTCTATTTTGTCCCTGAATGCATGTGGCACTCTCTTGAGGCACCTTTGAGTCTTTTTCTTCTCATTTTTTATGTAAGGCACATATCTCAACAACTCCAAAAATATGGCTGTATATTAATCAATTGCCAGCTGCCTTAGTTTTTTCTCGTAGAATTCCTCGACCTTACTATCGTAGTACCTTTCAGATAGGTACTTTTCCTAGAAATACCTCTCAAATATCCTTAAGGAAAATTCTTTCTCTTTGATACCTTTTACATTCCTCATATCTTCCCACCAAATATCAGCCTTGTCCTTCAGGATAAAAATGGATACTTTTGCCTTCATATTCACAGAGTAGTTATGGAGCCTGAAATAATTCTTCATTCCTAGGATCCATGCCTCTGCTTCCTCAACCTTCCCCACCTCTTCATTGAATGTAGGAGGTTTTTCCTTCTTAAATTCTTTTGGCATGAACTATTTTTCTTTCCTTTCATGTCGATGATGTATTTTAATTGTAGTGATGGACAATTTCTCGTGGATTCCTATCCGCCTCTCTACAGATCTTAGTGATTTTAATTGTAGTGATGGACAATTTCTCGTGGATTCCTATCCGCCTCTCTATAGATCTTAGTGAAGTTCCACCTCTCTCTATATCCTCAATTTCCTTCCTATGTCTTTTCTAGGATTTTCTACCTTCATCGCCATTAGCATTCAACTCACGCTCACAAATTCTTGATGAAATCTGCCTAAACTTGTAGCTGGTAGCTAGTTCATGTTATTTCTATCTTTATAAATTTGATAGGCTTTGTAGTATGACTGCATTTACTTTTACCTACTTTTCTTGAGATTTGACAATTTTTTCATTGTGAGCGTTGTAAATTCTTAGCTTAGCTCTTAGAATTATAAGAGAATTCATACAGTCATGGGAGTCTTCCCCTCTCCTCTTCTCCAATAAATATTCCTCCTAGCCATGCTAGGATCTATTAGTGTTTTATTTCTCCATTCTATTGTTCATTCTTTCTTATGTGTTGTCACACACACATAATTGTTAGCCAAAAATATATAAATAACATAGTTATGCATTTCATTGGAAAATATACAATAAGTATATGGACGTGAGGTTATCTGAAGCACCAGATTTTAGCGCAATATGATTGTTCAAAAATAATTAACATATTAGAAGCAACACTTACATGCAACACGCAATCCATAATCAAAATGTTATAAGAAACACACATTGCACACAACAACCAAATATATATATATATATATATATATATATATATATATGTTGAAGACCCATTCAGTTCAAGTGTTTAACCTGAGCCCTTTGACACCACACTGTAACAGTCCTTCCTACCCCCTTGGAATTTCCAAATTGAATGGGAGGCATTGCCTTTACCTAACCCAAACTCCATGGTATCATTATCAAGATGGGTTTATAAAAATCATCTTTCCAAAATTTGGCAGAACTATCATTAGAAAACACCTAACATGTTCATCTCATTGAGAGCTTTCTAGCAATATATATTTTATCAAATTTGATGCCCCAATCAACGGTTATTCCCATTTAAGGTTTGATAATTTAATCCTTGCCACATAGGCAAGGACATACCGCGTGTAATCCACATGACAACCCCACACCACCTAGGTGGTTCCATGTCACTTTGGGTTCCAAAGTGGCCATGGCTAAATCTATGTGGCACTTGCCACATCACTTAGCATATGGTTCCCATGAGTCCAACCCTTAGTTTGTAATTCTATTATTTCCATTATATCTAACTTTAGCGCAATCCAGTTGTAACAAGGATTATCACATAACAAAATGTTTGGACCCTTGGATTCCTGGATCCATTTGGATCATCGTTAATCCAACGCTCATCTAGGCCTAGCCCACATTAGTGCCTCCTAGACTTACGTCCTTACGCTCACTACCGAATACTCAAACTCTTAGATGCATTCATCGTCTATGAAGTAATCCAATCCCACACCACACTTGTTGCTATTGGGTCCCACCTCAGATTCTATAGGAAATCCAACTCCAAGCCTCAAGCCCCCCAAAACAGGCCCCACCTCAAATGGCCTCCACGTAATTCATAGCAAACATATATGGAATTTCAAAGAGTCCAACTCCTTTACAAAGGTTACTCCATGATTAATCCTAGGTATTATGAGTCCTAGATGTATCCAAATTACCCGCGATACATCTGTCGCGAATGCTTGTTCGCAACTATTTACGAGAGCCTGGATAAAGGGCGATTTCTAGCATTTCTAGACTTACAAATTTTTTCGAGTATTTTGTGGAATTGATCATGGTTTCCCTAGGAGCCTAGGTTTGCCCAGAACATATACATTCACAAGAATGCATCCTTCTATCCAAGACAACTATACGAAGTGCTAAATATAGATAAAATACAATCATAGAGGTATAAATCTACCTACCATTTAGGCAATGAAACAAGCCAATCCATCACTACAACACTCTGTAATTTCACTTGAAACAACACTAGATATTTCCAAATAATAGATTTGAGCATTTCCATTAGATCCCCAGATGTATCTTGCATTATTCCAGTATTGGTCCATAACTTGAAAATGCAAACAATTAGTATTATACAATATAAAATCCATACCAAATTCTTAGCATACCACATATAGCATTGTAACAACACTAATTCTTAGACAACAGAGACTGCTTGAATGTTATAACATCCAAGCCATGGAACTTCACATAGCACAATAACTTACCTAAGCTCATTATGCCACCATACATAAACATGTAAATAGTTGTTCAGTATCAAGAAACATACCAACAACTCTAGAAATCTCCCTATTATCTTCAGTTTTATTATATATATATATATATATATATATTAACATTATTATATTATTGTAAAATTTAAGAATACGATATAAATAATAATAAATTTTTAATAATAATAATATATATATATATATATTTTAAATATTTTTCACTATAGATTTAAAAAAAAAAACATTAAATATTATCAATAATTATAAAATATAATATATATATATATATATATATATATATATATATAAAAGTTATAAAACTAACTTTTAGCATGCCGATTAACAAAATGCTTAAAATTCTATGCAACTCTTTGATACTTTAAATACAATAATTATTATTTGAAGATTAAAAAAATTATAAAAATATTTTTTTAAATATTTCTAAATAGTGAATTTTTTTTATAAGACCAGTTTCCTCTCAATAAATTCATATTAATAATTTTAAAAATAAATTTATTTTAAAAATGTGTTTAATGTTAAAAAGATTCCTCACATCACTTTCCTATCAATAAATTGCAATTTAAAACATCTGTTTTTTTAAATAGTAAAAAGAGTTTCTAGATGTTGTCACGTTCCGACCAGTGATTCCAACTCATTAAACTTTCCATGATACAGCTCTCGACTATTGTGAGTGTCAATGGGGAGATTTGTCCTTTTCATAGGATTGTGAAATTTGCTTATGATTTGGAAAGTTTCTTTAATATTTAATGCATAGTCATAAGAGTACAAGTATATATTATTGTTAATAATTTAATAAAAGTTTAGTTTGGATAATGTTGTCATTTGTGTTGGATTATTTTAATATTTATTTGATAGGATATGTAACATATATTTATGATAATTTAATTATTTAATAAGATTAACTTAATTAACGATTTTAATAAAATAATAAAGATAAAAATTTAATAATATTTTGATTTGGATATTTTAAATATAAAATTTAGATAATAATAAGTTTATTGAAAAATAAAAGTTTTAGATAATTAGTTTATTGAAAAATAAAAAATTTAAACATAGTAATAGTTATTGAGGTTGAAGTTTAATTTAATTAATAATTATTATAAAATTTAGTTTTTATGATAGTTTAATTGGTAATGGCTAAAAATGAAGTGTTGCGAGGTGCAAATCTTCTCAATTTATTTGTGAATGTAGAAGAAGTACACACATGTATCTAGAGGTTATAGTAGTAGTGGTTGCACCGGATCTGTAAAAGAGGCACACAAAGGCACCTAGAAATTATAGTAGTAGTGGTTGTACTAGACCCCTATCAAATAGTGCAAGATGAACCTAGTTACAAATTCCTTTAGATAAAAAAAATAACAATAAAATAAAATAATTATAAAAATCTTATTATATTTAAAAGAATTTTAAACGTTTAATTACGAATGTTTGTATACTATTTTAAATTACAAATTCATATAATAATAAATTTGTTGAAATATAAAATTTCATAATAAATTAAACAAATTATTATTATTTGTCAAGTTTAATTTAACTAATTATTATCATAAAAATGTAATTATCATTAAAAAATAAATTGTCAATTGAATTTAGTTTGGGGGGAATAGTTGTTATCCTCCCCACCAAGGTTTAAGTATGTAAGTTGACATGTTGACACTCAAGAATATAATAACTTTCTTGAGCTTTTTGTGAGTCTATATTGAGGACTAGGGTGGTACCAACAATTTCTTTATTGCTCAAAATTTTAAAGTCAAAGAATTAACTTAATTGATCAAGTCCTCATCATTAAAGAACCTTTGTTGTTGAAGGGTCACAGGTTCAATTCTCTCAACTCTCCTAATTAAACTCAAAAATTAAATTGTCTAATATAAATATTTAGTGAACTTAATCCAAACAGAAAAAAATATAATTATAATTAACAATATTTATATATTATCTTAACTTTTTTTAAACTAATAAATTTTATTGAAACATAAAATTTCATTATAATTTAAACAAATTATTATTATTAGTTAAGTTTAACTTAACTAATAATTATTAAAAAAAAAATATTAAAAAAAAAATAAACCCATATTTATATTAGTTTTAAATAACAATTTAAACGGTTTTCAATTTTTTAATAAAAAATATTAAACTCATGTTTATATATAATTTTAAATAACAATTAAGACGGTTTTCAAATTTTTAATAATTTATTTATTTTTAAGTGGCAGGTGGAGGAGTGTAGTTGTCTACAACATTTAAAGACAACATAAATTCATTTACGTTGGGAACCTAGAAGTAACCTTTAACAACCAGTAATAAGCCTTAGGGTATCAAGGGTCAAAAATTCTTAAAGTTGCGAGGAGCATTGTTTCACAAGGTACTAGTTATAATTCCTCCCATCTCCCCTACTTTGCGTTATTGCCTTCAACCATGCATGGAGGAGCACAATTAAGGGAGATGATAATCTTTCTTCCAACAAGGTGGGCTAAGAGATTATAGCTTTATTGCCTTCAACCATGCATGGAGGAGCACAATTAAGGGAGATGATAATCTTTCTTCCAACAAGGTGGGCTAAGAGATTATAGCTTTGTTGAACTTTATTCTACAACTTTGATGACCCTTGGTTATATTTTACATTATAAATATTATATCAAATATTTATACAATCTATTTTTCATTTCACTTATTTTTTCTAATAATATTATTAAATATTAAATTATTTTAATATAATAATTATAATTTTATTTATTTTTATATAAATAATTTTAAAATTATTAATAACTTTTATTAAACATCCATAGAATTCTTAGAAGGGAAAGAAGATAAACATCCATAGAATTCTTAGAAGGGTTGTGTGTCACCGTTAAGATTTATGAAAGTTCCATTTAGTCATTTGAAAAAAAGAGTGAAATCCCAACATTCTCTCGTATAAAATGTCCACGTTCCGGAGTAGTTTTTCATGCAGATTGGAAAGCAAACATATTTCATAGTCATTTGGTTTCTATATAAAATATAATGGTTTAGTTTAATTAGGTCCACGTTCGGGAGAAAAGACCATAGTTTTTCATGCAAATTGGAAAGCAAAACATATTTCATAGTATTTCTTTTTTATATAAAAGATAATGGTTTAGTTTAATTATTAAATGTTTTTTCCATCATATGTTTTTTTTAACTAAAATTATAATTTTTTATTAGGTAAAATGTATAAATCAATTTTATGTTTTCAAAATAATATAGATTCCTTAACTCAAACAAATTTCTATAAAATTTTATACCAAAATTAATGTAAAAATATACCCAAAACACCAAAAGATTTAATAGTTAGATTAAATTAAATTAATAATATATGTCATTATATTTGTGTGGTTATCTCTTTTTTCATCCATAAGATATTCTTATAATGATTTGTATTAAGCTTTAGTAGACCAACACCACAGGCAATCCTAATATTATCATTCTCCTTTTTAATATTATCATTCTCCTTTTTTTCAAACATAAAAGATTGATTCATTGGAAGTTGGGTGTAACCAACATTGTTGTTTAGTTCACTCTTAGCATATGGAATGAGTCTCCTTTGCCTTGGATAACCACAACATGGGGAACATGCATCTGGTAGGGTTGATGGAAGAAGAATTAATCCATCAAAATTGCAACCTAATGTAGATTAAAGACCCAAACTCCTATCATCTAAGAAAGGAGTAGGAAGAACAAGGCAATGCCTATTTGTAACTAAGTTTAAATGTTCATTGGAGTTGTTATATTTTGTTTTAATATATTAAATAGTTTGCTAATAGAAATATAAGGAACTCATATTTGGAAAAGGCATTACTAATTATCAATTTTACTCGTCTCTAGACTCTATTGAATGTAATGATTACCAACTCTGATACAATCATCTTTTCTTTTAAATGAATACAGATTTATTTTAATTATATATTATATAATTTTAAATTATTTTTTTAATATAAAAATAGATTTATTAATTAATTTAAAACAATTTTATTAATAATTTGAATAGTTAAAATTATTAATTTTAATATAAAAATTAAATTTAATATTTGCCAAAGGCTTTTTATTCTAGCTTAAGCTGGATGAGGATCTGTTGACCTTCTTTTATCTTTTCAATTGATGACATAGATTGATTCTCAAGGGAATATGCTTTTATCAATGATTGTAGTGTGTTATAGAGTTTGTTAGGTTGCATTGGTTTTTAATAAATTTAAAAAATTATATTCGTGACATGTGACCAATTTTGTAGGGATTTGAGATTATTCCAATTCTAATATGTTCATATTCTAATTAGATGGGGAAATTAATATATAAACAAATTTTATTTAGCAAAATGGTCCATTTTACAATAAGATGTGTAATTTTTTATATTTTTTGGGAATTAAGTCTCGAAGTATCCACAATAATAACCATATTTGTCAACGTTTCAAATCTCTACATGGATCCATCATCACGACAATTTTTTAATGATGATAGAAGAAGAGCTTAGTGAGAAGATAAATAGTTATACGATAATTTGATTTAAGGAGATGAAAGCTGGCTATTAAAATAATCTTTTAATCCTATTTTTATTTTTATTTTTAATTTATAATAATTACTAACAATACTTAAAGTTTTATTATAATCTTATAATAAATTGTTATTAATTTTTATTATTATTTAAAATTATATTTGTGCCACTTGGCTCCCGCCCACCAATTTCCTAGAGATTTGAGAATATTCCAATTCTAATAAGTCCATATTCTAATTAGATGGGGAAATTAATATATAAGCGATTTTTATTTAGAAAAATGGTCCATTTTACAATAAGATGTGTATTTTTTTTTGTAGGTTAAAATTATATCTGTGTCAAGTGGCTCCCCGCCCACCAATTTTCTAGAGATTTGAGAATATTCCAATTCTAACATATCATTTATAGGATCGATAACAATAATTGTATAACTACTAGATCAAAATTGATGACTAATGACATGATTAAAGATGTACCATGCAAGTTATGAATGTTAGAAGTTTTCAAAATGCTTCTCGTTATTATTCTTATGAGCCTTTATATTATAAAAAGTTATGGCCTTCTCAGAGATGACAAAGATGAGGGCTTAGCCAGTGGTAGAAACTGGTAACATTATGAAATCTGGCGAATATGGGTGAGGTTAAAGAAGCGAATTCACTCCTATTTATCAAATTTTGAAATATGATTGAAATTCCCAATTCAATTGAATTCAATTCAATTCCAACCTAAATCCCCTTTTATTATTAAATGATTATGTTATACTAATTCAGCTCCAACATAAATCCCCTTTTATTATTAAATGACTATGCCCTTTTATTATTAAATGATTATGTTATACTAATTCAGCTCCAACATAAATCCCCTTTTATTATTAAATGACTATGTTATACTATGGAGATCTAGGTTTCACCGGATCACAACCGAAATTCAAGTAGCATTTCTCTTCTCTGGTTAGACTGAGGAGGTGTTACTAGATTGGAATAAGCAACCTTTCTCAGTCTAAGCAAACGTTCAAGATCAGGCCTGGGATTGACATGGGCTAAAAGGGTTGATATTTGCCACTTAGAAGACTTGGGATAGATGACCTTAGATAAAACCTTGTAGACATGGTTCATGAGATTGTAAGAATAGTTGAAACCTTCTTTTATACATTAATTCACTTTTGGAGAGCACTGAGCTTCATCATGCTCTCATTCTTGATTTGATTCTGACCTTTGAAGGGCACTGACTTCTTTGCATACAATGTATATCAGGTGACTCTTGTAGGTCACAGCTTGGGTGGATGCCCATTATCTTATGCCATGGAGATGTGGCCAACGACGATCTCCAAGGCAATTTTCGTGTCTGCATTTACTCCGCGCAACAATCAGAGCTTCCTTAGCTCTGCTTCCTTGGCCGAGTTTCTTTCTTTTCAACCTCACACTTTGTTACCAAAAGATAGATGCAATTATGCTGCAGATTACTTGGGGCGCTCAGCCCCTTTGAATGAAGAACTGAATTGTTTTGGAGTGTGGATTTCTCTGGTTTGTGCAGAGTTCTGCCAGGTTGGAGGAGAATGGAGTAATTGTACGAAATAGGGAAGCTGATTCAGAGCAACCCACATCTGCTTCACTGGCTCTTGACCATGTCAAGTCCTATCTCTACAACAACAGCCCTGATGAGGTATTAAGTCGTAAATTTCCCTATATTCGATTCCAGCGCAGCGCTGAATGAACTGGGTGTGTAAGAATATGTCCATGGTGTGTATTTGTTTCTACGACCTTAAAAGTTGCTGTTGACTACTTTTAGCGGAGCGTTTTATTTGTTTCTTGTCCATATTACCTGACATCATAGGACGCGAGCCTTGCACTGTCTCTTCTAACTCCAACGCCATCCCCATCTCTGTGGAAATCCTGGAGCTATCAGAGGAGAGGTATGGGAGTATCAGAAGGTTTTACATCATGTTAATGAAGGACAGATTGTTCCCTCCAGAGTACCAGGAGTACACCATAACACAGAATCCTCCAGAGAAATTATTCAAAATGCATGCCAGCGACCACTCTCCCTTCTTCTCACAGCCTCAACAGCTCTGCAATCTCCTCATTCATATTGCAACTCTTTGAAGATACAACAACTTTCATATATTGTAGTTTCATTGGAGGAAATATGGAAGATGGCAGGGAAACTATAGAGGGATATCGAACAAAATCAATAAAAAAAAGTTAACTTTGATTCTCTCCAGCCATTCGTTGTAATGTACATCCGCTTCGTCTTTCATTATAGGGTCCGGAATGCCGTGGTCATGATTGGGGTAGGGTTGTGTGCTTTTTGAAGATGCTATACTGGCGAGCGATGCAAACCCTTCGGAAGTTAAAATATAGAAAAGATACATGTCTTTATTGTGAAGCCAAACCAGGGATGGAACATGGAATATGATATTCGCAAGAAAAATTTAATATTTTAGTGATCGTAGCATCGATAGTGTGAATATGTATAACACAATACACGTGAGTAAGTGATGATTGATTGATAACTCCGAACAAAGGATGAATTGTTCAATCACCATCAATAGTGTGTATATATATATATATATTAATTAAAAGTAGCCGATGTAACGGTGAAAAGTGTAACGAAACTCAATCCTGTTAAAGATGTAAAAGTAATGGTATTTCATGACCAAGATGATTCTATGATGGGAATGCTGATACGTATACAATTCAATATAGGTGAGTATATATATTAATTTATGAGATTTTAAGATTAGTGGTAATTAGTTTTTAAATATTTTTTTAATGGAAAATAAAAATTTATATTATTTTTAAAATATGGTTTGAGTAGGTTTAATGGTTAAGAGTATGTGTTTTTTCTTAAAATGTTATAAGTTCAAAATTAAAAGAGTAAAGTATGTATGTCTTTATAGACTTAAGAATCAAATGATGATAATTTTAAAATTATATAATAATTAAAATAATAAATATATTATCATTGTAATTATGAATGATTTCTAAATTAAAAAAAGATCATTTTAATAATATTCTTTAAAAATGGTTATCATATACTAATAGCAGTCACTCTCACTGAAACGTAATAAATTTATTCGCTACATAGCATTGTAAATATACAAAGTTTTGAATAAAAAATATACCACTTTAATATATTGACAGTATTATTTTGAGATGGGTAACAATAAGAGTAATAGATGTTATGATTATATATTAAGTTGCATACCTACTTTCATTTTCATAATACATGTCATATTATCTATTTAGTTATATGTCTATTAAATGCATATGTAAAATTTCAAATAAGAACCTTTACTTGTATTTATAAAATTATATATATTTAAAATGAATATAAACTAGCAATTATATTGGATGTTACAATGGAAACATTGTAAGGCAATAGTATATATCACTAATTAATTCTTTTTTGACAAATGTTGAAAGATATAGAAATATCAACAAAGACCAATGACATGTTACAATGAAATCTTACTACAATACTACTTCCTTGAGCCTTATAGATGTGTTGAAGTTAAAAACTTTGTTTGATTATGCCAACATGAATGCCTCATAAATAAGGAAATAGATCGTAAAATCAGAGGTCATTTTGGTACAATTTCTCCATATTTCTTCATTATCACTTCCTCCTACTATAGACAACCTTAATGAGTACAAAGCAAAAATTTTATAGTTTGAAACATGTGTCTACAAAGGACTATAACAATTTTGTAAATAAATTTTGAATTTCTATGTGAATTAAGATCCACCCTTCAATAAAAATGCACATATCTCCAATCTAAAAATTGAACCCAAGAATAGCATGAACTACACCTTTTCTTGAGAAAAATGCTTGTGTTTCTCTTCTGAATGTTGACTCACCTCTATATTATTTCTCTCATGATCCTTAAAAGTATTAAAAATATCACATTGCTCTTAACCACTAGTATCCTTGGTGTTTGCGATGTTCTTGTTTCAATCCAACAGATTCTTGTTGAGTAAATCTAACCCATGTGATGGAGTTGATAAGAATGTAGAGATCACTCAACAACATTTAACCATTTTATCTTGAAAATCAAGCAAGTGTGGTCCATAATCACCACAATGAAATTAATGTTTTTTTTACAATGAAAATATTGTTATTGTGAATTTTTCATTTTTGACAAGAAACATAAAGACAAATTTGACAAAGAAAGTTGGATGAAGAAACACCATGCATGTGGAAATTGCACATAGTGACCTTTGTGGTCCTATGAGAATTTAGTCATTGGAAAGTCCAAATTATTTTATGACATCCATTGACCATGCTACAATGAAATCTTACTGCAATATTGCTTCCTTGATCCTTACAAATCATGAGGCCTATTTTGAAGTTAAACACCTTATCTGATAATGCAAACAGATTTTCTACCTTCGAAATCAAAAGTTTTTTTGATACAATTCCTCCACATTTCTTCTTGATCAATTCCTCTTGATATGGAAAAACATAATAAGTAAAAATACTTTTTTATAGTTTGAAACATGTGTCTACAAAGGACTATAACAAATTTTTAAATAAATTTTGAATTTCTATGTGAATTAAGATCTCCCCTTGAATAAAACTGCACATATCTGCAATCTCGAAATTGAACCTAAGAATAACACAAACTATACCTCTTTTTGAGAAAATTGTATGTGTTTCTCTTCTTACTATTGAGTCACCTTTGTATTATTTCCTTCATGATCCTTGAAACTATTCAAAATAGCACATTACTCTTTACCACTAATCTCCTTGGTGCCTACCATGTTGTTGTTTTATTCCAACATATTTTTCTTAAGATCATCTAACCCATGTCATACACTTAAAAATAATATGGAGACCATTCAACAACATTTAAACCATTTTATCTTGAAAATCAAGCAAGTGTGGTCCATAAGCACGACAATGAAAATTATGACTTTTGAGTCACCTTTGTATTATTTCCTTCATGATCCTTGAAACTATTCAAAAGATCATATTTCTCTTTACCACTAATCTCCTTGGTGTCTACCATGTTCTTGTTTTAATCCAACAGATTTTTCTTAAGAAAATATAACCCACATCACGCACTTAAAAATAATATGGAGACCATTCAACAACATTTAAACCATTTTATCTTGAAAAGTGTGGTCCATAAGCACGACAATGAAAATATTGTTTTTTTACATCAAAAGACCACACCTCACCTTTGCTTTAAAATAATGGCCCCAAAATTTATATAACCTCCTCGTCTATCTGACTGGTAAAAACATGAAAGAGTTATTGTGAATTTTGAATTTTGGTCAAGAAACATAGGGGTAAATTTGACAAAAAAGGTTGGATGAAGAGAAAACATGCATGTGGAAATTGCACATAGTGACCTTTGTGGTCCCATGAGAATTTAGTGATTGGCAAGTCCAAAATATTTTATGACATCCATTGATGCCCTACCAAGAAAAATTTAGTTGTTCTTTCTCAAGTACAAGTCATTAGCTCTGAAGTCAAACCCATATTATTATACATCATAAAATCAAGCAGATATTAACTCAAAGCATGCATAATATCCAAACCATTCTCAAAACATTTTGAAGCTAAACAAAATCTACAATCTGATAGTTTACAGTCAATGAATAAGTTGTCCCATGTGAACCCATAAAAATGTACACTGGCAGTCATGTCATGAATATGCAACATGGTATATTCTTTGTATATACAACATAATTTGGTGCATTTTAGGGTTCACAAGACATTTAGAGTGAATATCAAGTCCAACACACTTAATCTAAACTCATAACATATAAAAGGTATCTCCAGATATTCACATTCATTACTAACTGAGAAGACACTCCAAATGCACAAAATATCAAGAGAATCTCAAATATCAATCACCTTCACTAATCAACCTGAACATGGATTTCCCTTTCTAAAATAAGAAGGACAAAATATCAAAATTTAAAGAAATTTCTCTAAAGAAAGATGAAGAAAGTTAAATCTCCAAATCATGAGAAAATTGACTTCCTACCAGGGCCAATATATCGATCACTTTTTATGTGCCCCCTATTTAATTGAACTTGTGGCAATAATCTCTGAGTCCTTGGTGATATAGAATTGGGTTTCCCATTAGGAGTTGTTGGAAGATAATATCTCCATATTGTAGGGGTTCCCTTCTCCTAGACATCTGGACTTGACCTTGGAGAATGATCATGAAGCTTTTCTTTTTCCAACTCAGTAGAAATCATGTAACTTGGAATCGATGGAATGCCTTGAGAAGCATGTTCAGTATGCTCAGTTTTAATAGATCCAAATGAACTTCGTCTTCTGTGTTCTTGCTTCCATAATGTTATTTCACCTATTTCCCTCCCTTAATAGTAATTTATGCCTAATAATAGCATCGTTGTGAGTTATACCAAACAAAGAATATAAATTCCCTTACCATATAAAAAGCATCCTCAATTCTTGTAACACCCACCTCGGCATCCACTGTAGACATCTTATGGCTACAATTTAGATTTGTTTTTCACCTAGTTATCATGATTCAAAACTCAATCATCATCTCCGATCATTACAACATTGGATATATCTATGAGCTAATGTGATGTTTTGTTTGTCCCAATGATTCAAAACTCAACTATTATATCTAAATATTTACTTTATCATTGTCTATTATGTATATGAACCCTTTAAAGAAACCACAAGAACATTTGATTTTACACTTTGATCTCCCCAACATTCATGGGGTTTCAGAAATTAGATAGAAACTTCAGTGGTTATTGTTAGAAATTGTTGTATAATATGGGAAAGTTGGATGTTGTATAGGTAATATGGATGCCATAATAGATATGTATTTTGAAATTTCAAAGTTAATCTAGATGCCAAAATTACAAAGTTAATCAATTTTCAGGTTGATCCTCCAATAGGAGGAATCTAATGATGTCAAAATAAGGATAAGGATCTTATCTATTACTATGAATAGATTTGTGTGATTGAAAAAGTATAAAATGTAATCCATTTCAAAGTTTTATTGGTTGTCTTCTTATGTTTTTGCATACGAGATATGTATTTTGAATTTTCAAAGTTAATCTAGATGCCAAAATTATAAAGTTAATCAACTTTGTGGTTGATCCTCCAATAGGAGGAATCTAAGGATGTCACTGTATGATAAAAAATAAGGATAATGATCTTATCTATTACTATGAATAGATTTGTGTGATTGGAAAATTCTAAAATTAAATATGTAACTGTATAATAAAAAATAAGGATAAGGATAAGGAACTTATCTCTTACTATAAATAGATTTGTGTGATTGAAAAATTCTAAAATGTAATCCCTTTCAAAGTTTATCGATTGTCTTCTTATGTTTATGCATAAGAGATATGTATTTTGAATTTTCAAAGTTAATCTAGATGTCAAAATTACAAAGTTAATCAACTTTGTGGTTGATCCTCCAATAGGAGGAAGCTAAGGATGCCAGTGTATGATAAAAAAATAAGAATATGGATCTTATCTACTACTATGAATAGATTTGTGTGATTGGTAAATTATAAAATGTAATCTCTTTCAAAGTTTATGGATTGTCTTATATGTTTATGATTTGTGCTAGTCCATACTATTGGTTATCAAATATTCATTGCTTCGAATAATGTTGTTTAATTTTTCAGAATAATTTATAAGAATATAAAATTACTAATTAATTCTTTGTATGGTTTAATATTTAAAAAAAAAGGATAGAAAAAAGTAAAAAGTAAAGTATTTAATAAAGTATTGTCTCATAACAATATGATTTTTTTGTTAAAATTGTAAAAAAATAATTAGGATCATATCTATTACTACGAATAAATGTGTGTGATTGGAAAATTCTAAAATGTAACATTTTTCAAAAGTTTCTCGACTGTCTTCTTATGTTTATGATTTGTTGTAGTCCATGCTATTGGTTATAGGATATCCCTACTTTGAATAATGTTGTTTAATTTCTCAGAATAATTCATAAGAATATAAAAATACTAATTAATTCTTAGTATGGTTTAATATTTAAATAAATTGTAAAAATAAAAAATACTAAAATATTTCCAATAAAGTATTTTCTCATAACAATATGATTTTTTTGTAAAAATTGTAAAAAAAACTAATTAAAGTATAATATCTATAATTAATAAAGTAAAATATTTAAACAGATCATCTTACACCAAAGTTTATCCATAGACTCTTTGTATGCATTCTTTTTTTGAAAAATAAATTAAGAAGAGAGAAATTACTTGATATTGATCTTGTCATTCCATGAGCAAATCCTATTGTGTAACCCTGAAAACTCAATATGGTAACAACCAAATTATCTTGACTTTTATAGAACATATGTAAGGTTGTTAGCAATTTCAGTGCTAAATAAGCTAAATCAAACCAACTGTCATAAAAAATAAAGATTTTATTTATTACTATGAATATATTTTAAGAATATAGAATTACTAATTAATTTTTTGTATGGTTTAATATTTTAAAAATGGTAAAAATAAACTAAAATATTTAATAAAATATTATTCATAACAATAGACCACAAAAAATATAAAAATAATTAAAATGTAATATTTATAATCGATAAAATAAAATACTTAAGTCATCCAGCATTTTCTTTTTGAAAAGGAAATTAAGAACGTAGAAATTGCTTGATATCCGATTCTTATAACCAAACATAATCATAAAAGTCCAAAAGGTGAGTCAATACTTTATCTATAGAAAATTATATAGAATGTCTTGTTAAGTGAAAACCATATTACCGCACCATTAACCACTTCCGAAGCTAGAGTTGGAACATAGATTCCTACATATGATTCTTCGGTAATATAGAACGGATTTGAAATGAACTCCACTTCCTGCATATGATTCTCCGGATATTCAATCAGAAAAATCTAATCAATGCAGAGCATATTAATTGCCTCTAATACCAGTGATTTTGGAAACAGTAGTACAGTTCATTTTCAAGGAAAAGATGAAGACCTTCAAAATAAAATTATGTTTACCTGAATGTATATCACCAGTTTCATAAACATTAACTTTTTCAAACTATGAATAGCCAACTCGAAATGGGGAATCTAGATGGATAATATTTGACACCTCGTTTCAAAAGAATAATATAATCATCAGAATTTGATTTCTAATTGGACTTCTAGAACTCTTCGCCATTGAATTCATAGTAGAACTTAATCCACCTAAAAAAGAGGAAGTTTAATGAGGGGTTAGACAATGATTTCTTCCTAAGAATTTTTATGTTTGATCATGAAACTATCTTTACAACTTTTCACATATCGTAATGCGATTAAAATAATTGAAAGGTACAAAACATCGAACGAATGAATCAACGAAAATTAAATTCACTAGAAAAGTGAGTTGTATACTTATTGGATTAAGTTGCAGGTTGGGCAAATTGGGTTTAAAGTTAAAGGGAGCTGCACATGTGTTACTAAAGTACTAAAGTAAGATGTAGGTTTTTTTTTTTTTAACATTATTGTTTTATTCATCGTCATCTCTCTCAGAACTTGGTAGATCCAGAATTAAGATTGATATAAGTTAGTTTAATTTCCTCTTTTAAATTCGCTACATAAATATCATGGGTTCTCAATACCACAAACCATTTTTATTTTTATTTTGTTTTATAATGTTAGTTTTTTTTGTATGTTTAATTTTTATTTTATTTTCATTGCATTGATCTTTTGATTTAATTTAATTTTTTAATTTTTATTTTTATCTAAGAATAATTTGATTTAATCAAAATTTTAAAAATTATTGAGCCAAGAGGTTCATTCTACAACCTAGTATGATATGTAAAGTTGCCTATCTGTCATGAAAATTGAATTGAAGTTTTATTGAAATTTTGCTCATGTTCACCAAACTACAAATTATAAAAAATCTAAAAAAAAAATCAAATAACTATACAAAACATTCAAATGATGTCAGCTCATAAAAAAAATCACACTTGAAAAAATTGGATCTCTCTCGGCTCATGTAAGATCTGTATTTAAAATGGATCTATGATGATATTAAAACATATCTACAACATAATGATAATCTTAAAAAACTTACATACTCTAGATAATCTTAGAAAACTTACATACTCTACAAAAATTCCCATTCTAACGGATTAGATTAACTATAGCATTAAAAATTGTCCAAATTGATCAATATATGAATATGAAATGTTGAATAAATTGAAACTGTTGAGTAAATAAATCTACGATAAATTAATTAAAAACTTTAGACCCTACACCACTCCAGAATCGCAATGAAGATAAGAGAAACACTATACATAATAACAGAAACTCAATATCATCCTTTACTCGACATTTTGGATTTTTTAGAATTAAATTGTATATGCAATTTTTAAAACATCCAACAGGTTAAGAACATAATCATAAAAAAAATACATGTTCTAATAACAAATTGCTATTCCGGCGAGTTAGATTAGCTATAACATTAAAAATTTCCGGTAAATAAAAGGACAACTTCTCGAAAACACTAATTAAATATGGAAACAAACACAAAATTTTCTACCCTGCGCAAATCCAAAATCACATCAAATAGATTTGTTGGCATGTTTTTGAAATGTGCACTATTAAATAACTAACTTGGAAGTGTTGGTGGTAGGTGTCATGTTGGATTTAGGTATATAATTCATTGGTTGTATGGTATAAAAATTGGTATTACCGATCTGTATATTCAATCAGGTCGAGCCGAAACAAAAAAATAGGAAACAAAATTGCATTCAAAGGGAATATTTTCTCAAATGATTACCAGACTGTATTATAGCTTGCCACTTCGTCAACTATGGAAACACTTTTACTTTCCAGAGAAAACATTTAGGTTCAGGATTCCACTTTCAAGGAAAACAATTATATTTTCAGAATCTAAATCTTTGTGATAATCTAAGGGGCGAATTTCAATAAAGAGGAATTCGTTTACTCAAATCCTTTCACTTGTTTGGCACATCGATGGATCTGTAGTATGATGTAGAAATTATGATATCACATAATAAGTGGAGAATGATACAACAAGATGATATGAGAAACAAGGGGGGCTGCATCGCAGCAAGTCCCTGCCGGGGGGAGCTTCAAGAAATCTTAGCCCAGAGAGCTCTGGCATAATAGGCAACCTAGCTTACTAGCTTACAAGTTCAAGTTCAAACTTCTTCTATGCAAAATCGTGTCAACGTATCGATGCAAATTCTAGTTGGTTAGAATATGGCTTTCACAAGGCTAGCACAGAGAAGATGCAAGTTCAACCTGCTGCCAGGCATAGCATTGCCAGGACTTATCCATGGCTCCAGCCTATATGGCACCATTGTGATGAAAACTAGGCCCCCGGAGATCGGGTTCAACCCAGCAGGTTATGCCAATCCCAGTGCAGACGTAGATATGCAAATACAAGTGCAAACATAGCAGCAACTAAGTTGTTCCAAGGTGTAGAGCCATAGAATCTAAAATGCCGTAGGGCTTATAGATCTAGGAGGAGCGAGCCGAGCCTCCAGAGTCCCAGGTCCAACCATGGGACTCATCCTCCTGGAATTTTAGCTGACAATCCTTAAACAAGTTTTCATCCATATCTATGAACATCTTTCTTACATTCATTGTACGGCCATGCACTGCCTGATGCCAGTGGCATGCTGTATTCTTCTCTAATGCTTCAAAAATGAGAGGAAGGGTAACGTTTCGATTTTCAGCTACCAAGTTGACAATGCGATCATTGCTCCAGAAGAAAAGAGCCCGCTCTGCCACTTGCCAATTTTCTACGTTAGCAACCAATAAAATTAAGCAAACAAACCTGATAAAGTTTGTGAATGATTTTAAACTTCACTAACAATTATCTTAAATTGCCGCAAGAGGACTTTGCAAACAACTGAAGGACCTGACTAAGTGTGAATAACTCAGAACAACAAGCAGGGGATAGAAAAATTATTCTCTGGGGAGCTAAAAACTATATGTGAAGCTAACACTTGTGGCTCTCGACTATTAGTTGACCAGGACGAATAGCTAGATTAGAAAATTCAAAAGGGAGAATGTTAAGGAGGCAAGAACCTACCACCTAGATCTCTGAGAAAATAAAATATAAATTGTTGTGTCCCCACAGTTGTAATTTTATTTGAACTCAACAAATATTCAAATTGAAACAAACCTGATAAAGTTTGTGAATGATTTTAAACTTCACTAACAATTATCTTAAATTGCCGCAAGAGGACTTTGCAAACAACTGAAGGACCTGACTAAGTGTGAATAACTCAGAACAACAAGCAGGGGATAGAAAAATTATTCTCTGGGGAGCTAAAAACTATATGTGAAGCTAACACTTGTGGCTCTCGACTATTAGTTGACCAGGACGAATAAAATAAAATATAAATTGTTGTGTCCCCACAGTTGTAATTTTATTTGAACTCAACAAATATTCAAATTGAACGTGAAGAAATTAAAATATAAAATCTTGTACAATTTTAAGCAGAATGAATCAAGCCAGCGCCACCTTTGAAAGGAAATCTTCAAATCTGACAATAAAATATAATTAAAATAGTAAAATAATAAAAATATAATTAAAATAGTAAAGTAATTCATGTTATAATATATTTGTAAACACCACGTGCATTGCATGCAAGCCATGTGCTTGTGTGTGCCATTATCATACACTCTAGACTCGCCGCATACATTACATGTGTTGGCCTGTGTAAAACATATGTTGGGTAATGTAGGCGTGATAGCGAAACCAAATTATGAGGTTTTAATCAAGTTTATGGACATGAGCCTCAGCCTGCGCTGCATCTTGTTGTACCTTCGCTCCCCTTTCCTCTTGCTCTCGATGGCTCTCTGCATCCGCCACTGACTCCAACAACTCCCTTCTTGTTTCTGCTATTTGTCGAAGGGTTTCATTCAGCCACCTGACTGAGCTACTCACCTCTTGAGGAAGGATGACTGCTCGTCCAGACATGTCGCAAGCTCCTCCTTGGTCAATCTTAGGGTCTCATTCCGCTGATTATGTAGCTGGATCTTTAGACGGTGCTGCTTCACCAACTGGAATTGTAAGATCCCTGAACCGCATGGGAACTGTAAGAGTATGCCCTCACTTAGCGAGAGCTGGGAGCGCCAAATCATCTCCACTGGTCTGCATTTTGTGTTGTAAACTCTCTGGAACCCCATTTGCAGAAAAGCTAAATAACTCTAGGGAATGTGTTTCCTGTAGTTTAAATCAGTGGTCAGTGCTATCATTTCTTAGAAATTTGAAAAATGTCCATGACGTAATTGTACTTACTGCTATGTAAACGTATAGATATCTTGATTAAAATTTAGATTTCAGTGAAAAATTTGAAAAACAAAGTAAATACAACAGGTTTGATTTAACTCATTGTAATATTTTGAGAATGGTATCCAAAACTAGGCTCGCTGTAATTAAAATCTGTTGTCACGAAGCCTTTCATTTTTATCTACTTTTTGTCATTTCATCACTGAATGATATGCCAAATAATAGACTTAATAGTATTCCTCAGAAGATGATGATGAATGATACCTTGATTAACTGGAAAGGTCTCAATATAGAGTTGCTGTTACGTGCCACATGCAATCCGCAACCAGCCACGTGCAATTTTCTCAATGATCTCAGCCCTTCCAAACCTGCAATACGTTTAACATTTTCACATTTTGAAATTGAAAGGTTTTGCAAGGATTGCTGGGATGCAAAATCAGGCAATTCAACAAGTTCTCTGCAGTTGTGTATTCTTAGTAGCTTCAATCTCTTCATATGTGACCAACTCGATATTTTCCTTAATCCCAAGTTATCTTCAATAAATAGTTCAAGCAGTTCTTTTGGAAAAGTTGATAATTCTATGAGTTTTGTGCAGTGCTGCAGGTAAAGTTTATTTAATCGAGGAAGACTGCTAAAACTTGCAGGCAGGGAGGAAAATTTGTATGATTTCAGGCATAGAACTTCTAATGATGAAAAATCTCCAATATCCTGTGGAAGGCGACACCCACCTGATTTTAGATGCTCCAATGAAGTAAGTCTAGAAAAACTAGGTGGAAGCACTGATAAACTATAGTTTTCTTCCATTTCTAGAATTCTTAGCTTTGAAAGATTTCCAATGCTCTGAGGAAGTTCACACAGATTGTAGCATCTATTCAGAAATAACTCTTGTAAACAAACCAGATTTCCAATTATGTCCATTGCCTTAACAACCAGGTATTCTGGTGGGTTTAAAACCTTACCATGAAGAAGCTATTACCATAAGCAGACGATGGGGTGGTCTAGGAGATGCTCAGACAGCTCAGACAGTTTTAAGAAGAGACACTTTGCTTCGTCGCTACACTTCAACTTGGGAGACAAGCTTCGCTTTGCTACACTCCCACCATCAATGTCAACGGACAGGTCGGGGGATAACCACCAACAGCATAATAAGATATGGAAATAGGAGCATGGCCCGCCCGAACGAACAAGCGAAGGCAGAGTGAGTAAGGAACAAAGAAATCCTTTTCCATTCTTCCATTACCTCACTGCCTTAACAACCAGGTACTGTGGTGGGTTTAAGACCTTACCATGAAGGAGCTATTACCATAAGCAGACGATGGGGTGGGTTTATGCCCAGGATTGATAGAGCTTACCTTCTGAAGAAGAAATCATGCTTCGTTCTTACCGCCTTCTCTACAATGCCTCAAACTCTAATCTATGAAGACCAGAGCATCCAGGAGATGCTCAAGAAGTTGTAGCCCTTCTCTCGCCACGCGGCAGGCTACCTGTCTTCCCATCTTCATGCAGCAACCCTGTATGTCTCAGTACAATGTCCCAAGCATTAAAGGCCTAGCAATGTCCCAAGCATTAAATGCCTAGCAATAATGCTAGCATTAAGCAGATGTTTTAAACTGCCTCTAACGTTGATGGAAAAAAATTGAATATAACCTATGTTTTTGCCTCCCCGCCTCGGGAAGAGGCCAAATAACACGGTAAATTACCATGTACTAAAAAACTTTCAATATACTCCATCAACCGCCATTAAGAAACAACTCACAAGCAGGTTAACTAATGCTAACATCGAGGTTTTCGATTACTATAGTCCCTGGCCATTGCCAGATGGCAGGGACTAATAAGACATGACAAAATAAAGCATAAGACATGGCAAAGTAAAAACTCCTACCTGCACACCAAGAATTCAGACCAGAGAATGACATTAGTCATGTGCTTAGATCAACTGCTCATCTAATGATTTTAAATGTTAAAATGTAAAGAAGAAAGATCGAATAATAACATCTTGTAGCCAAATAGTTTTGGAATAAGTAACTACTTCTAAATGCAATGGCATCGATGACAAGTAAACCTATTTTAAAAAGAGGGTCTGCTTGGCCTGAACAATGGATTCAAAATTGGAAATCAATTAGTAGAGCACAAAATCTATATCACACTTTTTATTTCACCTAGTCTCACAAACAGATTCCACTTCACCATGAAACCAATTCTGCTTATCGAAGAATTCCTTAATCTTGCCTGCACTACTACGCTTATTCAGGCCAAAAACAGAATGGGCCAATCAACTATCCTTATTTATTTCCTACTAGAGACATCGTGGATTTAGGAAGCACTGAACAAAGCTAGCTAGGGTGGGGCAAGTTCTTTCTTTCTTTCTTAATTCATCATTAATTACGTATATAAAAGCTAAAGTAGGATAAGGCGTGGAAGAAGGGGGTACACAGTGGTTAAGAAAGTCAAGGTAAGGTTGTTTAATCCTAATCTTGCCCTGATACCAGCTTATAAGAGACAGTGAGGCCCAGGGGATGGCGCTCAAGGTTGAAAATAATTGGATAGCTTATCAGGAAGGGGGATGGGCATGTTTTAGGTCCGGTTCATCTAAGGAAGAGCCTAAAGTGAGAGTGGTGAAAATAGCTTACCCCACGCTAGATCCAATGACAATAATAGCAGCAAGTATGAAAGAGTTACATAGATTATATTTATCTTCTTGTTAAAGAAATAATAAACATCGACACCAAAGAAATTGAATTTTAGCTCAAAGGAATAAGCTTAGGTACAATGATCTCATGTTTAAGAATTTTCTACTAATGCCCGTAAATATTTTGATTCTTTAAAGCCTTAAAGAAGCGATGATAATAGACATTAAACCTCTTGATTTGCAGTACTCTTCCTATTAAAGGATTGTTGGGTTGAAAGCTTACCTCTGAATTCAGACTTTCGAGGCAAGCTTGGCTGAATCTTGAACTTCTAATATAGATTTTTCAAATGCAGTTGACATAGGGGTGAATTTTTCCTTCTAAAAATGTTTTTCAGGTCCATAAAGAATGTTTGTCAGGTGAGACATGGACGACGAATGATTTATTTATTCAAGCACAATAAGCACACATAATCGAGCACAATAAGCAACTTACGATATTATTTGGGTTTCACATGAGATTGGTGATGCAATGAACAAGCACATTTATGAAGGATTGACTTATGTTTACACCAAAGTAATCACTAAATAAATAGAATGAAAAAATATTAGACGAATATAGGAAATACTACCATAAAAAAATAAATTGTAGGAAACCCATGAGGTTAATTGAAGGCCATATTCCAAATTACTTGAATATTAAGTTGAAACCTAAGAATAATGTGAATCCACTTGGTTTGGGTTTGAACCAAGGATCATCGTGGGTTATGGCCATGACAGGATTAGCAATGGAAAGGAAATTCTTTGTATGCTTGCAGCTTCTGTTCTCAAGCACTCCTGTGCAGTATTTGATGCTGATCATTCACACAACTATTGAGTACCCGCAATATGTTCACGGTTATAATAAAGATCAACGAGTTGAATAGTTGCACAAATCAAGATTTAATTGACAATTAAAATAGTGAGATCTAATGGTGGAAGAAATTTCAATCGACTAACATTGAATCTAACGGTGTAGAAGAGTGCAGAGTGGCAACTAGGGGAATTCTTCCCAGAGCGAACGCCTTACAACATAAATATATTTTAATTTTAACATTTTTTAATAAGTTTTTATTTTTTATTAATATAGTTTGATTTTGTATTTATAATTAATTTTATTATGTTATGCAAATTATTTAATAAATTTTAATATAAACATGTTTTTAAGTTATATATATATATATATATATATATATATATATAATTTTGTTTTGCTAGTTTTGAGAGTTAGTTTAATTGATTGAGTTCATGCCATTAAAACTACCTCACTATTGAGAGATTGCATAATCAATTTTTATCTTATATTAAATAAATATTTTTTCTAAAAGTGACAAAAGAATATGTGGAACATATTTGATTAGCCCAAATATTATATATATTACTCGTTATCTAGATACTTGGATGTTTTTCCCCTTCCTTTTTAATTTAATAAAAATAAAATTATTTGTATAAAAAAATATTTTAAATATTATGTATCAAATTTTTATATTCATATTAATTTTATAATAAAATAAAGTAATAAAATAGTTTTGTGATATATTTCCTGATAATTATGTTTACCATTAATTGATTTAAGAATGCAAATTTATAAAAATATCATGAAGTTGGAAATCAAATACTTTCATTAAGAAAAGTTAATCTAATATCAATTAAAAAAACCTTTATATTAATATCACGCCAAAAACTGTCTGCTTGGGGTAGCTCAATTGGCAATGGTCGTGGAAATGAATTCTTACCGAACTAGAAGTCTTGGGTTCAAATCTTGTGCTATCCGCTCAATTGGCAATGACCTTGGAAATGAAGTCTCACCGAACCGGAAGTTTTGGGTTCAAATTTTGTGTTATCGTCCCCCCAATCAGGGTGAGAAGTTGGACATGATGAAAATGTAATCCTATCAGTTGAGGTTGTGGTTGTGGTGAAGGTGGATGGTATGGATGACATGGAGTTTGGTATGGAAGATATTGAGGAAAATATTGAGGATATTATGGATTTCTCCAATGAGGTCCTTGCCAACCTTGTTGCTAAGATTGGTTTTGGGGTTGATATGGCAAGTTTGCCAAGGAAAGGGTGTGTTCCAATTACTTTGAGATGCATGTGCATAACCTTGAAATTCCAAATTGGGTTCTTGCATCATACTAGGTTGACTAGGTTTTCCACGGTCCTCTTGAAGATACATAACATAGCTTCTTTGGTCATTGACTTTCTCCATTGTCCTCCTCGTAAAATTCCTTCAACCTTGGTAATGATGGGCAATATTTAACATGTGATTCTGCATGGACAACACGAATATCAACATCTTCTTTTTCCTCATATTGCATTCTTAACATTTCTACTTCTTTGCTTAGATTGCTAAGAATTTCTATTTTAAAGACATGAAACGAATTCCCAAGCTTAGCTTGATTTACCAATCTTGATGTTGGTTTACTTACTTTTTCCCTTCCTATTGATATGCACTTGCACGTTTCACAAATTTCTTCAGATGATAATTGGTATACATCACCACTACTCATAATATCAAGGAGATCAATCCACTCATCCCTAATTGTTCTAAGTAAGAGGGCTTTAGTGTGTCAGATCCTAAACGCTGTAATTTTCCCCTCTTAACATTATACATGAACCTCTTGCTTAGATCCTCAAGGCTCTCATCTTATTTTTATTCACTCTAAATATTTCTTCTTTAAGATCATGATATTTATATTTTTCTAGAAATATCTTTTGCATATCATTCCATGATTTTATTGAATGAGTCCCTAAACTCATGAACCATTTAAGAACTCTATCCTTCGATGTTGTTGGAAACAATCTCAATTTTTGAGTTTTTAGTAACCATAATATATATAAAAAAATTAAAAGTCAAAGAGAAAGGTTTCTAGATCCTCTGACCTCATACCATGGAAGTTGGGAAGGAAATATGGAGGGATGTTCTTCATATGCACACTGTCATCAATATCTTGAATGGGAAATCCAAGAGGATCCTCTTCATTGTCATCATATCCATCCATTTCTTCTACTTTATCTTTCAACCCCTCTTCTTCTACTTGAAAAAGTGGATCATGATGTGGCTCTTACTGCACCACATGATCAAATGGGTGGGGGATTGGTGTTGGAGAAGTAATTTTTTTTTAATAAGAATGCTAATGCAATGCACTTTTCTATTTTTGAAATGAAATATGCCCAATGTAAATATTTTTTTGATTTTTCATAAATTAAAAGAAATGAATCGACTAAGGAAGAAAATAATGCATGCTTTAACACCTCCCTGGAAATGATGCCAAAAAGTGATGAGCCCCAGTATTGCAACAAGAACGATGCAACTCCCGAAGCTAGCAACTTTAATTATCAAACCAAGTTCGTACAAACTCAAGAGGTATCAACACTATATGTGTAGCATACAATGTGTCCATATTTTGTTGATATGATGTAATGGAGTGAATGTCATGAAATCAAATCCTAAACTAATTTCAAAAATGGAATTGTTACTCTATTTGCAAGAAATGTAAATGCTACTTGCTCAACTTGTAAATGCTAACTAATCAGTTCATGAAAAGAAAAAGTTTAATCTACTTGTAGAAATAAAGTTATTTTATCTTTCATAATTCATCAAAATACCAATCAAAATTGCATGTACCATCTACCTAGTTCACACTTTCTTGTAAATAAATAACTTGCTTGCATCATACTTGTGACAAAGAAACTAAGTCTACTTTCTTTTTGTAGTGAATAAAAGGAAGGGTTGGAGTGGCTTAGGAGCTTCCCTGATCAGAAAATCATAGTTCAGAGTCATTATTCATATATACTAATTCATAGTTGTAGTGGTGATCAAAATTGATGAAGGAAAGTGGTGTTACAGGTTTGCTATAGGAAGGGACAAATTTGCTACAGAAGAAGACATAATTGCTACATGAAGAGATAACTCACCGAATGATCAAGTAAATCAAATCAAACTGGGATGGGATGCATTTTTTATTGAGTAGGATGTCTTAGGTCTCCATTTCAAGTGAAATCACTCCAAAATACCTTTGTTCACACATTCTAAAAAGTAACAGAGAATTACTTGTCTAAAATCTAGAAATTCTAGAACTAGTGAGCTAGTTAACCTATCAAATGCCTAACTTAATCAAGTGAAAATGCAATGGGGTAATTTTTTTTATTAAATTGAATGTTTTTTTACATAATACAAGTGGAATAAACTCAAATGAAACTCATTAACATGTTCTAAGAAATAGAAGTAAATTACTACTATTTGCTACAACGGACTTCTAGAAATTTTAGATTTGTGAATAAGTAAACTAATCCAAGTAGCTCAATGATGACTATGAACTTCCAAAACTATTCCAAGGATGAAATCATGTTTGTGAATTTGTAAAAAACCTAAAAAATAACTCATTTCATCCATTTAACTCAATCCTACAACAAAAAATCATCAATACTAAATGAAAAAATAGGAAAAACAAGAACAATAGATGCATGTGAATAAGAAGTGAAAAGAAGAAAATAAAATAATACAAAAGGGCTTTGAGGCTCCTGGGATGACCAAGACCAATGATACTTAGAGGTCTATGAAGGATACCAATTTTTAGAAGCTAAAAATGGCACCAAACTTCATTATTTGAATCAATCCAATTACATCCCAGCTAGAAAAGAAAGTGGAGCTACAAAAGTACAAGTTTTCTCCATAAGAAGATTATGAAAAACATTCTCTAGAGAAAAAATAGAATTGGTACTTATACAAAATGATGAGGAAGAATTATCCTTGAAACGAGGAAGCGTTCCCCTCTAAAATTCCTCAAATAGCAGATTTGGTTCCCAACACTAGGCATCTGCATTAAATGACGTGGAACACATTCCTAGATTTTCTCAATCACTGGAGCTCCAAAATTTGTGAAATAATTTCATAATATACTATTGATTTATTATCCAAATTTGATCCTCCTGTAGTAGGGAGAAAGTCCCTAGATTATCTCCTCCTCCAAATATTCATAATCTACCCAATATTTTCATAATATTCCAGAAAAATAAATAATATTAGGCACAAATATGCAATTATATTTAAACCTTCCTAATAAACATATTAAAGCTAAAAAAAAAAACTAGTAGTAGAAGGAGAGGTTTATTATAGCCTTCACGTGCCTAATAAAGGTTAGATGGGCCTTAATTTATGTCTAATTTAGAGGCCCATCAGGTAGCTTATCTTTGAGAAGAAATGTGGCAGCTACATGCCTTTGAATTGTGTTATAATGAGTCTCAATGGCCTATTTATTAGTGAATAACAAGGGAAAGCCCTAAACAAAAAAAACCCTAATCCCAAGAGATGGAACACCAAATGTTTGTGGGTTCCATTGGGGTTAGTTGGGCAGCCAACTTCTCAGGGTCATAACTTGGTCATATTATCTCTGTTTAGTGCATACGATACCTTTTTGGAAAGGTCCCCCTAAGTATTATTAGATTTTAGGGAGGCCTCTGCCTATGGATGTAGGCCTCCTATAGACCTAGAAAAGATGTTGTTTAGGGGGTGAAAACTTCTTTAGGTGTTCAGAACCTGAAAAAATACTAACAATAGTAAATGATGTAATAAACAAGGAAATAGATGAGACCGACCGGAGATCTAAGTGGAATAGGAAGGTGGTCACCAATATCCACCTGGTTCATTCCTCCCTCCTTAGGAATAAATGGCCCCTATTTCATGCAAAGCCTCCATGAGGTGAGGAAATTTCTATTGAACCTAGCCCCTGGTGAACCATTTGCCTTGGTGAAGGAGTTTTCCTACTTTGACAAATCTATATAGATGGATCCCTTATTGGTGAGTGTTCTTGATCTGTGTGTCCATGATATTCTCAATTGTGGCATGTTCCATGTAGTTTGGGTTTAGCTCTATTTGTGTGATTTGTTTTGCAATGTTGGGTGCAATCAACAATGGTGGAAAGTATGGCCAAAGGCAGTCTACATTGAACATTGGGTGCAGACCAAGGAACGGTGGAATGTTGAGCTCGAAGGAATTGTCCCCAACAACCTTGGTGATGGTGTATGGCCATGAAGGAGTGGCCAAAGCTTGCAGTGGGGTCCAACGAGGCACTCCTTTTGCAAATGTAGCCAAACTTTGTTGCCCACCTAGAACTTGTGTGACACCCAATGTTGATCATGGTACTTATTGTACTTAGCATTGGATTTGTCTAATATATCATGGACCTACTGGCAGATGTGTCGAATGCGCTCAATGAAGTTGTTAGTCCAGTTGGCTTTAGACTGGACATGAGCCGAATTTTCCTGAGTAGCTACAAATGATATGGCCACATCAATTCCACATAAAGGATGAAATCCCAACCTTGCCTGAAAGGGGTTGTGGCCCGTTGAGATATCACTAGTAGAAAATGATGAAATTAGTTACTAGGTGACTGAAAACGTTAGTCACTGCAGTTCTTCCAAGTGAATTACTACAAAAAATGAGCAATCTTATGTGACCCAACTTAAAATGACTAACATAAACAACTAATTTAGTCCTAGATTAAAATATATGACTAGCTAACTTATTGATACAACTAAAAAGAACTAATGTGAATGACTAATTTAGTTTAGGAACAAAGATGCAACTAGCTAACAAGTAATACAATAATACGAATGAGTTGTTTATGTTAGTCATTTTAATTGTCTCACTTCAACAATTTAAAGTTACAATTGATATGGGATTCAAAGGCTATTATAGATTGTTTGAAAGATTATACTTCCTTAAACACTTCATTGTATCAAATGGATGATTAGAGTTATGGAGTTTTATGGAGTTGATTAGAATCTTAAAGGTTATATCCTTTGATAACATTCATAGGGAATTAAATTAAAAGGCTAACATTGTTGGTGTCCTGGTATGAATGATTTATTCACCCTATTCCGACATTAATTTATCAATCTGGGTGCATATCCTTTCAAGGCAACACACAAGGTATATGCAGGGGCAAAGCGCAATCCGTTCTGACCAAGGGTTTGCAGTTAAGATTCAAAGCATGGCTGTAAGATTAAATTAACTACAGAATTCCAGAAATAATCATAAACAGTAAAGAACTATAACAACAAGAATAAACTAAGAAATAACACAAGCACAAAGATGTGACACCTGATCAGAAGAGCGGGCCCAACTCTTTGATCATGGCTGCGTTAGTCATGGAAAAGATTGGAACAACAAAACAAGTGATACTTTATTAATTTGTAACAAGTGATTACAATATCGATGGGAGAACCCACATTTACAGGAACAATCTCTCTTTTATACACAGCACGGGAGAATAACATCTCTCCCTAAAACAAGGTAACCACATATGCAAAAATATACATCTGTTGAAATGGCACCAACACCAAATAACCGAGATAGAAAAAAGGCCCAAGAATAGTTCCAGGGAATCGTGACTCCAGCTGTGTGGCCTCCTTAGGGCCAACCGTTACCAAATCTGTTGCGAAATGCTAAAGCGAGGGTTCCTGTTGTCCAAGCTAGGTCAAACAATCAATTCAGTGTTGCGAATAGATAGACTCCGTGAATTTACTTCATTAATTAAAATATTCCAATCGGACAAGTCAGGGGTATTTACTTTATAAGTGTAGCATGGAAACATGGGTAAATAAGTACAAAAAGGGTTAAAAAGGATGATAAAAATGGATAGAAATATCGCTAGATTCGTGCCCAACATCTCCCCCCAATTAGTCTTCTACATGTCCTCATGCAGTCCACTGCCTTCGCAGGTTTGGATTTTGCAGACTGTAAGTTCATGAAGCTAAATGAGATCATATTCGAAGGCCATCTCTATTCCTGGTACTTTAAACCCATCTGAAAGGAGAACTTCCTTCCACCAATCTGTTGGAACATCATATGTTGGAGTGTAAATTTCTACAGGCAACCGAATAATAGGAAACTAAAACCGAATCCCATCCACTGGACCCCACATGTTTGGACACATGCCACATATCTGGGTACTCTTGTGAGCACTCATGCAAAATTTGGTGCCACGAAAGGTTCCCTGTTCCGAACAACTGTAGGTGACATCATCCACTTTTTTGATAGCAATCAAGGGCCTAATTTTGAAAAGTAGTTAACTGTTTGACACAAAGATCAAGGCACCATCTTTGTGTCCTTAGCATCCTATCTCTGTTCCCCTTGATTCCCATAAAGGTGTTGTGCTTAGTGAACATTGTGATTGACCTCTCATGTTCTCCTCTTACTATAAATGGCTTTGTAACTTGATTGGATTCACAGGTGTTAAAATCATTCTGCCAATGGATTTGATTAAAAGGGTAAGAGGTGAGGGCCCTTAAATGAATGTCCCCTACATATGGAACCAGGTTGAAATCTTTGTCCAACCGCAATAGATATCCATGCAGGTAAAACTCACACATCAAGTGTTGAGTTGGTATGTCATGATTCCTCATTATTTGGAGGAATTGTACACCATCTTTTATCTCATAACTAATCTCATTTTTTATTCTTTCCATGCAGAATAAAAGAAAACGTTTGTGTAAGAATAGAGAATAACAAGAAGTAGGGGGGCGACATGCCATCACTTCTTGCACAAGATTGAACATCTGCTCCTTATTAGCCGTTAGCTCTGCCGCTTTCTTTTCTAGCTACTCCATCTTGAGCTACTACTTCGCATGCCTTAATTGCATAATATCTACGTGCTCCACATATCCAAAGATGGTTTTGGAGGCTCTTTCCTGAGTTCTCCTGATCTCATTTTTATACTGGGCCATAGTATATTTCCAAGTCTACACCTCGACTGTTAAGGCATACTCCTGGTCTTCAAACAATCTTTCAACCGAGTCTGTTTGAGTGGTAGCTGAGGTTGTGACTATCTAGTCCACCTGAGTTCCTACTTCGACCCCTATGGCCTTGGACTTCTTAGCTTGCCATTTGTATTTCTTTATCCGTTTCTGCATTTTGTGTGCTTGCTTCCTCAATTTCCTGACCTCCATTTTGAGCTGCATTGTCTCCTTAAACTGCAGTTGATATCTTTGTTTGACTGGGATTCTTCACTGTTCGGACAACTCGACCCATTCTTGCTTCACCTATACTTCCTCTATTTTGGCAGCTAGAGGTAAATCCCCGAGGACAGCTTCTGATGTGCCGACTGTCGGGCTTTCCTCCACGTCTTGCTTTTCTTCCATTATTTCGCACTTCACTTCCTTCTCGCCTAGTTGTTCCATTGGCTCAATTGTTGGGACCACTTTGCTTGGTCCCTCCTCTTTGCCGATGGCTATTTCTTCTTCATGCGTGCTTTCCGTGACTGGCGATGCCGTGTCGAGATGCTCTCCGACTAATGCGCCTATTGGAGTCCCTTCCAGTTCCCCAGCCTCGGGAACCTCTATCTCTTCTCTCCTCTCAGACTCTGAAGTGCTTGTCGCTTGAGTAACAACCACTCCGCACGGTTGTGGCCTCTGTGCTAAATTTGAAGCCATAGGAATGGCAAAATCTTCTTCTTCTTTCCACCAAGGGGAACAAGTTACCCTTGCTCCTCTTGGAATAGAGGAGAAGAAGGAGAACTGAAACGAGTCCTCAGTGTTTGGTCCCAAAGTTGGTTCTTGTGGGTCAGCGTCGACCTCACACCCTAGTTCTCCCGATGCTTCTGCCATGGGTCCCCTGGTTTCCTCAGCTTCGGGCCCTTCTTGTCCTTATTCCTCTTCTTCCATGGGTTCTTTGGTCAGGGTGGTCACGACCTCTTCTTCAATTGGATTATCCTCCTCCAACAGCTCCATGGTGGCAGGAGCTCCGTGTGGGGTACCCTCGGTCGCAATATCAACCAAGTGGCCCACTCTTGCCTGTTGTTGGTCTGTGTTAGGCCCCTATACTACTAGTGTAACCCATTATTGTTATTAGTATAACCCACTTATTATATTGATGTACCCATGTAGTGCCCATATTGTTACTATTATGCCACATAGAAGCCCACCATTGTTACTGTTGTGCCCTACAATATTATTGTTATGTAGGCTTTGATTGTATTGGGACCACTTAGACTCCTATATATAGAAAGGAGGTATTTTCATTTGTATCATCCAAGAATTGTTCATTTATGTAATGTAAAGGAGGTTGCCCCCTCGAAGAGGCTGAATTATAAGGCGTGGATCTCTCTTTTCTATCTTTTTGTGAGCTGGTTTCATAACATTTGGTATCAGAGCTTTGGATTCTAGGGTTTCACTGCTCCAAACAAGTCATCGTGGAATTGTCGCTATAACTTTTTTTCTGTGATGTTTCAGAAGTCACAAAAAACACCCATTTGAGAAGAATTGGCGCTGAACCTTGGGTCCAGATTTCAGATATTTTCGCGCGATATTGTCGGAGATATGATCTGCGGAAGTTGGTCTTTTTGCAGACTCCTGAATTACACTCAAAACAAGTGACCTGGGGAAAATCGTCATAACTTTCTTTCTGAGCATCGGATTGAAATTTCGTAAGAAGGTATAGAAAGAGGACGGAATGTAGTTTCTGTTTATATATTTTTCAGATTCAAAGGTTGAAACAGTGACACGTGGCACTTCATACAACTTCACTCTACTGAACTAGTCTATAATCAGGGCACTACGGGAGATTGTGCATAACTTTTTCTTGGAGAATCCAATTTGGATCAGACTTGTGGCATTGGAAAGAGGACACAGAGGGATACTACAGGTCGCAATTTTAGAACTTAAAGATCTAAAAGTACAGAGTTACAGTCGTTTCAAGGTAGAGCTGCTAAAATCAAGAAAAAACAAGATGAGGAAGTTTGATGGCAAGGATCCGGTAAATTGGATACTTCAGATGGAGCAATATTTTGATATAAATGGTGTACAACTATTAAAAAAGGTATGTATTGCATCTTCATATTTAGAGCCAGATCAATTTTTATGGTACAAAGGGCTTTGTTCTCGTAAAAAACTTGTTACGTGGTCAATTTTCACGGAGGAAATGATAGCACATTATGAGGATATAAAGAGCAACACCTTCTTTAGAGAAACACCACAACAATTGGAAAGAGTAAAAGGGCTTTGTGACATAATGGAAAGAAAAATTATGGAAACCAGGAAGCATACCCCTCACAACTATAAAGATGGAAGTGTTGTTTCTCCCAGCCTTCCACAACCTACAAGGGTTACACCACAACAATTGGAAGAAAAAAGAGAAAAAGGGCTTTGTTACAATTGTGATAGCAAATGTACTAAAGGTCATAGGTGTGCTGAGAAGAAATTATTTTACATAGAATATGAAGAGGAGGAAGAAAAGGATCAAGAAACATCAAAAGAAGAGGATATGCGTCAGGACACCACCCCAGAGAAAGAAGAAATGAATCAGACCATATCTTGTAAAGCATTGGCAAGAATTACCACTCCTCAAACTCTCAAGATAGAAGGACATATCAAGAAGAAAAAGGTGCAAGAAGTGAACGATCACATCGAGAAAGAAGAAATGAATCCAACCATATCTTGTAATTCAATGGATGAAATTACCACTCCTCAAACTATCAAGATAGAAGGACACATCAAGAAGAAAAAAGTTCAAGAAGTGAAAGATCACATCGAGCATCAAGAAATAAATCTGACCATATCTTGTAAAGGACTGGAAGAAATTACCACTCCTCAAAAGATAGAAGGACATATCAAGAAGAAAAAGGTTCAAGTAGAGAAAGATCATATCGAGCATCAACAACAAGTTCTCCAACTTTTAAAGGATAACGCCACTTCGGTGCAAAATCAAATGAAACAACAGGTAGATCAACATCGTAGTGAAAAATGTTTTGATGTGAGTGATTGGGTATTTTTACTGCTACATCTCAAGCAAGCTATTTATGAGAAGGAAATGTTGGCAATACTACATGCACTTAAAAAATGGCGACCTTACCGAATGGGAAGACGCTTCAAGGATGAGGATGTGGAAGCATTGTTTTGTGTTATTTATATTATCCAACCAAATTGGATAAACGAAGCAAGGATGAATGGAAGAAGAATGAAGAAGTATGGCCACTTATTCAAAAGTTGCAAAAGATCCCAATTCAAGCAATATTGCCAGAAATTGAAGAGGAAGGAAAAATCATATTGGAACCTGAAGCAGTCACAGAAACAAGAACCCAACAGCTATGAAATCGATCAATTTCAGAGTATCTCATCAACTGGAAGAACTTACCCGCTGAATATTCCACATGGGAGGACAAGAATTTTATATAGAAGCATCAAGAACTACTCAAGCGTTGAGGACAACGCTTTTTGAAGGAGAGGGGCATGTTAGGCCCCTATACTACTAGTGTAACCCATTATTTTTATTAGTATAACCCACTTATTATATTGATGTACCCATGTAGTGCCCATATTGTTACTATTATGCCACATAGAAGCCCACCATTGTTACTGTTGTGCCCTACAATATTATTGTTATGTAGGCTTTGATTGTATTGGGACCACTTAGACTCCTATATATAGAAAGGAGGTATTTTCATTTGTATCATCCAAGAATTGTTCATTTATGTAATGTAAAGGAGGTTGCCCCCTCGAAGAGGCTAAATTATAAGGCGTCGATCTCTCTTTTCTATCTTTTTGTGAGCTGGTTTCATAACAGTCTGCCTCTGTGGTCATCATGCTACTAACTTGTTCTGCTAGTTCTACAGGTGGGGCTAGTTCTTTTGGGAAAGCCTCATTCGTGGTACTAGGAGGCATATCTGTGTCAACCTCCATATCTTCCATTGACTCCATAGTTTCAGCTTACTCTTAGGGAGCCATCTCTTCTTCAAGTTCTTCAATTCCATCTCCATCTCTTCGGGCTCCTCGTAGTCAACATAGTCATCATCTTCTACATCTTCCTCCATGGCTTCAGGTTCATCTGCCTTGGCAGCCACAACAACTATTATTTCTTCCTCTGTGGAATCCTGAAACAGTTCCCATGGAATCGAGATCCGTCTGATGGCATTCATTACTAACAACTGAACCAACCCATGGTGAGTGATGACTGCCAATACTTGTCACATTCCCTCAGCCGAATGCGCCATTAAGTGAAGGCTCCTTAATAGAAAATAGGGCACATTCATTGAAAACGCCTTTGCCTGTGGAAATCGCAGGTGAGCTAGTATGCGGAGATGGTATTTGAAGATGGTGGAGTATCTTCCTTCGCAAGTCATATATTTTATGACGAAATTTGTGACTCCTCCCCATGGATGTGGTAGCGAAGTTCTGTCATATCCCTGACCCTTCTGTGTGATACTTTCTCTTGCTTGTAGAAAGGCCTCAGGGAATTCTGGAAGAGCAGTCCTCCTCAAAAACCATTGCTGCCCGACTTGAGGGAGCCCACTAACTTCCATGATGGTTTCCTCTGTTACAGGGATCTCAATTTCATGGACCCAAGAGCCTCCTTCTCCCAAGTTCAATGCAAAGTCCACCTTGATTTCTTCATTTGACCCTCTTAGCCTATCGAAATAAACATCCCAGCCTGCGTTATCAAACACTTGCCACACCTCCTGATTACTCCGAGCTCTTGTTGTATCCTCAGGTACATGTCGCACAGATCGGCCACCCATTACTGTTGAGGTAGAATCATTACGACAACTGTAGTTGGCTAGCAGGGGAGAGTGAGAGGGCTCCAAACCATTGGCAACTGAAATAATGTCATGGCCGCTTTTGGGGACAACGGATGAAACAGTACTGGTACGCTCGAAAATGATGACAGATTATGGTGGTACTATTAGATATTTCAGGAATTTAATGCAGCATGTTGGAAGGGTGACTGATATGACTCTGCGCATATGAATATGCATTCCAACACATAAAGGTATGATTACGGAGTACTGAAATCATTAGATTCTGTTAGGTGAGAATCGTGTGTCATGAATACTTTTTTGAGGTACGCCGTCATTTATTATGATGGTTTCCCCCCCTAGCTTAATGACGGTCATCCTCGACACATTTTAATGTCCTTTTTGGAATATTTAATTAAATCCATAAAATCGATGGAGACATACCTGTGGACCTACCTTTTGGTGCAGTAGCAGCGAAAATATCTGACAGATTAACAACGCAGCGAGTAACAGCAACAGTGAGTAACAGCACAGCGAGTAACAACAAAATGAGTAACAACACCGAGAGTAACGGCAACCGTGAGTAACAACAATAGTGAGTAATGATAGTTACTAAGTAACAGCAGTTACAGAGTAATGGCACCAGCAGAGTAACGAAAACGGCGGAGTAACATCAGTTACGGAGTAATGGCACCGACAGAGTAATGGCAACATCAAAGTAACAACAGTTGCGGAGTAATGACACAAGTGGAGTAACAGCAGTTGTGGAGTAATGACACTAGCGGAGTAACAACAGTTACAAAGTAACAACATCGGCAATGTAATGGTAGTTGCCGAGTAACAACAGTTACAGAGTAACAACACTTAGTGGAGTAACAACACTTAGTGACACCACTAGTGAAATAACAACAACATCTTAATAGCAGCATTGGTGAAGTAAAAGCACCGAGTGTTACCTTTCTCCTAGCCATATTTCTTTGTTATTCCTGCAAAACACAAACAAATAAGTAATAACCACACACACACACACACACACACACACACACACACACATATATATATATATATCTAGTTTAGAGTAGAGTGAGAGTGTCCTTTGTTCCAATAACCATTAGATCAGATGAATCAGAAAGGTGTTTGACAAAGGAATATTTAGTGGTTGGATGGTGGTATAGTTTTAAATGATGCCCATTTACTAAGAACGAGGTCTGATTCTCATCTATTGTAATTAGTCTGACCATTCCATTGTCGAACACTGCATCTACTTGGTATGGTCCCATCTAGCAAGTTTGAAGCTTGCCTTTGAAATCCTTAAATCAGGAGGCATATAGTAATGCCCAATCTCCCACATGAAACACCTTCATTTTGATAAATTTATCGTGCCATTTCATTCTTTGTTGTTGAACAACAGTAGTCTTTTGGACAGCTACTGATCGAATCTCATCTAACTCATTTAGCTGTTCCAGTCAATGTTTTTGTGCCTCTGATAGATCTAGGCCTACTTCTAGAGTTGTTCTGAGTGTACTGATTTCAAATTCTACTGGAAACAAGGGGGATTTCCCATAGACTAATTCGAATGGAGAAAACCTAGTTGTGTTCCGCCATGTTGTTCTGTATGCCCATAAAGCTTCTAGAAGTTTCTGTGCCCAGTCTCGGTGATGGCTTGCTACTCTCTTTGTCAAGATATTTTCCAATACCTTGTTTGTGCTCTCTACTTGCCCATTCGCCTATGGGTGATAGGGAGTTGTCACTCTATGTTTGACCCCATATTTCTGCATCATCTTTCCTATCATATGAGATGTGAACTATGATCCTCCATCTGATACAATTTCCCTTGGAGTATTGTACCGGGCAAAAATTTCTTCAAAAAGAAATTCTGCCACTACTTGCTCTATTAATCTTGTGACTGCTCTGGCTTCCACCCATTTAGTTACATAATTGATGCAGACCAGGATGTAAGCTTTTTGATGAGAAGGAGGGTTAAAGGGTCCAACAAAGCCGATGGCCCATTTCTCAAATGGTTCCAGGACTATTTGGGGTTGAAGAGGCATTTCATCTGCTTTCCCAGGTTGTCCCATCTGCTGATAACTATCACACCTTCAAACATAATCCAAAGCATCACGAAAGATGGAGGGCCAGTAATATCCCATTTGAAGCACTTTGTGACCAGTTATTTTATCCGCAAAATGTCCTCCACAGGGTCCATCATGTGTAGAATTTAAGATCTCATAAATATCATCCTCTGCCACACAACGTCGAATCTGTTGGTCAACCCCTATATGGAAAAGATATCCTGCCATCCATGAATATTGGGTACTTTGGTGAATGATCTTCCTTTGCTCCTTATATGACAGATGAAGAGGCACCTTTACTGTAGCAAGATAGTTAGCAATATATGCATACCATGGAGTGTTAACAGAAAATGCAAAAAGATGCTCATCTAGAAAATTATCCTCAATTGGTGTGTTCTTACCGTCATGTTCTATCCTAGATAAGAAATCTGCAACCACATTGTCCTTCCCTAGTTTATCTACTATAGTAATATCAAATTCGTGTAATAGCAACAACCATCTTGTAATGCGACCAGGGGTAACCGGTTTGTTCATTAAATACCTGATAGTTGCATGATCAGTGTGTACAAAAGTAGGATACCCAGTAATGTAGTGCCTGAATTTGTTGATGGTGTAAATGACAACAAGGAATTCTTTCTTAGTCACTGTGTAGTGTAATTCAGTAGGAGCCAAATTCTTACTAACATAGTAGAGTGCGTAGTGTAGTTTATGCTCTTGCTATCCCAACACTACACCAATTGTTGTTTGAGAAGCATTCGTATGAATGTGGAAAGGTAATGCCCAGTCTGGACCTCTAAGGATTGGAGCACTGCAGACCAATTCTTTAATCTTTGTAAAGGCTGCATCACAGTCACCTCACCACACAAATTATGAATCTTTTGTTAGTAATTGAAACAGTGGGTGTGATAGTTTTGCAAAATTTTCTATGAAACGCCTATAATAACCGGCACAACCAATAAAACTGCGTACCTGTGTGGGCATGTTGGGTGTTCGAAAGTGCAGAATTACCTTTATTTTCATTGGGTCCATTATGATTCCTTAAGCTAAGAGCAAATGGTCCAGAATGATTCCTTCTTCCATCATCATATGGCATTTCACTATACTCAGAGAGACACGCGCTTGTATACATCTTTCAAGAACATTTTCAAAATTTTTCAGCCCTTCCAAAAATGAGTCCCCATATGGAGTAAAGTCATCCATATAAATTTCAACACTACCATCTATCAAGTCAGAGAAGATCCCCAAAATTTCCCTCTGGAAGATTGTAGGAGCATTACACAGGCCAAAAGGAAGGACCCGGTATGCGAATGTTCCCCAGGGGCATGTAAAAGTGGTCTTATCCTGATCCTCAAGCGTTATTTGGATCTGGTTATATCCACTAAACCCATCTAGAAAAGAGAAAAACTTCTTACCAACCAATGTGTCCAAAACCTGATCAATAAATGGCAAGAGAAAATGATCCTTATGCGTTTCCTTATTTAACTCTCGATAATCTACGCAGATCCGCCATTTACCATTTTTCTTGGGGACCATTACTAATGGTGAGACCCATTGGCTATCTGAGATAGGGTAGATGAAACCCACATCTAGTAGTTTCTGAAGCTCCTCTTTCACAACATTTTTCAATGCAGGGTTCATTCTTCTCTGAGGTTGTCTTACAGGACGACAATCTTCCTTGATATATATGTGATGGGTACATAAGTTGGCAGGAATCCCCTTCATATCTGAATAATCCTAGGTGAAGGCTTCTTTATGCTTCCGAAGGACATCTACAAGTTGCTTCTTCTGGGATTCTGACAGATTCAGATTAATATTCAGGGTTTTTCCTAGTTCTAACTCTACTTGAACGCTTTCATGAGGTGCATCAATAGGTGGCTCCTCTAATCCTTCTATTGTTTCCATAGTTTCCTGAGTCTCACAACTTAGGATAGATTCTAGGATTTGTTGGTTTGGCTCTAAAACAGAGAAAGGATCATCCATGAAGGAAGTGATTACATCATCTTCCGATTCCATTTTCAACTGAAGGGCCTGTCCAATAGTGAGGACTGGTCTTACTTCTTCATTTTCCATTTCAGCCTCTACCCTAGATACAACTTTCTTGCCACCTGCTGGTTTTATGGGTGAATTTGGTTCTGCAGGTGGATATAGCACTAAATTCTTAGTGTTATGCCCATTAGAAATAACCATATTTCTTGAACGACACCAAATGTAAGCGTCTGCAATAGCCAACCATGGTCTACCTAGAATAAAAGTATGACTGCTCACTGAAGATTGCATATGTAATACCAAGAAATCTATGGGGTAGTGCCATGAGTCCACTGAAATTGTTACATCTTCCAGCTTCCCTACCAGTTTGACTGTAGATCAGTCTGCCAATTCCAATATTGTAGGTGTGTGCTTCAAATTGCGAAGACCTAGCACATGCATAGTTTCCCTGGTGATGACATTGATGGCAGCACCCAGGTCTACCAGCACATTTGGAATCTCTACCCCATTAATCTGCACTGTCAAAATTGGGTTCCCTAGATCTCCATATTTCACCGGCATTGATTTTCCCATCATGAAGTCCGATAATTTTCCCATAACATGTATAGTGAGGGGGTCTTTAGTTTTCTTTGAAAACCATATTGGCACGTCCTTCATAGCTTGCAATAAGGGAATTTTAACAAATAAATTCTTTAATTCTCCTAATAAATCAAATTCAGCTTTTGGGCTTGGTTTACTCATAATTAGTCTCTTTGGGTAAGGTGGTTCAGATTGATGTTGTTTAGCGGGAGGCGCCTAGTTTCTATCAGTTTGTTTTGGCTCTTTACTAATTGGTTCTGCCTCCTTACCTTCACTATCAAGTTTTTCAATGATAACTGGAGGAGGCTAGGCATTAATTGTTCGTCTTGATTGTAGATTCATTTCATACAAGTCTGCAGTGGAGATACTATATGAAGGCAGGTTAAGAACATCAGCTTGATGAGCTCCCTTATTGTTAGGGTTAGGGTTAGGTTGCATTGGAAGCTGAGGACAGGCAGGCTGATTACTAGGAGGCACATTGGAGGGTAGTTGGAGCTATTTTTGTGGCATATCTTGACGAAACTATCCAGAAGAGGGTCCTTGCCAAGTTGGAGCCCATGAAGAGCTCGTACTAGCTTGAGGGTTTCACTGGTGCCAAGGTGGGTACTGGTATTGCAGCCACATGGAGGGATAGGGCATGGTCTGAGGATTCATGTTACAATTATTGAAATACTCATATGGATTTAGGTACATACCTTGATTTCCCATCGATAGTCGTGGCGATCATGGCTTCCTAGATCCCATGAGGTATAGTTGCTCTGTGTCCTCCCCTGTTCCTTGAAATATTGCTTTCAGGCCTGGCAAGGAGGGGCATGAGCTTGTCACATGGTTGAGCTCACAGATCGCACATGCCTCTATGGAGTTCAGTGGACATTCCCTTTCCGGGTGCTTCTTTCTGCACTTCAGGCAAAATATTGCCATGGTCCTGTCCAATTCCAACTGCTTCTATTTTACTTGCAGAGTGTCCATCTATGCTAACAGGGTACTGAGGATATCTGTCCTTAAGTTGTCTAGCAGGTTTTCGATTTTTGCTTTTGTAACACCCCCGCCAGACCCCTTTGCTGAGCAGATCCCTAGCCTATTTCTTGCAAGCCCCCTAGAGCACTGAATACATAAATTGCAAATATCTTCGAATGTCTCCTTGGAGATGTCTCCCTTTCCCACAATGTTCAATAGTTCCATCGAGTCCTCTTGAAAGGATCGAAGGAGGATAATCTTTAAAATTTATTTATCTAGGTCATAACGACCTGACCTCTATAAGGTGTACTTGAACCTTTCCACACAATCTTCCAAACTCTCGTCCTTTTATTGTGTGAACTTGAAAAGTTCCTCCTTGATGTTCCAGGATTTATAGTAATCCTGATATTTCTCTAGAGAAGTTGTGTGCATATCATCCCATGTGGAAATGGATTTTCCTCCAAGGCCCATGAACCATCGCAAAGCCGTTCCTTTTAATGTAGAAGGGAAAATATTTAACTTCTGGGCATTTGTTGTGTAGTCGTACCCCTGGCACACTATGTCAAACTCAAATAGAAATGTGTGTGGGGTCTTCTGAAACAAGCCCATGAAAGTTTGGTAAGGATGCCAATGGAATAGGCTTTGTAGGCGTGCTAGCTCCCAGATCCCTAATCGGAAAGTCGATGGTGGAGGTTATGGGAACCATAAATATCTTCCAATAGTCACTAGGGATTTCAACAGGCTCTGTGGAGGATCACTGAGGATTCCTTACTACTGGGACTCGAGTCTCTTTAGCAACACTTCCTCGGTCCCTTGGTGATGTAAGTATCTCCTTGTCCTTCTCTTGTGTCCTGATGGCTTGATCCCTCGGCTACAACCTTCTTTCCCTTACTGGAGCAGTCTGACCCTATCGATGTTTTGCTTGCGATTTCCTCCTCTTCTATCACCAGCACAAAATTCTCCTCGTTAGGTCTACTACTGGATATTTCTTCCACTTCTAAAGGAACCTGTTGTGTTGAGTCACTGAAGAATGTTGTATACAGCACTGGTTGCTCTACTGACTGTCCTTCCGACTTCACTCTCCTTACCTCTGGTCTCACAGCTACAGAAGAGGATGCTTCTGATTCAGAATTTGCTATGATATGCTCAATATAGGTTTTTCTTCCCAGATCTAGTTCTCCCCTCTTTGGGGCTCTCCCTTTGCCCCTCTTATTTGGTTCTTTTTTCATACAAAAGTTGGTATGATGGAAGGTCTTGGTATGAACCTACAATCATTCAATCTTGGAGTAAGGTGTCAAAGGACTATTCCTTCCCCAAGATGAAAGAACTCGTAAAATAAAAGCAGCTAAAACAAACTAAAATTTAGGGTTTCAAGCCCAAAGAAGGGCGTCTAAGGACTCCTCCCTCCCTAATACAAGAACCAAAAACAAACACAAACCATGGGAAGACCTAATACTTCCAGATCTGAAGCAGGGCGTCAAAAGACTCCTCCCTCCCCAGGGTAAAAGCTAGGGTTTTTCCCAAGAAGAAAACACACAAGGGTTAAAAGAAATAAATCTAACTCAGGGCCTGGAGCAGGACTTCAAAAGACTCCTCCCTCCCTAAGACAAGATAATGGCCCAAAATCAACAAAAGGGAAAAGATAAACAAGTAGAAAGAACACCTACACTTAGGACTTGAAGTAGAGTGAGAAAACTCATTCTCTCCCCAGGATGAGGGATTGACCCTCTGGTTGGTCCAGATCATTATTTGTACCTTGCTAGCCTCCCCAGCAACAGTGCAAAAATGTTGGTGTCCTGGTATGAATGATTTATTTACCCTATTCTGACATTAATTTATTAATCTGGGTGTGTATCCTTTCAAGGAAATGCGCAAGGTATATGCAGGAGCAAAGTGAAAATCGTTCCAACCAAGGGTTCATAGTTAAGATTCAAAGCATCATTGTAAGATTAAATTAACTACAAAATTCTAGAAATAATCATAGACAGTAAAGAATTGTAACAACAAGCATAAACTAAGAAATAAAACACACACAAAGATGCAACACTTCATCAGAAGAGCGAGCTCAACTCGCTTATTAGGGTTGCGTTAGTCACGGAAAAGATTGGAACAGCAAAATAGGTGATACTTTATTAATCGGTAACAGGTGATTACAATATCAATGGGAGAACCCCCATTTACAGGAAAAATCTCTCTTTTATACACATCATGAGAGAATAACATGTCTCCCTAAAACAAGGTAACCGCATATGCAAAAATATACATTAGTTGAAACAGCACCAACACCAGATAATCGAGATAGAAAAAAGGCCCAAGAATAGCTTTAGGGAATTGTGACTCCAGCTGCGCAGCCTCCTTAGGGTTGGCCATTACCAGATCTGTTGTGAAATGTTGAAGCGAGGGTTCCTATTCTCCAAGCTACAGTCAAACATTCAATTCGATGCTACGAATAGATAGACTTCGTGAATTTACTTCATTAATTAAAATATTCGAATAGGACAAGTCAGGGGTATTTACCTTATAAGTTTAGCATGGCAACATGGGTAAATAAGTATAAAAAGGGTTAAAAAGGATGATAAAAATGGACAGATAGATAGCCATATTTGGTGCCCAACAAACATATTATCCAAAATGGGAGTGGGCTTATAGATGTGTCAAATAAATTATTAAGGATACATGCAAGGAGAAGTGTTAGTTAATTATTAAATATTTTCTTTTAAAATAGAATCATAAATTCTTAGTAAAAATGTACCAAATACTTTATAACCTAACATTTATATATTAACTTAATATTTAATATTTGTAATTTTATTTTACTTTCTCCAATGTTTATTTTTGAAACATGTTCCATCTCGACTATTTAAACATGTGGATATATTTGATTTTCATATTTATCCTAAGGATGAACCACAGTAATTGGTTTGAAATTCTGACCAAATGCACTGATATGTAATTAATACAAAAAAAAAAAATCACAGAAACAAAATGTATCATAGAAATTTAAAATGAGAAATTTAATATAAGTCAAATGATGTAAATTACAATAATCTCTCTCATCTAAAAGACCTTTTATCCCCTTTACTCATTTATGTTCATTCATCAATCTAGTGCTAAAATTGTTGTTTTTAAATTCATATTAATTTTGTTCAAATTACAATAAGATCTCTCCTCTAAAAGACCTTTTATCTCCTTTTCTCGTTTATGTCTATTCATCAATCTAGTGCTAAAATTATTGTTTTTGAATTTATATTTATTTTCATTAAATTTAAAGGTTCACAATTTTAGAATTAGCTAATATTTTAGTGGCGCTAAAAATTATAAACCTATTTTTCATAAACTCTCTTGGAACTAAGTTCCACAATAAAAATGTATTACTTAGTTGGAGGGCTTGAACAATTATCGAGTGGATCAAATCATTGATTGGGCCTCTTCATGCATTTCCCTTGCCACTTGGACATTTTTTTCCTTTTTCTCCTTGTCCACCTCAAAATGGTGTTAGTGTCTCCTATTTTTTTTCCTATTTTTACCTTTGCATTTACTAGCCTTGGCCTAACCTTTTGCATATTGCAACTCTGCGTTTCCTAGCAGTCATCAAGCTTTTTCCATCCCCTATATTATATTGACTTATTGTAAATTTGGAGTAGATTGTATCAGCGGTTGTAAATTTGGGGTAGAGGATCACGATGTCATATCTTTTTGGAGATTAAATTTTTAGTGAGAGGGTGACTGTTACATCGTATGGGAGCATGGCCCTCTTCAAGAAATTCATCTAAAAAAAAATAACCCAAATGGGCTACTTGAAATTTCAGAGCCATTCTATGGTATGCATCCACATTCCTTGCTAATTTTTCTATGTTTGCAATTTTTGAGAAGAATTTTTTTCTCATTGTCTCAATTTTGGATACCCCAAGCGATTAACCCAAATAAATCATTTGAACTATCTACAAAGAGTTCTTGATAACCTAATTGAGATATTTCTATTTAGTTTTTCACCTAATTTTTAACTGGATTTTTCTATTTTAGTTTTGAGATGATGTGTTGTCCAAGGAGATTGAATTTGTGGAATTGTTCAATTCTTGTTTCACAACAGATGCTTTGGAGTAGGAATATTATCATATTTATATGAAAAGAATTGTGACCCAATTAAGAAAGCAATTACATGATGCCTCATTTCTAATGTTCAACTTTAGAGAGGGCGAGAGGAAGAGTGAAGTGACATACATTTCGACTTAGTACAACATGATGATTGTCATGGAATACCCCATATAGTTGAAGGGATGCGCTTTGCTTCCTATAGAAATGGTCCATCATTTTTTGTAGTTGGGTGAGCATTTGCTGACATGGGAAGGGAAACACAATGTAGTTTAGATGCACTATGAGAGGGGAGGATGGGTTCTTCTTTCCTTCATGCCATGTCCCCTTCTCATTTACTGGAAGAAAAATACATGTCGGTAGAAGACTTTCGAGATGATTCACGGGAAAGCCCCTAAGAAGCTTCTACATCTAGTATCTCCTCTAAGTCTAATCCCATCTTAAATACGATATATTTAGTATATATATAGCAGAAAAAGTAGGTCCAACTGGCCTCTGGCATAAAGGGGTTTGACCCTTGATTTTGTTATTCTTATAATTATTCCAAACTTCGATGGTGAGGGAGGATGCAAACAATTTTTTGAATATTTGTTTAGGATCCCTTTAGTACTGAGGATAGGACACCCAAGATGCTATTTTTGTTGGGATGGGGTCCCCTAGGTCAGTTTTGGGGTTACGATAACCCAAGCTTTGGTAAATTTTCGTAATTAATGTAAAGTCTTCGTGATTTGTGGATGTGGAGCATGTAGGTGATTAGGAGGAAAAAGGGTTTACCCCCTTGGTTTATGTAAAGTTTGAGTCAGTTTTTAGATCCATCCATGGTCCGTGGACCATGGAATTGTATGCAAAAGGCTATAAATAGGGGTGCCTTAGAGAGTTTAAGACATGTTTTTGATAAGAAATGGGTAAATAGAAGAGAAATGATAGTGAAGAGAAGTGGGTTAGATAGGATAAGAAAGGCTCTGCAGCTGAGTTCTTAGAGTCCTAGGTTGAGTCCACAGCTGAGTGTGTGGACCCCTGCAGCTAAGTGCGTAGGGTAGTTTTGAGTATGTAATCTTGAATTGATGATAAATAAAGGCAGTTAACAAAAAATTCTTGTGTATATCTATTTTATCTCTGTTTCTGCTAATGCTATACGTTGTCTATGAGTAATGTGTTTTAGGGAATACTGACTTAATGATGCGTAATTCTATTGAATAAATGTTAATGATGTACGTAAAGCATGTTTATGTATTTTCACAAAGAATCTGATGAATTCTATGATGTTTACTAATAACTCTAGTAAATATCCACGAACCCTAATTGATGACTGCTTTCTGATGCACATAAGTAGATAGATTGACTATTAAAGGTCTGCAAAGACTAATCGTAGACCTCCGCGAAGGTCTGAAGGCCATTTTGACAGAGTTAAGGTTGTGTGCCCTAGGAGTGTATTGATCTGTACAAAGGAAGGCCTGAGGTGCTAAAAGACATCACACTAGTCATTGGATAGAGAAACTTGGTTCTTGCATCCCTCCATACTGCTTTGGGTGAGATTACAGCCTACCCTATGCGGGTTGTTTGCCGAAAGGGCTAGTAGTGTAGGGATTTGTTAGTTGGCACAACTAACTCTGAACCTGGGTCAGGACCCCTTAAGCCAACAAATGGTTCCGTTGCTGGGACTTGGATTTTCTTGAAAGAGATGTGTGATGTCGCATCACTGGAATCCAACCAAGAAGGAAATTAAAAAGTGGTTGGATTGGAAGATTCACGAATTCATGGCATAGGAAAATAGGAATCTGCACCTGTTAAGAGAAGAGTGGTTGAAAAGGTACCTGTACACAGGGATACACAAGATAGTTTTATGCACCTTCCCCATTGAGCTATATGAATGTTTGGCTAAATTGATAGATAGTCAAGGAAGGTGGAAGCTCGATAATCCGATAGTGTGGACTACAAAATTAGTGCAACAATTAGAAGCTTTTGAAAAAAAGAACGTGTGGGCTGTTTTTCATTGGCTCGATCAGATTCTGGGAGGATTTTTTATAGATTTTGCAGTAGATACCTCGATCAACTATAACCAAGCGGAGCGAAAAATTTTCAAAGGATTGTGGGGTAAGTGTTTAAGATCTTTGAATACTTGGATTAAAATGTTGTTATGTGAAAAAAGGGCTATTCCATTACTTTGATGTTTGGAGCTACGTGAAGTGGAAGAATCTTTAGAGACCGAGAGAGATCAGGTCCAGAATATAGTCCGTTGATCAGACCTCCTTCAAGTGACGACGAAGGAGTGGTACAAGCTTCACTGTGCAGTGCTATCCAGCTAATAACACAGGGTTTTCCATGAACACATCATCCATCCACTTTTCCTCCCCCTCCACCTCCACCACATACACCTTTTCCCACACCTCCACCTCCACCACTTCCATTCAACATGGTGAACACAATGAAGCTGTTGATTTTTAAGGGCATTGGGAGTGACGATACAAAGCAATTCTAGTTTATTTTGAATGTTGTTTGTACTGTGCAACAGATTACTGATGACAATATAAAGAAGGCAAAATTGGTTACCGCTCTGCAATATCGCGCACTGACTTGGTATATTAACTATTGTTCTGATAATCCCCTGGCATCACTGGCTGAGACTAGGGTAGTGTTAAACAAGGAATTTAGTAAGCCTAAGTCTGATTCAGAGTCAATAATTAGATTCAAATAAATCATGATGATGGTCAATGAGACACCTTGGGAATTAGATCAAATATTGAAGTGTCAGACCTGAGTAGCTAACATGCAGCTCACATATAGTCAGCATCACGAATGGTTTATAGCTTCTCTTCCGCCCCACACAAGAATTTCTTTGTTGCAACAGAGGATAGGAATGTAAGCATAATCTTTGTAAATCGCGATGAGGTTGCATGCAATGCCTATTCAGGATGCCACCTTAGGGGTATAGAAGATCCACTCTCAATTGTAGAATCTACACTTAGAAATACAGATTTTGAAGAAAGATAAGGAGACTAAACCAAAAGTGCATGTGGAATTCTGGTGTTTAAAATGCAAGGACCTAGGGAATGATAAAGACCACTATCCAGTGTATGGGAATTATATTACAGGAGGGGGACCAATTCCCCTGAAGCTAGATGCTCCAACAGGGCCAAGCGTGGGGGCCGCACTATGGTGCGCTATTTGTCAGGTTGTTGGAAAACATGCGACGAATAATTGTCATTTTCTTCAAATTTTGTCTAGACACCCCAATAGTTGTTCTGTAACTTCTGCAAATCAGTGAGCCACGATGAGTGCCACTGTTGGAGCTATGATTTGATGATGGAATGAACACCTACATACAAGATGCAGGAAGAAACTCGGCCTCCAGAATAGGGCATCGAAGGAGCATGAAGAGGTTATCAGGGAAGAGGATAGGGCTGATGAGGAGAAGGGCTTGGTAGAGGTCGTGGTTAGGTCATCCTATACAACTGTGTATAGTCAAGACACTATGTGTTGGAGTGTCAGAATCAAACACGCCCATCATGTGAATACTGTAGCCAATTTGACCATACTATAGGAGAATGCTCGGTGCTGATAGCTAAAATGCAAGAGAAGAAATGACAACCTTCGTAGCCTACGCAGAACTTACAGATGATGAGAGATGAGCCGCACGAGGAGGATCAAGGCATGAATATAGTGTTGAGAAGTTGAACAAATATTGGCGATGATAAGGGTAAATAGCCTAAAGAAGATAGATGGGTCCACAAGGCCCCAGAAAAGGAAGTTGGATTTGATCTCAATCACGCTAAGGAAACATTTATGGAAGCCAAGAAGAGATTCATTGAGGCCTCCACCTCAGGAAGCCAGGACAAGGTGCAAGAAACCAGCGCACCTGGAGAGGTTGATCCCTCTGTGCTTACTACATTTTTGGAGACTTGAATAATGCAGTTGCATGATAACAAAGTTGTGGAAGGCCTGAAGGAGTTGATAAACAAATGCACCATCAAGGAGAAGGTCCCTGATCAACACCGGGTAGTCAGAAAAATTAGAAAACATAAGGCACAAATGGTGCATGAGATGAGGCTCACTGCGCATATAGGTGATTACAAGATGGAATAGGTCATCTTGGATTTGGGGTTTGATGTGAACGTTTTGCCGAAACAAATATGGGAAAGAATGGGGAGACCTACACTACAATGGTCTCTAATTTAGCTCAGAATGGTAAACCAACAAAAAATCATCCCTACGAGATGATTATACAGAGTAACAATTGATATAGAAAGTGCGAGCATGGTGGTTGACTTTGAGGTTATAGAGATCGTTGATGATAGTAATCCATACCTTGCGCTCTTGGGAATTGGCTGGGCCATTGACATGAACAGGGTCATCAATCTAAAAAAGAGGACAATGTCATTTGAAAAGAATTCACTTTGGGTTGTAGTACCGTTAGACCTTGTAGAAGGGGTACACTATACTGAACCTGTGCACGATTATGAAGAAAGTGAGGATGAACTAGATAAAATCTACAAAATAATAGTGTGAGACTATGACTGGATCAATTCGATGGTAAATGGATGGATTGCATGGGACCGGGATAGTCTCGCACCTCTGATTCAGACGAAGATTTGGGGAACTAAAAAAATCTCTTGTATGAAGTATCCACACTACGATGCAATATGATGACAAAATCATTGTGTTGTGTTTCATCGAAGGTAAGAAAATTAACCCATTATGATGGTTTAACTGACGTAGAAATTTTTTTGGATGAATTCAAGCGCGAAGTCCCTGAGGATCACTTCTTCCAAGCGTTAGACTTTTCCCTTCACGATGGCAGGGTATGCATAAGGATAGCTTTGAAGAATGGGGAGACTATAGAAGAATGATGAGGTTACAGTTTGGGTGTCCTAATACTAGATTGACTGAGAAATATGACAGAATGGATGATTCTGTAATGGGCACTTTAGTGTCAATAGTTACAAAAAAAAAAAGAAAACATATAATTTCACCTATTTTCATGAATAGGGTTGTGATGCATTCTAAGAAAAGTTTTTATTATTAGCATGATGAGGACCTCTTGTTCATAAGCTGCAAAAAACTTATTAGGAACTTCGAGATGTGTTTTTTGGGAAAGGATCAACGACTTGATTATGTTCCTTATAGATGTGCTAAAAAGTGATATGTTGGAAATAATTTACTAATTTTTTAATGGATTAGGAGGGTTGAAGCCCAAAAATATTTTTATCCAGTCTATGATTCCCTTTACATCTCGAAAAATCTGAAGGTGGCCTAAACTCATCTAATTAGAAATTAATAAGAAACTTCAAAGGGAAATAATCTCAGTGAATTGGTTATGTTCCTTATAGATGTGCTAAAAAGTGATATGTTGGAAAGAATTTACTAAATTCTTAATGGGTTAGGAGGGTTGAAGCTCGAAAATCTTTTTATCTAGTCTATGATTCCCTTTACATCTCCAAAAATCTGAAGGTGGCCTAAACTCATCCAATTAGAAATTAATAAGGAATCCCAAAGGGAAATAATCTCGGCTTGCTAATAGTCTTAATTCCTCCCTCCCACCAGAAATGATAATAACATCCAACATCAAGAACGATGAAAGCACCACGACCATACTTCCTCTGTTGGGAAGCCCCATCGAGGAACTAATAAGGAAAACCTCCAAAATGTTCTTAAATTTTGGTTTCCTTTTTTGAATGAGCTTCGTCCTAACCCCATTTTCTTCATAGAATGCCACAGTTTTGAGCATGACCTCCCTAACCATAGGCACTTACAGTTCAAATATCATAGAATTTTTTCTCCTCCAAATAGCCCATATGATAAAGAAGGGAAGAATAAGACGGGGGGGTTGGTTTTTTATCCAATTTCCCATACATTATGCTAGGGATTGAAATTCCCTCATATGGCCAATGTTAAGAATATCCATAACGCCATCCCATAATGCCTTGGCAAAGGGACATCTCAGTAGTAGATGATTGACATCCTCAGAATCTTTTATGCACATAGGGCAAATATTAAGACCATAGAAACTGCTTCATTACAGGATATCCCATGTAAACACTCGAGCATGAATATCCAACCAACATAAACATTTGAGTTTATTTGGAATCTCCCATTTCCAAGCTGATTGTAATCATTTATAGGATGGGATTACCCTTCCTTCTCTTAGGATTCTTTGATAGATTTCATTAACCATTGACCATGTCTTCTTGAGCTCTTTGAAATGTTAAAATAATATTAACCTTTACTTGCATAGTTTCACATTAATAATCTCACTTTCGATCACTGAAATATCCAATCACCCACATTTAAAAAATTCTATGGACAAATTTCTAAGATGATCAAAATCCATGTAAAAGCATAATCTTGAACTAATATTTGTTTATTTATTTTGTAAATTATAAAGAATAGAGAATTAAAATCTACATCTTCCATTACAACAAATAAAAGATGAGAAACTATAAACTCCATTACGTAAAAAAATAACAAGAGGATAAGATCAAACATTATGTACCCATCCAATCTGATTCGATATGGGGTAATATTTCAAAATTTATTTTATTATCAGTTGTATCTGACCAGATTATCAATGTTATTTCAAACTTCAGTTTTTTAGCATTTATTTTGATATTTGTAAAGCACTCACATTCTTTCAACAACAAAATTTGAAAAAATTACAAATCAATCCAACTAAAAATGTTTATGTCTCACAAAAAAAAAAACCTCAAACAACACGCATAGTCACAGGAAATATTTGTTTAATATTTCAATAAAAAATTGAAGGTACATTTTAACATTCAAGACATTAACAGTGGGAGGCTTACTGTAAAGAAGAACATAGACTCTGGTTGCAAACTCCTTTCTAAAAATCTACAAGAATTCTAGAAGGGAGTATTAGATTCTTTAATTTAGGTGGTAAAGGAGAGAAGGGCCAACAATGTTATCCATGGAATATCTCAAAACGATTATGGAAAAGTAAGTCAAAGTCGCTATGGTAGAAAATGATGGGAGGATGTGAGAAGCAATATGACACTTGAGTAAATTGTGAGAGTCCATTGACCAACTTCATTGAAGCAACCAACGATGGTGTTAATGAGATCAGAAAACCCCGATGGTCGGAGTCCATATGCTTTTACATTTTTTCATATCTCAGTAAATAATTTTGGTTAATAGAAAGCACAATAAGTTGGATATCTCACTAAATAATGCGGTGTGCTTCCTTCGTTGAACACTGAAGCTTGATTGATCTTCCTTTTTTCTCTACACGAACTTGTACGTGCACTCCTAAACGAACCTTTAGACAAGTTATTTAATTCCTCAAACAAGTCATTCAAACAAGTCGTTCACCACGACTACTCCTGCTTTAGCGCGACAATCAACAAGGAATTATCACAGAACTCCAAGTGAACCTCGGATGAACTTCCAATGAATTTCAAGAAAGAAATTTAACACATACGCAAGATTCTCGTAAGAACAGAATCATACCAAGACTGATATATATATATATATATATATATATATATATATATATATATATATATATATATATATATATATATATATATATAGTTATTGAAGAATGGATTTACAAAGCTTCAAAAATACATATGCATAGACTCAGACTCCCTAAAAACCTCACCGCTTTAAGTACACATGCACATGCGTAGGCTTGTCAGATTTACTCTACACTGTCTTTAAGTTTGGTGAAGATGCATACATGATCACACTAAGTGTGATTGTAGGGAAAGAACCAACTCAAGACTCACTCTGACTCTAACTCTGAATTAGAGGAATGCACATCTCTTCTCTTATTTATAGATCTTAAGAGGAGTCAAGAGGTATCTCTTCATATCATGACCTTTTCACAAAGTACAAAAAAATTGTCCTTAAAGTAGGAGGTTCTGACAGACTTAGATTGACCTTTCAGACTATTTTTCCATGGATTCCCTAGGATGAGGTCAATCCTCACTTTTAGTTAGAGAATTCCTCCGAGTCCTAGAGGAATTGTGTGGAAAATAATCATATACAAACTTGAAATAGTGTAAATTATAGATATATACAGACTCGAAATATCAATAGTGACTGAGAGGAGAAACCCATCTCTTAGTCAAAATGAATGTCATGATCTAAAATTATTTGATCATAGTACATGGTATCCTAATCTTCTAAATAGATTTCTCTGACAATGATGGGCCTCCTTTACAGATTTTGTACAGACAACTTCATCTTTACGAGCCATTGATGATGATTGTAGAGGAATGTATCCATTGTATTCCTTTCATTCATGGCTTCACTTTCTTGTAAATCTCTTATTTGTGAGGTTGGGAATTAAAGTGATTAATATTCTCCCTCAATTATATAAGGGTCCACTTCCCTTCTATTTAGGTCAAATATCTTCCACCAATCTAATAACCAGTGAGGACGTTTCGAGGAAGGTAAAGTATTTACTGCTCCAAATTTTACCAATGTGGTGTAATTTTTTTCTGGATTATCTTTGCATAGTAAGTCCCACCATAAGTTTTTATACTTATAGTCATAATCAGTCCTTGGGAATTTGAGAGTGTGGTTCTGTCTTGGTCACTCATTATGAGACACGAGTCTTCCAAGGCTAAAGTATTGGTGTACTAGGCCACTTCTATTATTCATATTCTTCCAGATAAGAACAATATCTCGAAATATAGTTCATAGATGATTTTCATCTTTGATTTCTTTTTGAAAGGGTATTTCATAGATCATGTCTAATATATCAACTGTGGATGTGGGCCTTCTGTGGATTTTAGCTACCAAATGGACTAGTGTGGTACAGGGTTGAAGATTTGGATTAAGATCTGTGCATTGCGAAGTTGCCATGTGGGATTCCACTTCATCTTGTATGTTTTCTAGACCATGTTGTCAAGAATTTTTCTGATGTGTTCTCATCCATTGGCCCATTCTCTGACAATTACTAGACATTGGTCACACTCACTTGAAATCTTTCCACCACACTCGCTTGAATCTCACTCGCTTCAAACACGCTCGCCTATATTTTCTCGCTTGCTTGTTTTCAAATTTTTCCAGTCACTTGATTTTAATTTTTCTTGTTTGCATGTGTATTTCCATGATTTTTGTAGATTTTTTATACTTAGAAAATCAAGAATCAAATTTTATATTACTTTGATTTGTTCATTATCAAAATCAAAGTTTGCAAATAATTCTTGCCATTTGGAAATTTTTCCTCACTAGATTTCTTCACCTCCTTTGTTAGAACTTTATTCATGGCTGCAACATCGCTTCTTAACAAGAATTTCTTGTTGATAAGAAATATTTTAAAATTTTCTAATGCATTTAATGTAACTTTAATTTTTTTATCAATGGTTGCATAGTTTATTTCTAATTCCATCCATGTCCCAAATGCAAATTGGATAAATTCTTCAATTTTTCATGCATTAGTGGTTCTTACCCACTTGAGTACAAATCCCCATCTAGTATTGCTTGAATTCATTTCTACAATTTTTGGTAAATCCTCATCTGCAACATGAAGTATAGGAAATGTATATACCTTGGCATTGATTTTTTTTACAACCTCTGTATACTTTTCAACCCATGGTGTTGGATCTTTTCTTAATCTTTCATTCATGATCTTTCTATCTACAACACATTTTTGTAGAGATGACTCACATAATTTAGGTTGCCTAAAAATCTCTGTGATTGATCAACGATCTTATCTAGAAACTTGTCTGAAAAATTGACAACATGTTATTGTAACACAATTTGGCCATTTCAGACAGTATGACCAAGAAATTTTATGGATGTTTGAATAATTACATTTTTTTCTTGAAAATTACGAGGCTAACATCCTTGATTGCCTGTCAAAATTTGCAGATGCTTTACGTGCTCTTCTATGGAATTGGAGAAAAACATGACATCATCTATATACACAATCAACCAATCAAAATAAGGCTTTAAAACTATATCCATCACCCTATGGAATTTCGCATGTGCATTCTTAAGTCCAAATGGCATGACATTCCACTCATAATGACCTATTAGGACATTGAATTTTGTTTTAAATTTAGCTTCTTCTTTCATATCACCCTACCAAAATCCCGATTTCAAATCAATTTTTTGAAAAAATCTCTTCCCCTGCATTGTTTTCACAAGATTGGAATTTTGTGGTATTAGGTAAGTATCATCAGCTAATACTTCATTTAGGGGCTTGTAACTTATGGCCAATTTTAGAACTCCTTTAATTTGCTCAGAATTCTTATTTAGATAAAATACATAACAATTCCACGTACTATGGGATTCTCTAATAAGACACTGTTGTAGTGGCTACAACCACCCTCCAAAATTTTGCCTTAGCTTCATTTTGGAGCCTCCCTACCAACCTTCACAGCAGCATGCCTTGCTTTATCAAGTACCAAGCTCTGGTGTTTTTCTTGCAAAAATATAGCTTGTCGATCAAACCTTAATGCATTTCCCTCATAGGTTGTTCATTCGGACTGTGTCTAGAAGAAAGCTGTGCAGCTCCTTCAAGAATTTGCACAAATCTGGAGGGAAACCAGCCTTCCCTCTAGAAATTGTGCAATCCTGGCTAACAACCTGTTGGGCCTTAGAATTGCGCAATTTTACTGAGCAAGCTTCACCCAGAAAATTGTGCAATCCTTTCCAACTGAGCTGCTCAGCCCAAAATTTGAGCAAATCTAGGTAGTAGTCAGCTGCTCCGCCCAAAAATTGCGCAAATCTTCTAAGAAGCCAACCCAACTCCTAGGCAGAAATGCGCATTTTCTCCCAACAGATTGAGTAGCCTCTTTCATGTGCAGCTGAGTTGACCGTTTCCCTCCAGGACCGAGGATAACAGACTCGCATGCATGGGATGATTCTCCCAAGGCAGCATGCAAAGGCATCCCTTGTTTCAGGGATCTATTTTTGGCAGTTAGAGGTTACATGCAAGGATCATTTCAGAAACCTCCCACCAAGTGTTGCTTTCCCTAGATTTGTGGCATGCGTGTCACAACCTCGATTTTATCAAAACCCATCCACCGAACACTGCAGAGCTCATTCCGCATATCGACGTTGTGGCTCTGACATCCCAAATCACATCTAGGGGTTGTCGGGACATTCAACTAAGCTGTTTTGGGGTAAGCCCTCTTTCCATGTCTTGTGTTGCATTTCTGGTGCTTTTAGTGTTTCGCTTTGTATGAATGTTGTCTGCTTGATTTCAGTGAGCGCTTGCCGTCATTTTGATACGTACTAGCTTTTACTAGCACCGTTTCAGTTTTCAGTAACATCTCACTGTTGTCTCATCCTTGAAACTATTTTTCACGAATGGTGTCTATTCAGTGACTCGCCTCACACACATGCATGTTGTTTCATTTTATGAATCTGTCATTAACTATTTGCATGCACGATATTTATCTTATGCTTACACTCACTATCACCATGCATTTGCTTTCACATTCATGTTTAGTTGCTCGTCAGCGAGTCTGGGCAGCCTTGGCCCAGACTCCACCTCACTAAGACAGCATTGCGCAATCCTGAGAGGGAAGCTTTTGTCTTCCTCTCACGAAATGCACATTTCTGCCCAGTGACTGTCCTCTAGTATTGCATTGTGCAATTCTAGGGGATGATGACTGTTGGCCCAGAAAATTGCGCAATGTAGCCATTGAGCCTGCAACCATTGCTAGCTCAAATTGTGCATTGCGCAATTCCAGTAGTCAGCAACCAAGCTGAACTGTTCATTGTGTAGTTCCAGCAATCAGTGATCCTCCCAGTAACTCAGGCTATGCTTTGCACAGTCTTGTTAGTCAGTCTCCTGACCTCCTGGTGGAAATTATGCGACCTTCATGATCAGTCACACAGGTATGTTGCAAGTCAGTTCTCAAATTCATTTTGGTTTTTGACATAGATTACTTGCCATGAGTGTTTCCATCTCTCCAAGTATCGTAGGTGTTCATCTGCCTCTCAACAACACAAGTACAATAGTTTCCAGGAGACTAGAGTCGAAGACACTGTTCAGAGCACACTTGGGGATGCATTCGATCAAGTGTCTATGAGCTTGCCTACTCACGAAGACATCAATTTGTTCGTAGACAAGGACATCAAGATATGGTAGTAGCAGCATCACAATGAGCAACATCATGAACAACAGCTAAAGGCATCATACCAGATGCAATGGATGCAAGAGGAAGGTTGTTAACAACACAGAGGCAGAACAAAGTTGCAAGCTCAAGCAGATCCATTGATGATGAAAGCGACTTTGGAGACTCAAGCTATGAGGTGACTATGCGATCGCGTGAAGACAAAGAATGGAACAAATAAGGAATTGCATGTGTTGAAGCAACAACTCAAGGAAGAAAATGAGATGCACAAACAAGCAAATGAGTTGCAACAGGAACAGGAACAGTAGGGGTTGCAACATGCACTCACAGGTGAAACTGTGCCTGTACAAGTTATAGATCCATCTCAGCAGCTGGCACGAAGCAGACATAGTGAGCAGTGTTGTTGATCACATGAAAGGGATTCAGCATCATGCATGTCATTGTGTGCGCACATGCGATCCAACCCATTCAACACACTCACCAAGGTGAAGACAAGAAGCAAGTCCGTCTGAAGCTGAGCATGTAGTTGATAGTTAATGCACATGATCGCCAGCACACACTGGAAGATCAGCATGGATACTGTGCATTAGTGTGTTACTTGTTTGGTTGCACCAAGAAGACCATGTGCATGCTAGCAGACAAGTTGGATGAAGAAGCCACACCAATGCACCCAGATGCAACGAAGGCAAGAGTTTGCTTCAACAATATGTCACCATGGGGTGCATGCACACCATCACGGATGACGAAGCTTGGCATCAGCTCACCACCTTCACCATCACAAGCATGTTAAAGAGTTGGTCTCACCACAATGGACTGAGTGTTAGTGATTTATTGCATGGCTTGCTCAAGCCATTTTGTCTCACATGAGCACATGTGCATTGTAATGTAATGTCATGTCAAGTGGAAGTTCAAGTGTCAATAGTTGGATGTAACAGTCATAGAGTAGATGAAGAGTCATGAGGGTAGATGAACTGTCACAAAGGGGAATGTCAAGGGTCACCCCACCCTTTGCTATAAATAAAACCTCATAACTCATTGTAAAGGCTTTTGGTCAGCCAAACTTCGATAGGAGTATCTTAGAGAAAGCTTGGACAATATTGTAATGAGCCTTGGCTTCTCCACTATGCAGAGCTAGTACATCTCTTTGGAGGAATAGGCAGTTGTGGTTGTAACATTCCACTATTGGAACTATTGGTTGGACATGGATGTATTGTATGACCAAAACTTACACTTCTTAATACAACAAGAGCCAACATATTTCATGCATATGTTGTATTGTATTCTATGCTATCTGGTTTACTCTAAATGATATATGCATTTTATTTCTTACACATGCATGTATAGACTATTATGTATAAGTATGTATGCATATTTCTGAAATGTACTGTTGGTTTAACCATCACTTTGGATTTTTCGCTAACTTGCCTTCCATGTTGTGATGTATCTTTTATCGTGTGTTCCCTTCCGAGTCGAGTGCTATCACAGGTTTCTAAGGGGCACACTCACCTCACCCTCAATGTGTTAGAACCTCTCATGCACCTTCCTTGTCTTTCTGCAGCTGTCACACCCTTTCTACCAACAGAGACATCTTGCTGGCCTTTGTGTGAAATTATGGTTAAGGCATTATCCTACGACCCACTGCTGGGACTCCTACACCAAACAGTCTGAGGTCTAATTGGGACTTCTTACCAAGGAGATCCCCTTACATGTTGCCGGGTCTAGCACAGTAAATAGACCCCCTTTTAGGAGTCCTCTAATTTCGTATTCACATATATTCTTTTATTGAGCTTTCATTAGGATTTCTCTACTATTACAAGCCTTTCCTATGTATGAATCTTTATAGGGTATTTCCACAAAATATTTTTCCTTTTCCCAAAATGTTATAGGATTTTCTAAGAAAAGTTCTTCAAACTTTTATTTCGAGTTAGAGATTTCTTGCTTAACCTTTTTTTTCTCGAGCTCTTCCTCAATCTTCATATTGCTCATGTTTTGCAACTCCTTTATTTTCCTTTCTTTTTGTGCTATTGTTTTAGTAACTTGGACCATGGTAGACAACTAGGGGGTTGAGATAAAATGAAGGAAAATTTTCTTTTCTCTTATGCTATTTTGTTATAAATATGGAAATGTGATGAAGTATCCATGTTTTGCATCCCTATTTTTTATTGACCCATGTGGTTCAACAACTACGAAAAATGTGTTCCCAATATGCATTCTATGAGAATTTTTGCAATTAAAAATTTTAAGAATTTCTTTCCAAAACATAAAGTTTCTTTGAGAACTACATACTGCATATTGATGGATTTATTTGCAAGAACAATTACAGAGTGATTGGTATTGTGCCTGTATATTGAAGGAATTATTTCTTTGTTCAAGAGATTCAGATCTGATCCTGAATCAATAAGAACCTTTAACTCAAAATTTTGACCTTTGATCCTTAATGTCATATGAATATGAAATTTCTGATGTTGAATGGCCAAAATTCTAAAATAATTTATTCCTTCAATATATGATGTATGAAACATATTAATATTGATATTTTTCTCCCATACCAGATGCACCTTCTAAAGCAGCAGGTTGCAAGATAGAAATTTTATCTTTTAAAGTCCTAGTCTCTTGCCTTGCCCATTGATCTGCCTTGTTGGCATCTTCTTACTCCTTCTGGATTTGTAAATATTTCATTTTCTATTTGAGCTCACTTACTTTTTTTTTCAAAATATTAATTTATTTTCCTAAATCATTTACATTCATAGGTTGTAATATTTCATCCTTTTGATCTCTCATGAATGATTTAGTATTTTTCTCAAAAGAAGAATAAATGAATAAGGACTTCTTACTTGATGACTCTGACATTTTGTGAGCTCTTGCCATCATCTCAAGAAATGTTTCTAACATAGATGTCTTCATGTCTCCTTCTAACAGTGCATTGATTTGTGCCAACATGTGTGCATCTCCATCCTCTCTAACCTAGGCAATGAAATATTTAAATTTCCCTTTTACACCATATTCTTCTTATTCATTTTCATTGCTTGAATCACTAACATCTTCAGTACTATAACTGCAAATTTCAGGATCCTTGCAGTTACAAGAGCCTACAATCATTAGTGCTTCATCTTATAAATCATACAATTCATCAATATTATAATCAAATTTAGAGGTTTTTGAACTTGAAGAAGAACATCCTTCTTGTAAGAGGGGGACTTCTTCTCTCTTAACAAAATGAGAGTGAGGAAAATGGTTTGTGTCATGCTCATTAGAGCCACACCTATTACAATGAAAAACTCCTCTTTGCTCTTTTTGTTTCCTAATTTGTTATGATTTTTGTGTTGACAGCTTTCCTCTATTTTTCTTTCAGGCTCCCCCTTATGGACATCTATTAGAAAGGTGGCTTGTTTGTCAGTAGAGCCAACATATTGCTCTTTGGATAGCCTAAAATTTGTGAGTTTTGAGCTTAATTTCCTTTGGGGAATAATAATGGGTTTTTTTCTCTTCTTTTGTGTCTTTTTCCTATAGAATTACACCTCTTGGGATAAGATCTCTTTTAGATTTCGAATCTTTGAATTTCCTTTAATATCTTCTTAGAATTTTTCTTTCTTCTTACAACATCATCCAATGTTAACCCATATTTTTCACAGATGGACTTGCTGAGAGGGATTCTGGAAATTTTTTGTATTACTAAGTTTGATATTAGTGCATATGCCTACTAATGAACTAGTAATGAGGGAATAAATTTCCCACATGTGTATAATTCATAAGGTTGCTTCAATACTTCTTGTGTTTTCAAATATTTGACAAACTTGCTAGGAATAACAGCCAAATAAACTTGTTTCCATAAAATATTCTTAGTATCTTTAATCTCGTAAATTCTTTGAGTCTTTTCTTTATGAAATTCATCATAATGATACATTTTCTTCCATTTCATGTTCATGAAGATTGGATCTTTTTTATTATATATTTCATGTCTAGTTCCACAGCAATGCTCTAAAATTAAAGTAGTTATGGCACCTTTCATATTACTCACGATGCGACCATCTCCATGATAAATGATATTACCACTTTCATCTTTCATCACTTTCTATTCCATTTTTTCTACCATGGCCGGACCAAATTTTGCCATGATAACTACTCTTTTAATAATGACTAGTAACAACTCTTTTAAATATGAGTTCCATATATTCCTATTAGTGGTTTAAAATATTGAAAAAAATACAGCAATTAGATAGAACATTCAAACTGAGTGAGAAATGAACATTACCTTTTTCTTCCTACCCATCACTTGAATAAGGGAGCTTGGATCTTCAATCTCCACAAGGTCTTAATTTTGATGGACTATTTCATATTCTATTAACCTTTCCTAAAGTAAATTCTTGATGTAGTGGTTATCAATGTCAAAGGAGAATGATGCCATATGCTAAGAGAGAACCAATGAATGAAATTTTTAGCATTCAGCCTCTAATGAACCAATCCATTGTTTTTAAAAAACAAGGAGAGTCATAATATTATGATTGTGTCTGTTGGCCTACTCAAGCTCAATGATTTTGGAGGAAAGTAACATTATTGCACTATTCTTACCCTAGTTTATATCTTCATGTTTGCAGAAAACTTATTTCACTTATTTAATGTCATTATTGTCCACAACTAACTTTATTATTCCTTCGACATATAACATTCCCTCCAACCCCCATGGACTTTCAAGGTTGAAACGGAGGTGTTACTTTAAATTAACCCAACCTCAATAGTTTCATTATGAATATGGGGTTATAAAAATCGTTCTTTCTAAAATTTAGTGAAATTAGCTTTGGACAACACCCTTGTGTTCATCTTGTTGAGAGCTTTCCAACAACATAATTTTTTTTCCCAAATCAATGTCCATAACAAAAGTTATGCTCATTTAAAATTTTATCATTTAATCACTACCACATAAGAAAGGACCTGTCACATGGCACCCATGTGACAACCCCACCTCACCCAGATGGTTTCACATCACTCCAGGTGCAACATGGACATCGCTAAATCCACATGATACCTACCACATCACCTAGCCCATGGGCCCCATGAATACATCCCTTAATATGTTATTCCATTATTCCTGTTATATCTGATTTTGGTGAAATTCAGGTCTACCAAGGATTATCACATGACAAAATGCTTGGATACCTAGATTTCTAGATCCATTGAGATCATTGTCAGTCCACCACTCATCCGTTCTTGGCCCACATTTGGGCCTCCTGGACCTACATCCTTGTTCTCATTACCAGAAGTCTATATTCCTAGATGCATCGACCATCTACGAAGTAATCCAACCAAAAGCTACACTAACTGCGAATGGGATCCACCCAGAACTCTATAAGAAATATGGCTCCAAGATTTGAGCCCCCAAAATGGACACCACCCAGGATGGCCTCCACATAATTTATAGCGGACATATTTGAAACTTCAAAGAATACAACTGCTCTACAAAGGTTACTCTGCAATGAATTATGAATATCTGGATTCTCGAATGTATCTAGATTACCTGCGATACATATTCCTTGGATGTTTTTTCACGACTACTTACTAAAGCCCGAATAAAAGACGATTTTTGGAATTTTCAGACTTAGAAACATTTCTGAGTATTTGAGGAAATCAACCATCGTTCCTGTAGGAGCCTCGCTTTTCCTAAAGAAATGTGCATTCACAATAATTCATCCTTAACCTTAGCACAACTAAACCAAGTGCTAAACATAGATAACATACAATGAATTAGGTGTAAATATGCCTACCAATCAGGAATTGAAACAAGCTAATCCATGGCTAACAACACTTTGTAATTTCACTTACAACAACACCATATCATTCCAAATAATCTATCTATACATTTCCATCAAGTCCCCTAATGTATCATGCATCATTCTAGTATTGGTCCTTAACTTGAAAATGTAAACAATCAGACTTATGGAACAGAAAAATCCATGCCAATTTTTAGCATGCCACAAAAAACTTTGTAACAACAAGTTTCATTAACTCTCAGACAACAGATACTCCTTGATAGTTATAAAACCCAAGACATGAAATTTCACACACCATAATAGCTTGTCTATGCTCGTTATAGCACCATACAAAAATATGTAAATAACTATGCTATATCACGAAGCATATCAACATATACATTGATCTACAAGTCCCTTACACCATGTCAAAAATCACATAACCATCTCATTGTAAACTCATAGGAATACACATCAATTAATTAATATTGTTGATACACTCATTGTCATATAAGAACAATATTTATAATGCAAGTGCAATAAGTATACACAAAGAATACAAGTTAGCAACTTATTTTATAAATTGGATGATTGGACACTGAGAGAGGGACATCAAATCTCCTCCTAAATATAGGCCAAACACACTACCTTTATTTCTTCCAATTAACCACCCCCAGCTAGATTCAGAGTGTGATGAGTGAAGTGCTGAAGGGAAATTCACATCATTCCAATTAACAATCTCATGGGAATCTAGAGTACACAATTACTCCACCTGACACCTAAGAGTCTAGAGTGCACAATGTCTCCAACTAAACCACACTTTATGGAACCTAGATCACATAGTGATCCACCCAACAATCACTACAAGAATCCAAAGAATAAAGTATCTCCACCTAGTTCACCCTTTTAGGAATCCAAGGCCCATGGTGCCTTCACTTGTTACACCCACAGGAATCCAAAACATGCCATGTCCCCACCTAATATTCACAATGAGAGTCCACATATCTCGGCATCCACCTGTATACCACATAGGAATACTGAACATTATCTTGTGCTCCAGTTGTTACATCATATAGGAATCCATAACACTATCCCATGCTCCAAATGTTGTTCCTTTTTCCTTCGCTTCCAAGATTTTTCCTTCATTTCTTGTCTTTTTTCATTAAGTTTCCTTTCTGCACAGTCCTCTCCAATCCTTCACATAGCCTCTCATTCTCTATGTCTTCTTTTTCCCCGTTTTCATTCCCTTTTCCTTTCCATATTTTCTATTTCATGGTTACTAGAGTCAACATGCCATACAAGAGAAGGAATTATCATCCTCTTGCTCATAAACATTTTTAATGGATGTACTAGCTTGTCTTTAATTTCAATAACGATATGGGTGCCACTTAAATGTCGAATTCAAAGTTTGACTATTTCCTAAGCAACTTCTCCTCACAAGCTCCGAATCTATTTGCTCATCTCAATCCAATCACCATTTACAATTTACAATAATTTACATAAACAATTCATATAATAATATTGACACGAGGGTGAAAACAATTGTTGCTATAGACCCCACCCCCTTAGAGGAATGTCATCCTTGGTGCTATATACTTGAACATAAATTTTACAATGAGATTTTCATAAACAACTCTTTTTACAATTATATTTACATTTAAATTTGCTTGACCAAAAAACAAAAATGCGTATGGTACCCTCATTTTGTTATCCATTTCCCAAGTGGTTTCATCTGTTCCGATGTGCCTCCCCTACACTTTGACCTACTCGATTACTCAATTCTGGAGCGTGATCTACCTTCAACCCAAAATGCGCGGTGGTTTTGGTCGTAATTCTCCCTTTGATTCCACTTGTATCGTTAACCAATAAACAACATTGTTAGCATCGTGCAAATACTTTTTAAGAAAAGAAATATGGAAAACATCATGTGCCTTCATTATGGGTGGCAATGCTAGTCTATAGGCCAGTGGCCCCACTCTTTCGACAATTTGAAATGGTACACAATATCTAGGAGCTACTTGTGCACAAGACCCAATTTTTAGTGAAATTTTCTTTGGCCTGATGCATAGGTAAACATGTTCCCCATCCTAGAACCTGTTATGCATTATTTTTTGATTTGGATAGCTCTTTTTTTTGGTCTCGAGCTATTTTTAAATTCTTCCTAATAACAATTGTTTCCCAGTCCATTTCCTTCAACATATCAGGTATGATATGCAATTTGTTCACTGAATCATTCCATCTAATGGGTTTGTTACATTTCTTACCATATAGAGCCTTAAAGGGACCCATTTCCAATGATTATTTGTAAACATTGTTGTAGGAAAACTATACCAAAAGAAGAAACCCTTCCCACCTTTTAGGTTGATGCATAACACCCTATTAACTCTTTTAGTATGCCCATCTTTTCGAGGATGATACATTGTGCTAAAAGCTAATTCTTTCTCGATCCAAGGACTTTGAGGTAAACTTGGCATCCTGATTCGAGATGATCTTCTTGGGTATACTGTGAAATCTAAGTATTTATTTCATGAAACTATGATCAATATCAATTTCCTTGTAAGTAGATTTAAGAGCTATGAAATAAGCCACCTTAATTAACTTGTCTACCACCACCATTATGGCATCATGCTGCCTATATTTCCTTCGAAGCCTGGTGACGAAGTCCACTGAAATGACTTCCCACTTCCACTTAGGAATGGGGGTTGGTTGTAGCAGTCCCAATGCATGCTTACATTCCACTTTTACTTGTTGACACTCCAAGAATCTACAATATATTCAGCCACATTCTTTTTCATGCTTGGCCAATAATATATCTCTTTCATGGTTTTTATCGTGTTTTGATAACCAAGATTACTTGAATACAATTTTTTATGAAATTAATCCAACATGATCTTCTTCAAGTCGCTCATACAAGGTATGTGCCACATACACTTCAATTTTAACGTGCCATCCACTATGAGGAAATACTTCTTACCCTTTTGGCTCTTGTTGCAATTGTTCCTCTGCTTGCTGGTAATGCTCATCTTGCTACATTTCTTATTTAATCTTTTATTTAATGTTAAACTCACAAGTACCGATGGTTGCCACATGGGTCACTTGTAGACTCCTGTTAAATGCATCTTCTACTTTTCTTTCCACTTGTTTGATGTACTTGATTCCAAAATAAAATTCACTAATCAATGCTAACCTTATTTACTATCTTACATTCATCTTGGGTTGACAAAACAAATACCTCAGCCCTCTATGATCTTACATAAAAAAAAATCTCCTTCCAAGGAGGCAATGCCTCCACGTTTTCGATGCATGTACTATTGCTGCTAATTCCAAGTCATGAGTGAAAAAAAATTCTCTCATGCTCATTCAACTTCATTGATTCATAACATACCTCTTGTCCTTCTTGCATGAGGACTCCACCAAGCCTTTCATTACAAGAATCTGTACAAAGTACTAAATATTTTTCTAGATCAATTATCCTCAATATTAGTGCATATGTGAGTAGATGTTTTAACTTATTGAAGTTGGCCACACATTCTGCTGTCCACTGGAATTTAAATCCTTTCTTTTAAAATGTTGTGATTGGGTGTCCAACACTTCAGAAATTCCAGATAAAACTTTAGTAATATCTAGACAATCCCTTGAAGGATCTAACATTTTTCACATTGTAAGGAGTAGGCCACTTCTTAATGACTTAAAGCTTCTCTAAGTATTTTGCCATTCCTTCCTTAGAAACAATATGCCCAAAAAATTGAACCTATTACTGGAATAATTAATACTTGTTGAGTTTGGCATAGAGCTTATGCCCTCTCCGTAAATTGTAGCACTACTGCTAAATGTTTTTCATGCTCCTCCTTTGTTTTCAAATAAATCAAGGTGTCATCAACAAAAGATAAGACAAACTTCTCCAACACATTATATAACCTTAGGAATCCTTTGTTCACTTGGGTCAGTCCCTCCTCTTGTGATTTTCCCCACAAATCCAATAGTACATCATGCCTCTCTTGAATCTGTTGACTTTGGCTCCTGCGGGCTTAATGAATCAGTCTTTATCATCAGTAATGGTTTTCTTGGCAGAAGTGGAAAATTTCACATTTCCTCTTCCTAACTGATGTCATGCATACTTCTATCCCTTCCATTTAGAACTAGATTTTCATTTTGATTTCCAATCCATTCTATAATAATTCCCATGCTTGGACTATTCATAGAAATACTTCATTTCCATGATGGTATCCTCAAATGTTTTAGGTTCATCAACTTCTATTTTGTCCCTGAATGCATGTGGTAGTCTGTTGAGGCACCTTTGAGTCTTTGTATTTCATTTTTTTATGTAAGGCACATATCTCAGCAACTCCAAAAATCTGGTTGTATATTTATCAATTGTCAACTTCTGTAGTTTGTTCTCATAGAATTCCTCGGCCTTACTATCATAGTACCTTTCAGATAGGTACTTTTCCTGGAAATACCTATCAAATGTCCTTAAGTAAAATTCTTTCTCTTTGATATCTTTTACATTCGTCAGATCTTCCCACCAAATATCAACCTTGTCCTTCAGGCTAAAAATGGCTACTCTTGTCTTCATATTGAAAGAGTAATTATGGACACTGAAATACTTCTTCATTCCTAGCATCCATGCCTTTGCTTCCTCAACCTTCCCCACCTATTCATTGAATGTAGGAGGTTTTTCCTTCTTAAAGTATAATGGCATGAATTATTTTTCTTTCGTTTCATGTTGGTGATGTCTTTTAGTTGTAACGATGGACAATTTCTCATGGATTCCTATCCTCCTCTCTATAGGACTTAGTGCAGTTCCACCTCTCACTGTATCCTAACTTTCCTTCTTGTGTATTTTCTAGGATTCTCTACCTTCATCACCATTAGTATTCAACTCACGCTGACAAATTCTTGATGAAATCTACCTAAACTTGTACCTGGCACCTAGTTTATGTTATTTTTATCTTTATAAATTTGATAGGCTTTGTATTATGACTGTATTTACGTTTACCTACTCGTCTTAAGCTTTGACAATTTTTTCATCATCAGCATTGTAACTTCTTAGCTTAGCTCTTAGAATTGTAAGAGCATTAATCTAGTCATGGGAGTCTTACCCTCTCCTCTTCTCCAATAAATCTTCCTCCTGACCATGCTAGGATCTATCAGTGTTTTATTGCTCCATTCTATTGTGCATTCCTTCTTATGTGTTGCCACACACACATAATTGTTAGTTAACAATATATAAATAACATAGTTATGCATTTCCTTGGAAAATCTACAATAAGTATATGGGTGTGAGGCTATTTCAAGCACCCGATTTCAAGTACATATGATTGTTCAAAAATAATTAACATATTAGAATAAACATTACATGAAACATGCAATCCATAATCAAAATGTTATAAGCAACGCACATTGCACACAACAACATATATATCTATATCTATATATATATATATATATATATATATATATATATATATATATATATATATATATATATATATATATATATATATATATATATATATCTATAAAGTCCAAGGCCCATTCAGTCCAAGTGTTTAACCTGAGCCCTTTGATACCACAATGTAACACTCTTTCCTGCCTTCTTGGAATTTCCAAATTAAATGGGAGGCATTGCCTTTAACTAACCCAAAATCCATGGTATCATTATGAATATGGGTTTATAAAAATCAACTTTCCAAAATTTAGCAGAACTATCGTTAGAAAACAGCTAAAACGCTCATCTCATTAAGAGATTTCTGGCGATATAAATTTTATCGTATTTTATGCCCTGATCAACGGTTATGCCCATTTAAGTTTTGATAATTTAATCCTTGCCACAGAGGCAAGGACCTACCATGTTTCATCCATGTGACAACCCCACACCACCTAGGTGGTTCCATGTCACTTTGGGTGCCAAAGTGGCCATGCATAAATCCATGTGGCACTTGCCACATCACCTTGCATATGGGCCCCATGAGTCCAACCCTTAGTGTTTAATTCTATTGTTCCCATTATATCTAACTTTTGTGCAATCCAGGTCTAACAAGGATTATCACATAAGAAAATATTTTGACCCTTGGATTTCAGGATCCATCTGGATCATCATTAATCCACCAATCATCTGGGCCTATCCCACATCAATGCCTCCTAGACTTATGTCCTTACACTCACTAACAAATACTCGGATTCTGAGATGCATTTACCATTTATGAAGTAATCCACTCCAACACCACACTTACTTCCAATGGGCTCCACCTCGGATTCTATAGGAAATCCAACTCCAAGCCTTGAGCCCCCCAAAATGGGCCCCACCTTGGATGGCCTCCACCTAATTCATAGCGAACATATCTGGAATTTCAAGGAGTTCAGCTCCTTTGCAAATGTTACTCCATGATGAATCCTAGATATTAGGAGTCTTAGATGTATCCAAATTACCTGTGATACATATGTCGTGGATGCTTTTTCACAACTATTTACCAGAGCCCGGATAAAGGGCGATTTCTAGCATTTCTAGACATAGAAATTTTATTGAGTATTTCAGGGAATCAATTATGGTTTCTTTGGGAGCCTAGCTTTGCCCAGAACATATACATTCACAAGAATGCATCCTTCTATCCAACACAACTAAACCACATGCTAAACATAGATAAAATACAATCATAGAGGTATAAATCTACCTAAAATTAGGCAATGAAATAAGCCAATCCATGGCTACAACACTCTGTAATTTCACTTGAAACGACACCAAATATTTCCAAATAATGTATTTGTGTAGAAATTTGAATAATATAACACTTATTCACAAAGATTATCCTGATTATACACTGTTTGCGAAATGCATGCATAATACATAACCTCCTCTACCATTGATCATCAATTTGTGAAATTAAAAAAACAATGGCATGCGCACATTGAAACATCAATCAAACATATCAACACCGTATGTAATGGGGAAAGCATAAAACTGAAAACCCCCAACTATCTGTATATTATAATGATAGAGAACATGTAACAATACATAGTACAATACTCCTCACAAGTACTCAGTACTATCTCCACATGCTACACACAAACTAGCTCAGATCTGAACAAGTCACGGGTTCAAATCTCCTCCACTATTTGCTTGCCTCTACTGTGCAATCCAAGTTGAGAATAGATCAGATCCAAGTTCGAATTCCCTTAGCTTGTACTACGCAATCCTCATTGGCAATCTCAATCAATGATTGTGCAAATCTCATGCACAGCTATAGTCACAACTGATAGTAGTCTCACCCTTTCACCCACCTCTAACACTTGTCTCCACTGAACTGTCCATGCACTGAGTTAACTGATGTATTCTTTAGTTGATTTATGAGTTAATAATTAGTGAATTAATTAATTCACATCACTCGTCACTAGTGTATTTGACAGTTAGACTAAATACAACTAGTTCAACTAAGTCAAACTGAAGACAACTCCATTAACTCCTCAATCAACCCCACCAAACTCAATCACTTGAGTTCTAACTGAAGTCCATCATGCAATAGCTCAACTAACCCATAGGAAAAGCGTATTTCCTTCTGGCAGTTGCATGTGCCACATCTGTAGCTCGAACTGAAGTGCTGCAAGAGGATAAGATAATGTTTATAGTCCAAATATTATTAAGAGCTAATAATATTCGACTGTTCTATATTTTGAATAGCAGTCTAAAAATAGACTCCGCCCATATGTCTAAAAATAGAGGTCCATTTATTTTTACCAACATGACCAATCATCCATAAATGGCATCCTGCAACTCATAGACCATGATCCATATGTCTAAAAATAGACATAGTCTAAAAATAGACTTTGCACCAAAAATAGCCTGCGGGCCCACTTAGTGAAGGCGACTTCTTTTCACTAAGCTCCATCATCTTGTTGCATTTTCAACAATTTGAGCATTTCCATTAGATCCCTAGATGTATCTTGCATTATTGTAGTATTGGTCCATAACTTGAAAACGCAAACAATTAGTATTATACAACATAAAATCCATACCAATTCTTAACATACCACATATAGCATTGTAACAACAAATTTCATTAATTCTTAAACAACAAAGAATGTTATCACATCCAAACCGTTGAACTTCACATAACATAATAACTTACCTAAGCTCATTATACCACCATACATAAAGATGTAAATAGACCATTAAACTTCACATAACATAATAACTTACCTAAGCTCATTATGCAACTATACATAAACATGTAAGCAACTTTGCAGTAACAGGAAACATACAAACATCTCTAGGGATCTCCATATTATCTTCATTTTTATTATATTTAAATATATATATATACATTAATATTAACATTGTTATATTATTGTAAAGTTTAACAATACAATACAAATAATAATAATATTTTTTAATAATAATAAGTTTATATATATATATATATATATATATATATATATATATATATAATTTTTAGTATCCATTCTTAACAAAATGCATAAAATTATATGCAACTCTTTGATACTTTAAATGCAATAATTATTATTTTAAGATTCAAAAAATTATAACAATATTCTTTTAAATATTTCTAAATAGTGAAAAAGTTTTATAAGACCAGTTTCCTCTCAATAAATCCACATTAATAATTTTAAAAACAAATTTATTTTAAAAATGTTTTTAATGTTAAAAAGGATTCCTATCAATAAATTGCATTGCAATTTAAAACATGTTTTTTTTTAAATACTAAAAAGAGTTTCTAGATGTTGTCACGTTCGTACCATTCCAACTCATTAAACTTTCAATGGTGCAGCTCTCGACAGTTGTGAGGGTCAATAGGGAGCTTTGTCCTTCTCATAGGATTGGCCTCTTTTCACTTTTAAATTTTCTCATGATTTCGAAGGTTTCTTTAATATTTAATGCATAGTCATAAAAGTACAAGTATATAATATTGTCAATAATTTAATAATAGTTTAGTTTGGATAATGTTGGATTATTGTAATATTTATTTGATAGGATATGTAGCATATATTTATAATAATTTAATTAACAATTTTAATAAAATAATAAAGATAAAATATTAATAATATTTTAATAATTTAAACAAAGTAGTAGTAGTTATTGATGTTGAAGTTTAATTTAATTAATAATTCTTATAAAAAATGGTTTTGATGGTAGTTTAATCGGAAATGTCTAAAAATGAAATGTTGTGAGGTTCAATTTTTTTCAATTCATTTGTGAATGTAGAAGAGGTGCACAAACACCTATAGGTTATAGTAGTAGTGGTTGGAATCAACTTGTAGAAAAAGTACATATGGGCAGCTAGAGATTGTAGTAGTGGTTGGACTTGACCCCTATCGGCTAGTACACTACCAATCTAGTTGTCAATTATTTTAGATATAATATTAATATATATATATATATATGAATTTTAAACTTATAATTAATAATGTTTGTACACTATTTTAAATTACAAATTAATATAATAATAATTTTCATTGAAATATAAAATTTCATAATAATTTAAAAAAATTATTATTATTTTAAATAAGAGTGTTTTTCGGATTAACCCTATTATTAAGATTTGGTTGATGTTTCGAACTAATTAATGTAGTTCATCTTCAAGACAAAGGTGAAAAATTCATAGATCCTAAAGAACCAACTAATGTTGTTGTTCCTCAAGACAGAGGTGAAAAATCCATAAATCCTAAAGAACTAATAGCAGGGATGCATTAGGGTCGAGAGTTAGCCACTTGGAATTAGTGATTGATTTAATTAAATTAATATTTAATAATGTTTATTTATAGACTAGGTGTTATAAAATAGTTGTTATTTGTTTATATATTAAAATAGAATCAATAAAATTATAAAGGTCAAAACAAATTCTTAATTAATTGAGAAAATTAAAATGATACTTGTTAGTATCTATATGAAAATAAATAGAGTTGATAAAATCATAATGGGGTGAAAGCATATAATTATTAATTAATTGACTGTTTTATTTTATAATAGAGTAAGAAAAATCAAATGAATTAAGACTTAAAAAAAAGGAAGGGAAGGGAGTAACAAGGGGAATAACAATGAAAACTTTGAAACGGGAACTATAAACTCAAAATGAGAACTCTAGCCAAAAAAACCTGGTAAAAACATCAAAAACAGTGCTAAAAACGAAAAGTGTTGATGCTAGAATAACACCTTTTTTTTTAGGGTAAATTTTCAACATGGTTTAAAAATGGTGGTGAAAACCAATTTTTATGCAAAAATTGTCCAAAAAACACCCTCAAAACGAAAAGTGTTGACATTGAGATAACACTTTTTTTTTCAAGGGTAAAATTTTGACATTTCGAAATAATGGCATAAAATATTTTATCATGACCTTGAAAAACATTAAAATTTAAAAAAAAAATGAAAATATAAAATAAAGTGTTGACGTTGAGATAACACTTTTTTTTTCAAGGGTAAAATTTTGACATTTCGAAATAATGGCATAAAATATTTTATCATGACCTTGAAAAACATTAAAATTTAAAAAAAAAAATGAAAACATAAAATAAAATAAATAATTAAAACAATGAAAAAACACAAAACAAAAAATAGTTTAAAAAAATAACAAAACATAAATTAAAATATATACTTACAAAAAAAAACCAATCATAAAAATGTAAAAAAAAAAAAAAAACACAAAATTAACAATAATAATTAAAAGGACTAAAAATTATAAACAAATAAATAGTAAAAATAAAATAAAATTGGTAAACAATAAAAAAAAATTGGCCAAAGGAAAAAAAAATATAAAAAAAATATAAAAAAATATGTAAAAGAAAAAAAACTATAAAATTAAGTAGGCAAAAATAGAAAAATTTTAAAAACAATAACAAAAAACTAAAAAAATAAAAAATAAAATTAGAAACAAATTAGATTTTTTAAAAATAGAAAATTAACCAAAAAAAATTAAAAACCACTAAAATTAGGATCAAAATGTTGATTACTTTAAAAAACAAATATAAAAATATATATAAAAAGACAAAAAATAAAATAAAAAATGTTTAAAAAAATTATCTCATAAACCATAAAAAATTTATTAAAAAATTTTAATTTTTGCTTTTAATTTTTTATTTTTGCTTTTATTATATATATATAAACGAAAAAATCATTAAAAAATTTAAAGTTTTTTTCAACAAATTTAAATTTTTTTATTAAATTTTAAAAAAATTAATACATTATTTAAAATAAAATAAAATTAAAAAAATTATTAAAAAACCCTGATTTTTTTAGCGTATTTTTTTTTATTTAAAAAAAATACATCTCGTGACCCCTTGGCTCGCTACCACCACCGGCGGTGGGCGGGCGGAGGGGCGGCGTGACCATGGGCGGAGGGCCTGCGTGTAGGCCCTCTGCCCTGGGCCCCGCCACCGCGAGAGATGAGCGAGTGAAAGGGCCACGAGATTTTTGTTTTTTTTTTGAAAAAAAATGTTAAAAAAAAATTAATAATATTTTTAATTTTTTAATATTTAAATTTTAAAATTTTAAATGTTTTAATTTTTAATAAAAAGTTAAAATGGTTTAATTTTTAATAAAAAAAAAAATAATTAAAATAAAATTGTTTTTAAAAAAATGTGTTTAAATTTTTTTTTAATAATTTTATTTTTAATTAAAAATACATATTTCTTTAAAACTTTAAATGTTTTTAAAATTTTCAGTTTTATTTATTTATTTTATTTTATTTTTAATTTGAGTTTTTTTTGTTTTTTTTTTAATGTTTTAAATATTAATTTTACTAGTTTTTTTATTTTTTTTGGTTAATTTTCTATTTTTTTTAAATTTTGTTTTTTCGCAAACTCTTTTGTGGTTTATGAGAATTTTTTTTTTTAATATTTTTTTATTTTGTTTTTTTTGTCTTTTTTTATATATTTTTTTATACTTGTTTTTTTCAAGTAATCAACATTTAAAAAAAAAAGAAAACAACTTGAAAATTTGTTAAGTAATCATAATTTTAAAAAACTTGAACATAATAAATTTTAATGTGTAAAAAATAAGTCCTCTAAAAAAAAGTATGCTGCATCAGCATGTTTCAAAATTAGCTTGAAAATCACTAACATTTAAAACCAGATATTTATATTTGATACATAAGAAAATTTAAAGTGTTAAAAATATGCTCCCAAAAAAAAGAATTGTGTTTTGCATTACCACTTTTCAAAACCAGGTCACGTTTTTACTACCCATACGAAACGGGTAATCATATCGGTTATTTAAAGTGCCAAAAACTATGCTCTAAAAAGAATATGTGTGTTCTGCACTGCCCCTTTTCAAAATTGGGCCATTGCTTTCCTATCTCTACGAAACGAGTAACAGTATCAGTTCTCGTTTCAAAATTTATGTTGTTGAATCAAGAAGAAAGAGCTGAAATCCAGCTCATACTTAATTTCCACCCATCAACTCTATTGAGATTGATTGCATGTTTTTCAATCTCTTTTCCACCCATCAACTCTATTGAGGTTGATTGCATGTTTTTCAATCTCAATAGGCTCTCTTGTCTTCCTATGGTGGAAGTGGTCAACCCTAACACTGACCTTCGCATCCTCAATGCAAACATGGTGTTTAAATTTCAAAGCAACTAATGAGCAAGATCAATTGTCCCTGATGTAGGCTGCATGTTCTTGAATCCTCTAGTTAATAGAGCGACCAGTCTCTCCAATGTAGGGAATCCCATAAGAGCATGGGATTGAGTTGACCCCTTTCATATCTTTAGGGTCTATAGTGTCCTTAACTAATCTTAGAGAATTTATAAAGGTATTAAGGGGTTTGAAAGATGAAGAAACATTATTCATTTTAAGAACGGGTGATTTTGTCAGTGGTTCCTTGGATAAAGAGGAGTTGCACTTTAGAGATCGGATCATCATGAGGAGGCTTAACCCTCAACTCTTTATGGGCCCTTTGAAAATATTTGAGGCCATGAGATCTGTTAAAGCCATTAATTTCAAAAACTTTAAGAAGATGATATTTTTCTTCTTCTAGGTGCTTCTCATCAGAGATTATGATAGCACGGGTGGCGAGAGTACTAAGAACCCCAAATTTTTGTGCTGGAAAATGATGAGAAGTGGAATGAAGATATTGTTTAGTGTGAGGTTTTTTACGAAAGACTCGGTGAGAAACAAAACCATCGTTCATTCTAGAGAGAGGAATGTCAAGGAAAGGAAGAAACCCATTAACTTCAACTTCCATAGTGAATTTGATGGAGTTTGATTGAAAATTAAGATGGTTAAGAAACAAATATATTTTCTCGCGACCATGGGGCTAAATGACAGATGTATCATCAACAAACCTCTTCCATTTCCTAAGATGAAATTGAGCCGAGGTTAAGGCCTTAGTCTCAAAATCTTTTATGAATAAGTTAGCAACTATAGGGGAAAGAGTGGAACCCATCACTATCCCACAGGTTTGTTCAAAAAACTCACCTTGGAAACTGAAGAAAGTGGAGGTGAGGCAGAGGCCAACTAATTTGGCACTGTCATTATCAGTGATCTAATTTATGACATCAATGGCCCCTTGAATAGGAATTTTGGTTTAAAGGGAAACAACATCAAAACTCACTAACAAATCCCTTGGATCCAGCCTAATATCCTTCCATTCTTTACCAATGGAAGCAGAGTCCTTAACAAAGGAATCAATGTTGCCAACAAGATGTTTGATCCTTTGAACTAAGAATTTAGCGAGAAGATACAAAGGCCTACCTATTATGTTAACAATGGGTCTCAGGGGGACCCCAATGTTGTGGATCTTGGGAAGGACATAGATTATGGGGGTAAGGGTATTACTTTCAATAAGTTTTTTACAAAGAGGTTTAAGGGAATTAATCGAATTAATGGTAGTCATTATTTATTTATTAACTTTTTAATCGGATTCTTATGAAGCTTGATGTAACTACCACTATTATAAAGATGGTCTAGCATTTTATTAACATAGTTTGATTTATCAAGAATGACAACGGCTCCACCTTTTTCATCCTTAAGGATGACAATGTCAGGGTTATCCTTTAAAGCTTTAAGGGAAAGAAATTCATCTTTGCTAATGTTTATTTTGCAAGGCTTAGCCTTCTTGAGAAAAATAGCACAATCTTATCTAATAACTTCCTTAACATTATCAAGAAGGTCTCTAGTACCAAATTCAATGTTACAGATAATGTCATTTATTGGAATCTTATTAAGGGCAAAGGAAAAATTAAGCCCTTTATTGAAGAGGTTAAAAACCGAAGGACCAAAATTTTTAACATTCTTAAGAAAAAGAGACATTTTATTATTATTATTATGATGATGATAATGATGATGTGAATGATTAATAATAAACGTGTTACTATTAGAATTCTTAATATTATTAACCTTTTTATTGTTATAACTGAGAGGGCAGATGAATTCAGATAACAAGGAGAGGGAAGGTTGGGAAAGATGATGAGGAAGGTGAGCGGGAGGAAGGGTCAACGTAAACAAAGGTAGTTAAAGGGACAACACTGCGAGAGGAATCCAAATAAGAAGGAGAGTTTGAAACTGGAAATCGGGGAGAAGGATGGCCAGGAAGGTTAAGAGAGCAAGGTGAACCAGAGGAAGGGTCAATGCAGGTAAGGGAAGTCAAAGGGATGATGTCGCTGCAAGGGGAATTTGATGATGAATATATGGGACAACGAGAGGTATCATAAGGAGACGGAGGAGGAGAGGATACCATAGACGCAGAGGAAGAGAGAACTCCAGTACGCAGGGACAAGGTTTCATGGGAACAACCAGCAGAAGATGGTTTTGTCAAAACATTACTAACACCGATGAAATGAGAAACCGACTCAGTGATGACAACACATTTGAGATGGGAACAAATATCAGGGTGGGCGACCGACTGGGAGACATCCAGATCTCCTCTGCAGGTGTTAGATGAATCAAATCTTACGCTGAAACCCATTTCATTGCTGACTAGCCGATTAGGAACCTAATCGGAGAAACCACCTTCACTATTGGAGCTAGAAGAGAGCATTTAATTGCTGATCCCGAGTAACTCGCATGAAGGATTAGGATTAACTTCAATGTTGGAATGGATTTTTCAGCTACCATTCAATGAGTTGAATTTAATGTTGATCGTAGTTTCAGAAGAAACGATAGTTGAAATCGAAGAGGATTTTGAAACCTTGAAATAGGCCCCTGTGTTAAGAGCATAAATCTTCTCCTCATTAATCGATGAGGTCTCTTTACCAGTGACAAGAGAGAGGATGCTCTGTAGCCTACCGAATTTCACAAAGAGATTGTTTTTAAAAATTTCTTTCAAACGCAACGCCTTTGTAGCCGAACTACCGTCAACTACTCTCCAAAGAGCATCAAATATGCCATTGGCCAGATCCAAATGAAGAAAAAGTAACATACGCGAAAGAAAATCAAGATCCCTCCTAATCTTACAAATTTCAGATCTAATTAAAGTTAAACTCGTTTTACGAAAGATATACCTATTTTCTGAATTGTTTAAATGATGATTAATATGAGAGAAAATTGGAACTACTGATGCATCCTGGCAGAGTTTAATAAATGTAAGATCATATTTCTTCTTAGCAACTTGTAGTATAGCTCATTCAAACTAATGAGCCTTATCATCCAATTCCCTTGTGTATAGGGATATAATGTTAGATCTTGCGCTTTTGTGATCTTAAGATGCATCCTTGCTATTTATTCTTAAGGATATATGGATTTTTTCACCTTTGTCTTGAGGATGAAACAAATTAGTTCATTCTAAATGTCAACGAAATCCTAATAATGTGATTAATCTGAAAGGCACTCTCATTTACAATATAGATCACAAAAGCCTAAAATCTTAGATTATATTCTTACATGGAAAGGAATTCGCTAATAAAGCTTGTCATTTTGAACGAACTAGACTACCAGTTTCTAAGAAGAAATATGATCTTATGTTTCTTAAATGTTACCAGGATGCATCAATAGTTCCAGTTTTCGCTCTTATTAATCATCGTTTAAACAATTCTAAAAATAGGTATATTTTTCTTAAAATGAGTTTTGCTTTAATTAGATCTGAAATTTGTAATATTAGGAGGGATCTTGATTTTCTTTCATGCAAGCTATTTTGTCTTCATCTGCATCAGGTCAATGGCATGTTTGATGCTCTTTGGAAAGTAGTTGAGGGTAGTTCAGTTGCGAAGGTGCTACGTTTGGAAGAAATTTCAAAAAGGAGGCTTTTCGTGAAATTCGGCAGGCCACAAAGCGTCCTCTCTCCTGTCACGTAGAGGGATCTCATCGATTAATGAGGAGAAGATTTATGCTCTTAACACATGGGATCATTTCCAAGTTTCAGAATCCTCTCCGATTTCAACTATCGCTTCTTCTAAAACTACGACCAATATTAAATTCCACCCCTCAGATGGTAGCAGAGAAATATGTTTACCATTGAAGTTAATCTCAATCGTTCACGTGCGTTACTCTGGTTTACCAATGAAATTCCCTCTTCTAGCTCCAGCAGTGAAGGTGGTCTCTCCGATTGGGTTCCTAATCCGGTAGTCAAAGATGAAATGGGTTCTAGCGCAAGCTTTTTTTCATCTAAAACCTGTAGAGGAGCTCTGGATGTCTCCTAGTCAGTCGCCCACCCTGATCTTTGTTCCCATCCTGTAGGTGTTGTCGTTACTAAATCAGAGTCTCATGTCATCGATGTCAGTAATGTTTTGACAAAACCATCTTCTACTGGTTATTTCAATGAAACCTCGTCCCTATGTACTAGAGAGCTCTCTTCCTCTACGTCTTCAGTGTCCTCCCCCCTTCGTCTCCTTATGAGACTTATCGTTGTCTCATATCTTCGTCATCGAATTCCCCTACTAGTGGCATCATCCCTTTAACTTCCCTGGCCTGCGTTGACCCTTCCTCTAGTTCGCCTTGCTCCCTTAACTTTCCTGTCCATCCGTTTCCCCAATTTTCGGTTTCAAAATCTCCTTCTTCTTCGGATTCCTCTCGCAACGTTGTCCCTTTAACTACCTCTGTCTGCGTCGACCCTTCCTCCCACTCGCCTTCCTCGATCATCTTTCCCGACCTTCCCTCTCACTGTTGTCCGATTTCATTTGCTCCTCCATTTATTAACTTAAAACTCAATAATCATAATCTTCTACCATCTAAAATTTCATTACACAATCATACACATAAAAGTTTAACAAATAAAAGTTAGTTTTTTAAGATTTGAATAATATAGATTTGGTTGATAATAGGACCCTCGATTATAACAATAGAAAAGTTAATAATATTAAGAATTTTAATAGTAACATGTTTATTAATAATCATTTAATAATAATAATAAATTTTCTTATCTTTTTAAGAATGTTATTAATCTTTCTGGTAAAAATTTTGGTCCTTCTATTTTTAGCCTCTTGAATAAAGGGCTTAATTTTTCCCTTTCCCCTGATAAGATTCTAATAAATGACATTATATGTAACATTGAATTTGGTATTAGAGACCTTCCTGATAATGTTAAGGAAGTTATTAGGCAAGACTGTGCCATTTTTCTCAGGAAGGCTAAACCTCCCAAAAGAAACATTAGCAAAGATGAATTTCTTGCCCTTAAAGCTTTAAAGGATAACCCTGACATTGTCATCCTTAACGCTGACAAAGGAAGAGTCATCGTCATTCATGATAAATCAGAGTATGTTAACAAAACGTTATATCATATTTATAGTAGTGGTAGTTACATCAAGCTTCATATGAATCCGATTAAAAAAGTTAATAAAGAAATAATGACTGACATTAATTCGATTAATTCTCGAAATCCCCTTACCATTCGAATTTATGGCCTTTCCAAGATTCATAAGGCTAGGGTTCCCCTGAGACCCATTATTAACACAATACGTGGGTCTTCGTATCTTCTTGCTAAATTCTTACCTCAAAGGCTCAAACCTCTTGTTGGCCATATTGATTCCTTTGTTAAGGACTTTGCTTCCTTTGTTAAAGAATGGAAGGATATTACGCTGGATCCAGGGGATTTGTTAATGACTTTTGATGTTGTTTCCCTTTATACCAAAATTCCTATTCAAGAGGCCATTGATGTCATAAATTAGATCACTGATTATGACACTGGAAAATTAGTTGGCCTCTGCCTCACCTCCACTTTCTTCAGTTTCCAAGACGAGTTCTTTGAACAAACCTGTGGGGTAGCGATGGGTTCTCCTCTTTCCCCAATGGTTTCTAACTTATTCATGAAATATTTTGAGGCTAAGGCCTTAACCTCAGCTCAATTTCACCCTAGGAAATGGAAGAGGTTTATTGATGATACCTATGTCATTTGGCCCCATGGGCGCAAGAAATTAGATTTTTTTGTTAACCATCTTAATTCTCAATTAGAATCCATCAAACTCACTATGGAAGTTGAAGTTAATAGGTGTATTTCTTTCCTCGACATTATTTTCTCTATAATGAATGATGGCTTTGTTTCTCACTGAGTCTTCCACAAAAAACTCACATGGAACAATATCTTCATTCCAGTTCTCATCATTTTCTGGCACAAAAATTTGGGGTTCTTAGTAGTCTCACCACTATGTTGTAAGAATCTTTGATGAAAAGCACCTAGAAGAAGAAAAATATCATCTTATTAAAGTTTTTGAAATTAATGGCTATAACAGATCTCAAGGCCTCAAAGCTTTTCAAAGTGCCCATAAAGAGTCGAAGGTTAAGCCTCCTCGTGATGATCTGATCTCTAAGGTGAAAATCTCGTTTATCCATGGGACCACTAACAGGTTCGCCCATATTCTTAAGAGGAATAGTGATTCTTCATCTTTCGAACTCCTTAATACCATTAGAAATTCTCTCATATCAGTTAACGACCCTATAGAACCTAAATGTATGAAATGGGGCTACTCGATCCCATGCTCATGTGAGATTCCTTACATTGGGGAGATTTGCCACTCTATTAACCAAAGGATCCAAGAGCATGCAACAGACCGCAAGCACAATTGATCTCCCTCATCATCTCTTACTAAGCATGCTATGAAATTTAAGCACCATGTTTGCATTAACGATGTGAAGATCATTGCTGGGGTTGACCACTTGCACCACAAGAAGTTAAGAGAGGCTATTGAGATTGAAAAACATGCAATCAATCTCAATAGAGATGATGGGTGGAAATTATGTAAGAGTTGGATTCGGTCTCTTTCTTCTTGATTGCCCCTATTACTCCTTTCCCTTCCTCCTTTTTTTAAAGTCTTAATTCATTTTATTCTTTTTACTCTATTATAAAATAAAATAGTTTATCACCCCCCACCGCTCCCCCGCCCAACCCCCTAAGAGTAAAAATAAAATAGTCTATCACCCCCCCCCCCCACTCCACCCCCTCCCCCTATGATTTTATTAACTCTATTTATTTTCCTGTAGATATTAACAAGTATTATTTGAATTTTCTTAATTAATTAAGAATTTGTTTTTACCCTTTATAATTTTATTGATTCTATTTTAATATATATAAACAAATAACAATTATTTTATAACAGCTAGTTTATAACTAAAGATTATTAAATATTAATTTAATTAAATCAATAACTAATCCCTGATAGCTGACTCTGGACCTTGACGCATCATTTCCATTGATTTGTTAGGATCTATGGATTTTTTCACCTTTTTCCTCAAGATGAACCACATTAGTTAGTTTGAAATGTTGACCAAATCCTAATATTGTGATTAATCTCAAAGACACTCTCATTCACAATATGGATCACAAAAGCCTAAGATCTAACATTATTATTATTTGTCAAGTTTAATTTAATTAATATTACCATAAAAATGTAATTATCATTAAAAAATAAATTGGCAATTGAGTTAGCTTGGGTGCTTGGGCGGACTAATTATTATCCTCCCCACCCAGGTTTACGTATGTAAGTTGACATGTTGGCACTCAAGAATATAATAACTTTCTTGAGATTTTATGTGATTCTATATTGAGGGCTAGCCTAGTACCAACAACCTCTCTCTTGCTCAAAATTTTAAACCGAGAGAGCTTATTTGGTACATCCTCGTTGTTAAAGAATGTTTGCTATTGAGAGATCACAGGTTCAATTCTCTCAACGCTCTCGTGATTAGGCTCAGAAATTAAATTTACGCTAGGAACCTAGAAATAACATGAATAAGCCTTAAGGTATCAAGGGTTAAAAATTCTTTAAGTTGTGAGGATCATTGTTTCACATGGTACTAGTTATAGTTCCTCCCATTTCCCCATACTTTGCGTTATTGCCTTCAACCATGGATGGAGGAGCACAATTAAGGGTTCAATAATCTTCTTCCAACAAGGTGGGCTAAGAGATTATAGCTTTGTTGAACTTTATTCTATAACTTTGATAACCTTTGTTAAATCTGATTGTGCATTATACATATTATATCAAATATTTATACAATCTAATTTTTATTTCACTTATTTTTTCTAATAATATTATTAAATATTAAAAATGTTAAGTTATTTTAATACAATACTTATAATTTTATTTATTTTTTATATAAATAATTTTAAAATTATTAATATAATTTTTCTCATAATTATTCTATTTTATTTTTATCTAAAATTAATAAATATCACCCCACTAATAATTATCCTCTGCAAAAAGAAGATAAATATTCATCAAATTCTTAGAAGGGTTGTGTGTCACTGTTAAGATTTATCAAAGTTCCATTCAGTCATTTAAAAAAAAAGAGTGAAGTCCTAACATTCTCTCGTATAAAATGTCGACGTTCGGGAGAAAGGACCATAGTTTTTCATGCAAATTGGAAAGCAAAACATATTTCATAGTAATTTGTTTTTAATATAAAAGATAATGGTTTAGTTTAATTATTAAATGTTTTTTTAATAATATATTTTTTAAGTGACAGTGTAATTTTTTATTATTTCAAATGTATAAATCAATTTCATGTTTTCAAAATAATATAATATTACTTAACTCAAACAAATTTCTATAAAATTTTAAACAAAAATAATCTAAAAATATATTAAAAAACTAAAAAATTTAATAGTAAAATTACATTAAATTATTAATATATATCATTATATTTGTGTGGTTATCTCTTTGTTAATCCATCATATATTTTTATAACAATTTGTATTAAATAACGAGTTAATAATTTTTATTCTTAATATAATTATATTAAAAAAATTCTAATATATGTCATGAATTTCTTGTATTGGAACCCAGGATGTAATGGGAATTATGATGTTTGAATCCAGAGTAACCTATCTTTCATAATGAATTTCTTCCTCCGTGAGATGCATTTCCTCTTAGATGTCCATAGGCATGTTAAAATGGAAGCGATAGGCTAAAGACTCCACTCGTAAGTATGTGCAGGATCTCCTTGAAGCACCACGATTTCCATTGCCATGCTGAAAACGAGCTCGCTGTCAAGTCATGGCTGCCCGAGACAACAAGACCTCATAGTGACTAGAACAAAGATGGGAGGGGAGATGGATAAGATGACCATAAAATAGAAAGGCCATTATAGCTTTCCAAAAAAGTACAATGGTGACATGCTCGGGACCAAACCTTTTCCATAAAAAATATGGATAAGAAAGGGGGTGAATTAGTAAGCGGACATGAAGAAACCCACCCAAGTAGCTAGATGAGAGTCCAGAGGCACGGCGGGAAAGAGTAGTAGCAAGAGGAGACAACATAGGATGAGGTAGAGATGGAGCCAATAGCCAAGGATAAGAAACATATTGAAGCAATCCTGATTCACACAAATGTGTGTAAATGTGCCTTAAGGTGGTGGCATGCATAAGGGTGGCTATGAAATGACGTGTCAAATCTTAGACACATAAATTCAAGACATGAAAACCCCATTAAAACATATTCTAGTAACAATTTATGTTAAATAATAGTGTTAATAATTTTGATGGCTAATATAATTCTATTAAAAAAATTTAATGTATAAAAATAACTAATTAATGTGCAATGTTTTATTTTTTATAATCTAAATAGCATTTTAAGAAGTATCTTCATTGTTCATTTATAATGTTTTTCTTCGGATTAAAGTAGTTAATTACAAGTTTGTTTAATATATGTTTGAATTTCTAAATATTTTGAATAATTTCAATGAAGTTTATTTATTATGGTGTAGTCTTTATATCATAAAGGAAAGAAATGTTATTAGTTTTCTTAAAATTAAAGTATTTTGTTACAAGTTTGTTTATTATCTGTATGAATTTCTAAATATTTTGAATAATTTTGATGAAGTTTATTCATTATGGTGTAGTTTTTATATCATAAGGAAATAAAATTTTAGGACTATGATAGTATTTGGAGATTTAATTTTGATTATCAAAATTACGAGTAATTTAGGTAACAAAAAAGAAAACAAACTTCAACTCAATCATTTTTGAAATCAAATGAATCTTATAGTATTTTAATTAGTGCCATTTAACCTCATCAAAGAGAACTAAATGGAGAAGTTGATCATTAGTAAATGGTCACCTCTTCCTTAGGCCTAGGCATTCTAAGAAAAACAATGGTGTTAAGCTATAGCTTAATATGACAATTCATTTGTTACTGAACATTGAATGACACTTTATCCAATATGTTTGCTTCATTAATTAATAGGTCAATGTGGATAGAGAAAGATGTCACAGGTGGCCTACTCCTCATTCTCATATGGTTTGGTAGGCCTCATTTGTGCTAAATCAATGAACAAGGGTGAACTCTCATATGAAATATGGGATGATGTCAAATTTTGTGATATACAATGGGATGTTTTCTTGGTGATTCAACTTAGGTTTCGTTAGGTCTACAAATTGCTAGTGAATTCAAAATTTTATCAGGGTACCATTATAAATTTTATATTGGATGTGGTGAACCACCTAAAGGGAGAAATTTTGTTAGAGCTAACCAAGGTTAGTTGTTTTAGGGTGTGTTAGGCTTCCAATGTTGGTAACTTCTTGTGCTTTGTCTAGACAAGCCCTGGTCTCTTGGCTTTTCCCTAATTTCTTTTTTTTTTGATGTGTTTGAAATTATAAGTTGAAACAATTAGAGTGGGTTCATTTTGGAATTTCTTTTTCCTTTTTAGTGTTTTGGAAATTAATCTTTTTAGTTTTTGGTTTTATCCTGGTTAGTTGACTAGTTGTCTTATCACACCCTCCTTAACTTTGTAAGTGTGGAAGGAATAATCAAGTAAGGAAGTAAAATAGATTTTCCTCAAATATGAAGATATAAACCAGGCCAACAATAGTGCATTAATGCTAGTTTCCTTGAAATCATTAAGCTTTAGTAGACCAACACCTCATGCAATCTTAATATTATCATTCTCGTTTTTTCTCAAAGATAAAGGATTGATTCACTGGAAGTTGGGTGCAACAAACACTTTTGTTGGTTCTCTCTTAGCATATGGAATGAGTTTCCTTTGGCTCAGATAACCACAACATGGGGAACATGCATTACGTAGGGTTGATGGAAGATGAAATAATCCATCAAAATTGTGACCTTATGTAGATTAAAGACCCAAACTCCTCTCATCCAAGCAAGGGGTAGGAATACAAAGGTAATGTCCATTTGTAACTAAGTTTAATGTCCATTTGTAACTAATTTTAAATGTTCATTTGAGTTGTTATATTTTTTTTTAATATATTAAATAGTTTGCTAATAGGAATATAAGAAGCTCATATTTGGAAGAGGCATTACTAATTATCGATGTTACCCATCGCTAAACTCTATTGAATGTAATGATTACCAACTTAGATACAACCATCTTTTAAATGAATACAAATTTATTTTAATTATATATTATATAATTTGAAACTTTTTTTTTCAATATAAAAATAGATTTATTAATTAATTTAAAACAATTTTATTAATAATTTGAATAGTTAAAATTATTACTTTTAATATAAAAATTAAATTTAATACTTGCCAAAGGCCTCTTACTTAAGGTGGATGAGGATCTCTTGACTTTTTTTTTTATTTTTTTAATTGATGACATAGATTGATTCTCAAGGGAATATGCTCAACATGTGGTTAGTCTTTTTTTATTTTTTATTTTTGGAGTTAAGTCTCGGAATATCCACAGTAATAACCATATTTTTCAAGGTTTCAAACCCCAACAGGGATCCATCATCATGACAATTTTTTAATGATGATAGAAGAAGAGCTTAGTGAGAGGATAAATAGTTATAAGATAATTTGATTTAAGGAGATGAAGGTCGACTATTAAAAAAATATTTTAATCTTATTTTTTATTTTAATTTTAATTTATAATAATTATTAAGAATATTTAAAGTTTTATTATAATATTATAATAATTTGTTTTTAATTTTTATTATTATTTAAAATTATATGTGTGCCATGTGGCTCTCCGCCCACCAATTCCCTAGGGATTTGAGAATATTCCAATTTTAATAAGTCCGTATTCTAATTAGATGGGGAAATTAATATATATATATATATATATATATATATATATATATATATATATATATATATATAATATTTAGCAAAATGGTTCATTTTACAATAAGATGTGTAATTTTTTTGTCAAAGATAAAATTATATTTGTGCCACCTGGCTCCGCCCCCACCAATTTCGTAGGGATTTGAGAATATTCCAATTCTAATAATTTCATATTCTAATTTGATGGGGAAATTAATATATAAGCAATTTTTATTTAGCAAAATGGTCTATTTTACAATAAGATGTGTAATTTATTTATTTATTTTATTTATTTATTTATTTATTCATTTTTTTTATTATTTATTTATTATTTATTTATTTATTTTGAACTTAAAATTGGGCCATAGTCTTTTTATACATGGTTAAATAAGTAAATGTGTGTATTGGTACCACATTATTCATGTTGTAATAGATTTTTTTTTTCTTTTATAAAATCTTCACCTATATCAACAACATTAATATTTTCTAGGGTGAATTCCACATTAGTTTTGAGGGTGAATTCTATGAGAAAACCTCCAGTTGGCTATGGGTTCTCTGCTTTCCCAGTGGTGGCCAATGTCTTCATGGATCATTTTGAATTCTCTACTTTCCCCAGTGGTGGCCAATGTCTTCATGGATCATTTCGAATCCAAAGCCTTGTCTTCAGCTCTTTACCAACCCAAACTTTGGAAAATGTTTGTGGATGAGACTTATGTTGGCTGGTCTCATGGTAAAGAGAAGTTGGAGCCATTTCCCCATCATCTTAATAGTCAATTGAGTCACATAAAGTTCACCATGGAATTCAAAGTTGATGGTAGCCTGCCTTTTCTTGATGTTCTTATCTCAAAGAAGTAGGACGGTTCTTTTTCTCATCAATATTTTCAGAATAAAACTCACACAGAGCTCACATAGAGCAATATGTCCATGCTAGTTCCCATCATTTTCCAACTCAATAGTTAGACGTTCTCAACACCTTAGCAACTCGGGCATTTAGAGTTTCTAACGAAAACCATCTTGAAGATGAGAAAACCCACCTCCTTAAAGTTTTTAATAAGAATGGTTATAGTAGGTCTCAATGTCTTATGACCTTTCTAAATGTTGAAAAATGTCCTAAGAGTAAGCTTGAACCCAAGGACTGGTCTTCTGGTGTTCATCTTCCTTTTATAAGGGACCACGGATAAAATCGCTAGGATCTTAAGGAAACATAAGATTCATTCTTCTTTTAAGCCCCTTAACACTATCCAGAGTTCCCTTCATTCTGTTAAGGACCCAATTAACCCTAAGGATGGGAAGGGTGTTTACATCATTCCTTGTTCTTGTGGAACTCCTTATATTGGTGAGACCAGTCGATCCATAAACCAAAGGATTTGCGAACATGCTACCGACATGGAAGGTCTCACTCTTCCGCTTTGGCGGAGCATGCAGAAAAAACCAATCATCACATTTGCATTGAAAGCTCTAAGGTCATTGCAAGGATTCACCATTTTCATCATCGTGAATTTAGGGAAGCCTTAGAAATTGAAAAGAGACCTGTTAATTTAAATAGAGATGATGGCTGGATTATTAGCAGATGCTAGATTCTTGCGATTTCTTCCTAAAAATTTATTTATTTATGTAATAAATTGTTTTTTCCTAATCAATTTTATTTCTTTTTAATATTATTGATATATTTTTATTATTATTAGTTAATCCACATATTGGTTAGTTTATGACTCCAAAATTATTTTTATATTTACCAATAACGTTAAACCCTAATATTAATCATTTAGAATATTGTAATATTCATTAATAAGGTTATAAGGGGGTTGTAAAAAGTTTGACATAAATTAATTAATTTATTTAATCAACTTATTATAACTTCTTGTTTTCTAGTTTTATTTTATCAAAATAAAAAAATTTAAATTATTTAATTTAAATTATTTTCCTTACCTTTTTGGTCAAAACCCTTACTAATTACCCTAAACAATTTTATTACATTCTATTAATTGTCAACCCACTTATTATCTCTCTAAAATTATTTATATGAATAAATCTTTTTAAAATATTATATAAAATAATATTCATTAATATTATCTAGTGACTCTCTAAAATTATTTAATATTTATATGAATAGGATTAAACCATTAATACTTTTTAGAATATTATTTATAAAATAAGGTTATAAATAGTTATAAAAAGCTTTAATTAATTATTTTATTAACACATTATAACTTTATATAATATTATTGTATTAAAATTATTTTAAAATCTTTAATTAAATTCCCTTACTTTATTGGTCAAAGTCTTGTCTAATTTTTGTACTTAGATATGAAATTGATTGAGTATGACAGACATGTTGTGCAGTTTTTACTGGATATCAAATTAGCTGTTATCCGCTAATCTCTATATCTATTTATCTCAATACCTCGATCTGGTTCCTCATCTTATCATGAAGATAAACCACACATGGCTGGTTCGAAAAGCGTCCAGCAAATTTTCTTTCATATAAATTTTTCCAATCTAATTTAAATATCCATTATTACAATTTCATCCATTCAAAAACTTGGGAAAAAAAATCACTCCCCCAAAAAATAAAGAAAGACTGGAAAAAATCAATTTATAACTTCTTACCATGTTTAAATTATGAAGAAATATAAATGCAACTATCTTCCTATCCATTATTACAATTTCATCCATTCAAAAACTTCGGAAAAAAAATCACTCCCCCCAAAAAATAAAGAAAGACTGGAAAAAATCAATTTATAACTTCTTACCATGTTTAAATTATGAAGAAATATAAATGCAACTATCTTGAGGGAAGATCTAGAAGCGCTTTTGTCAATTCGTCCGACACCGACCATCCGGGCTTTCTGATCACGGCATCTTTGATTGCCTTAGTGAGGCTGGTGAATGGACAGTCTCAATTTATTCACGTGCATCACAATGGATTCCACATAGTACATAAAAGCCAAATCGCATATTGCTTCTCACATCCTCCAATGATTTCTACGATATCGATTTTGACCTTTCATGTGTTCCTACTCGTTTTGAGATATTCTGTGCACAGTTCTCTTGGCCCTTCTCTCCTTTACCAATTATATTTAAGAACCTATGCTCCCTGGTAGAAGATACCCATCTAATTCTCACAGATTTGAGAGAGGAGTTAGCCGCTGCAGCCTGTTTTCTGCTTTACAGTTAGGATGGTGCTGCAATGGAGTAGGACTGTTGGTGCCTTTGGTATCATTCTGCTACTTGCTTTTCATATACAGGTAATCCAATCTCTAAACTTCAGCAGCCTTTTTGTTTTTTTTTGTTTTCTCGTTCCCGGTCTGCAGAAAAGCAATACTGGAGTTTTATGATCAGCTTATCTGAGTATTAGCAATACTGGAGTTTCATGATCAGCTTATCTGAGTATTTGTTTTTGGTGAAATTGCTCAGGAAGGCAAAGGAAGCCAAGAGCACTTTGTGTTGATTCATGGACTTGGGCATGGAGCATGGTGTTGGTATAAAATTGTTACTCTGCTTAAGCAAAAAGGGCACAGAGTGGCTGCCCTAGATCTCACCTCCAATGGGATAAGCAGGGCAGCCCCTACAAATGAAGTCAAATCAATTGCACACTATGCAAAGCCACTGCTGGATTATATCAACAACCTAGGGAATGATGAGACGGTAAATGGATTCTCTGATTCTCTGGAACTTAACCTAACCTATCATTTGTATTTTCGAGAACGATAATTGTAAAAGTACTAGATCAAAGCAGATGACAGATGACCTGAATAAGGATTTCCCATGCAAGTTATGAATGTTACATGTTTTCAGGATGCTTCTCATTATTATTCTTAATGAGCCTCTATATAACAGTTATGGCCTTCTCAGAGATGGCAAAGATCAGGGATTAGCCATGGATAGAATTTGGGAACATTCTGAAATCTTAAAATTCCCAATTAAATTAAGTTCAGCTCCAACATAAATCCCCTCTTATTGTTAAATTTCTATGTTATACTGTGGAGATCTAGATTTCACCAGATCAGAACCGAAATTCAATTAGCATTGATGTTCTCTGGTTAGACTGAGGAGGTGTTACTGTATTGGAATAAGCAACCCTTCAAGGTCAGGCCTGGGGATTGACCTGGGCTAAAAAGGTTGATACTTACCACTTAGAAGACTTGGGATAGATGACCTTAGATAAGACCTTTTACACCTAGTTCATGAGATTGGAAGAATAGTTGAAACCTTCTGTTATACATTATTTAACTTTTGGAGAGCACTGAGCTTCATCATGCTCTCATTCTTGATTTGATCCTGGCCTTTGAAAGGCACTGACTGCTTTGCATAAAATGTATAACAGGTGGATGCCCATTATCTTATGCGATGGAGATGTATCCAGCAAAGATCTCCAAGGCAATTTTCGTGTCTGCATTTACTCCGCGCAACAATCAGAGCTTCCTTAGCTCTTCTAACCCAAAGGTGTGTTGGCGATTTTCTTTCTTTTCAACCTCGCACTTTATTACCAAAAGATAGATGCAATTATGCTGCAGATTACTTGGGGCCCTCAGTCCCTTTGAATGAATAACTGAATTGTTTTGGAGTGTGGAATTCTCTGGTTTGTGCAGAGTTTTGCCAGGCTGGTGGAAAATAGAGTAATTTTACTAGATAGGGAAGCTGATTCAGAGCAACCCACATCTGCTTCACTGGCTCTTGACCATGTCGAGTCCTATCTCTACAACAACAGCCCTGATGAGGTATTAAATCTTGAATTTCCCTATATTCGATTCCAGCGCAGCGCTGAATAATGTGGGTGTGTAAGAATAAAATTTTGCAATATGTCAATGGTGTATATTTGTTTCTACGACCTTAAAAGTTGCTGTTGACTACTTTCGGTATATTTGTGTATATTTGTTTATATTTGTGTATATTTGTTTCTTTGTCGGTGTTACCTGACACCACAGGACGCGAACCTTGCACTGTCTCTTCTAACTCCAACGCCATTCCCTATCTCGGTGGAAATCCTGAAGCTATCAGAGGAGAGGTATGGGAGTATCAGAAGATTTTACATCATGTTAATGAAGGACAGATTGTTCCCTCCAGAGTACCAGGAGTACACCATAGAACAGAATCCTCCAGAGAAGGTATTCAAAATGCATGCTAGCGACCACTCTCCCTTCTTCTCACAGCCTCAACAGCTCTGCAATCTCCTTATTCATATTGCAACTCTCTGAAGATACAACTACTTTCATATACTGTAGTTTCATTGGAGTAAACATGGGGGATGGCGAAGCAATTACGGATGGGTATCGAACAAAACCAATAAAAGAAATCAACTTTGATTTGGTCCAGCCATTCGTTGTACTGTACATCCGCTTCGTCTCTCATTATAAGGTCCGAAATGCCGTGGTCATGATTGGAGTAGGGTTGTGTGCTTTTTGAAGGGTTTTGGTACACTGACGAGCTATGCAAACCTTCGGAACTAGAGTTAAAATATAGAAAAGATCCATGTCTTTATTGTGAAGCCAAACCAGAGTTGGAACATGGAATATGATATTCCCAAGAAAAGTTTATTATTTTAGTGATCGTATCATCGATAGTGCGAATCTGTACAACGCAATACACGTGAGTGAGTGATGATTGATTGATAACTCCGAGAAAAGGATGAATTCTTTAATCACCATCACTAGGGTATATAAAATTTAAATATTGAAAAAATGTATATTAAAAGTATATGATGTAATGGTGAAAAGGGTAACAAAAACTCGATCCGGGTAAAGTTTTAATAAGTTATGGTGTTATTTCATGACCAAGATGATTCTAGGATGGCAATGCTAATACGTATACAATTATTTATATATATATATATATTAAAATTAATTCCCATTAGTTTATAAAAATTATAATATTTTTTTATTGGAAAATAAAAATTTATATTACTTTTAAAATATAGTTTGAGTGGATCTAATGGTTAAGAGTATGTGTTTCTTTCTAAGAGGTTACAAGTTTAAAACCAAAGAGGTAGAGTATGTATGTATGTATAGACTTAAGAGTCGAATCAGTTTGGAGGTGGGTTCCTTGTCCCACAATCTACACCATAACCATAAAATAAAAAGATAAAATTTTAATAATATTCAGTAAAGATGGTTATCATATAATAAAAGCATTCACTCTCACCAAAATGTAATAGATTTATTCACTACAAAACATTGTAAATGTACAAAGGTCTGAATAAAGAACATGTCACTTTAATGTATTTACAAGATTCTTTTAAGATGGATAACTATAAGAATAATAGATGTGATGATTATATATTGAGTTGCATACCTATTTCATTTTCATAATACATGTCATATTATCTATTGAGTTATATGTCTAATAAATGCATATATAAAATTTCGAATAAGAATCTTTACTTATATCTATAAAATTATATATATTTAAAATAAATATAAATTAGCAATTGCATCAAATGTTGCAAAGGAAATATTGTAAGGCAATAGCATATAGCACTAATTAATGCTTTTTTGACAACTGTTGAAAGATACAGAAATATCAACAAAAGGCAAGGACATGCTACAATGAAATCTTACTACAATACTACTTCCTTGAGCCTTACAAATGTGTTGAAGTTAAATACCTTGTTTGATTATGCCAACATGAATGCCTCGTAAATAAAGAAATAGATCGTAATTTTCTACCTTCAAAATCAAAGGTCATTTTGGTACAATTCCTCCATATTTCTTCTTGATCACTTCCTCCTACTATGGACAACCTTAATGAGTACAAAGAACTTTTTAACCTTAATGAGTACAAAGAATTTTTTTTTTTTATAGTTTGAAACATATGTCTACAAATGACTATAACAATTTTGTAAATAAATTTTGAATTTCTATGTGAATTAAGATCCGCCATTGCATAAAAATGCACATATCTCTAATATAAAAAATTGAACCTAAGAATAACATGAACTACACCTTTTCTTGAGAAAAATGCTTGTATTTCTCTTTTGAATGTTGACTCACCTCTGTGTTATTTCTTTCATGATCCTTGAAACTATTAAAAATATCACATTGCTCTTTACCACTAATATCCTTGGTGTCTGTCATGTTCTTGTTTTAATCCAACAGATTTTGGTTAAGTAAATCTAACCCATGTCATGGAGTTGAAAATAATGTAGAGATCATTCAACAACATTTAACCATTTTATCTTGAAAATCAAGCAAGTGTGGTCCATAAGAACCACAATGAAAATAGTGTTTTTTTACATCAAAAAACCACACCTCACCTTGGTTTTAAAATAATGGCCCCAAAACTTATATAACCTACTCGTCTATCTAACTGGTAAAAACATGAAAGAGTTATTGTGAAATTTTCATTTTCGACAAGAAACATAGGGATAAATTTGACAAAGAAAGTTGGATGAAGAAAAAACATGCATGTGGAAATTGCACATAGTGACCTTTGTGGTCCCATGAGAATTTAGTCATTGGAAAGTCCAAATTATTTTATGACATCCATTGACCATGCTACAATGAAATCTTACTGCAATATTGCTTCCTTGATCCTTACAAATCATGAGGCCTATTTTGAAGTTAAATACCTTGTCTGATAATGCCAACATGAATGCCTCATAAATAAAGAAATAGATTGTGATTTTCTACCTTCAAAATCAAAGGTTGTTTTGGTACAATTCCTCCATATTTCTTCTTGATCACTTCCTCTTGCTATAGACAACCTTAATAAGTACAAATAATTTTTTTATAGTTTGAAACATGTGTCTACAAAGGACTATAACAATTTTTTAAATAAATTTTGAATTTCTATGTGAATTAAGATCTACCCTTGAATAAAATTGCACATATCTGCAATCTCGAAATTGAACCCAAGAATAGCACCAACTACACCTCTTCTTGAGAAAATTGTCTGTGTTTCTCTTCTGAATGTTGAGTCACCTTTGTATTATTTCCTTCATGATCCTTGAAACTATTCAAAAGATCACATTGCTCTTTACCACTAATCTCCTTGGTGTCTACCATGTTGTTGTTTTAATCTAACATATTTTTCTTAACAAAATCTAACCCATGTCATACACTTAAAAATAATATGGAGACCATTCAACAACATTTAAACCATTTTATCTTGAAAATCAAGCAAGTGTGGTCCATAAGCACGATCACATTTCTCTTTACCACTAATCTCCTTGGTGTCTACCATGTTCTTGTTTTAATCCAATAGATTTTGCTTAAGAAAATATAACCTACATGATGCACTTAAAAATAATATGGAGACCATTCAATAACATTTAATCCATTTTATATGGAAAAGTGTGGTCCATAAGCATCACAATGAAAATATTGTTTTTTACATCAAAAGACCACACCTCATCTTGGCTTTAAAATAATGGCCCCAAAATATATATAAACTCCTCGTCTATCTGACTCATAAAAACATGAAAGAGTTATTGTGAATTTCACATTTTAGACAAGAAACATAGGGATAAATTTGACAAAAAAAAATTGATGAAGAGAAAACATGCATGTGGAAATTGCACATAGTGACCTTTGTGGTCCCATGAAAATTTAGTGATTGGCAAGTCCAAAATATTTTATGACATCCATCGATGCCTTACGAAGAAAAATGTAGTTGTTCTTTCTCAAGTAGAAGTAATTATGTTTGTAGTCAAACCCATATTACTATACATCATAAAATCAAGCAGATATTAACTCAAAGCATGCATAATATCCAAACCATTCTCAAAACATTTTTGAAGCTAAACAAAATCTACAATCGGATAGTTTACAGTCAATGAATAAGTTGTCCCAGGTGAATCCATAAAAATGTACACTGGCAGTTGTGTCATGAATATGCAACATGGTATATTCTTTGTATATACAACATAATTTGATGCATTTTAGGGTTCACAAGTCATTTAGAGTGAATATCAAATCCAACACAGTTAATCTAAACTCATAATATATAAAAGGTATCTACAGATACTCACATTCATACTAATTGAGAGGTCACTCGAAATGAACAAAATATCAAGAGAAGCTCAAATATCGATCACCTTTGCCAATCAACCTGAACATGGATTTCCTTTTTTGAAATAAAAAGGACAAAATGTTAACATTTAAAGAAATTTCTCCAAAGAAATATGAACAAAGATAAATCTCCAAATCATGAGAGAATTGACTTCCTACCAGTGCCAAGATATTGATCACTTTTTGTGCGCCCCCTAGTTAATTGAACTCGTGGCAATAATCTTTGAGTCCTTGGCAATATAGAATTGGGTTTCCCATTAGAAGTTGTTGGAAGAGAAGACCTCCATATTGTAGGAGTTCCCTTCTCCTGGACATCTAGACTTGACCTTGGAAAATGACCATGAAGCTTTTCATTTTCCAACTCAGCAGCAATCCTGCAACTTGGAATCGATGGAATGCCTTGAGAAGCATGTTTAGTATGCTTAGTTTTAACATATCCAAATGAACCGCGTCTTCTGGGTTCTTGCTTCTGTAACGATATTTCGCTTATTTTTCTCCCTTAATAGTAATTTATGCCTAATGAGAGCATCATTGTGATTTATAATAAACAAAGAATCTAAATTCCCTTACCATTTAAAAATCATCCTCAATTCTTGTACCACCCACCTTGGCATCCACTCTAGACATCTTATGGCTACAACTTAATTTTGCTTTTCACCTAGTTATCATGATTAAAAACTCAATCATCATCTCAAATCATTGCAACAATGGATATATCTATGAGCTAATGTGATGATTTGTTTGTCACAAGATTCAAAACTCAACTATTATATCTAAATATTTACTTTATCATTGTTTTTTCTCTATATGAACCCTTTAAAAAAACCATAGGAACATTTGAATTTACACTGTGATCTCCCCAACATGGGGGTTTCAGAAATTAGGGAGAAACTTGAGTGGTTATTGTTAGAAATTGTTGTATAATATGGGAAAGTTGGATGGTCTATAGGTAATATGGATACCATAATAGATATGTATTTTGAAATTTCAAAGTTAATATAGATGCCAAAATTACAAAGTTAATCAACTTTGTGGTTGATCCTCCAATAGGAGGAATCTAATGATGTCAAAATAAGGATAAGGAGCTTATCTATTACTATGAATAAATTTGTGTGCTTGACAAATTCTAAAATGTAATCCCTTTCAAAGTTTTATCGGATGTATTCTTATGTTTATGCATATGAAATATGTATTTTGAATTGTCATAGTTAATCTAGATGCCAAAATTATTAAGTTAATCAACTTTGTGGTTGATCCTCCATTAGGAGGAATCTAAAGAAGTCACTGTATGATATAAAATAAGGATAAGGATCTTATCTATTACTATGAATAGATTTGTGTGATTGGAAGATTCTAAAATTAAAGATGTCGTCCCTTTCAAAGTTTTATCAATTGTCTTTTTATGTTTATGCATAAGAGATATGTATTTTGAATTGTCAAAGTTAATCGAGATGCCAAAATTACAAAGTTACTTTGTGGTTCATCGTCCAATAAGAGGAAGCTATGGATGTCATTGTATAGCTAAGGATGTCACTGTATGATAAAAAATAAGCATAAGGATCTTATCTATTACTATGAATAGATTTGTGTGATGGATAAATTCTAAAAAGTAATCCCTTTCAAATTTTTATGGATTGTCTTATATGTTTATGATTTGTTGTAGTCCATACTATCGGTTATCAGATATTCATTGCTTCGAATAATGTTGTTTAATTTTTCAGAATAATTTATAAGAAAATAAAATTACTAACTAATTCTTTGTATGGTTTAATATTTAAAAAAAATTAAAATAATTAAAATAATTAATAAAGTATTGTCTCATAACAATATGATTTTTTTGTTAAAACTGTAAAAAAATAATAATTAAAGTATAATATCTATAATTAATAAAGTATGATAAAAAATAAGGATAATTAAAGTATAATATCTATAATTAATAAAGTATGATAAAAAATAAGGATAAGGATCTTATCTATTATTATGAATAGATTTGTGTGATTGGAAAATTCTAAAATGTAATCCCTTTCAAAGTTTTCTCGATCGTCTTCTTATGTTTATGATTTGTTGTAGTCCATGCTATTGGTTATCGGATATTCACTACTTTAAATAATGTTGTTTAATTTTTCAGAATAATTTATAAGAATATAGAAATACTAATTAATTATTAGTATGGTTTAATATTTAAAAAAAAGACAAATAAAAAACTAAAATATTTAATAAATTATTGTCTCATAACAATATGATTTTTTTGAAAAAATTATAAAAAAATTAATTAACGTATAATATCTATAATTAATAAAGTAAAATACTTAAGTAGATCATCTGACACCAAATTTTATCCATAGAATGAAAAAGAAATTTAGAATAAAGAAATTATTTGATATTAATTGTGTCATTCCATGAGCAAATCCTATTGTGTAACCTTGAAAACTCAACATCAGTAACAACCAAACTATCTTAACTTTTATAGAACATATGTAAGATAAAATTATTAGCAATTTCAATACTAAATATCGAAATAAATCATTTGTGATAAAAAAAATAAAGATCTTATTTATTGTGAATAGATTTTAAAAATATACCATTACTAATTAATTCTTTATATAGTTTAATATTTTAAAAAATGGTGAAAAAAAATAAAATATTTAATAAAATGTTGTTCATAATAATAAATTGCAAAAAGAAATAATTAATATTTATAATTGATAAAATAAAATACTTAGGTCATCTATAAAATTCCTCTTTTGAAAAAAAAAATAAAAACATAGAAATTACTTGATATCCAATTCTTGTAACCAAACATAATCATAGAAGGTCCAAAAGGTGAGTCAATACTTCATCTATAGAAACTTAGATAGAATGTCTTGTTAAGTGAAAACCATATTACCGCACCATTAACCACTTCTGAAGCTAGAGTTGGATCGTAGATTCCTACACATAATTCTTCGGTAATATGGAGCGGATTTGAAATGAACTCCACTTCCGAAGCTAGAGTTGGAACGTAGATTCCTACATATGATTCTCTGGATATTCAATCAAAAAACTCTAATCAATGCCAAGCATATTAATTGCCTCTAATACCAGTGAATTTGGAAACAATAGTACAGTTGATTTTCAAGGAAAAGATGAAAGACCTTCAAAATAAAATTATGTTTATCTGAAGTTGTTTGTATATCACCAGTGTCATAATCATTATCACTAGTGTCATAATCACCAACTTTTTAAAAATATGAATAGCCAACTCCAGATGGGGAATCCAGATAGATAATATTTGACACCCAGTTTCAAAAGAATAATATAATCATCAGAATTTGATTTCTAATTGGATTGACAAAGAAATCTAGCCATTTCATTGTTACATAGGTTCTAGAACTGTTCGCCATTGAATTCATAGTAGAAATTAATCAACATAAGAAAGAGTAAGTTTAATGAGGGGTTAGACAATGATTTCTTCCTAAGCGTTTTTTATGTTTGATCATGAAACTATGAAACTATCTTTACAAGTTTTCACGATCAAGTTTTATGTTTAATCATGAAACATCGATCAGAATTTTTAAAACGAATGAATCAATGAAAAATAAACCCACCAGAAAAGTGAGTTGTACACTTCTTAGATTAAGTTGTAGGTTGGGAAAACTTCCATTCTCTTTAGCTTCAAAGTTAAAAGGGACCCACATACGTACGATATTATTGTTAAAAGTTAGACATTTTAAATTAAAAGGTAGGTTATTGTTTTATTTATCGTCGTTTTTTTAAAATTTGGTAGATTTAGAGTTAAGATTGATATAGGTTAGTTTAATTTCTTTTTTTAGATTTGCTACATGAACATTATGGTTCTCAATACCATATATCAATAACATAGACCATTTTTATTTTTATTTTTATAAGGTTATTTTTTTTTTTATGTTTAAATTTTATTTTATTTTCACGAAATTAAAATGTTTACATTACATTGCATTAATCTTTTTATTTAATTTTATTTTTTTATTTTAATTTTATCTAATAGTAATTTGATTTAATCAAAATTTTAAAAATTATGAGAGGCTCATTGAGCGAGATGCTCATTCTGCAACTGAGTATGATATGTAATGTTGTCCGTCCATCATGAAAATTTAATTGAAATTTTATTGAAGTTTTTCTCATGTTGGCCAAAATAAAAATTTAAAAAAATCTAAAAATCAAAAAATCAAATAACTATACAAAACATTTAAATAATGTCGGCTCATAAAAAAATTTACACCTCAAGAAATTGGATCACTTTTGGCTCATGTTAGTCTTATATTTAAGATGGATCTATGATGGTATTAAAATAGCTCTACAACATGATGATAATCTAAGAAAACTTATATACTCTAACAAATTCCCATTCTAACCAATTAGATTAACTATAGCATTAAAAATTGTCCAAACTGATAAGTATATGAATATGAATGTTGAATAAATTGAAATTGTTGAGTAAATAAATCTACAATAAATTAATTAAAATCTTTAGACCCTACAAAACTCCAGAATCACAATGAAGATAAGAGAAACAATATACATAATAACAGAAACTCAATATCATCTTTTACCCTACATTTTAGATATTTTGGAATTAAATTGTATATGCAATTTTTAAAACATCCAAATACTTAAGAACATAATCATAAAAAAAAATTATTCTAATAACAAATTGCTATTCCAGCCAGTTAGATTAGCTATAACATTAAAAATTGTCCGTAAATAAAAGGACAACAACTTGAAAACACTAATTAAATCTGCAAACTAACACAAAATTTTCGACTCTGCGCAAATCCAAAATCACATCAAATAGATTTGTCAGGATGTTTCTGAAACATGCACTATTAAATAAGAAACTTGGAAGTATTGGAGGTAGGTGTCTTGCTAGATTTAGGTATATAATTCATTGGTTGTATGGTAGAAAGATTGGTAGTAACGATCTGTATACTAAATCACATCGAGCCAAAACCAAAAAATAAGAAAAAAAATTGCATTCAAAGGGAATATTTTCTCAAATGATCACCAGACCGTATTATAGCCTACTACTTCGTCAACTATGGAAACACTTTTACTTTCCAGAGAAAATTTTTAGGTTCAAGATTCCACTTTCAAGGAAAAGGATTAGATTTTCAGAATCTAAATCTTTGTGATCATCTAAGTAAGGGGCGAATTTCAATAAAAAGGAATTCGTTTACTCAGATCCTTTTACTTGTTTGGCACATCGATGGGTCTATAGTATGACGTAGAAATTATGATCTCATGTCATAAGTGGTGAATGATACAACGAGATTATATGAGCAATAAGACATGGCAAAATAAAGCATAAGACATGGCAAAGTAAAAACTCCTACCCGCACACCAGGAATTCGAACCGGAGAATGACATTAGTCATGTGCTTAGATCAACTACTTATCTAATTATTTTAAATGTTAAAATGTAAAGAAGAAATATCGAATAATACCATCTTGTAGCCAAATAGTTTGGGAATAAGTAACTACTTTTTGAATGCAATGACATCGATGACAAGTAAACCTATTTTAAAAAGAGGGTCTGCTTGGCCTAAACAACGGATTCAAAATTGGAAATCAATTATTCAAGCACAAAATCTATATCAATTTTTGTTTAACCTAGTGTCACAAATAGATTCCACTTCGCTATGAAACCAATTATTCTTATCGAAGAATTCCTTAATCCTTCCTACACTACTGCGCTTATTGAGGCTAAAAACAGAATGGGTCAATCGACTATCCTTATTTATTTCATACTAGAGACATAGTGGATTCAAGAAGCATTGAACAAAGCTATCTAGGGTGGTGTAAATGCTTTCTTTCTTTCCTAATTCGTCGGTAATTATGTATATAAAAGATAAAATAGGATAATGTGTGGAAGAAGGGGGTACACAGTGGTTAAGAAAGTGAGGGTAAGGTTGTTTAATCCTAATCTTGTCCTGATACCAACTTATAAGAGACCGTGAGGCCTAGGAGATGGCGTTCAAGGTTGAAAATAATTAGATAGCTTATCAGGAAGGGGGATTGGCACGTTTCAGGTCCAGTTCATCTAAGGAAGAGCCTAAAGCGAGAGCGGTGAACACAACTTACCCTGCTCCAGATCCAATGACAACGATAAAAGAAAGTATGAAAGAGTTACATAGATTGTATTTATCTTCCAAACATCGACACCAAAGAAACTGAATTTTAGCTCAAAGGAATCAGCTTAGGTACAATGATCTCATGTTTAAAAATTTTCTACTAATTCCCGTAAATATTTTGATTCTTTAAAGCCTTAAAGAAGCGATGATAATAGACATTAAACCTCTTGATTTGTAGTACTCTTCCTATTAAAGGATTGTTGGGCTGAAAGATTACCTATGAATTCAAAATTGCGAGTGAAGCTTGGCTGAATCTTGAACTTCTATTCTAGATTTTTCAAATGCAGTTGACGCAGGGGTGAGACATGGATGACAAATGATTTATTTATTCGAGCACAATAAGCACACAAAATGGAGAATGATAAGAAACTTACGATATTATTTGGGTTTCTAAAGAGGTCGTTGATGCAGCGCATAAGCACATTTATGAAGGATTGAATTATCTTTACACCAAAGTAATCATTAAATAAATAGAATGAAAAATTATTAGATGAATACAAGAAACACTACTGTAAAAAAAATAAATTGTACGAATCCACTCGGTTTGGGTTTGAACTAGAGATCATCGTGGGCTATGGCCATTGTAGGATAAGCAATGGAAAGGAAATTATTTGTACGCTTGCAGCTTTTGTTCTTAGGCACTCTTGCACAGTATTTGATGCTGATTATTTACACAAATTTGAGTATCTACAATATGTTCATGATTATAATAAAGATCAATAAGTTGAATGGTTGCAAAAATCAAGATTTAGTTGACAATTAAAGTTATGAGATTTAATGGTGGAAGAACTTTCAATCGTCTAACATTGAATCTAACAGTGTAGAAGAGTGCAGAGTGGAAATTAGGGGAGTTTTTCCGAACACCTTACAACATAAATATATTTTAATTTTAACATTTTTTTAATAATTCTTTTTTTTAATATAGTTTGATTTAGTATTTTATAATTATTTTATTATGTTATGAGAATTATTTAATAGATTTTAAGATAAACATACTTTTAAGTTATATATATAATTAATTAATTTTGTTTTGCTAAATTTGAGAGTTAGTTTAATTGATTGAGCTCATGCTATTAAAACTACCTCACTATTGAGAGATTTCATAATCAATTTTTATCTTATATTAAATATATTTTTTTCCTAAAAGTGACAAAAATTATATGACACATATTTAATTAGCCCAAATATTCTATATATTACTCATTATCTAGACACTTGGAAGTTTTTCCCCTTCCTTTTTAATTCAATAAATGTTTTTTTATTTGTATAAAAAAATATTTTAAATATTATGTATCACAATTTTATATTCATATTAATTCTATAATCAAATAAAGCAATAAAATAGTTTTGTGATATATTACATGATAATTATATTTAACATTAATTGATTTAAGAATGCAAATTTATAAAAAGACCATGAAGTTGGAAATCAAATAACCTCATTAAAAAAAAGTTAATTTAATATCAATTAAAAAAGGCCTTTATATTAATATTATTCCAAAAATTGTCCGCTTGGGGTAGTTCAATTGGTAATGGTCGTGGAAATGAAATATCACCAAACTAGAAGTCTTGGGTTCAAATCTGGTGCTATTCGCTCAATTGGCAATGACCGTGGAAATGAAGTCTCACCAAACTAGAAGTCTTGGGTTCAAATTTCGTGACATCCCCCCCAATCAGGGTGACAAGTTGGACATGATGAAGATCTAGTCTTATTAGTTGACGTTGTGCTTGTGGTGGAGGTGGATGGTAGGGATAACATGGAGTTTGGTATGGAAGATATTGAGGAAAATATTGAGGATATTGTGGATTTCTCCCATGAGGTCCTTGCCAACGTTGTTGCCAAGATTGGTTTTGGGGTTGAGGTGGCCAAGTTTGCCAAGGAAAGGGTGTGTTCCAATTACTTTGAGATGCATATGCATAACTTTGAAATTATAAATTATATTCTTGCATCATACTAGGTTGACTAGGCTTCCATGGTCCTCTTGAAGATAAATAACATAGCTTATTTGGTGATTGACTTGCTCCATTGTCCTCCTGGTAAACTTCCTTCAACCATGGTAATGATGGGAAATATTTAACAACATGTGATTCTGCATGGACAACACGAATATCAACATCTTTTTTTCCTCATGTTGCATTCTTAACATTTATACTTGTTCACTTAGATTGCTAATAATTTCTATTTTAAAGACATGAAACAAATTTCCAAGTTTAGCTTGATTTACCAATCTCGATATTGATTTACTTACATTTTCCCTTCCTATTGATATGCACTTGCATGTTTAACAAATTTGTTCAGATGATAATTGGTATACATCACCTCTACTCATAATATCAAGGAGATGAATCCACTCATCCCTAATTGTTCTAAGTAAGAGGTTTTTTAGTGTGTCAGATCCTAAATGCTGTAATTTTCCCCTCTTAACATTATACATGAACCTCTCTATTAGATAATCAAGGCTCTCATCTTCTTTTTGTTTCATTCTAAAGATTTCTTCTTTAAGATCATGATCTTTATATTTTTCTAGAAATATCTTTTGCATATCATTCCATTATTTTATTGAATTAGTCCCTAAACTCATGAACCATTTAAGAACTCTATCCTTCAATGTTGTTGGAAACAATCTCAATTTTTGAGTGTTTAATAAGTAGCCATAAGATCTACAAAAAATTTCAAATTCAAAGAGAAAGGTTTCCAGATCCTCTGACCTCATACCATGGAAGTTGGGAAGGAAAGATGGAGTGATGTTCTTCATATGCACACTGATATCAATATCTTGAATTGGAAATCCAAGATGATCATTTTCATTGTCATCATCTCCGTCCATTTCTTCTAATTTATCTTTCACCTCCTCTTCTTCTACCTGCAAAAGTGGATCATGATGTGGATCTTAGTGCACCACGTGATCGAATGGGGGGGTTGGTGTTGGAGAATATTTTTTTTTTTTTAATAAGAATGCTAATGCCATGCAATTTTCTGTTTTTGAAATGAAATATTCCCAATGTAAATCTTTTTTTATTTTTCATAAAGTAAAATAAATGAATCAACTAGGGAAGGAAACAATGCATGTTTTGACACCTCCCCGACAATGACGCCTTAAAGTGATGAGCCTCAGTATTGCAACAAGAATGCTACAACTCCAAAAGCTATCAACTTTAATTATCAACCCGGGTTCGTACAAAATTAAGAGGTATCAACACTATATGTGTAGCATACAATGTGTTATTCTTTTGTTGATATGATGTAATGGAGTGAATGTCATGAAATCAAAGCCTAAACTAATTGCAAAAATGGAGTTGTTACTCTATTTTCAAGAAATGTAAATGCTACTTGCTCAACTTGTAAATGCTAACTAATCAATTCATGAAAAGAAAAAGTTTAATCTACTTGCAGAAAGAAAGTTATTTTATCTTTCATAATTCATCAAAATACCAATCAGAATTGCATGTGCCATCTACCTAGTTCACACTTTCTTGTAAATCAATAACTTGCTTTCTTGTAAATCAATAACTTGAATTGCATGTGCCATCTACCTAGGATTTCTTAGGTCTCCATTCCAAGTGAAATCACTCCAAAATACCTTTATTCACACATGCTAAAAAATAACAGAAAATTACTAGTCTAAAATCTAGAAATTCTAGAACTAGTGAGCTAGTTAACCTATCAAATGCCTAACTTAATCAAGTGAAAATGAAATGGGATAAATGTTTTTATTAACTTGAATGTTTTTATTACATAATACAAGTGGAATAAACTCAAATGAAACTCATTAACATGTTCTAAGAAATAGAAGAAAATTACTACAATTTGCCACAAGGGACTTCCAAAAATTTTAGATTTATGAATAAGTAAACTAATCCAAGTAGCTCAATTATGACTATGAACTTCCAAAACTATTCCAAGTGTGGAATCATGTTTTTGAATCTATAAATAACCTGCAAAAGAACTCATTTCAACCATTTAAATCAATCCTACAACAAAAAATCATCAATACTAAATGCAAAAATAGGAAAAACGAGAACAATAGATATGAATAAGAAGTGAAAAGAAGAAAATTAAATTATATAAAATGGTTTTGAGGCTCTTAGGATGGCCAAACCCAAGGATAATCAGAGTCCTATGGAGGATACCAACCTTTAAAAGCTAAAAATGGCACCAAACTTCATTATTTGAATCAATCCAATTACATCCCTGCTAGAAATGAAAGTGGAGCTACAAAAATTCAAGTTTTCTCCACAATAATACTATGAAAAACATGCCTCTAGAGGAAAATTAGAATTGGTACTTATACAAAATGATGAGGAATCATTCTCCTTGAAACAAGGAAGCTTTCCCCTCTAAAACCCCTCAAATAGTGGATTTGGTTCCCAACACTGGGAATCTGCATTAAATGGCAGGGAACACATTCCTAGATTTTCTCAATCACTGGAGCTTCAGAATTTGTGAAATAATTTCATAATATCCTATTGATTTATTGTCTAGTCTTGATCCTCCTATAGTAGCGAACAAGTCCCTAGATTATCTCCTCCTCCAAATATTCATAATCTGCCCAATATTCTCACAATATTCTACAAAAATAAATAATATTAGGCACAAATATGCAATTATGTTTAAACCTTCCTAATGAACATATTAAAGCTAAAAAAAAATTATTAAGTGTAGAAGGATAGGTTTATTATAGCCTTCATGTGCCTAAGAAAGGTTAGATGGACCTTAATTTGTGTCTAATTTAGAAGCCCATCATCCAACTTACCTTTGAGAAGAGATGTGGTGGCTACGTGCCTCTGAACTGTGTTATAATGAGTCTCAAGGGCCTATTTATTAGTGAATAACAAGGGAAAGACCTAAAAAAAAAAACCCTATTCCCAAGAGATGGAACCCGAAGAGTTTGTGGGCCCTGTTGGGGTTAGTTGGGCAGCCAACTTCTGAGGGTCATAACTTGGTCATATTATCACTGTTTGGCGCGTATGATACCTTTTTGGAAAGGTCCCTTTGAGTATTATAGGATTTCAGGCAGCCCCCTACCTATGGATGTAGGAATCCTTCCGACCTCAAAAAGATGTCGTTTAGGGGCTCAAAACTGATTTGGAAGTTCAGGACCCGAAATATTGCTAAAAATAGTAAATGTTGCAATAAACAAGGAAACAGATGAGACCGACTGGAGATCTACGTGGAATAGGTAGGTGGCCACCAATATCCACTTGGTTTAGTCCTCCCTCAGGAATAAATGGTCCCTATTGCATGCAGAGCCTCAGTGAGGTGAGGAAATTTCTATTGAATCTGGTACCTAGTGAACCACTTTCCCTAGTGAAGGAGTTTCCTTGCTTTGACAAATCTATATAGATGGATCCTTTATTGGCAAGTGTTCTCGATCTTTGTTTCCATGATATGCTTAATTGTGGGGTTCTCCATGCAGTTTGGGTTTAGCTCTATTGGTGTGATTTGTTTTGCAATGTCGGATGTAAACAATATTGGTGGAAAGTATAGACGAAGGCGGTCTACATTGAACACTAGGTACAGACCAAGGAATGGTGGAATGTTGAACTGAAAGGAATTTTCCCCAGCAACCTTGGTGATGGTGTATGGCGATGACGGAGTGGGCGAAGCTTGCAGTTGGGTCCAACGAGGCACTCCTTCTGTAAATGTAGCCAAACTTTGTCGCCCACTTGGAACTTGTGCAACACTTGATGTTGATCATGGTACTGCTTGTACTTAGCATTGGATTTGTGTAATATATCATGGACCTGCTAGTAGATGTGTCGAATGCGCTCAATGAAGTTGTTAGCCCAGTTGGCTTTAGACTGGATGTGAGCCAAATCTGCCTTTGTAGCTACAAATGGTATGGCCACATCAATTCCACATAATGGATGAAATCCCAACCCTACCTGAAAGGGTTTGTGGCCCGTTGAGCTATCACTAGTAGAAAATGTTGAAATTAGTGACTAGGTGACTAAGAAAGTTAGTCACTGCAGTTTTTCCAAGCGAAGTACTACAAATTGAGAAATCTTATGTGACCCAACTTAAAATGACTAACATAAACAACTAATTTAGTCCCAGGTTAAAATACATGACTAGCTAACTTAGTGATACAACTAAAATGACTAATGTGAATGAATAATTTAGTTTAGGAACAAAAATACAACTACCTAACGAGTAATACAATAATACGAATGAGTCATTTATGTTAGTCATTTTAATTGTCTCACTTCAACAATTTAAAGTTACAAGTGATATGGGATTCAAAGGCTATTATAAATTGGTTGAAAGGTTATACTTCAATGGATGATTAGAGTTATGTACTTTTATGGAGTTTATTAGAATCTTAAAGGTTATATCCTTTGATAACATTCATAGGGAATTAAATTCAAAGGTTAACATATTATCCAAAATGGAAGTGGGCTTATAGCTGGGTCAAATAAATTATTAAGAATACATGCAAGGAGAAGTGTTAGTTAATTATTAAATATTTTCTGTTAAAATAGAATCATTAAATTCTTAGTAAAAATCTACCAAATACTTTATAACGTAACATTTATATATTAATTTAATATTTAATATTTGTAATTTATTTTACTTTCTCCATTGTTTATTTTTTAAACATGTTGCATCTCGACTATTTAAACCTGTGGATATATTTCATTTTCATATTTACACTGAGGATGAACCACAGTAATTGGTTTGAAATTTTGACCAAATGCACTAATATGTAATTAATCCAGAAAGACAATCACAAAAACAAAATGTATCACAAAAATTTTAAATGAGAAATTTAATACATGTCAAATGATGTAAGTTACAATAATCTCTCTCATCTAAAATACCTTTTATCTCCTTTACTCATTTATGTGCATTCATCAATCTAGTCCTAAAATTGTTGTTTTTCAATTCATATTAATTTTGTTCAAATTACAATAATCTCTCTCATCTACAAGACCTTTTATCTCCTTTGCTTCTTTATGTTTTTTCATCAGTCTAGTGCTAAAATTATTGTTTTTGAATTTATATTTATTATCTTTAAATTTAAGGGTTCATAATTTTAGAATTAGATAATATTTTAGTGGCGACAAAACTTATAACCTATATTTCATAAACTCTGTTGGAACTAAGTTCGAAAAGAAAAATGTATTACATAGTTCGAGGGCTTCAACAATTATCGAGTAGATCAAATCATTGATTGGGCCTCTTCTTGCATTTCTCTTGCTGCTTGGACATGTTTTCCATTTTTCTCCTTGTCTACCTCAAAATGGTGTTGGTGTCTCCTATTCTTTTGCTATTTTTACCTTTGCATTTACTAGCCTTGACCCATCTGTTTGTCTATTGTAACTCTGTGTTTTCTAGCAGTCGTCAACTTTTTCCATCCCTTGTATTATATTGACTTATTGTAAATTTGGAGTAGATTGTATTAGTGGTTGTAAATTTGGGGTAGAGGATCACGATGTCATACCTTTTTGGAGATTAAATTTTTAGTGAGAGGGAGACTGTTGCAACGTATGGGAGCATGACCCTCTTCAAGAAAGTCATCTAAAAAAACCCAAATGGGCTACTTGAAATATCAGAGCGATTCTATGGTATGCATCACACGTTCCTTGCTAATTTTTCTATGTTTGCATTTTTTGACGGGGATTTTTTTCTCATTGACTCAATTTTGGATAACCTAAGCGATTAACCCAAATAAATCATTTGAATTGTCTATAAAGATTTCTTGATAACCTAACTAAGATATTTCTATTTAGTTTTTCATATAATTTTTAATTTTTTTTTAACTGAATTTTTCTATTTTAGTTTTATGATGATGTGTTGTCCAAGGAGATGGAATTTGTGGAATGCATTATACAGTGTTCAATTCCTGTTTCACAATAGATTCTTTGGAGTAGGAAGATTATCATATTTATATGAAAAACATTGTGACCCAATTAACAAAGTAATTCCTTGATGCCTCATTTCTAGTGTTCAACTTCAGAGAGGGCAAGAGGAAGAGTTAAGTGACATACATTTCGACTTAGTACAACATGATGATTGTCATGGAATACCCCAGATAGTTCAAGGGGTGCCCTTTGCTTCCTGTAGAAATGGTCCATCATTTTTTGCAGTTGGGTGAGAGTTTGCTGACATGGGAAGGGCAACACAATGTAATTTAGATGCATTGTGAGAGGGGAGGATGGGTTGTTCTTGCCTTCATGCTATGTGCCCTTCTCATTTACGGGAAGAAAAATACATGCGGGTAGAAGAATTTGGAAATGATTCACAGGAAAGACACTAAGGAGCTTCTACATCTATTATCTCCTCTAAGTCTAAGCCCACCTTAGATACGATATATTTAGTATATATATATAGATATAGATAGATAGGAGAAAAACTAGGTACATGTGGCCTCTACCACAAAGGGCTTTGACCCTTGATTTTGTTATTCTTAGAATTGTTCCAAACTCCGATGGCGAGGGATGATGAAAAATATTTTTTTGAATATTTGTGTAGGCACGCTTTAGTACTGAGGATAGGACACCCAAGGTGCTCTTTTTGTTGGGTTGGGGTCCCCTCGGTCAGTTTTGGGGTTAAGATAACCCAAGTTTTGCTACATTTTTGTAATTAATGTAAAGTCTCTACAATTTGTTGATGCGGAGCACGTAGATGATTAGGAGTCAAAAGGGTTTACCCCCTTGTTTTATGTAAGGTTTGAGCTGGTTTTGAATTGTATGCAAAAGGCTATAAATAGGGGTGTCTTAGAGAGTCTAAGGCATTGTTTTGATAAGCAATGGGTAGATACAAGAGAAGTGATAGTGAATAGAAGTGGGTTATATAGGAGAAGAAAGGCTCTGCAGCTGAGTTCACAGAGGCCTAAGTAGAGTCTGCAGACCCCTGCAACTAAGTGTGCAGGGTAGTTTTGAGTATGTAATCCTGAATTGAAGATAAATAAAGACAGTTAGCGAAGAATTATCGTGTATATTTGTTTTATCTCTATTTCCGCTAATGCTATATGCTCTCTATGAATAATATGTTTTAGGGAATATTGACTGAATGTTGTGTGATTCTGTTGAATAACTGTTAATGATGTACATAAAGCATGTTTATGTATTTTCGTGAAGAATTTGATGAATTCTATGATGTTTACTAATAACTGAAGTAAATCTACGCGAACCCTAATTTAGGACTGCTTTCTAATGCACGTAAGTAGATAGATTGATTGTTAAAGGTCCACAAAGACTAATCGTAGACCTTTGCGAAGGTCTAAAGGCCATTTCAATAGAGCTCCAGTTGTGTGACCTAGGAGTGTATAGATCTGTGTGAACGCATATTTGAGGCACTAAAAGACATCGAACTAGTCTCTGGATGCATAAACTTGGTTCTTACATCCACCCTTACTGCTTTGGGTGAGACTGCAGCCTGTGCTATGTGGATTGTTGTCGAAAAAGCTACTAGTATAGGGATTTGTTGGTTGGCACAACTAACTCTAAGCTTAGGTCAGGACCCCTTAAGCCAACGAATGGTTCCATTGTCGGGACCGAGATCTGCTTGAAAGAGATGTGTGATGTTGCATCACTAGAATCTGACTAAGACGGAAATTGAAAAGTGGTTTGATTGAAAGATTCATGAATTCATGGTGCAGGAAAATAAGAATCCACGCCTGTCAAAAGAAGAGTGGTTGAAAAAGTACCTATGCATAGAGATACACGAGATCTTCTTTTGTACCTTCCCCATTGAGTTTTATGAATGGTTGGCTAAATTGACAGATAGTCAAGGATGGTTGAAGCTCGATAATCTAATAGTGTGGACTCTAGAATTAGCGTGACGATTAGAATCTTCTAAAAAAAAAAAGCGTGCGGGCTATTTTACATTGGCTCGATAAGATTTTGGGAGGATTTGTTACAGAGTTTCTAGTAGATACCTTGGTCAGCTATAATGAAGTGGAGTGATGATCTTTCAAAGGACTGCGAGGTAAGTATTTAAGATCTTTGAATACTTGGATTAAAATGTTTTTAAGTGAAAAAAGGGTTATGCCATTACCTTGATGTTCGGAGCTACATGAAGTGGAAGACTCTTTAGATATCGAGAGAGATCAGGTCCAAAATATAGTTCGTTGATCGGACCTCCTTCGAGTGACAACGAAGGAGCAGTACAAGCTTCACCACGAAGTGTTTTCTAGCTAATAATGCAGGGCTTTCCATGAACACATCATCCATCCACTCCGCCTCCCCCTCCACCTCCACCACATACACCTTCGCCCACACCTCCACCTCCACCAGTTCCATTCAACATGGTGAACACAATAAAGCTGCCATATTTTTAAGGTCATCGGGAGTGAAGATACAAAGTAGTTCTCGTTTTTTGTGAATGCTATTTAGATTGTGCAACATATTAATGATGACAATATAAAGAAGGCACAATTGGTTTCCGCTCTGCAGGATCTCACGCTAACTTGGTATATTAAGTATTGTTCAAATAATACCTTGGCATCGCTGGTAGAGACTAGGGCAATGTTAAGCAAGGAATTTAGTAAGCCTAATTCTGATTCACAGTCAGTAATTGGATTCAAAGAAATCATGATGAGGTTTGATGAGACGCCTTGGGAATTAGATCAAAGATTGAAGTGTTAGATCCGAGTAGCTAACATGCGGCTCACAGATAGTCAACATCACGAATGGTTTATAACTTCACTTCTGCTCCACCTGAGAATTACTCTGTCGCAACAGAAGATAGGAACGCAGGTAGAATCTTTGGAAATCATGATGAGGTTCCATGAAATGCCTATTCAGGATGCCACCTTGGGAGTACAACAGATCCACTCTCAGTTGCAGAACCTACACCTAGAAATACAGACTTTGAAGAAAGATAAAGAGACTAAACCAGAAGTGTACGAAAAATTCTTGTGTTTAAAGTGCAAGGGCCAAGGGCATGATAAGGACCACTGTCTAGTGTATGGGAATTATATTATAGGAGGGGGACCAATTCCCCTGAAGCCAGAAGCCCCAACAAGGTTGAGCATGGTGGTCGCGCTATGGTGCACTATTTTTCAGGTTGTTGGACAACATGCGACGGATAATTGTCATTTGCTTCAAAATTTTGTGTAGACACCCCAACAGTTGTTCTGTAACTTTTGTAAATCGGTGGGCCACAATGAGCGCTACTATCACAGCTATGAGTTGATGACGGAACAAACACCTACGTACCAAATGCTGGAAGAAACTTGACCTCCATAACAGGTCACCCTAGGAGCATGCGGAGGTTATCAGGAAAGAGGAGGGGGCCGTGGAGGAGGAGGGCCTGGTAGAGGCCGTGGTCAAGTCATCTACTACAACTGTGGATAGCTAGGGTGCTACATGCAGGAGTGTCAGAATCAGACACACTAGTCATGTCAATACTGGAGCCAGTTTGACCATACTATAGAAGAATGCCTAGTGATGATAGCTAAAATTCAAGAGAAGAAAGAAACCTCAACAGCCTATGTAGAAATTACAGATGATGAGAGATGAGCACCACGAGGAGGATCAAATCATGAATATAGTGCTGAGAAGTGGAATAATATCTAGCAATGACAAGGGTAAACAACCTGAAGAAGATGGATGGTTGTGCAAGGCCCCAGAAAAGGAAGTTGGATTTGATCTGAATTGCACTAAGGAAACATTTATGGAAGCCAAGAAGAGCTTTGTTGAGGTCTCCACCTCAGGAAGCCAGGACAAGGTGCAAGAAACCAGCATGCCTATAGAGGTTGATCCCTCTGTGCTTACTACATTTTTGAAGACATGAATAACGTTGTTGCATGATAGAAAAGTTGTGGAAGGCCTGTAGGAGTTGATAAACAAATGCCACAACAAGGAGAAGGTCCCTGATGGGCACTAGGTAGTAAGAAAAATTGGTAAACATAAGGCATGAACAGGGCACAAGATGAGGCTCACCGCGCATATATGTGATTACAAGATGGACAAGGTCACCTTGGATTTTGGGTTTGATGCGAAAGTTTTGCCAAAACAAACATGGGAAAGAATGGGGAGACCTGCACTGTAGTGGTCTTTGATTTAGCTCAAAATGGAAAACCAACAGAAAATCATCCCTATGGGATGATTATACGGAGTAACAATTGATATATAAGGTGCGAGTGCGATGGAAGATTTTGAGGTTATAAAGATCATTGATGACAGTAATCTATACCCTGTGCTCCTGGGAATTGATTGGGCCATTGACATGAACTGGGTCATCAATCTAAAAAAGAGGACAATGTCGTTTGAAAATAAATTGCTTCGGGTTGTAGTACCATTGGACCCTGTAGAAGGGGTGCTCTATACTGAACCAATCCATGATTATGAAGAAAGTGAGGATGAACTAGATCAAATCTACAAGTTAACAACGCAAGACCAGGACTGGATCAATCCGACATAGATGGACAAATTGCATGGGATGGGAGAGATCTTGAACCTCTGATTCAGATGAAGTGTTGGAGCATTGGAAAAATCACTTGCATGAAGTATCCACACTACGATGCAATATGATGACAAAATCATTGCACTGTGTTTCTTCGGAGGTAAGGAAATTGCCCCATTATGATGGTTTAACTAATGTAGGTAATTTTTTGGATGAATTCGAGTGCAAAGTCCCTAAGGATCACTACTTCCAAGCATTAGACTTAGCCCTACATGCTACGTCCACACAATGGTGGGGTATGCATAAGGATAGTTTTGATGAATGGAGAGACTACAGAAGAATGATGAGGTTACGGTTTGGGCATCCTAATACTAGATTGATTGACAACTATAACGGAAGGGATGATCCGCATGACCACCTAGAGAAATGGACTAAATAATAGGGGATAGAGCCGCAGCCAGAGTGGGTACACATATTTTTCCATTCTTTGGATACAATTCCCATGAACTGGTATCTCGAAATGAAACTCCTCCATGGCATCGCATCATGGGATATGTTGAGGGAAGGGTTCTTATTGACCTTCAACTTTGAAGATGACTTCACTAGCATCGATAAAGCTCTACAAGAGATTAATGTAGTTATCTTCAAGACACTGACGGAACCTATGTAGTGGACCTAACCGAATTGGAGCACCCAACTGCACCATGGGCTAGAATGTTATAATGTGACCGCAGAAGAGGAGGATGAAGATCCTATAAGCGTTAATATTCAAGAGGCAAAAGGGCATTGCAAAGTCGAAGGGCCACAAATAGACAACTCAGATATCACCACGTCGTTGAAGACAAAGAAAGTAAACATTGGTGCTGAAGCAAAACCGAAGTTTCCAAAGATTGGATATTATTGGGACGATGCTACTGTGGATAAAGTTGTTGAGTTACTCCACAAATATCAGGATCTCTTCCCTACAAAGTTTTTAGATTTGAAGGGCATAGTTGGCAATTTGGGCATTATGAAGATCACTTTGAAGTCGGACGTGAAACTTATTAAGCAAAGCTCGTATTTTCTTAATTCCAAATAAAAGGAAATGGTTCACCTAGAGTTGGATAAGATGATGGAATCAAGAATCATAGAACTAGTTGAAGAATCTGATTGGGTGAGCCCAATAGTGGATCAGGAAAAGAAACAAAAGGGTGAGATAAGGATTTATGTAGACTTGTGGAATCTTAATGATGTATGTTTCCATGACCCATTCCCAACACTATTTACTAATGAATTATTAGACAATGTTGGAGGATAGGAGGCCTACTCATTCACTAACAGTTTTTCGGGGTATCATCAGATTAATATCGTGCCTAAGGATAGGACCAAAATGACCTTCGTGAAGGAATGGGGCTGTTTTTAGTACACTATGATGTCATTTGGACTCAAGAATGCGCCTGCGATATTTTCTCGCATAGTCATAGTGGCATTTAAGGAGTTCGTTAATAAGTTCTTAGAAGTATACTTTGATGACTGGATGATGTTTGGGTTAGTAAAGCACCATGCAACAAGTTTGCGCTTGATGTTAGATATGTGTCGCAAATACCAGATCACATTGAACTTGAAGAAATGCATATTCTGTGCTCCCTTTGGGATCTTGCTGGGTCACGTGGTGTGAAAGCAAGGATTAATGGTGGACCCTATGAAGATTGAAGTAATAGTGAACTTGGAGGCCCTAGGAACGTCAAGCAGCTACGTGTGATGCTAGGACATATGGGATATTATAGAAAATTTATCAAAGCATATGCTGAGATTACTGCGCCAATGGAGAAACTGTTGAAGAAGGATGCAACATTATATTGGGATGAAGAATGTCAACACAACTTAGATGTATTGAAAGAAAACATGGTCACTGCGCCGATATTGGTATTCCTTGATTAGAAAAAGGAGTTTCACGTACATGTGGATGCCTCTTGCATTGCGTTGGGTGCATTGTTAACACATGCCGATGAAGAAGAAATGGACCATCCTATAGCCTTTGCAAGTAGGTAACTATCAAAGGCCGAGAATAATTATTCAACAACTGAGCACGAAGGATTGGCCATGGTGTACGCACTACAAAAATTTAGGCACTATCTATTAGGAGGACATTTCAAGATGTACAAGGATCATTCTGCTTTGAAATACCTGATCAATAAGCTTGTGTTGTGGGGGGGGGTGAGGTCTGTAGATGGTTGCTACTATTCCAAGAGTATGACTTTGAAGTCATTGTGGATCCAGGGAGGTTAACGCAGGACCTGACCATCTGTCGCAGATCGAGATAGGCGAGGAACCTAATAATCTGGAGGAAGGGTTTCTAGATGCATAGCTCTTTGCGGTGCACATAGTAGATAATAATTTTGCAGATATTATTCACTTCTTGACTATGGGGATGGTACCGGAAGGGTATACAAGTCAGCAAAAGAAGGAATTAGTAGTGCACACGGTAAATTTTTCAGTAATTGCGAGAAATCTATATAAGATGGGTGCAGATGAAATATTGCGAAGATATGTGGTAGATTTTAAGAGGAATAACATTCTTGTTGAAGCTCATGGGGGAGCTGCAAAAGTTCATTATGTAGGCAAGGAAATTGCGCAGAATATTTTACGTGCATGACTATGGCGGCTAACGTTGCATAAGGATTCCAAGGTGTATTGTAAGGAATGCAATGCATGTCAAAGAATTGGCAGACCATCACGAAGAGATGAATTGCCACTACATCCTCAAGTATCTTTGTAGCCTTTTGAGAAATGGGCGATTGATTTTTTTGGGCCAATTTAGCCCCTAGGAAAGAAAATAGGTGTGTGCTATATCATCACCGCGACAGAGTATCTAACCAGATGGGAGGAAACACGGCCAGTTAAGGATTGTATAGGGGAAATGATGACAATTTTTTGTTTGAATATGTCTTAACCAGATTTGGCTACCTGAAAGTGTTGATGAGTGAGAGAGGTACACACTTTCTGAACAAAATGATCAGTGCGCTCACTGAAGAATTCCAGGCCTACCATCAGAAGACCACATCATATTACCCATAGGCCAATGGGACTGTTGAATATTTCAATAAGATTTTGGAGAATGCGCCGACGAACAGCTGCAACGCACAACAGAATGACTGGGATGTGTGCGTAACTACAATATTATGGGCTTATAGGACTACTTGTAAGAAGCTAACAAGACAAACATCATTCAGACTGGTATATGGGATTGAAGCCATAATGATGATGGAGTATATTGTGCCTTGTCTATGCATAACAGCTCTCACAAGTATGGCAGGTCGTGAGGCTTGTGAGGAATGGCTCGCATAGCTAATGGAGCTCGAAGAGGATCGATTTTTGGTAGGATTTCATTAGCAAGTCCAAAAGGAACATGAAAAGGCATGGCATGATCACCACATCAAGCTTCATAGGTTCAAGCTAAATGATCTTGTCCTGTTATATGATAGGAAATTCACTAACTTTACGGGGAAACTCCAGATGCATTGGCTAGGGCCATATGTTATCAAAGAAATTACGATGGAGGCACATTTCAGCTCACGAAGTTGAACGGGGAAACTTTTCTGGGAAGAGTGAATGGTAGCAGACTGAATTTGTGTACAGGGGATCATGCACAATGACTATATGGTGGTAGGATAGTTTTAGTGCTCCAGGAAGTTGCAAGGGAGCACGAGACTATACACTACACTACGCAGTTTGGAGGACAATGTAGCAAGCAGGCTATGCAGAAAGTGACAAAGTTGCAACCTATGAAGTTGCTCGCAGGAAGTTTCCCCATGAAGGGAGGTGCCGTGCAACATAGTAGGAAAGTGATCATTGGAGTGACTATTCATGAATTGATGGCTAGAAGACAGTTAAGAGGAGAAGAATGGCGACATTTAAGGAAAGAAATCTTCGAAGATTTGCCACCAAAACAACATTTATTATCAGAAATTGGGGGGAATGGTCGGATTTGAATTCAAAAATCGATATAAATTATGTGTGCTGATCCAAGAGAGAACAATTTAAGTTCTCAAAGTTGTTGCTAAATTTATTTGTCTTCTACCTATGAGGCAAGTGTTTTGGGAAGAATTCCTGGCACACACAAACATTTCTCTTGACGCCTGTGAGTTGTTTATGAAGAGGATAACTACCACCAACCCTGCCGAAGCCCTGAGTTCGAAAGTAGCTGTATTCGACACTCTAGGACCAAAAGTATCAAGTGTTAAAGCTACGCTTGCGATGCCCATGACATCGAGGTCGCCAAGGCTGAAACAGACCATGGAAAAAGACAAACAACCAGCCATGAAAGAGAAGCCATCTGCAAGAAATGAAAAGTAGAAAACGTTGGTGTAGGTATGTGCCTCCCCAAGGAAGCATACCATGACACAGATGCAGAAGAAAGATAAGAAGCCACAGAAATTAGTTGAGCTAGAGGCGAGGAAGGCTAGGGAATAGAAGACAGCGACGCTGAAGGAGAGGAGCCCATGACAAGGCTCCCTGAGTATATCCCTCTATAGAAGGGAAAAATGAAGGTCACGAAGGACCTAGATTCTAAAAAGTTTACCATTTCCATGCCCCTACTACTTGATCAAGTCCCATTTGAAGGTCCCTGGCTCACGCAGATCCCACTATTGAAAATGGAGGATTGGGACCTTGCAGATCATGCTAAGTTCCCACACTTGGCAATAGATAAATATATGAGGAGGGTTTATTATGAATAAACAACTGTTACAATGTTGGAAATAAAGGAATGGGTCCGCAGTGTCAAGCAATCAGGGTTTCTCAATTTGTTATGGGCGCCACATTATCACCATACCCTCATGAACACAATCTATTTGCGCTAGCTGCTCACATTGGTGCACAATGGTTGTCTATGGCTAAGAGTACCTATACCCATTACAAACATGCTAATTCACATAATCATGCACCTACCGTACGAAGGCCTGAACCCAGATAAGGATTTTGGAGGAAAGACTACGGAAAAGGACCTTGTAGAAAGAATGAAGAGAGACAACCAATTTCCTCCTCTTAAGGAAGGATTGCCAGAGGCAGCTTAATTCGCTTCCTTATGGGGTACAAAGGATCCCGCACAAATTACGAAAATGAAGATATTTTGGGTCCTTATGAAATGAAGTCTCGACATGGCCATTAACCAACATCTGAGGTTGTCCCCAACCTTGTTCACGCAGTTGTCAGACTACGCGACATTCAAGGCTGACTTCCATAGGGTATATATCTAGGCACGGATGGATCCAGAGCAGAAATGGCATGACTTGCCATATTTGGTAATAGAAATAGATGTGCAAGAGGTGGTAACGCGATGGCCTATAGAGTGGCGTGTTAGACTTAGCTGCGGGACCAAGCATGGGTGTAGATAGTTCTACCGTGAAGAAAAGGAAGGAGGTAGCTAAGCCAGCTGCATGTAACCTAGCCACGCAGAAAAAGAAGGAAGCCACAGAGAAGGCTCGTGTTAAGAAGGAATGCGCTGATAAGGAGCAGGCAGAAAAAGATCAGTGTGAGTCCTGAACGGTGACAAGTCACCTTCACCAGAAACAGAGACATAAGAGGTTACAAGACAAGGCAGCGGAGGCGATGAAGGGTAGTGCACCTCCTTCATTTTGAAAATGTGTGACCTAGAGCAGCAAGGTGCATCATGGAAAAAGAAGAAAGTGCAGAAAACATAGGTTGATCCCATGGTGTTAATAGAAAGTGATCTCTTGATGAGATCGGTGATAAATTCAGGGACACCACAATAGAAGTGCTGCAACAGTTTGAGCAACGGTACATGCAGAAGTTGGGAGGTGTTAAGAAGGATTTTTTAGACTTATAGCTCCAAGCAACCAAGATCCAAGAAGATGTCAGGAAAGTAAGTGGCGCACAAGGCATTTTGGCATGGAGTAAGAGTACAATCATGGAGATGACCTGGCTACAGGATGTGAGAGGCTTCCCCTTACCTGAAGGTTTAATCAATGTTGAAATTGATGAGCAGCATGCCCTCCTTGATAAGGTCACAAAAATGGGCCTGAACCTTGCTGGGATATCACTTGAGTCACTCTGTGCATTACCATAGTGAGTCGTGGAAGAGCATTAGATCAAGGAACAACAAGCACTTAGTGTTGTTAGTCAAATCAAAGTCAATAATCAACAATTGTTTGCTAAAATGATGTAGGTTCTGAAAGAAAAGGAAACACTACAAGCGCATATTTCACAACTGGAGTCAGTGGTAGTGAAGGCCTACAAGTCAGTTCCTAAACTTCACATCCCAGAGATGCACAGCTAGAAGCAAAGATCAAAAAATTAGTCGCTGGTGTGTGCAAAGCTAAAGCTGAGGTTGGTTGAGTTTAGTTTGAGCTCAATATGAAGATCATCAAGCTGCAGTTAAAGTTGTAGTCCACGACTCCACGAGACATCCAGGAGTAGTGCGGAGCCGTGATAAAGGAAGGAGTGGCCACCCTAGATGCCATAGTCATTGACTATATGGAATTTTTTGAGAAAGAAACGGATTTAGTGACCAATTTGTAGGAGGATCCAAACCTGCAGACACTGAATACAGAAGTATGGGAGTTGCAGTGACAATACGATGAAGTTAGGGCAACCACGTGCTCCATTACACCATTGCAACGCCTTGCTAAACTGCAAGAAGGAAAGCAACTCCTAGCATAGGTGGACGAAGTGTTGAAAAAGGAGGTCATGATGAAGGCCAGGGTGCAACCATGGTTGGAAGAGGCTTATCAAGTCATGAAAACCATCCAGGATAAGCTTAAAGGGTTGCAACAAACACAACAGATAATGAGGCCAGCCGTAGAAGGACCAACAACAAAAAATTAGGTGAGGAAGTCAAGTAGGCAGCCACTTAAAGCATTTCTGAAGTTGCAGTGATCCAGGTGGAGCTGGGGGATCTTTGCAGTAAGATCGCAGTGCCAGCGGAGTGACTTGAGGGTCTGTCATGGTCTTTGTGTTGGGGTCTTGTTGGGATGGGATTACCTCGGTCAGTTTTGGGGTTAAGATAACCCAAGCTTTGGTACATTTTGTAATTAATGTAAATTCTCTATGATTTTTGGATGCGGAGTGCATAGATGATTAGGAGTCAAAAGGGTTTGCACCCTTGTTTTATGTAAAGTTTGAGTCAGTTTTGAGATCCACCCATGGTCCACGGACCATGGCATTGTATGAAAAAGGCTATAAATAGGTGTGTCTTAGAGAGTCTAAGGCATGTTTTTTATAAGAATTATGTAGATAGAAGAGAAGTGATAGCGAAGAGAAGTGGGTCAGATAGGAGAAGAAAGGCTCTATTGTTGAGTACGTAGAGGCCTAGGTAGAGTCGGCAGCTGAGTGCATAGACCCCTGCAACTGAGTACGCAGGGTAGTTTTGATTTTGTAATCTTGAAGTAAAGATAAATAAAGGCAATTACAGAAGAATTATTGTGTATATTTGATTTATCTTTGTTTCTGCTAATGCTATATGTTTTCTATGAATAATGCGTTTTAGGGAATATTGAATGAATGTTGCGCAATTGTGTTGAATAATTTTTAATGATGTACGCAAAGCATGTTTATATATTTCCTGAAGAATCTGATGAATTCTCTAATATTTACTAATAACTTAAGTAAATTTGTGCAAACCTTAATTTAAGACTACTTTTTGATGTGCGTAAGTAGATAGATTGATTGTTAATCATTCGAAAATACTAATCGTAGACCTTCGGGAAGGTCTAAAGGCCATTTTGATAGAGTTTCATTTGTGTGCCCTAGGATTATATAGATCTGCATGAAGGCATATCTAAGGCGCTAAAAGACATCACACTAGTCTCTGGATGCAGAAACATGGTTCTTGCACCCCCCCTTATTGCTTTAGGTGAGACTGCAGCCTGCGCTATGTGGGTTGTTGCCGAAAGGGCCAGTAGTGTAAGGATTTGTTGGTTGGCACAACTAACTTTAATCCTAGGTCAGGCCCCCCTAAGCCAACATTTTTCTATGCCAAAGAAAAGCAAGAATGTGACACCCAAGATGATGTTTTCTATGCCAAAGAAAAGAAAGAATGTTAGGCATTATAGACAAGTTAAATTTTTTAGAAAATTTATTATTTTTTTCCAATTGTATTGACCAACTGGATTTTATAGCAGTAGAATTTTCATATCAAGGAATATCTCAAACATTTCAACACTTATAGTTAATGTTATCGGTAAAAGATGATCCAAACATTTCAATTGATTTTTATATCTTCCCATTGTAAGCATATTGTGATGTTGCTAAAATTGACATCGTGTGTAAAATTCAAGGTGATATAGTGCTTGAGTGCATAGATGTTGATTTATATCTGGCTCGAGAAGAGATGATGTTTAGGATAATGTTCAATACATCATTTGTATGATCCAATATTTTGATGTTAAATCGAAATGACATTGATATTCTTTGGAATGCCAAAGACCATTTTCCAAAGAATTTCATAGCAGAAGTCTCTTTGAATACCCTCTCTTCCATGGGGCTTAATTGAATGCCATATTTTGTTTTCAAACTCGTTATTATATCAAGAAATTCAAGTGGATAGTGCTTGAATTGCTAGTATTACCAGTTTTACATTTTAATCTAGGATATATGTTAGCTTCCCTACTTTTGAGTTTTTTAGTTGTCAATAGTTGCAATAGATATCTTTTATATATTTTATCTTCTTCGGATTTTATAATGGCATAGAAGCACACTACAAAAGTAGACATTGTTTGAATTTGTTATAATTTTTTAGAAAATTTTTGAATAAAACTTCAGTTTGTTGTTGAAGTATTCTATCTGTCGAATTGAACAAATGATTTTCTCTGACATGGATGCGCCATGTTCTCCTCTACTCAATTTTACAACACTTGGTAGAGAGGAAAAAGAAGGATTTCCATTTGAAGAATTTTCAAAGGTTCAAGAGATATTCAACAATGTCAATTAGGGGGATGAGGTTGCAATCCATCTCATTCAAAGGATTATAAAATCAAATGATCTGCAAGAGAACTCAAATATAGTCAGACCAGATACTACAAATAGCTAGTCTCATTTTCCTTCTAAAGGTCAGTTGTTCACATTTTCAACTAATGGAGAATAAAAAAATTATGCAAAGAGAATTCTAGCCCCAAGACTACATTCCCCTTCACCTTTGATGTTCAAACCTTCATTTCTAACTACTCATCCAACTATAAAATAATCAAGATTCCATAGTGCACCTAAGGCTCTTGGAATAGTTGTCACATCAGAAGAAACTGTAGAATATAATATAGACATTAGAGTGCAACAATAATGCTTATAGTTTATCCTTTAATCCCATAATCTACTAATGTTTTTTTTGTTTGAACATCCTTCAACATTCTATGCTATATCATCCCCACAACCTAGTCATCCTCAAGATCCACTACCCCCAACACCAAAATTACCTCCATATGGACAAGGTGTGCCTCAAGAACCTCGCCCTCTTCCCCCCCCCCCCCCCCCCCCCCTCCCCCTTTTCTTCCTCTCAATGGTATGGGAGCTCCCCCTACCCCTCCTCCTCCTCCTCCTCCAAGTAAGGGATCACCACTCTTACCTCCTCCTCCTCCTCTACCACCAGTTGGGGTTCATGGAAACCCACCCGCTCATGCTCCTCCTCCTCCTAGGGGTACGAGGGTTCCACCTACACCTACGTCTCCACCTACTACTCCTAGGGATAAAGGGTCCCCACCTCCACCTCTACCTCCTCCTCTGGGGGGGTATGATGGCCCCACCTCCACCTCCTCATCCTCCTAGGGGTAAGGGAGCTCCACCTCCACCTCCTCATCCTCCTAGGGGTAAGGGGACTCCACCACCTCCTCCTCCTCCTCGAGGTAAGGGGGATTCACCTCCACCGCCTTCAAGTGGTGAGGGAGCTTCACCACCTCTAGGTAGTCGAGGAGCCCCCCCTCCTCCACCTTTCATTGGGGTTTTTGGAGGTAAACCTACAAAATCAATGTTTCTACGTGGGAAAGAAACAACTAATGCTTCAACACCTCCTACCCTCAATTTCCAAGGGAATGGAACCACCAAAACCTTTAGTATGGGGGTAAAGAGTGTAGGATATGCAACTAGAGTTGGATCAACACCTGCCACAACATCAAGAAGAGAATATTTTAATCCATTACTTGGGTGAAAGTGACAAGGGAAATGTCAGAAATATTATGGGCTAATGCTCAAAGGTATGATCAAGCAAATATATATTTTCCTCAATTGTGCAGATTATGATTCTATCATGTTGCAACAAATCTTTTCACCCAAAATTGTTCATCCATTTCAAGCCATTAGAAATATATGTAATTTTAATGTTTCTGGTATGCATTTTCAAGGCACTTGAGCTTGACATGTCAGAACTTGAGTTTCCTTTTTCTACTATATTTCCGACTTCAGATGATAATCATTGAGGGGATAAAGCAAGAGTGCATCGAGCTTCACTTGGGTCAAAAGTGGAGAGAGTACATTTTCTATTGGATTTTTTCATTTACTAGGAAGACAGTAGCATCCCAGACCATCTGTCAAGGTTCATTTCCTTTGGAGCCTTGAATAAGAAATTGGCACTAGGTGAAAATCCTGAGTGATTTTGATGGAAAGGTACTCCCCTATTGTAGAATCTCAGATAAACAAAATCTTTAGTGATTTAACAATTTTCCCTTCAAGAACTTCCCTACTTAATAGAAATGGGTTGTTCATGGTGCCTATTATATTCTATGTTGGAAGCCTTGACAATAATGATAGGCGACGAAACTTATATTCATTGGCAAAGACAAAAATAACATGTGTGTGATCACATTTTTTATGCATATCATGGTGTTTATATCATTAAGTCATCAATTTTATGGTGAAGAGAATTTTAATTTTGACGAGACACATTTTTCTCGGTAGTTTTTCTTGGAAATGGTGAAGTTTTCAAGAAATTATGAAGGTTATGAGTATTTTCCATCAAGATTCAATTTGATACCCAGGTAAGTAAGTTTGAAAATACCTCTCACCTAACTTTGGCCTTCCTTATAAATACGAAAAATATGATGTCGTCCATTTTGTTTGTCTAATATAACATTCTTTTCTAATAAAACATGTTTGTTACTACACATACCTCTCACAACCTTCATTGAGGTCCTCTATCCTACATACTTTCACTATCTTGATTCCCTGAAAGCTATTCGCCAAATGAATTCTATCATATTTGACTTTGTCATGGAAAAGGTTGCATAACATGAGAAAGATTTTCGAAGGTCCCACCCTCATTATGATATGAGTCATATTTCTATAAAAATGGAGGGTAACTAACTGGCCACATTTCCCAATTGTTTCGTTAAACTTCAAAGATAAATCATAATCTTTTCTTATTTATTTCATAAACATAAACTGTGAATCATCAGTGTATAGAACTCATGCCACTTTTAGGGGGGCTGGGTTGGATGTATTCATTGAAATCTTAAATGCTATTGCAAAACTTGGATCTTACAATGAAGTGTCTTCCCTATTGCAAGAATTTTCCAGCTCTTCTATGCATGTTCCCATTGATACTGATTTAGAATAGAAAACAATTAGTTCAGTGGATGGAGATGAACCATCAAGAGAAACATATAAGTTGCGGATTGATGCTTCTGCTGAAAATTTGTCTTCAAACATGGAATCCTCTCTCCCATATTTGATAAGCAATGCTACACATCTCTTAGAGATTATTATGCATAATATAGAATGTAGGGTGTTGTTTTGAGAAAAAAGGTATAAAGTTTGTGTTGCGGCTGATTGATTTATCCTTCTTACCATTGTCATTTGTAGGTGGCCAGAAATTTTTTGTTACAATTAAGGATTTTCACTGCAACACTCATCTCCTCTCACAAGGGTTGTTTTTACTACTCTGAGAGGACACATGAAACCTACAATTGAATTCATGTATTTTTTGGCTGGAACAAAGCTAGTAGATATTGACGTAGCACAATGCATGAGAATTTTGAGATGCCTTTCAAGGCTAGATGGTATTTTATCCTTTTCAACACATTTTCTAAAAAGCACAACAATAATTATGCCTAAAATTGGTGTTGGGGATGTAGATATACTAAAGGATGTAGGGAAGGTGTACAAAGAAATGGTTTGCCAGATATCTGTTGTTAGTGATTCAAAAGTAGATGTGAAGAAAGAGGTTGAACAAGGACCTGCAACTAGAAATTTGGCACCAAATGTAGTAGGTATAGAAGCTGTTAGTGACAATAACATAGTTTTAGTTGTTTGGTATGTTGACCCAATGTCTATGGGGAATGGAATTGCTTCTCATTGGTCCATTGAACATGAATATCTTTCTGTTATACAAACAAGACTTCATCGACATAGAAGAAGGGACCATGGTATCGAAGGGATTTCAAGAATGTGTCTTGGTTAACTTGGGTGACATGTAGATGGATCAGAGGTTGACATTGGAGGTTCTCTAAGTGTAGATGAAACATATCAAGCCCATAAAATCACAAGGAAGCCACCTAATCTCCTACAATTTGATATTATGAATAAGGTTTCATATGCAATATGATCATTCCATGTGACTCTTGTGAAGGTTTTGGTAGTTCCCAATCGAAAATGTGATGATGTGGGATCACTTAGTTCAGAAGCCAAGAATGCGGTGGTTTATGTTGCATCTGCTAGTCATGAAGAGAAATTTTATCTGGAACCTACTCTTGCTTAAAATATATCCAGTCATTTGCATCTTTCATATTATTTTCACCAAGCAAGTTGTTATAATTATCATAACTAGCAAGTTGTTATAATTATCATACTAGTGTCACTCTCATTTATCTTTCCATAACCGGTTGCAAATTCAATATGAAAATGTCATCTACAACTAGGATAACAACAAACAAAAGAACATTGATTTTGCACTCTAGTCTAGGTTTTTTACATGATTCTTATATTCTAAATTCTTGTTTTATTTAACATTTCCTCTTTGTGGCAGTTGCATTCAGAATGTTGGCTGATAAGACAATAGTTATGTCACTAGACATATTGATGGTTGGAGGTGTTCCTTGTTGCAGGTGAAAAATGCTCCTTGTCATCACTTACTATTTATGGTTTTATTAATTTGTGTCATTGCATTATGAGTAGTGTTAGATTGCATGTTCTCAAGTTAGGGTTACATTTTAATGCCACAGACAGATCAAGCCTAGCCTCGATCCTATGATTGCCACATTTTCTATTTGACCGAGTGTACCACCTTACTGCAGCATGGTTCTTATTTCTACACACTATGTCAAACACACCAAGCATACATTTTCAATCATTCCAAGTTTGTTGTTTGTCCAAGTAGAGAGGCATTTTTATTTTTGACCTAGTTTTCCACCTTGCAAAAGTATCATTCTTATTTTCCCCACACTCAGCGAGACACACTGAGCATCCATTTGCAATCATTCCAATTTTTTTGTTCATCTGAGTGGAGAGACATTTCACCCTTTCCCATACGATCCTCTTCCCACTCAAGCATGTTGAAGGTCTCCTCCAAAGATCCTCTCACCATTAGGTAGAGATCGGGCCATCCATTGCTAGAGGTGTTTTATACCAATGGGATCATTTTGGGCATGCTCTTAGCAAAACATTAACCGTGCCAACTAGTATGATTATTGCAATACCAAGACATGGGATCTTGCTCCTAATTATCTAGAATATAAGGAACTAGTCTAGAGCCAATTGTGCAAAAATTAGCTCCCATCTTCCCACACACACACATACATGACCTTCCTCATAAGTAGCAGCAACATATTCAACATTCCAATCTTATAACACAAGGGCAACTTGAAGCCAAGACATTTTACCTCTTGAAGGAAGAGCACATCTGTATGTAGGCAACATATTGTACATGAGGGTTATAACTTCTAACATTGGTCTATCTATCATCACTAGTGGTTCCCTTAACATTCTATGCTGAAATATTGATCCCCATGGACAAATTTCATCAATATTCTTCTTGATGATGACAAATGTGCTTGTAATTGTAACATCTATAGCTAGGGGCTATCTAATGGAGCATACAAAACTTTTTATTGAGCAGGAGAGGGGCTATCAGGGGAATGTCTATTTCTTCCTACTAAATTCTTATGGCAATCTATTGGCACTTGTTGTGATTGGTCATCTATTTTACTCCATTACAAATATCATTCCCAGCTGTAAGGCAATTAGTGATTCCAATAGAATATATACTAGAAATGATGAAACATTTTTGAACAACTAATTTCATTGTTTGAGATATTTCATGCATCTCATTACCGAATAGGTGCTTATTTGAATAAAATTTACTCTTCTTTGAAAAGGTACAATTCCCAAGTAAATTTCTTTCATGATAATTACAAATCGAACCTGGATATCCTTGTTAAGAAATTATTTCCTTATCTGTGAATTGTTGACTTTGATTCTATACTTTCATTTATTTTTATTAAATTTAGGGGGTTAAATGAAGTAACCTTTGGATCTATTGGAAACACATAGGAGATTACTTTTTGCTATTGAGAGATATATGCTCTTGATTCATAAAATAGTGAATGTTGGATTTGGATGCATTTTCTAGATCTTGCTGACAGTGTTTAGTTCACAGGGAACAAGAAAAGGACTTTGATGTGGCTAGTACTACTACAGAGTCACTTTATGGTGCATGAAAGTCCATGTACAAGCTAAAAAATGGTTTTTATTTTTCAAGAAGACTTATTCTTGTGATCTGTCAACCTGATTTTTTGTTTGGATTCTGAGGCTACAAATTGGTATAATTTTTGTTGTCATTGCAAAACAACATGAATGAAAATAAAATAATTGGATGTTAGAATGGTCTAAAAACATTTTAAGCAGTTAAAGATAAACAAAAACCAAGGCATACCTTGAAAAACATGAGCCTATTGGGCCTTGTCACATTCTGGAAGAAGATGTTAAGTATTTGTATCATTACTCTTCCACCCTTTTGATGTTGCACAAAGTTGTGTATCTGTCCCCAATTTTTTAGATTGAAACTCAATGATACATGCTCAATTTTGGAATTAATTTCACTTCGTTTTTGTAGTCACACAGCTCACTTTATTTTTTTCTTGTATACTCATTTGACATTTCAAGAATAACTGAAGCTTGTACAAAATTCCCCATTCCAATTGTAACAAAATATTCATCGTCGAGTCTGCACACTTTTTCTTATTGAGGTAGTCATGAAAATGATTCTATTACTGCATTAACCATGTCCTTGTCAAAAAAATTCACACCCATAATTCTCAGACAATTCAGGATCTTCAGGGAAGCTATACCTCTGATCCTAAATTTCCAACCTTGGCATGTGTTTTAACATCCAGTTTAATTCTTGAGACACCATTTCCAATCCAACTTCAAAAACCCATTCCTCATCCCTTTGACCACCTAATGAGATATATTGTAGAGGTAAACCAACATATTTCCATGAATATATCTCTAAATCTCCACCTTGATGTCTAATTATTCTACCTTCAGTTTCAATAAAAGAATTATCTAATGTCTTGGATTTCAGACATGCATCTCTCCCCAAGAATATCAAAAAATGAATGAACACTATGATAAAAAAAATCTTCACTAAGAACTTGAGCTTGATGCATGTTGCTATCTTCTCCAAAGGTCAAGGAAGGAAACATTTTTTAGTTCACTTTACTAGTTGACATCTGTGTATCCACTCTTTTAATGTTTGTTTGGCTTAAAAACTAGCTTCTAAATTGGAAGCATTTGCATTATTAGTCACTGAACTTGAGTACTTAAAACATGTCTTATATCATTCTTCAAATTGATAGGCTACTGAATTAGGGATGGCAGAATTTCTAGGTTTTCCTATCCATGCATTCTATACCCCTTTAAGGAAAAAACTAAGATAATTTGCACTTGCAGCAATTTGACTAAGGCTATCATTCACCCATGATTTGATTTGACTCCTAAAATTGAAAGGGTTTTTTTGAATCCATTCTTCTCTGCCCCCTAATTTTTCTCTTTTAGTTGTAGTTTGGAATAGAGTTGATTGTAAGGGGGCAAACTCAAGAATGCATTTGATTACCTAGTCAGATACTTCATTACCAAAACTCAAAAACTAACACTCAGTGATGTTTGCAATTCAGGGGAGATTCTTCTCATTGTATCTCTATATGGTAGAGAGAATTACAATAAATTTCTTCATTAAGAGTCTGGGTTGACCAGATATGTTAATGCAAAAAGCCTTACTACAAGGGAATCAATGGAACCAATGGAAACACTAACAATAATTTCCAATAGTACATTATCCTCCTTTGGATATGGAGCGTCAGAATAAGAATCAACTGTACAAGAAGATAAAATGAATTCCCCATCCCTCATAGGAAGATCCTTTGCAATGTTCACGAACAAAAGTACATAAAATACCAACCAAATTATCGAAACTACCAACAAAACTACCGAAAATACCAACCAGATTGAAAGGGCCAAGTTAGAATCGTTAGAAAATTACCATGATTGTGAAGATAACTCAGAGGCAGAACAATCATATGGTTTTTTTGAAGAAGGCTTTGATAGCATAGATTCAGGCAAACAGGAAGTTCCTAGCCCTCTGCGAGGAGGAATTTTTTTAGACCAAACCTATGCTACTAGTCCTAGAAATCTAAATGCCATTCTCTTTGGGCCCAACAGTGATTTCAAGCATGAGTTAGCACAACTAGAGGGGGAAAATGACCTTGTTGAAGGACCTTGGAGAAAAGCAGTGGGGGAACCCATGAAAAGAGTGGTCACATAAACCAAAGCTACAACTAAACTAGTGAAGGTTGTCAAAGCTATAAAAGAACAAATTTATCTCATAGAAAATGAGAAGGTTATTGTAGTATTAGCAAGTATAAGTACACCAGATGTTCCATATGGAAGTTCATTTAGGTGTGAATTTCTTTTCTACATCACACTAGGGCCAGAAGTACCAACCAAAGAGGAATCCTCTCATCTTTCTGTTTCCTGGAGAATGAATTTTATTCAAAGTACAATGATGAAAAGCATGATTGAAGGTGGTGCAAGACAAGGACTGAAGGACAACTACCAATAGTTTCCAAGTTTCTTTCTCAGTATGCTACACCACTGGATGTTTCATCCTTGGCCTCTGAGCAAGAATAACCAAGATTAGATTTGTAGATGGATCCCCAATCAGAATGGAAGCTTATTATTAGTTACGTTGGGGTTTTTACCTTGGTATCTACATTATTTTCTTTGGCATATCTCCTTTTGCACATCTTCCTAGCCAATCCCAGTGTGATGCAGGGCTTGGAATTTGGTGGGCTAGATTTACCTGATTCTTTGGGAGAAGTTATTACATGTGGGTTACTTGTTCTCCAAGTGGAGCATATTTTCAAGATGATTTCACATTTCATGCATGCATGATTCCAAAAGGGTAAGACAATATGTCATTCGTGCTCTGAGTTGTTTCAGTTCCTAGAGCTCTTATTTAGATAAAAGTAAGATTGGAAATTGTTAAAAAACATTTTGGTTTCTCAAACATATTCATGGCTTGATTACAACTAGTGATCATGGAATTAAAGCACAGAGAGATGGATGGATATTGACAGTTTCCCTAATTTAAGGAAATATTTTCTCTATTCTAGATTCTACTGGTTATTCATATCCATATGTGGTATTCGCTTGTAATGGGAAACCCCGAACAAGTTCAATCAAAATACAGACACTAGATCCTCAATGGCATGGTAAAATGTCATAAAACTATCTAGATATTTTGTGCTTGAGATTCTATGCTTCTCCATGTTTTTGTTCATGATTTCCATTGTGACTTTCATTCTCCAAATAATTCTGCAGAAATATTCAAATATGATGTGATAGAAGAGCCTCCTTCTATGATGGATGTAGAAGTATTTGACTTTGAAGGGCCTTTTTATGAGGCTACACCTCTGTTAGGACTCAGAATTGACCAATTTTGACCCTATATTTTTGCCCTAATATTATCCTTTTCAGTCACAAGTTGTAAGCTTTGATTACATAATGACTTAATCACCCCAAGGTACAAATTAACTTTTCGCATATCTATATGTTTAATTGTTCATTGCATATTCGTGAGTATCTTTATATTTATCCTTGAAAAGCTAACTAAGTTGCCAAGTAATTGTCTTGAGCCTGCAGGAATTATAATTTATAGTTGCTGTAACACCAGAAACAACAACTACGCAGTTGCCGCAACACCAGAAACAACAACTACACAGTTGATGCAACACCAGAAGCAACAACTACGCAGTTGCTACAGTCAGCAACAACAACCATCTAAAGCAGGCTATTTTGCAACAGCTAGGAATAACAAACGACAACTATCTGAAGAACGCTGACGCGGCATGATCACGCAGGTGTCTAAAGCAGGTAGAACATAGTTACCATTGCCTAAATCAGGAACAGCATGGGGAAACGATAAAGGAATGCGAGGATCCCAAGAAGATGGTCGAAGTCGGTTATCAGCTGTGTAACAGCTAGAACCTAAGAAAGAATATATTATTATACTTTTGTAACAACGTTCTGTAATTCTTATTTTTGATAGAATGGGATAACTGAATGAACTGTAATAATCTATTGTAATAGATGTCTCCTCTATAAAGAGGAGACATCTACATTAGAAGGGGGAATGTGTGATCTGTAAGTGAGATTTTGAGAGACATCAGCAAGTCTGAACTTTATTGTACTTGAATCTTTTGGCAGATGAATAGAAGATTTTTCTAAGCACTTAATCTAGCCTTTGTGTTCTGGGGAATCTTGTGAGAGGGACTGGGACCACCATCCTCACAAGATTCACCCATTTACTTTTCTGTCAAGTGTGTAAGTGTGTGATAGTTTCTTTCTGTTGGTACTCTGTTTGGATTCTGTAGCATTACCTCTGGTATTTCCGTTTTGCTAGTACTCTGTTTCATTAATTGCTTGAAGTTGTGCAAGAATATTTCACCGGTGAATTAGAGTGCAGTATATGTTAGCAATCTGGTTACAGGGGCAGGTGCTGAACGTCCTTACTTGGAGGATAGGGTCCTGATCCTCTGCCAACAGAGCATCCATCACTTTGCTTTTCAGATTTGTAATTTTAATTAATTATTTGTACTGTGATAACTTAGCGTAAGAATCACGTATACTACAGCTTTTTAATGCTTTTAGAATTAAGTACATACAGTACGCGGTAGCCTTTGGAATAAAAAGACTTTCCCAGGTTGACAATTAATGTGGTACTTGATTGTCTACTCAATAAACAATTCAACTAGCCAACATTTTGGCGCCGTTGCCGGGGAAGGCAACTAGAGATTTCTAAAGGCATTAATGATTTCTTTTCGAGAATAACAGATGCATGAGAGGACGCAAGAAACCTAATTTCACAGGCGGCAAAGGAGGAAGAAAAACTTATATTGATGAAATCATCTCAAAGGTTGAAACATCACAGAGGACAAGTTCCCGGACACCTCAGATCCAGTATTCCTCACAAACAGACCGACAGACGGAGGAAGTAATAGGACCTGAAAGGAAGCTGGAAGTACCAGAATACACCGAGGAACCGGTAGAAGAACCTGAAGAAACATAAGACATAGAAGATAAAGCAAGTGATTCAGGAAAAAGACCAATGGAGGATAACAGAACAGAAGGAAGAGGGGAAAATTCGCTCTCTACCCTGGAATTCCCTATTGGGGAGCTCCCGAGAGGAACAACCCCCATGAAAAACATTCCACTCTCAGCATTACCCAACTTTCATGGGTTATCCTCTGAAGACCCGGATGAATTCCTCTTCGAATTCGACATACTATGTAGGAGTTATGATTATGTGAGCGCTAATCAGAAACTAAAACTATTTCCAGCAACACTGAAAGGGAATGCGTTAAGATGGTTTATGAGCCTAGGAACCCAGGCAATCACTACCTGGGATCAGATGAAAGAGAGCTTTCTGGCTAAGTATCAAGACTACTGCCGGACGAGAGAAAGGAAGGAAGAATTGTTTAAAATGGTTCAGAAAGAGGACAAGAATTTGGAAGATTTTGTGGAAAGACTACAGTATAATCTGCAGCGGTCTGATCATCCTAATATGAGTAAAGATATTCTGAAGACTATATTGCTGAAAGGAGTACGAGATGACTGCCTGGACATGTTAAACATGTTGGGAAAAGGGGACATTTCCAAAGAACCCTTTGATGAAATTATCAATCTCTGCATGAGATATTCAAGGGGAGCAGTAGGCAGATCAAAAAGCAGAGATAATGTATATTCAAGAGTTCAGAAGTCAGCAAGCGGAGGAGCAACGAGGGCTGAAATAGGTAATTTATTAGAAGAATTTAAAACTGAGATGTTAAGCTCTTTTGCTTCACAAATTGATGCTCTGCAGGTTAAGAAGAAACAGGCGGAAGCAGAAGCTGCTCTAGCTATTTTCTGTTCCAAATGCAGAGAAAAACACCCACTCAGGGAATGCCCACTGGATAAGATACCTATCTGCACAATCTGCGAGAAGGACCATGAAACCCAGCAATGCCCCTCTCTGCCTGGAATGAAAGCAGCATTATAGTCAACTGAAGAAGAGGCTGAAGCAGTGTACCTGATGAAACAAAGGAGGCAATGGCCACAAAGACAAGGTATGAACTCTAACACAACATTCAGTCGTTGGAATAATAACTCTCCTTTTCAAAAAAACTACCCACCCATGAACCAAATGCAGTACCCACCCTTTAATACAATGAATTTTTCACTTATGCAGCAACCAAATCTTCCTTTTCTTGATCCTACTGTGTGGAATCCTTGGGCTCCCCAGCAACCGTATTTTAATCAATGGAATCCAAACTGGGCAGCCCAACAGATACCATTTCCTCAACAACAACAGTCTCTTTCCTTACCATCCAATACTCCTCCAAATAACCAGGCAATGAGACCACAGCTGCCTGTACAACCTAACCCCAATCCAAATAACAATAAAGCCCTGCAAGTAATTGACATTCAAAATCAGCCTGTTTCTCCCCTGCAATGTAACGATATCCATCTTCGCTCAGGGAGAATTGTTGAACCCATTATAGATGATATCACTGACTCTGACAAAGAAGAAGTTAGAAAAGAAAAACCAGCTAACAATAATGCTGAAACAGCAGAATCAGCACCTAATAATAATGATCAAACAATAGATCCGCCATTCCCTGAACGGCTGGCTCTCACTAAAACACTTGAGCAACCTACCTTTAACCTTTTAGGAGGGCTACAAAATTTGTATGTTAAAATCCCATTATTGCAAGCATTAAGGGATGTTCCTATTTATGCTAGAAATATTAGAGACATTTGTATAAAAAAACCGGGAAGAAAGGCTAAGGATCCCCTCACAGTTCATGTGATGGGAGAATTAACTGCTTTAATGACCGAAAAAGATTACCCTGTGAAGTATGGTGACCCTGGTCACCCTACAGTAACAGTCCAGGTTGGAAAAACCTCTATCTCTAAAGTTCTAGTAGATTTAGGAGTTGCAATAAATATTATGACACTCGAAACAGCACAATTGCTTCAGTTAAAAAACTTCATTAGGGAAACTCCAACTATCTTAGAGTTGGCTGACTGCTCTACAATTAAACCCGAAGGGGTCATTGAAGATCTTATAATTTCTATAGAATATTGGAATTACCCGGCTGACTTTGTGGTGTTACAAACTAAAACAAAGTTGGGGGGTCATCCGTTGATTCTAGGGAGACCTTGGCTGGCTACAGCAGATGCGTTCATCAGCTGTAGATCAGGATCAATGACCATCTCTAATGGGCAGGAAACTAAACAGCTTACCCTCTATCCTCATGCTACACCCATGATTAATAATGACAATTCTGTATGGGTAGACTATGAGGATGAAGAAACCCAACCTATATTGACTATTGGACAAGCCTTGACTTTTAAGGACTCCACCGAAGATGAATTAATCAGCAGCTTTATTTCTAAACCCTCTTCGGTTAGCCCTGAAACATATAATCACTTCACTGCAATCTTAGAATCTGAATCCCAGCAGAACATGAAAGATGAAAACTTATTTCAGACAGCAGTAGGCATCCCTTCCAAAAGTACAACAACTGAAATTGAGCCTGGCAAAACATTAAATATAAATACTGACTTGACTGATAATGAAAAACAACAATTAATAAAGTTACTCCAAGAAAATAAAGAGGCATTTGCATGGGACTACACAGACATGAAAGGGATCTCTCCTGAACTATGCACTCACCGTATTTATATTAAGGAGGGATCTCGGCCAGTCTGCCAACCCCAGGGAAGAATGAACCCCAACCTTAGAGAAATTGTGAAGGAGGAACTTCAAAAACTCTTGAATGCAGGATTTATATACCCTATATCTGATAGTGAGTGGGTTTCCCCACTTGTAATTGTACCCAAGAAAAATGGGAAATGGAGAGTATGTGTGGATTACAGAGCATTGAATAAAGCCACCCAAAAAGACCATTTCCCTTTACCATTTATTGATCAGGTATTGGATAATTTAGCAGGTAAGAAATTCTTTTCATTCTTGGATGGGTTTAGTGGATATAATCAGATTAAGATTGCACCCCAGGACCAGGAAAAGACCACATTTACTAGCCCATGGGGGACCTTTGCTTACAGAGTACTTCCATTTGGGCTATGTAACGCTCCAGCAACATTCCAAAGAGCGGTGATAGGGATCTTTTCTGATATGTTAAATGATTCATTAGAAATATTTATGGATGACTTTACCCCTTATGGAGTGACTTTTGAGGATGCACTGCAGAATCTTGAAAAAGTACTTAAGCGGTGTATAGAAGCACACCTTGCCTTAAGCACTGAAAAGTGCCATATGATGATGAATCAAGGTATTGTATTGGGTCACTTTGTTTCATTTCTAGGAATTCAAGTCGATCCAGCTAAAATACAGGTAATTCAGAACCTTCCTATCCCCAAAACACAAACTGATGTAAGAAGCTTTTTAGGACATGCCGGATACTATAGACGACTCATTAAGGATTTTTCCAAGATAGCTTCTCCTCTATTTGTGTTGTTAATGAAAAATGCTGAATTTAAGTGGACTGATGATTGTGAAAATGCATTCAATAAACTTAAACATCAGTTATCCGCAGCTCCCATTTTGAGAGGACCTGATTGGGCATTACCCTTTCATATCTCCTCTGATGCCTCAGACACAGCAATTGGAGCCGTCCTGGGTCAGGAAGAAAACAGTCTCCCCTATGCCATCTATTTTATTAGCAAGAACATGACACCAGCTGAGCTAAATTACACAGTTACTAAGAAGGAATTTCTAGCAGTTATTTATGCTATTAATAAATTTCGACATTATATTACTGGCTACACTACTTTTGTGCATACTGATCACTCGGCCATTAAGTATTTAATGAATAAATCAGTTACAAATGCCCGAGTCACTAGATGGTTATTACTATTACAAGAATTTCATATCACAATTGTAGATAGGCCAGGAAAAGAAAATGTAGTTGCTGATTTCCTTTCTCGTTTAAAAACTGATGAAAATGCTCCAGTAGATGATTCTTTTCCTGATGAGTATTTATTTGCAGTATCTGCTCACTCACCTTGGTATGCAGACATTGCCAATTATCTAGTTGCAGGAAAATTACCATCACACCTATCACACAGGGAAAGAAGAAAGATCATCCAGCAAAGTGCTAGGTACAGCTGGATAAGCGGGTGTCTGTTCCACACAGGAATAGATGAAGAAATCCGGAGATGCATTGGGGAAGACGAGATTTATGATATACTAAAAGCTTGTCACGATGGCCCTTGTGGAGGACATTTTGCAGACAAAAGAACAGCACACAAGGTACTTAGAATGGGTTATTATTGACCATCACTTTTTAAAGATGCTAGAAAATATGTGAAGGCTTGTGACAGCTATCAAAGAATGGGCCAGCCTAACCATAGGGATGAAATGCCACTTAATCCCCAGGTAACTCTTGAACCTTTTGAGAAATGGGCATTAGATTTTATAGGTCCCATTAATCCTCCATCTAATCAAAGAGTGCACATACTAGTATGCACAGATTATATGACTAAATGGGTAGAAGCCAAAGCACTCATTAAAGCTAATGAAGAAGCAGTACTAACATTTTTATTTGAAGAAATCTTTGTTAGATTTGGACTACCTAGAGAATTAGTCACTGATGGAGGACCTCCTTTTAATTCTCATGGCTTCAAAAATACGCTCCAAAAATATCATATCAAGCACAAAAATGACTACACCGTACCACCCCCAAGAAAATGGGCAGGTGGAAAGTACCAACAAGTTCATAGAAGCCATCTTAACAAAAACGATAAAGGAGAATAGAAGGGACTGGTTTCAGAGGTTGCCCGAGGCTCTATGGGCCTATAGAACCACTTGGAGGAATACAACAGGCTTTTCACCCTATGAATTAGTTTTTGGAAAGAATGCTATTTTCCCTGTAGAGTTTGAGATTAAAACCTTAAGAACTACCTTAGCTGTTAACCTTGATTTAACTGATGCACATACAGCCAGGTTGCAGCAGCTTCAGGAATTAGATGAGAAAAGACTGGATGCCGTCCATCAAACAACTATGATACAGCAACAAAGAAGCAGATGGCATGACAGAACCATCAAGCAAAAGCAGTTCCAGAAAGGTAACTGGGCTCTACTTTATGATTCCCGTTTCGAGAATTTCCAAGGGAAGCTAAGAACAAGGTGGTTAGGGCCGTATGAAGTGGATGTTGTTTTTCCAAATGGAATAGTTAGACTTTTAACAATTGATGGAAGCAGAACATCACTGTTAGTGAATGGCTACCGACTTCGGTTATATCAGCGGCCGATTTCCAATGAAGATTTTAAAGCCACTTGCATGGCAATAAAACAATATTCTTTTCCAGGGGAACTTGCTGTCCCTCAAAGCACTTGAGTTTCTATTATTTATATTTTTTTTAGTTTAGATATTCTTTTTTTTAAGAAACTAATAAATCCTGCCAAGGATTGCGATATTACATTTCAGTATTTTGCAGATTTTAGCCTGGGAAGTAGCTGAGAACAAAAGTTTCAAAGGAATTACTTTGCGGACTCGGAACTCCTGTTGCTGCAACACCATTTCCCTGTTGCTGCAACACCATTTCCCTATTGCTGCAACACCATTTCCTGTTGCTGCAACACCATTCCCCGTTGCTACAACACCACTCCCGTTGCTGCAACACCATTCTCTGTTGCTGCAACACCATTCCCGTTGCTGCAACACCATTCTTTGTTGCTACAACACCATTCCTATTGCTCCAGCACATTTCCCGTTTTTACAAACGTCTAACATCATTCCCTGTTGCCACAACAACAATTTTCCGTTGCTGCAACACCAATCCCGGTGCTACAACATCGCTTCCCGATCAAGGAATACCCTTCCCAGCAAATTCCCTCACATACGAAAACACCAGTCTTACCACTTCAGCCCCAAGGAACAAATTTTGATAAAATATACCACTTCTTGTGATGATTACAGCACCCTACTATCACTTCCCGTCATTATCATTACAAATCGCCGGTATTCCCATGCTTTTAGATCCGCGGTAATCATTATGATCTAGCAGAAGACGAGACAAGACTTTTTGACGCAACAATAAAAAAGGTAAAATACGAAGGTACGCATGATTATGTATGGACATTAAATAATAGATAATGCGGAGAAGTTGATAGGACTATCAAATAATTGTACTTCCAATCATATCATTTACACGTAGGAGGGGGGCAGATTACCAAGGCAACTCTCATAATGACATACTACGCCAACTACCACCACCCTTAACTCTCCCGGTAATATGTAAAAGCCACCCTATCACGGCATGTTACCATTTGCGACGTTTTACTTTGAACTGAAATTGGAAGCTCAGCTCTGAACTCTGAAATTTACTGAAACAACAGCTATGGGAGGAACCCTCATTACACATGAGCCTGGCACGACAGTAGTCCTTGAACTCTATCCGGAGATTTATCAAATTTTCTTGCAAGCGGGATGGATAGAGTACTTCAGGAGACTTCCGGACTTTGACGAGCAGCAAGTCCTTGAATTTGCATGCAATTTAACAGAAGGATTCTCTGTCGTCCAGGGAGTTCAAATTCCAGTCACGGAGGAAATTATAGCCCAAGTTACCGGGCTACCAGCTAATGGCACACGGTGGTTCAGCAGAAAGCACCTGATTCTTAATGCGCAGCAGGATTTTCTCCGACCAGGCGAGCAGGTAGAGCCCAAAGGCAGAGGCGTAGCACTTCGGTTGTTACCTCAACCGTGGCCGAAAGTCGCTGAATTTGTCAAGCAATATCTGACGTGCGAAGGCTGCTACCAGGTAATTTACCAGCACGACTTCGTCCTGTTAAATCATTTGAGAAATGGTCAGTTAATAAACATACCATATTATCTATTGGGTTGTCTCAAAAACATGTCACGATATGCTGTTAACGCGAAGCGCCCACTTCTTTCCTTAAAACACCACCGCTTAGCCCAATTGCTGATTAATAGAGCCCTCGCTCTAAATAACCCTCCACCCCCCATTAATCCCCATCAGGAGGCAGAAATTCCATAGCCAGAACATGAAATTCCTCATCAAGAAGAGGAAATTCTTCACCAAGCTGAGGACACACCTCAGTAAGATGAAGAAATTCCTCAGCAAATGGAGGACATACCTGAACAAATCCCTTTAGAAAACCCTCAGCAAGCAGAGCACATTCCTGAACAACTCCAGCAAACACCCACGCAAGTTGCTGAGAATGAACAAGCAGCAGTAGAAATAACCACGAGAACAACCCCATCTCCCAAAAGAACCAATCCTTCCATTCCCATACTTGGTATTTCTACTGATGACTCCGATGACAATATCCATATTACCCTGCTTAAATGAAAAAGGCAGCAGGAAAAGAAAACCCCATCGAAAAGAAGAAGAACTAGGGTTTTAGCTAAGGCACCTGCTACTCCGGCTACTGTCCCCATCCTAAAGAAAGCTAGCCTGAAGAGAAAAACGCCTGAATTCCCTGCTTCTCTACCAAAGTGAAAAACCCGGTCATCGGTAGTAGCTGAATCTCATAATTCCCCCAATTCACCGCCCATCACTATAAGGATCTGCACTCCCACCAGTCCTCAAAACTCCTCTCCCTCACCCTCGGAAGCTGAGATGCAGAGTGTTCATAGCTTCGTGACATCATATTTTAAGACAGCTGACACACAAGAACCAGCTGCCGACACCCAAGGTAATAGTGACCAAGTGGCTGCAACACAAGAAACAGCCACTACCCCAGGTGACACACAAGAACCACCTGCGGGGAATACTGATCAAAATGATGAAACAAAACCTCTGCCTCCACTGGAATCTACTGCTCCTCAAGACCAGCCTACCATACCTGCCGTACAGGAAGAAATTGAATTTCTGAAATCTCAGATTCAGGACTATCAGGAGGAAATAATAAGGGTTAAGGAAGCATATCAGAATGAATTCAGCCTGCATGTTTTAGCACGAGTAGCGTCTGCAGCAGAGAAAAGTAAGGATAATGAATATGTGTGTACCAATTGTGGTGAAATATATACTCAGGCAGGATATAAGGTAGTGGCAGAACCAATGAAGGAAGCCTCCGATGTTGTAGATGAAACAAAAGAGCCTGTTGTTACACAGACGGAAATGCCACAATCCTCTGCTGAAATAAGAGAACCTGTTGTCACACAAGAACCAACAGGCTCTCCAGAAACTACACAGGTCCGAATAGAAGAGCTTACTGACACACAAGAACCAGTAAGTTCTCCAGAGATTACGCAAGAACAAACAGAAGAGCTTGCTGACACACAAGAACCAGCAAGTTCCCCAGAAACTATGCAGGAAGAAACAAGGAATGAGAAATAGGAGAATACAGATTCAACCTGGCCTACCCAAATTGCTATGGAAGAAGTAGTTACACAAGAATCAAGAAATGAAGAAGAAAACACAGACTCATCTCGGCCCGCTCAAAGTGTCATGGAACGAGAGGAAGAAATAGAAGAAAATAAGGAAAAAGGTATAGACACACCCCAGCCTACCCAAACTATTATGGAGGAAGAAGAAATAGTTTCAGGAGGAAATGAAGAAAAATTGGACTCACCCAGCCCTATTCAAATTGCCAAGGAACGAGAAGAAGAAGAAGGAAATGAGGAAAAAGGCACAGACTTACCCCAGCCCACCCTAATCACCATGGAACAAAATGAATCAGTACAACAGGAACAAGAGACACTAGCCAAAAATGAAGAAAAAGATGTTGGATCATCCTAGCCTACTCCTACAGAGCAGATTATCCTTGTGGATGCCTTTACACAAACAGAGCTTCCCTCTGTTAGTGATGTATGCACAGAAACAGATAGTTTTCAAGCATTAAAGGGAGAGTGGTGGAGAGAATATGAGCAGTCATAAGGCAAGGCATTCCAACAGCAAAAAGGGATCTGGTTTAGTCATGCATACAAGAACTGGGAAGCACTTGAGCAGTGCAGAGCCCAGTACAAAGAAATCAAGGAACTAAAAGCCAGATTGACCCAGATGTTTGAGTTGTTCTAAAGATTACTTTCTACAAGGAAACCCTCTTTTAATTATGCAACATTTTTGAGGGAAAGACTCACATTTTTACAGATAAAGGCTGTCAAAGAAGGTAGACCTCATCAGGTGGTTACATCAGAGCAGTTTATGCAAACCTTTGCAGAGGTACCTAAAAATGATAAAAATTTGTTATGCGAGCTCTATCTCCATAATGAAGCCATGTCCGAAGAAAGAAATATGAATATGATACCTGTAGTTGGCGTCATACAGCTGAGAGCCTTTATCTCCTTTTTAGCTAATCAACTTACATGGCAGAACGCCTTTGCTTCAGCTCAACATAATGAACAGAATTGTCTTCTGTGGATTAGAGATGAACCACAGAACGCAGCCACCTTCATTGCACAACACCTGAGAATGGTAAGTGATCCTGAAATGAAGGACCATGTTAAGCAACTGCAAGCAATGGTCCTGAAAGACTGTCAGCATTATGTAAAGACTAAGGCATCCTTGGCTGTCAAGGCAAACAAACTGTTTTGGGAAAACTGCCCCAAGGAGTGGCAGGAATATCATCCTTATAATCCACCTAATTTGCAGGTAGCACTCTCAAGGGTACCTCATTATGTTAATTTCATGCAACACTGTGCTGAAAATTGGATGGGTTACAGATTTAGATTTCCACTTTTATGGCTATCTGGTGAACAATACAAAGGACAGTTTGGATTATCCAACAGGGAAGAAGCAGCAACATGGAGGAAAATACAGACTGTCTGTGGATTCAAGAAGAAGTTTGATGCCACTTCCTATAACTATTGTCTCAGTAATCTACATTGTTCATCCCAGTACTCCGACTCAGACTCAGAGTAGGCATTGCATAGGGACATGCAATCTCTTCAGTTGGGGGGGATGTTAGGACTCAGAATTGACCAATTTTGACCCTATATTTTTGCCATAATATTATCCTTTTCAGTCATAAGTTGTAAGCTTTGATTACATAATGACTTAATCACCCCAAGGTACGAAGTAACTTTCCACATATCTATATGTTTAATTGTTCATTGCATATTCGTGAGTATCTTTATATTTATCCTTGAAAAGCTGACTAAGTTGCCAAGTAATTGTCTTAAGCCTGCAGGAATTATAATTTATAGTTGCTGTAACACCAGAAACAGCAACTACACAGTTTCCGCAACACCAGAAACAACAACTACGCAGTCGCTGCAACACCGGAAGCAGCAACTACGCAGTTGCTACAGTCAGCAACAACAACCATCTAAAGCAGGCTATTTTGCAATAGCTGGGAATAACAAACGGCAACTATCTGAAGAACGCTGACGCGGCATGATCACGTAGCTGTCTAAAGCGGGTAGAACACAGCTACCATTGCCTAAATCAAGAACAACATGGGGAAACGATAAAGGAATGCGAGGATCCCAAGAAGACAATCGAAGTCGGTTATCAGCTGTGTAACAGCCAGAACCTAAGAAAGAATATATTATTATACTGTTGTAACAACGTTCTGTAATTCTTATTTTTGATAGAATGGGATAACTGAATGAACTGTAATAATCTATTGTAATAGATGTCTCCTCTATAAAGAGGAGACATCTACATTAGAAGGGGGAATGTGTGATCTGTAAGTGAGATTTTGAGAGACATCAGCAAGTCTGAAATTTAATCTACTTGAATCTTTTGGCAGATGAATAGAAGATTTTTCTGAGCACTTAATCTAGCCTTTGTGTTCTGGGGAATCTTGTGAGAGGGACTGGGCCCACCTTCCTCACAAGATCCACCCATTTACTTTTCTGTCAAGTGTGTAAGTGTGTGATAGTTTCTTTCTGCTGGTACTCTGTTTGGATTCTGTAGCATTACCTCTGGTATTTCCGTTTTGCTAGTACTCTGTTTCATTAATTGCTTGAAGTTGTGCAAGAATATTTCACCGGTGAATTAGAGTGCAGTATGTGTTAGCAATCTGGTTACAGGGGCAGGTGCTGAACATCCTCACTTGGAGGATAGGGTCCTGATCCTCTGCCAACAGAGCGTCCATCACTTTGCTTTTTAGATTTGTAATTTTAATTAAATTATTTGTACTGTGATAACTTAGCGTAAGAATCACGTATACTACATCTTTTTAATGCTTTTAGAATTAAGTACATATAGTACGCGGTAGCCTTTGGAATAAAAAGACTTTCCCAGGTTGACAATTAATGTGGTACTTGATTGTTTAATCAATAAACAATTCAACTAGCCAACAACCTCTAGGGTACATTGAGATCAATTTTCTGAAATTTACTTCACAGGAACTGGCTGATTTGTGGATCCCACTTCAAGGAAGACTGGCACAAGCTTCCTAATTGAAGTTTCAGCTTAAGATATTTCTAACAAATAAAAAGGGTCCTCATGTGGTTAATCAATACATAAAAAAGATGTAAAAAGAAGTTGGTGAAAAGGTATTCATCTTTCAATATTAAATCTCAAGTAGATACTTGTCTTTTCCTTGGCATACATATAGTTCAATGGATTTCTCTATTTGTTTGGACATCATGAGAATGAGAAAGAATTCTATGTAGATTGCCTAACACCCACCTCAAAAAAATTCAACATTCCAGAAGCTATTTTCACTTCCAAGTGAGGAGTTTATGATTAATGATTTTTCTTGCTACTTGAAACATAAAATACCTCTTCAAGTATATATGCCTCACTTAGATACATTTGCATGAGTTGTTGCAATAAGAGACTAGAACATGGGTCTCGAGTATTAGATTTTCCAAAAGTCCTTTCTTTCAAATGTTGAAAATAAATAAGAAGTCATTGGACTTTGAGTAAAGCATGTTCAAGCTTGTTAGGACCCTAACCAAAGTCCTCAAGTATTTCCAAGCAACAAGGCTCAAGATGCTAGAGCCTATATCATGAGTTTGTAGTTTTGGTTAGGTGGATCCCTAGAGAATATTGAAAACTTCTTTAAGATGATTTTTGGGTTGTATGTGCCTGCTCTCAATAAAACACAATTGGAGTTTGTTGATCTAGTCATCTATTTGGACACAGGAATATGGCACCCTCTGGCTCCTTGCATGTATGATGATGTTAAAGAGTATTTGAATTGGTATGACACTAGAAAGGATGCAAATGAGAAACTCAAAAACCTAAATGCACCAGTCATTGGTATCACCTTGCAATGAAGCCACATTATTATTGGTGACGATAGTCACTATGTGGTTGTTGTGATGGAATTGGAAGCTAGAGGTGCAAAGGTTGTGCCAATATTTTTAGGTGGATTAGATTTTTCCACCCCTGTGGAGCATTTCTTGTATGATCCAATAATAAAGAATTATCTTGTATATGCTTTGGTTTCCTTGATCAGTTTTACACTTGTGGGTGGACTTGCTAGGCAGCTTCATCCTTGTGCTATACAAACTTTGTCCAAGATTGATGTTCCCTGCATTGTGGCCTTGCCACTAGTGTTCTAGACTATAGAAGAATGACTTATCAAAACTTTAGGATTGCATCCAATTCAGGTTGCTTGGTATGTTTCTCTTCCTAAGCTTGATGGTGGTTTCGAGCCGATTTTTTTCTCAAGTTGTGATGCAAGAATGGGTAGGTTTCTTTGTTTTTCTGAACATTGTTTCAACAAGTTCATGAATTAGATAATATGCTAACAATATAATCTATCTAAAATTGTTAACCTTGTTGTGAAACTCAAATTATCATTACATCGATGTCAAAATACCAAAATAGGGGTCATGTTACCATACACATATGTAGGATAAAAGTTTCTCTTGAGCCATTGTAAGGTTCTTTTGAAGTGGCCATAAAAAAATATTTCTAACTTCCTTATATTGATGTGTAGGAAAGTCCCATGCACTTCATAAGTGTTTTGAACAACAAGGGATATCAAGTGGGATTAGATAAACAAAATAACAAATGTGATCATGTCAAAATGTCATTTCAATATTTTTTACATGTTACAACCTAATTGAGATAATTGAAGTTAAGTATAATGACAATTTTCATTGATGCGATATATTATTGCTTGCATGTTTGCACGATGACAAGAAAATAACTGTATATGTATTTAGCTTCCCACCTGACAAAGCCAATGTTGGCACTATAGCCTACCTCAATGTATTCTCTTCAATTTTCAGCGTATTACATGAACTAAAGACCAATTGGATATAATGTAGAAGGTTTGCGAGATACTTTTGAAGCACCCATTGAAGACACAATTCATGGCAAAGAAGTTTATAAGTTTAATAGAGAAAATCTTAATATTTCTTACAAAATGAATGTGATATAATACCAACGATGCACACCTTATGCTAAGGCTTTGGAAGAAAACTAGAGCAAACCTCCAGGGAACTTTAATTATGATGGGGAGAACCTACTGATGGGCCTCTAAATTAGACACAAATTAAGGCCATGCCTCTAAATTGGACATAAATTAAGGGCCATCTGACCATCCTTCAACACATTAAACCTCTCTTTTTGCATTAGATAATGTATTTTTAACTTTAATATGTGCATTAGGAAGTTATATGGATAATTGCATATTTGTGCCTAATATTATTTATTTTTGTGGAATATTGTGAGAATATAGACGGATTATGGATTTGGAGTAGGAGATAATCTAGGGACCTGCTCCCTACTACAGGAGGATCAATATTAAATAATAAATCAACAATATATTATGGAATTATACCACATATTGTGGAGCTCCAATGATTGAGAAAATTTAGGAATGTGTTCCCTGTCATTTAATGTAGATTCCTAGTATTGGGAACCAGATCCACTAATCAAGGGATTTTAGTGGGGAAGGCTTCCTCCTTTCATGGGGAATGATTCCTAATCATTTTTTATAAGTACCAAGTCGAATTTTTCTCTAGGGATATATTTTTATTAGTCTTCTTATGGAGAGAACTCGTATTTTTGCAGCTCCACTGTCACTTCTTGTAGGGATGTAATTGTATTGATGGAAATAATGAAGATTTCTGAAATGATCAGCTTCTAAATCTTGGTCTCCTTCATAAGAATCTGAGTTTCCTTGGGCTTGGCCATCCCAGGAGCCTGAGAACCCTTTTGATTCATTTACTTTTCTTCTTTTCACTTCTTATTCACATGCATCTCTTGTTCTTGTTTTTTTTTTTTCATTTAGTATTAATGATTTCTTGTTTTAGGATTGGGTTAAATGGTTGAGGTAATTTATTTGTATGATCACAAACATCATTTAATAATTTGAACAGCTTTTCAAGGTCATAGTAATCATTGAGATACTTGGATTAGTTTATTTATTCCCAAATCTAGATTTCTTAAAGTCCCTTGTGAGAAATAACAATAAATTTCTGTTATTTTTTAGAGCATGGTAATGAGCTTCAATCGAGTTTATTCCACTTGAATTAGATCACGAAAAAATTCTATATAATAGAAAAATACCCCATTACATTTTCACTTGATTAGGTTAGGAATTTGATAGATTTACTAGCTCACTAGGTCTCAAATTTCGAGATTTTAGACTAGTAATTTTCTTCCATTTTTTAGCATGGGTTGACAAAGGTACTTTTTAGTGATTCAACTTGGAATGGAGACCTAAGACATCCTAGTCAACAAAAAAAAAATTCCTATCCAATTTTGATTTGATTTGGTTTTTCATTCGGCAAATTATAAATCCCTATAGAAAATATGTTGTTTCTTGTAGTAAATGACAAGAAACCTTGTAGCAGCTTTCCAACATGTATATACTTTCCTATATTCTCTCAAGAAGCTTGGTTATTGTCCCTTATGATTGAGTCAAGACCCCTAGGCTCTAAATCGATTATTAGGAAAGAGTAAAGACCGCTTAGGACTTGGCTCTTTACCCATGCAAAACATTTCAACGATTTGGGTTAATGGACAAATTTATGAAATGGATAATACAATGATGATTTTCTTGATTTCCACATCCAATGAACAATGTTAATGGATATAAACTCTTTGATATGTAATGGTTGCATTTAACTTTATGCAATTAGAATAGTTTTCTTTCCTTGTATTTTCTTTCTTGCAATAGGTTAAGGTTTCCATTTCGAGCATTTCATTTTCTGTAATTAGTTTAGGATTTGATTTCATTACATGCACTCCATTACATCATGACAGTGAAATAAAGACACATTGTATGCTGCACATATAGTTTTGATACCTCTTAATTTTGTACAAACCCCGAGTTTATAATTAAAGTTGGTAGCCTTAGGAGTTGCAACATTCTTGTTGCAATACCGAGGCTGGTAACATTTTGGCGTTGTTGCCGGGGAGGTGTCAAAGTATGCATTTTTTTCTTCCCTAGTTGATTCTTTTCTTTTACTTTCTACATAAACAAAAAATTTACATTAGGCATATTTCATTTCAAACACATAAAATTGAATTTCATTAGCATTATTTTCAAAAAATAAAGAGCCAAATCACCGTTCATTTTTGCAGGTAGAAGAAGAAGAGGTGACAAAGGAGGTAGAATAAATGGATGGAGATGATGAAAATGAAGAAGATCTTCTTGGATTCCCCATTCAACATACTAATGTCGGTGTGCATATGAAGAACATCCCTCCATCTTTTCTGACCAAATTTCATGGTCTAAGGTCAAAGGATCTGGAAACCTTCCTCTTTGAATTTGAAATCCTTTGTAGATCTTATGGTTAATAAACGCTCAAAATTTGAGATTGTTTCCAGAAACATTGAAGGACAATGGAGCAAGTCAATTGCTAATGAAACTATGTTATATAGCTCCAAGAGGACTATGGCAATCTATCCAACCTAATATCAAGCAAGACCCTAATTCACAATTTCAATCTTATGCATATCTATCTCAAAGTAATTAGAACACACCCTTTCCTTGGCAGCCTTGTCCATCTCAACCCAAAAACTAATCTTGGCAACAAGGTTGGCAAGGAACTTATGGAAGCCATCCAAAATATCCTCAATATTTTCCTCAATATCCTACATACTCAACTCCATGTTCTCCTTACCATCCACCTACACCACAACCACAATCCCAACCACAATCCCAACCACATCCATCTCAAATATCCACTCCCCCTCAACTACCATTACCACCATTTCCAAACCCACATAATGAAGTAGCTCAGCTCACTTACAATGTTGAGGTACAACACTTCCAAACATGTCCTCTTGATCTAAATGGTATTCATCTTAACATAGGAAGAGTATTACAAAAAAGAGATTCTCTTGATATCATTGAAGGACCACATCTAGAAGAATAAGATTCAGAAGAGAAGACCAAAGAATCATGGGTTGAACTTGATGAAGAGTAGACATCAAAATCAGAGATTGAGAAAGCTCCCTCATGGTTACCACAAAATCCTCCATGTGTTCAAGAGAATAATTAGCAAAAAGAAGAAGATCTGAATTTGATGGAAGAAGAAGACATCCAAGGTTATCCAAATCAACAAGTGGACTAGGGGCATCACAATTATATTGAAATATGGTTCCAGACAGTCACTAAGTTTCACCAATACTAAGTTTCATCAAAGTCAAAGAATTTGGTCTCTTACATTCAAGTACATGTCAAAGAATATGTTCAAGCCTACATATGATTTTATCTATTATCCAATTATGCAAGTGGCTCCATTGGAAGTATTCCTACACTTGAAAATGATTTTTTTTTTCAAGTAGAGTAGGATAGGAAAAGAAATGAAAAATGAAAAATAAGAGAAAAACTAAAATCTCATGTCAAAACCTCCTTTGAGGCACCTGATATTGGCTCATTGATTGAAAACCTCCATGAGACAGTCAATGAGTTGGAAAAAAGAGAAAAAAAGAGAAAAATAAAATATTCTAGGTGAAAACCTCCTTTGAGGTGCCTAGGTAGATCTACTAGTTGAAAACCTCATTGAGGCGGCAAGTAGGCCTAGAAAAAAAAGAGGAAAAAATAAAAAATCTTTGCTCCATGTATCGCTCTGATGAATGTATTGACTCTCCAACATCTGCAAGCAACAAAAACAAGTTGACACAAAAAAAAATGGTCAAAATTCTAGTCAAAGGAAGTCAAACTTGGACTTTATCCTCCTTTGCTGAGATTCTTCGGAAGGACCAGGGCCATGTCAATCCATCACCCTCATCTATTTCCACCATCCACCCATCATTCCCAAGCTTTTCCCATTCAATTTCCGTGTTGTCCTAAAATACTATAGGAATGCTCTGTTTTACTACACGAAACATAGATACATAGAGCAAAAAATTATTTTTGTCATATCTTGAAAACCATGGATCCATTTGTCAATCTGTTTCAGGTGGAGATGCATATGGATGATAGTAACATGCTCAAGAAATTTTAGCAAATTCTAGTGCATAGTTATCGATAAATCGACCTCCATCACCTACAACCATTTTTGAATTTTTTGGATATGCGTTCATCCATTTACAAAGTTGTTTCATGGGGAGATGTATCTGGATGATGGTAACATGCCCAAGAAATTTTAGCAAATTCCAGTGCATGGTTTCCAAGACATTGACCTCCATTAACTTCAGCCATTTTTATTTTTTCTCGAGATTCGTGCATCCATTGGCCAAATTTGTTTTATGGGGAGGTGCATAAGGATGAGGGAAACATGCTTAGAAAATTTCAGGTCAATCCATTCTACCATTTGGGATATATGGAAAAAACAAGGCTGCTACAGGGTTTCCTGTAGTACTACAGGAGTCCTATTTTACTACAGGTAACAGGCTGAAAGCTATAGGAAGCTATAGAAGGTGAAATAAAGTGTGGGAAATGTGCCTAATGGTGGAATATAGTATAGGGAAGGTGAACATAGCCCATGGACAAGCCCAACACTCCAAGAAGGTCGGATTTGACTAAGATAGCTTCCTCATTGTAGGTTTTAACCCCGTATAGAAATTACCTGCATATGAATTCAACATACAAATTCTAAAACACAGAAAATAAATAATGTGAGAGCAGAACACATAAAACACATATACACAGAGATTTTCCCCTGGATCTCAAAACTGGGACTACCAGCTTGATTTTTCATTATGTTCCTTTCAATGTTATAATACATATTTATACATGTCGAAGCATCCAATACCATGGACCGAAAACCATCGCGTCCAATACCATGGACCGAAAACCATCGCATCCAAAAAAAATGTGCAAAAATCATGCACAAAACCATAGGTGGGTCTGCCAAACCTAACATAGGGTCCAAAACTAAAATTTTCCACGGCGCTGCCTCGGACCCCATAAAGTGGGGTTACGAGTGCCCCTCAAACCCCCTGTTAACTACGTGGAAAGAATATAACAAAACCCAATATTCTCCCACTTGTTGTTTTCTTTCCATAGGGGCCACAAGAAAGCATAGTCATTTTTCCAGCCCTGAAATGCCCATTGTCTCTCTACACCAAGATAACTTGTCAGAGCTCATAGATTTTTTCAATGCATCTACAATATTCTTCAAAGTGTCCACCTTTACCAGCAACACCTTTTTGTCTTCTATCATATTCCTCACAAAGTGATACTGAACATCAATGTGCTTTGTCTTTGAATGATATGCAGGGTTCTTTGCCAAGAAAATTGCACTTTGGCTGTCACAGTCTATCCTTATAGCTTCCTGTACTAACCCCATACTTGAACACAATCTCTGCAACCAAACTGCTTCCTTGCTTGCATGAGTGGCTGCCATGTATTCTGCCTCTGTAGTTGACAGTGCCACTACAGATTGTTTCTTACTCATCCAACTGACTACACCTCCAAACATGTTAAACACATACCCACTTGTAGATCTTCTTTGATCCAGATCTCCAGCCCAGTCTACATCAACAAAGCCATGAATATCCAACACTTTGTCCAATCCTGGTCTTTCTTGGTAGCACAAACCCTAATCACTAGTGCCACGCAAATACCTGAAAACCAACTTCATTGCTGTCCAGTGCTCCTTCCTTGGTTTTGACATAAACTTGCTCAATACTCCCACTGCATGTGCAATGTTTGGTCTAGTATAGACCATTGCATACATCAGGCTACCGATTGCACTTGCATATGGAACATGGGACATGTCCTCTTCCTCTTCTTGTGTCTTGGGACACTGTTCAGCAGATAACCTCACACCTACAGGAATAGGAACCTTCATCAGTTTACTATCCTGCATATTAAACCTTTATAATATTGTCTCGACATACTTCCTCTAGTTTAGCCAGAGCTTCCTCTTTGCTCGATATCTTTTAATTTCCATGCCCAAAATATAGTTTGTAGCACCAAGATCTTTCATGTCGAATTTAGAGGACAATTGGGTCTTCAAATCCTCGATAACTTCTCTATCATTTCCAACCAACAACATATCATCCACATACAAGATCAGATAAATAACACGATCACCAATTAATTTAAAATACACACAGTGATCTGCTTTGCTTCTAGTGAAGCCAAGTCCACGTATAAATGTATCAAATTTCTGATACCACATCGTTGGTGACTGTTTTAACCCATATAGAGACTTCTTTAACTTACATACCAGTTCTTTCTTACCTTTCACCGCAAAGCCTTTAGGTTGCTTCATGTAGATCTCCTCTTCTATATCCCCATGAAGAAATGTTGTCTTCACATCCATCTATTCTACCTCAAAATCAAAAGCAGCAACAACAGATAAAAGTAATCTAATAGAAGTTACCTTGGCAACAGGAGAAAAAATATCACCAAAATTAATTCCCGGCACCTGGGAATAACCTTTTGCTACTAACCGAGCTTTGTATTTCTCCACTTTTCCTTCTACATTTGTCTTCTTTTTGAACACCCATTTGCTGCTAATGGGTTTCCTTCTAGCTGGAAACTCCACCAGATCCCAAGGCTCATTTTTGTGCAAAGATGCCATTTCATCCACCATGGCCTCTTTCCAGTGTTTTCCATCCTCTGAATCCACTACTTCCTTCACAGTTTTGGGATCATCATTAGTAACATACAAAGCAAAATTTGAATAGAAAGTAGATGGACTATACCTTTTGGCTGCCTTCTTTCTCGAACTGATCTTCTCACAGTCGGAGTTTGTGGCTCTTCATCTTCTGACTCCTCATCTACTGTAGAGTCTGATTCTTCCTCCTTTAGCTCAAACTCTATCTTCTCAGGTTCCTTTGGCTGGACTTCATGTTTAATAACATCTTTCACCTCTTTGAACACCACATCTTGACTGTACATAACCTTCCTTATTACTGGGTTCCAATGCTTATAACCCTTTAAACCATACTTATACCCAATTAAGATGCACTTTTCAAATTTACTATCCAACTTGGTTCTTTTCTCCTTTGGAACATGTACATATGCATCACATCCAAATACCCTCAGATGCGAAAGAGAGGGTTTCTTACCAGTCCATACCTCTTGTGGAGTCTTATCCTCCAATGTTGATGAAGGTGACCTGTTGACCAGGTAACATGCAGTATCCATCACCTCTGCCTAGAATTCCTATCCTAACCTGGCACTACTAAGCATGCTTCTTGCCCTTTCCATCAACATCTTATTCATTCTTTCTGCAAATCCATTTTGCTGAAGTGTATATGGAGTAGTCTTCTATCGTACTATACCACACTTCTTACAGAATTCTTCAAATTCCTTGCTGTAAAACTCTCCACCATTATCTGTCCTCAACACCTTTATCTTCTTCTCTATCTGATTTTCCACAAGAGCCTTAAATTATTTAAACCTCTCAAAGGCTTCAGATTTCTTCTTAAGGAAATATATCCATGTATTCCTTGAGAAGTCATCTATAAATGATACATAGTACACAGACTTACACAGTGATGGAACCTTCATAGGTCTAAACACACCATTGTGCACAAGTTCTAATATCTGTTCCACCCTCTTACTACGAGAGGGGAAACTCACTTGATTCTGCTTCCCATATACACAACTTTCACAGAAATCAAAATCCCAAGAGCTATTACTCATACCTTCTACCATACTTTTACCATGCAGTATCCGAAGGCCCTTCTCTCCAATATGTCCAAGCCTTTGATGCCACCGCATGGTCTTTTCTCCAGACACCACTAAATTTTCTGCTCAACTTTTAGGAACCACGGAACTGTTTCACCCATCAACAAAAGTGCTACCTTGCAGCTTGTACAGAGTTCCAATCCAAACTCCTCGCATCAATACCAGTGCTCCCCAAACCATCTTGCAGGTATCCTTCTTGAACACAGTTTTTACACCTGCATCATCCATCTTACTAACAAAAATCAGATTTCTGGCTAATGCAGGAAGATGCAGAACACCTAGAAGTGTTCTAACCCTTCCACCTTGCAGTTTCAACTTGACTTTTCCACGACCAATGATTCTAGCCTTCCTGTCATCCCCCAAGAAGATATCACCACCATCACATTTCTCATACTCACAGAACCACTCTCTATGGGGAGTGAAGTGAAAGGATGCAACTGAGTCAATCAACCATGCCTCATGATCTACATGTGTACTTGAAGAAGCCAAGTACACATCCCCACCTTCATCTGAGGTGGTTTTTGCCTCTGCAGAAGGAGCCTAATCAGATCCCTTTCCTTTGTCAGGAGCTTTAGATTTACAGTCTCTTTTGAAGTGGCCTTCCTTTCTGCATTTCCAACACACCACCTTTATAGGTTTTCCTGAAGATTTAGATCTCCCTCTGGATTTAGATCTCCCACTCGATGACTTATTTTTGTTTCTGTTCTGGGACTGTCCTTGTACAGACAAGGCATCACCATTTTGGCTCTCCATATTTTTCCATCTCATCTCCTCCGTCAGCAAGGATGACACTACTTCATCAAACTATAAGGCAGTTGCATTGCTACCTATTGCAATAACTAGACTATCCCACGAATCTGGTAGAGAACACAACAAACTGATGCACTTATCTTCATCTGAAATTTTAATATCAGCAGATGCTAATTGACTTACCATAGTATTAAATGCGTTCAGATGCTCTAGCACCGAGTCTTCGTCTTTCATCCTCAGGTTATACAAATTTTTCTGCAAGAATAGTTTATTCACCAGAGACTTAGATTAGTACAAAGTCCCTAACTTGTCCCACAAAACCTTTGCTGTAGCTTCCCCTGATACATTCAGTAATACTGAATCTGAGACACACAATCGTATTGTGCTCTTTGCCTTCTGATCCAACTTCTTCCATTCTTCATTGGACACTCCCGTTGGTTTAGTACTTGGATCTACCGTGATCCACTAATCTTTATCGACCAACAAATCCTCCATCTTGAGTTTCCACAACTCAAAACTATGACCATTAAATTTCTCGATCTCTATCTTTCCACTGCTCGCCATCTTCTTTCACCACCAAAATTGATCTCGCAGATCTCCCACTGAATAGGGTCTGCCACAGGCTCGAGCGAAACCCCTCAGTAGCAAAGGCGTCCCCTTGAAGCCAAATCTACTCTGATACCAAATGTAGGTTTTAACCCCGTACAAAAATTACCTGCATACGAATTCTAAAACACAGAAAATAAATAATGCAAGAGCAGAACACATAAAACACATATACACAAAGATTTTCCCCTGGATCCCAAAACTTGAACTACTAGCTTGATTTTTCATTATGTTCCTTTCAATGTTATAATACATATTTATACATGCCAAAGCATCCAATACCATGGACCGAAAACCATCGCGTCCAAAAAACATGTGCAAAAATCATGCACAAAAACATAGGTGGGTCCGCCCAACCTAACATAAGGTCCAAAACCAAAATTTTCTCAAACCCCCTGTTAACTACATGGAAAGAATATAACAAAACCCAACACTCATGGTAACCAGAAAACAAAGGTTTATAATCACCAAGCTATGAAGACCTGTGCAGAAGCAAACAAATAAACTTATCAACTCCAGAGGACCATGGATTGATCATCTCAGCAGCAATATACATGTCTCTCCAACAACAATCAGGTAGGTACAATATGCAATATTCTTGACCTCTTCTATTGAGCATATTATAGGTAGAAATTTGTTGTCAATGCACGAGAGATGAGGCTTTATAAGCTAAGGATGTGTCAGAAGTCTCAGCCACCTTCAACTAGTTAATTGCAGCTCACTCCTTTAGTCATGCAATGTGGAAAATCCGAATTAGGAAGGGTGATGCTTTCAAGGAATGGCGACAGTAGTTAAAAGAAGAAATTTCTGCAAAGGTCAAGTCACCACAACACTCCAAGCCCTCCATCCACCTCATATCTACTATCTATCCATCATTCATCCATCCAATTTCCTAAGAAAAAAATTAATATTTTTCATGAACAAAGCCTACGCTTTGTCTCACCCTAAAAATTTCTTGAAAAAACACATGGAGCATAGCCTCTCCATTTTCACAAACCTACACTACTCCCTCTGAGCCCTAGCATCATCCTCCAACCCCTCTACATCATTTCTCATCACTCCCATACAGTTAGAAGACCCTGAAACAGAGGGAATGACTACTACAGAAAGGAAAAATGTTGCTACAAGAAAGAATAAAGGAACAAATTGTGCTAAAACAAAAAATGGCAGTGCCTAAGAGAGACCTAATCAGAACATAGAACTCCAAGGCCATTAGGAAATCATCTAGGCTAGAAAAAAGAAGAAGAAGACAACAGAAGGAAAGAAGGCATTCAACATCAAAATAGAAATCAAACTGTAGTGGTGAAAATAGGCTTTACAAGAGGTCTCTAATCTCTTTCTAGCTTTTTTGTAAGGACTAAAAGATTTATAGAAATGGGAGAAATGCATGGAAGTCAAGCTGAGGGCCTACCCTAGGCTCAGACTATCATTTCTGCTCAAAACAGGTTTAAACAAGGTTTCCTATAGTACTATAGGAACTACTACAGGGTTTCTTGTGGTACGATAAGAACCGCTACAGGGTTTCCTATAGTTAGTACAAGAATTACTACTATAAGAACTGCTATAGGGTTTCTTGTAGTTAGTATAGGAATTACTACAAGATGTCCTAGTTCTCATGTAAAGGTGTTTTGAAGGTTTTAGAGGTGTCCAAATGGTGGAAAAAGGTAGCAGAAGGTTGGAAAATGATGTGGAAGGCCTTTCCATGTAGGTTTTAACCCCATACAGAAATTACCTACATATGAATTCTAAAACACAGAAAATAAACAATGTGAGAGCATAACACATAAAACACATACACAGAGATTTTCCCCTAGATCCCAAAGCTGGGACTACCAGCTTGATTTTTCATTATTTTCCTTTCAATATTAAAATACATATTTATACATGCTGAAGCATCCAACACCATGGACCGAAAACCATCGCATCCAAAACCATCGACCGAGAACCATCGCGTCCAAAACCATTTGCGAAAATCATGCACACAACCATAGGTAGGTCTGCCCAACCTAACATTGGGCCCAAAACCAAAATTTTCCAGGGCACTGCCCCAGACCCCATAGAGTGGGATTACTTGCACCCCACAAACTCCCTATGACTCCTCCTAGTACGCAATCGGCGCAACGAAGGGGGGCTCCGCCCCCCTTCTAACCCCTTAGTTAACTACGTGAGCTAATCGTGGAAAGAATATAACACAACCCAACATTCTGCCACTTATTGTTTTCTTTCCACAGGGGGCCACAAGAGAGCTTAGTCATTTATCTAGCCCTACAATGCCCATTGTTTCTCTACACCAAGAGAACTTCTCAGAGCTCACAGATTTTGTTAATGCATCTGCAGTATTCTTCAAAGTGTCCACCTTTACCAGCAACACCTTTTTGTCTTCTATCATATCCCTCACAAAGTGATAGTGAACATCAATGTGCTTTGTCTTTGAATGGTAGGCCAGGTTCTTTGCCAAGAAAATTGCACATTGGCTATCACAGTCTATCCTTATAGCTCTTTGTACTAACCCCATACTTGAACACAATCTTTGCAACCAAACTGCTCCCTTGCTTGCATGAGTGGCTGCCATGCATTCTACCTCTGTAGTCTATAGTGCCACTACAGATTGTTTCTTACTCATCCAACTGACTGCACCTCCAAATAGGTTAAACACATACCCACTTGTAGATCTTCTCTGATTCAGATCTCCAGCCCAATCCACATCAACAAAGCCACAGATGTCCAAAACTCTGTCCAATCCTGGTCTTCCTTGGTAGCACAAACCATAATCACTAGTGCCACGCAAATACCTAAAAACCCACTTCACTACTGTCCAATGTTCCTTCCCTGGTTTTGAAATAAACTTGCTCAATACTCCCACTACATGTGTAATGTCTAGTCTAGTATAGACCATCGCTTACATCAGGCTACCGGCTGCACTTGCATATGGAACACAAGACATATCCTCTTACTCTTCTTGTTTCTTGGGACACTGTTCAGCAAATAACTTTACACCTACAGGAATATGAACCTTCATCGGTTTAATATCCTGCATATTAAACCTCTGCAATATTATCTCGACATACTTCCTCTGGTTTAACTAGAGCTTCCTCTTTTCCCGATCTCTTTTAATTTCCATGCCCAAAATATAGTTTGAAGCACAAAGATCTTTCATGTCGAATTTGGAGGACGATTGGGTCTTCAAATCCTAGATAATTTCTTTGTCATTTCCAACCAGCAACATATCATCCACATAGAGGATCAGATAAATAACACGGTCACCAATTAATTCAAAATACATACAGTGATTTTCTTTGCTTCTTGTGAAGCCAAGTCCCCATATAAATGTATCTAATTTCTGATACCACATCCTTGGTGACTGTTTTAACCCATACAGAGATTTCTTTAGCTTGCATACCAGTTCTTTCTTATCCTTCACTGCAAAGCCTCCAGGTTGCTTCATATAGATCTCCTCTTCCAGATCCCCATGAAGAAATTTTGTCTTGACATCCATCTGTTCTACCTCAAAATCAAAAGCAACAGAAACAGATAAAACTAATCTAATAGAAGCTACCTTGGCAACAGGAGAAAAAATGTCACCAAAATCAATTCCCAGCATCGGGGAATAACCTTTTGCTACCAACCAAGCTTTGTATTTCTCCACCTTTCCTTATGCATTTGTCTTCTTCTTGAACACCCACTTTTTTCCAATGGGTTTCCTTCCAGCCGACAACTCCACCAGATCTCAAGCCTCATTTTTGTGCAAGGATGCCATTTCATCAACCATGGCCTCTTTCCAGAGTTTTCCATCCTTTGAATCTACTACTTCCTTTACAGTTCTGGGATCATCATCAGTAATAGATGAAGCAAAATTTGAACAGAAAGCAAATGGACTATAACTTTCTGGCTGCCTTCTTCCTCGAATTGATCTTCTCACACCTAGAGTTTGTGGCTCCTCATCCTCTGATTCCTCCTCTACTGTAGAGTCTGATTCTTTCTCCTTTAGCTCAAACTCTATCTTCTTAGGTTCCTTTGGTTGGACTTCATGTTTAATAACATCTTTCACCTCCCTGAACACAACATCTCGGTTGTACACAACCTTCCTTGTTACTGGGTTCCAAAGCTTATAACCCTTTAAACCATCCTTAAACCCAATAAAGATGCACTTTTCAGATTTACTATCTAACTTGGTTCATTTCTCCTTTGGAACATGTACATATGCATCACATCCAAATACCATCAGATGTGAAATAGAGGGTTTCTTACCAATCCATACCTCTTGTGGAGTCTTATCCTCCAACACTGATGAAGGTGATCTATTGACCAGGTAACATCCTGTCTCCACTGCCTCTGCCCAAAATTCCTGTCCTAACCTGGCACCACTGAGCATGATTCTTGCCCTTTCCATCAACGTCTTGTTCATTCTTTCTACAACTCCATTTTTCTGAGGTGTATATGGAGTATTCTTCTGCCATGCTATACCACACTTCTTACAGAATTCTTCAAATTCCTTACTAAAAAATTCTTCACTGTTATCTATCCTCAGCACCTTTATCTTCTTCTCTGACTGGTATTCCACCAGAGCCTTAAATTCTTTAAACCTATCAAAGACTTCAGATTTCTTCTTAAGGAAATATATCCATGTATTCCTTGAGAAGTCATCCATAAATGATACATAGTACACAGATTTACCCAGCGATGGAACCTTCACAGGTCCAAACACATCACTGTGCACCAGCTCTAATATATGTTTCTCCCTCTTACTACCAGAGGGGAAACTCACCCAATTATTCTTCCCATATACAAAATTTTCACAGAAATAAAAATCCAGAGAGCGATTACTCATACCTTCTACAATGCCTTTACGATGAAGTATTCGAAGGACCTTCTCTCCAATATGTCCAAGTCTTTGATGCCAGAGCACGGTCTTCTCTCCAGAGACCACTAGATTTTATGCTCCTCTATTAGGAACCACAGAACTGTTGCACCCATCAACAATAGTGCTACTTTGCAACTTGTATAGAGTTCCAAACAGAACTCCCCGCATCAACACTAGTGCTCCCTGAACCACCTTGCAGGTATCCTTCTCAAACACTGTTTTACACCTACATCATCCAGCTTGCTTATAGAAATTAGATTTCTGGCCAATGAAGGAATATGTAGAACACCCGGAAGTGTTCTAACCCTTCCACCTTGCAACTTCAACTTTACCTTTCCACAATCAATGATTCTAGCCTTCTTATCTTCCCCTAAGAAGACATCACCACCATCGTATTTCTCATACTCCCAGAACCACTCTCTATGGGGAGTGAAGTGGAAGGATGCACCTGAGTCAATAAACCATGTCTCATGATCTACATGTGTGCTTGAAGAAGCCAAGTACACATCCCCACCTTTATCTGAGGTGGTTTTCACCTCTGCAGAAGGAGCATCATCAGATCCCTTTCATTTTTCAGGAGCTTTAGATTTACAGTCCCTTTTGTAGTGCCCTTCTTTTCTGCATTTCCAGCACAACAACTTTACACGTTTTCCTGGAGATTTATATCTCCCTCTAGATTTAGATCTCCCACTCGATGACTTATTTTTGTTTCTATTTTGGGACCGTCCTCATACAGACAAGGCATCACCATTCTAGCTCTCCATATTTTTTCGTTTCATCTCCTCCATCAGCAAGGATGAGACTATTTCATCAAACTGTAAGGCAGTTGCATTGCTACCTATTGCAATAACCAGACTATCCCATGAATATGGTAGAGAACACAAAAAACTAATGCACTTATCTCCATCTAAAATTTTGATATCAACAGACGATAACTGACTTACCACAGTATTAAATGCATTCAGATGCTCTGTCACTGAGTCTCCATCTTTCTTTCTTAGGTTATACAAGATTTTTCGCAGGAACAGTTTATTCACCAGAGACTTAGATTGGTACAAAGTCCCTAACTTGTCCCACAAAGCCTTAGCCGTAGCTTCCCCTGATACATTCATCAATACTGAATCTGAGACACATAATCATATTGTGCTCTTTTCCTTTCGATCCAACTTCTTCCATTCTTCATCGGACACTCCCGTTGGTTTAGTACTTGGATCTATTGTGATCCACTGATCATTATCCACCAACAGATCCTCCATCTTGAGTTTCCATAACTCAAAACTTTGACCATTAAATTTCTCGATCTCTATCTTTCCATTGCTTGCCATCTTCTTTCACCACTAGAATCAATTTCACAGATCTCCCACTGAACAGGGTCTACCATAGGCTCGAGCAAAACCCCTCAGCAACAAAGGCATCCCCTTGAAGCCAAAACAACTCTGATACCAAATGTAGGTTCTAACCCCATACAGAAATTACCTGGATACAAATTCTAAAACATAGAAAATAAACAATGCGAGAGCATAACACATAAAACACATATACACATAGATTTTCCCCTGGATCACAAAACCAGGACTACTAGCTTGATTTTTCATTATTTCCTTTTCAATGTTAAATACATATTTATACATGCCGAACCATCCAATACCATGGACCGAAAACCATCACATCCAAAACCATGCGCGAAAATCATGCACACAACCATAGGTAGGTCTGCCCAACCTAACATAGGGTCCAAAACCAAAATTTTCAAGGGCGCTGCCCCGGACCCCATAGAGTGGGGTTACCTGCACCCCACAAACCCCCCTGTGACTGCCCCCGCTACGCAATTGGTGCAACGAAGGGGGCTTTGACCCCCTACTAACCCCTCGGTTAACTACGTGGGCTAGTCGTGGAAAGAATATAACACAACCCAACATTCCAAGCTGAAAAATATTCAAGAACCCATCTTGAAAAAGGGGAAGAAGAAATGCCAATGGTCTTAAGAAACATTGTGATTTTTCTATGCACATATAGTTTTGGAAAAATGAATGAAAATCGAATGAAGGTTTCAAGAGAGAGGGTATGAATGAAATGGATATAAAAGCCAACAGAGTTCACTTGAAAAGAGGAAAGTTATGTTTTTTTTTCTTGGAAGACTATCAAAGAATCATGAAAAGAACAACTACATTTTTGTGCTTGTCCTTGCAGAACTTACAACCAAGATTCTTAAGAGAAGGGATTGAGGAATGCATAAGAGAGAGGCCACCATGGCCATGAATGAGGCACAATGAGGTCAATACGTTTCTCAGAGGATGAGAAACACTTTTAGCAGGGGGTATGATGGGCCTCTAGATTACACATAAATTAACTTAGGCCCATGCCTCTTAATTAGAAATAAATTAAGGGCCATCTCACCATCCTTCAACACATTGAACCTCTATTTTTGCATTAGATAATGTATATTTAACTTTAATATGTTCATTAAGAAGGTTTATTGATAATTGCATATTTGTGCCTAATATTATTTATTTTTGTGGAATATTGTGAGAGTGTTATGCAGATTATGGAGATTTGGAGGAGGATATAATATAGGGATCTGCTCCCTACTACAGGAGGATAAATATTAAATAATAAATCAACAATATATTATGTAATTATGGCACATATTGCGGAGCTCCAATGATTGAGAAAATCTAGGAAATTTGTTCCCTGCCATTTAATGTAGATTCCTAGTATTGGGAATGAGATCCACTAATCAAGGGATTTTGGTGGGGAAAGATTCCTCATTTCATGGGGAATGATTCCTAATCATTTTTTATAAGTACCAAGTCGAATTTTCCTCTACGGGTAGAGTTTTATTAGTCTTATTGTGAAGAGAAATCGTATTTGTTTGCAGCTCCACTGTCATTTCTTGTGGGGATGTAATTCTATTGATAGAAATAACAAAGATTGGTGACATGTTTAGCTTCTAAATTTTGTTCTCCTTCATACGACTCTGAGTTTCCTTGGGCTTGGCCATCCCAAGAGCCTTAGAACCCTTTTATATCATTTATTTTTCTTCTTTTAACTTCTTATTCACATGCATCTCTTGTTATTTTTTTTTTCTTCATTTAGTATTAATGATTTCTTGTTGTAAAATTGGATTAAATGATTGAAGTAAGTTATTTTGTAGGATCAAAAGCATCATTTCATCATTGGAACAACTTTGGAAGGTCATAGTAATCATTGAGCTACTTGGATTAGTTTGCTTATTCCCAAATCTAGATTTCTCGAAGTCCCTTATGGCAAATAATAGTAAATTTATGCTATTTTTTAGATCATGATAATGAGCTTAAATCAATTTGATTCCACTTGAATTATATGACAAAAAAATTCTAGTTAACAAAAAAATTACCCCATTTCATTTGCACTTGATTAGGTTAGGAATTTGATAGATTTTCCAGCTCACTAGTTCTTGAATTTCTAGATTTTAGACTACTAATTTTCAACCATTTTTTAGCGTGGGGTAACAATGGTATTTTTGAGTGATTTCACTTGAAATGGAGACCTAAGACATCCTAGTCAATAAAAAATAAATAAAGAAATTCCCATCTAATTTGGATTTGATTTGGTTGGTCATTCGGTGAATTATAACTTCTTATAGAAAATTTGTTGTTTCCTGTAGCAGCCTTCCAACATGTATATACTTTCCTAGATTCGTTCAAGAAGCTTGGTTATTTTCCCTTAGGGTTGAATCAAGACCCCTAGTCTCTAAATCAATTATCAGAGAAGAATAAAGACCGCTTAGGACTTGCCTCTTTACCCATGAAAAACATTTTAGCAGTTTGGGTTAATGGACAAATTTATTAATTGGATAATACAATGATGATTTTCTTGATTGCCACATCCAATCAACTCTGTTAATGGATATAAACTCTTTGAAATATAATGGTTGAAAATTTTATTTACTTTATGAAATTAGAATAGGTTTCTTTCCTTGTATTTTCTTTCTTGCAATAGGTTAAGGTTTCCATTTCGAGCATTTCATTTACTGCAATTAGTTTACGATTTCATTTCATTACATGCACTCCATTACATCATGACAGTGAAGGAAGGACACATTGTATGTTGCACATATAGTTCCAATGCCTCTTAATTTTGTACGAACCCCGGGTTGATAATTAAAGGTGGTAGCCTTTGGATTTGAAACATTCTTGTTGCAATATCAAGGCTCAGGCTCATCACCTCATTGTATATGGAAAACAATTTGGCAATTTTTTCATTGGAGTGTAACCAATTTTCAAATATGAAGGCGAGCCAATGAGGCTTATTTTCACAAAATAAACAAGTCCACACCATGGATTTGCTTCTTATTACTCATTTTTGGATAAAATATTTAAGGTTGATGATGTCTTGCATTTTGAAACTCATGGATCCCTGGAATTTATCTTTGGCAAGAAAGTGTGTATGAGTGATGTATGTTACCCAGACAATTTTGTTACCTATATGGATCTGAAGAGAGATCTTTGCCATTTTTTCTTGTGCACTATATTCAGAAGATAAAATGACTTTGGTGGTGGGGTCTTTTCACTTGTAGATACAGTCATGAGTGATCTTATTAACAAAGATACAACTTGCTATTTTGTTCTAGATGTTACTGCTTTGCCTAATGCTTTTCTGGGTTCTATCATGGTTGGTGTCCTCCCTTCTGCAGATGTAGTAGCTTTTATACCACAATGTTTGGATGCTTTGTTCCTTATAAACTTGGTCTTAAGTTATTAATGATCGTGATTCTCTAAGATGTTTTGTGAATCTTTTACATCAAAATCTTACCTACTGGCTTTGGTAGGTGACACTCCTGAGTCCTTATCATCTATCTTGGATGAGCTTATGTGACATTCTACTTCTTTGAGGGGTCTTGGGATGGTTATATTGATTGAAATCTTAAATACTCTTGCAAAACTTGGATCTAGTGATGAAGTTTCTTCCATGCTGCAAGAATATTGTTGAGTCCCAAACCTACATCTTCCCTATACACCTTTTTAGCCTTTTTTTCCAGTTACCTGAACCACCAAGCTGTCAAATCATTGCATATTAGTTTAAAAAGAGCATATAAAATGGTTTCCTAACTATGTCTTGTGACTGTTGTTTGATCTAGATTTTTGCTCAGTCCGCTACGGAATCTTGTCAGTTTCCACAGCCAGCTCAACTTTCCGCAGCCTTTTTGTTGAAGTCTATGTTATAGGTGTCTACAGGAGAATTCGGCCACATGGGCAAGCTGCAAATGATGTGGACATGGAACGTGTCCCCTTGGTTCAGTCGAATCACTCACAAAAGGCCATGGTCAAGGACAATCAAAGCGGTGGTCAACCTAAGAGTTTTGTGGTGGCAGGACTCTGTTTTTCACCACGTGAAGACTTGGGTGGCAAATTCCTCAATCTCAGGAGGTGTGCTAACACTTGTGGAGTGCTCCGTGAACCAAATCTAACAACCACCACTCCTTGGATTTAATTGTCACGACTACCATATTGCTAGATCTCCGAATGTGGTTATTCACGTGTCTGTTTAGCAGTGCAGAATTTAGGAAGTAGTTGTATCATCCTCAGTTATAAATAATGCATTATCATACACATATTAGTTAGCATGGTATATGTAATTTTGACTGTTTTACGAGCCCACTGTGCCGTGCTCTATCTTTATATTATGACTGCATTTTAATATATGAGAAGACAATGTTCTTAAGTTCAATTTGTGACTGATTGCTGATTGGCCGAGGTTGCAGAGGGCCCCTGTACACCAAGGTTCTGTAATTACTGTATAGTTTCATGCTTTCTTCTTTTATGTCACTGATGCCATAATCGTTTGCTTGTATATATTACACAGTTTTTGGTATTCATGATAGTTGTTGTCCATAGTTTCTTTTATGCTTTCTAATGACTGTTAACTGATCAACGTTTTTCTTTCAGGTTCTTATAGATATCTCGGGAAATTGCACATAGCTTTTTAATGACTAATGACATGAAATCATCTTGTCCTTATGCTGCTTTATTTTCTGAGTTCTAATTCCAACACTGTTTATTTCTTTCAGTTTTGTTTTGCTCATTTACTTTTATGCAATTTAGAAATCAGATTACTCAATTTGTTTATGATTACCTCCTATAGCTAGAGCGAGTTGAATGGTGAGGGGTCAGAATATGATTTGATGTAGTATGATTTAGTTTACTTTTCTGCAAGTTAGTGATTACATTACTCATGTCATTTTCAGTTACCTCCTATAGACAGAGCGAGTCGAATGGTGAGGGATTGAAGTATGAATGTGTAGTTTGATTTTAGTTTCATTTTATGCAATTTAGATATCAGATTACTCAATTTATTTATGATTACCTTCTATAGCCAAAGAGAGTCGAATGGTGAGGGGTCAGAATATGAGTTGAAGTAGTATGATTTAGTTTACTTTGCTTACAGTTTTTGAATTGCTTTGAGTTCAGTTTTTTTCTCTTTTTATATAGCAGCAAAGATACTGGGCTTCATTGTCACTAGCTCATTGTTTGGTACATTTTTATTTTCTCTTAGGAATTGATTTCATCACTGCAAGTTTTAAAACTTTTTTGAGAACTTTGAAGTTTGGAAATCATTGTAGAGGTCACCATTGCCTTGAACACTTATATCCATACTTCACTTTTGCCATCTCACATTAGGGAATCAACAAAAGATAAACCCAAAAACAAACCAAAAATAAAAAACGACAAAGAAGTAAGAAATCGGTTATCTTGCATATATATTGCACTTCACTTCAGCAGTTTACGACTCCCAGATTGACAATTTATATACTCCCGGATTGAAAATTTATATACTCCCGGATTGACAATTTATATAGCAATTTAGGACACACCAAATTGACCAAACATTTTGGCGCCGTTGCGGGGGAAGTGAAACTAGGTAGCCAATTTCTAAAAAAAAAAACAAAAAAATTTCAAGGAAGGTAAAAATTGATAACTTCTCAAAGTATGCTCTCCTCTTGCACCTAGTGTGATCTGGAGGATCAGAAAAGGGAGTTATTGGTTTAATAATTTCTTGAGTATGCTCTCTTCTTGCACCTAGAGTGATCTGGAAGATCAAAAAGAGAATTATTAGCCTGACTTGAAGAAAAATAAAAAAATGACATGCATAGAGCAAGAGATTCTAGGGGAAGGTTTATAGCTAGGGCCAAGAGTTCAATTTTTACAACTCCATCTACTTCAAGGTATAGACAAGATACACCTCCATCATCTCCAACTCACACTCCTAGCCTTAGGATTCCTGGAATTCAAGAGGCAGTAGCTGAATTAGGAGACTCTCCCACACTATCCACCGAATCTGAATTAGGAAAAGAACCTTTCTCTACTTCTATAGGAAAACACATTGTAATTGAGGAAGTAGAATCACCTGAAGAAGAAGAGGGAGAAATTCCTCTTCGTTCACCATTAGTAGAAGAACCAGAGGACTCTGAAATCTCTGAGGAAACTATCATGACAGAGGAAGTAGTAAACGGATTTGGAGGAGGTAGAGGTAGAGGTAGAGGAGGAGGAAACAATGGAGGAGGTAAAGGTAACAATGGGGGAAATATGGATGGAGATAACTCATTTGGATTTCCTATAGCTCATGAGGAATCTCGAACAACAATGAAAAACATCTCACCATCTGTCCTCCCAAAATTTTATGGGTTACGAAGTGAGGATCCTAAAACATTTCTATTTGAGTTTGAAGTCGTGTGCCGAACTTATGATTATATGGAAGACTCTCAAAAACTCAAATTATTTCCTTCAACATTGAAGGGAGCTGCTCTAAAATGGTTCATGGGATTAGTCACTCAATCTACTAGGATTTGGAATGATATGAAACAAACATTTTTGGATAGATACGTGGACTATTGTATGCCCACCAATCATAAGGATGAGGTATTCAAATGGTGCAAAAAGAAGATGAAAACTTGGAGGATTTACTTGAAAGATTTCAATACAACCTGAAAAGAGCAAAAATGAATAACTTAGATGAGGAAACCTTGAAAGCCCTTCTATTAAAAGCCATTAGAGATGAATGGATAGATATTTTGAACATGATGGGAAAAGGAGATATATCTCAACTTCCACTTCATGATATAGCAGAGCTATGTGTCCATCTCTCAAGGGGAAAATCTAAAACTGGAAAAGGGCCTAGAGATCCTTCTCTCATTAGAGCAAACAAATTTGCAACTGGATCAGTAAGTAGGGCTGAGATTGGCAACATGCTTGATGAGTTCAAAACTGATATTTTAGGGAGTCTTAGTGAGCAACTAGACACCCTTAAGATACAAAACAAGCAGAAAGCAGAAGCTGAAGCTTTGGCCATTTTTTGTCTGAAATGTAGGAAGAAACATGCTCTAAGGGAATGCCCCTTGGATGCAAAAGTTGTAGAAACATGTGTGATTTGTTCAGAAAGCCATGAGACCAAGGATTGTCCTTCAATTCTTGGGCTCAAAGTTGTCTTTCAAGAAGACCCAAATTCAATTGAGTCTCTCTGTTTTCTTTCAAGGAGACCTTGGTAGGGGCAACAAAATCAAGGGTTTAACAACCCCACGAACTTTCAACCCCCACCAAATTGGAATCCTTGGCAAAAACCTTGGTCCCAACCTCAAAATGCATTTCAATCATGGGTACAAGGTATGCAAAATCCTTATGGGAGATTTGCTCAATTTTATCAATATCCTCCATCTTTTCAAAATCAACAAGCTTCACAACTTCCAAATCAAAATCCACAACATTCATTTCCATTTCCACAACAACAAAAACCTTCTCAACAGAATCCAAATTCCCAACTCTTGCTTCCATTCCAACAAAAGAAAATCAACTACCTTCCCAGCCATTGCCAAACCCCAATAATAAAAACTCTCAAAATGCTTACATGGTAGAAGGACAACAATTTCCTACCTATATGATTGTTCCTCTCAATGATGTACAACTCAGATCTGGTAGAGTTTTAGACAAGCCTTCTATAGATGCTCAAAAGCAAAGCATTTCTGAGGAAGATTCTCTTGAAGCCAATAAAGGTTCTGAAGCATCTCTTCAAAACCCAAGCACTCAAAAAGAAAAAGAAAAAGAGTCAACCCCCACAACTCCTATAATTGAGCAACCCGCATCTTCATCCACACCTCCTTTTCCTGAAAGATTACAAATTGATAAAGGAGTGGAAAAACAAATCTTGTTGCCTGACTATGATTTCTTAAATGAATTAAAGAATGTATGTATCAAGATTCCCTTGCTACAAGCCATTAGAGAAATTCCTATTCTAGCAAAAACAATAAAGGAGTTGAGTCTCAAAAGACTAGGAAGGAAACCAAGAGATACAAGAAGAATCCACCTGGTAGGAAAAATTGCAGATATCATGATGGGAAAAATTACCATGCAGAAGTATGTAGATCCCAGTAGTCAAATTGTCAAAACACATATCAATGGGGTAGAAATTCCAAATACTTTGATTGATTTAGGGGCTGTTATCAACATTATGAGTAGACAGACTATGAAACAGCTAAAACTTCCTAATCTTCTTTTTACACCTACATTACTGAAACTTGCAGATCAATCAATTATCAAACCAGATGGTGTATTAGAAGACATTTCGGTCTCCTTAGATTCTTGGGAATATCCAGTAGATTTCATGATTTTAACTCCCAAGAGTAATCTAGGAGGGCACTGACTCATCTTAGGAAGACCTTGGCTAGCCACAGCTGATGCTTTTATCAGTTGTAGATATGGGGATATGTATATTTCTGATGGTAATTCGACAAAGAAACTCAATCTGTATCCTCCAGCAAAAGCAATTACAAAAGTAGGAGATAATGAATGGGTCGATGATGAGGACACTATACAACCTGTCTTTACCATTTCTGAAATCAGTGAAGATAGTCAAATTCTGAACACATTAGAAAACTTTGAAACATCTTCAGAATATGACCACACACAATTTCAGTTAGATTCTGACATTGAGTATCTATCATCTAGACAAATGTCTCTTTACTCTATGGAAGAGTTTGGTAGTTCCGCCATTGAGATCTTTCTAGGTAAAACATTGAATATCAACAAAAACTTGGAAAAATCACAACAGGGAAAGCTAACCAAAATCTTGCAGAAACATTCTACTGCATTTGCATGGGAGTATACTGATATGAAAGGTATTGACCCTAAGACTTGCATTCATCACATCTACATTGAGGAAAACAGTAGACCATTCAGATAACCTCAGAGAAGAATGAATCCAAACCTTAGGGAGATAGTGAAAGAAGAGCTCCAAAAACTACTCAATGTAAACTTCATTTATCCAATTTCAGATAGCCGATGGGTTTCTCCTTTGGTTATAGTACCTAAAAAGAATGGTAAATGGAGGGTATGCATTGATTACAGGGAATTGAATAAAGCAACTTTGAAGGATCACTTTCTTTTACCCTTTATCGATCAGGTATTATATACTCTAGCAGGCAAAAAGTACTTTTCATTTTTGGATGGTTTTAGTGGCTATAATCAAATTCAGGTAGCACCTGAAGATCAAGATAAGACCACATTTACCTATCCATGGGGAACTTTTGCTTACCGAGTGCTTCCTTTTGGATTATGTAATGCACCCGCAACATTTCAAAGGGCAGTACTAGGAATCTTTTCTGATCTAATCCATGATTGTGTAGAGGTTTATATGGATGATTTTACAGTTTATGGTGATTCATTTGAAGAGGCATTACAGAATTTGGAAAAAGTCCTTATAAGATGTAAAGAAACAAACCTTTCATTAAGTCATGAAAAATGCTTTATGATGTTTACTGAAGGTATTTTTTTGGGACATCATATTTCAGGGGATGGGATTAAAGTTGATAGATCAAAAGTTGAAGTCATCTCCAAGTTGCCTATTCCAAATTGTCAAAAAGATGTTAGAAGTTTTCTGGGATTTACTGGGTACTATAGAAGATTTATACAAAACTTCACCAAAATAGCATCTCCACTCTTCAAATTACTTACAAAAGTCTATGAATTCAAATCAGATCCTGATTGTTAATTAGCATTTGAAACTTTGAAAGCAAGAATATCTGAAGCACCCATTTTGAGAGGACCAAATTGGAAACTTCCTTTCCATATTTCTATAGATGCTTCAGATACAGCTCTAGGAGCTGTATTGGGTCAAAAGGATTTAGTTCCTTATGCCATTTACTATACCAGTAAAAATTTGACTCCCACTGAGTTGAACTATACTGTGACTGAAAAAGAGTTCTTAGCTGTTGTTCATGCAATCAATAAGTTTAGACATTATATAACAGGCTATGAAACTTTTGTCCATACTGATCATTCTGCAATTAGATATCTCATGAACAAACCTGTTACTAATGGCAGAGTTACAAGATGGCTCTTACTTTTATAGGAATTCAATATTACTGTGTTGGATAGACCAGGGAAACAAAATACAGTAGCTGATTTCTTGTCTAGGATCCAAAATACTAATGAAGATTCTCCTATAGAGGATAAGTTTCCAGATGAATATTTATTTGCAGTAACTACTAAGACTCCTTGGTATGCAGATATTGCTAACTATTTGGTTACAAGGAAGCTACTTCCACATCTATTTCCTAGTGAAAAAAGAAGAATTATTCAGGAGAGTTCAAAATATTCATGGATTTCTAACGAATTGTTTAAAACAGGGCCAGATTGTGTGATCAGAAGATGTGTTTGGGAAGATGAAATGCCTGAAATCCTCAAGGCATGTCATGATGAACCATGCGGTGGACACTTTGCTGACAAAAGGATGGCCTATAAAATCCTTTCTTTAGGATATTATTGGCCTTCCCTCTTCAAAGATACAAAAGAATATGTCAGAAAGTGTGACAGCTGCCAAAGAGTAGGGAAACCGACTCTTTCAAATGAAATGCCATTACAACCACAGGTACTCATTGAACCCTTTGAAAAATGGGCTTTAGATTTCATTGGACCCATTAATCCACCATCTAAACAGAAGAAGTATATATTGGTATGCACTGATTATGTCACTAAATGGGTAGAAGCCAAAGCATTACTTTCTACTACTGAAAATTTAGTTGTTAAGTCTCTTTATGAGGATATTTTTACTCGCTTTGGTGTCCCAAGAGAAATTGTGATAGATCAGGGAAGTCAATTTACATCCAACATGATGGAGAAGTTGATAGAAGAATACAAAATCAAGCACAGAAAATCTACTTCTTACCATCCGTAAGCAAATGGCCAAGTGGAGTCTACAAACAAAGTTATTGAAAGCATCATCACCAAAACTATTCATCTACATAGAAGAGATTGGGTAGAAAGGCTTCCTGAAGCCTTATGGGCCTACAGAACTACATGGAGGAATACAACAGGACATTCTCCCTATGAACTTGTTTATGGGAAAGAAGTCCTACTCCCCATTGAGTTTCAAGTCAAAACTTTCAAGATGGCAGTTCAGTTGGGGATGGATCTATCAGAAGCCCAAAAGCACAGAATGGAGCAGCTGAATGAGCTAGATGAGATCAGACAAGAAGCAATCTTAAGAACTGATCTAGTTCAACATCAAAGAGCTAAGTGGCATGACAGATACATCAAAGAGAAAAAGTTTCAAGAGGGAGATTGGGCATTACTATTTGATTCCAAGTTTAAAGAATTCAAAGGTAAATTTCAGACTCATTGGCTTGGGCCATATGAGATTGACAAAGTCTTTAGCAATGGAGCGGTGAGAATCAAGACCATTGATGAATTTCAAGCTCCTCTTATTGTGAATGGCCACATATTGAAAATTTATCATAAGCCACTCTCAAAAGAGGAATTTGTCAAAATGTTTCAAGAGAATTCTGCAATAAGGCTGGTGAAGAAGAATCCTTCTTCCCCACCAGCCTAACCTTTGTTTCTTTCAGTCAAAAAAATAAATAAATAAATTAATTAATTAAAAAAATAAATTAAAAATTTGTATAAGCCTAAAAACCAATCACTGATTGGCAGTCTTATACAGAAAATGTAGAGTGAAAATTAGGGACACCTGACACTCTATATTTTCCAAAAAAAATATCTCCCTCTTTCCCATTTTCACTTCACTTCATTTCCATCCCACTCCATCTCCATTTCATTTTCATTTCACTTCACTCCACTTCATCTCACTTCATTCCATCCATTTCATTCCATTTCATCAATAAATGTCTCTTTCATGACCATTTCCATTCAGTTAGTTATTATCTAACTATCTTTATTCAACCAAGTGGGTGCTATGTCAGTTTCCGCAGCTGGAATCAGTTTCCGCAGCCAGAAGCAGTTTCCGCAGCCACCACTCTGTTTTTCAAATTTACAGTCAAAATGTTAGTGCAATAATCATGAAAATGCAGGTGTGACTGAGCATATGCTATGAAGACATGGAGCATCTACAGACATCAATAAGGAGCAGTTGATTAAAGGCTAATGGACAACAAATGACAAGGATTCCAAGGTATGAGAAAAAATTTCTTTCAAATAGCAATCAAAGGCACAATTTTGCATAGTTATTAAACCTTAAAGCTCCACTATGTGCAATGATTATCACGATAGCTCCATTACCCATTACCATTCCACGAAATTATTCCATAAACCATGCATTTATTCCTGAAACGGTCTCATGATTAATTTTCGGGTTTAACTCGTAGATGACTGCACTTTCATACTCCACTTATAATCACGAGACGTGACCTATTTCATTACGGCTCCTCTCCACCACATTTTTCGCAGCCATTACATAAACGTGTAACATCTCATATGCAGCCGTTCAATTCAAAATTCTGACTTCACTTCACTACCCTGCCATTTTGTTAAAGCCACCTCGTTCACATACGTCTGCACTTCATTTTGTGAACTCACCTCGGCTGCTCATCCTCTGTTTCCGCTTGCAGTTCCTGAACACTCCCGTTACCTGTTATCCATCTTCCAATTGCAACCACTGTGTTTTTTGCCATAAACCCTGCAACCTAGCCATCTTACCTCTGCTAAACCCTCACATGCAGTTGAATTTCAGTTGAATTTCAAAACAGAGGAAAGGATGGGACGATTATTAAGGGCAGAACCGGAAGGACCTAAGTATTTAGAAGGTTACCCTCAAGTAAAAGATTTGCTGAAGAAAGAAAAATGGCTACGCTTCATTCAAAAATTTAAAGGCCATAATAAGGAGGTAACAAAAGCCTTTGCACGGTCTTTCAACGGCCAGATGGTGGAAATTGGAGACCTGAAGTTCACGGTCACTGAAGCATCAATAGCAGCTGCCACAGACTTGCCCCAGGAAGGTGAGCGTTGGTTTAAAAACAAAAGTGTGGACGAGCAGGCATGGAGAATCATATTACGTAACCCAGGTATGGACGTTACTGTATTTACAAAAGGAATTCATGTTCATGCACTAAAAGAAGAATGGGCCAGCTTACTATTAATCATTCAAAAGTTTATCACTTGCGAAGGATGCTTTGGAGCAATGTACATGTATCATGCTAGGTTATTAATGAGCTTCTTAGAGAGTCAAACCCTTAATCTGCCTTATTTCTTACTGCTGAGTTTGAGAAGATGAGCACCACAGCCCAAAAGAACATAGGAGACATAGAACCTCATTTATATCATCATGGACTTGTGAGGATTCTCATTGAAGACCAACTGAAGAAAAAAAAGATACCTGGGAATGGTTCTTAGTAAGAGATTACTTTCAAGAGCCATTTGAGGCACCTGGAAGCAGTACACCAAAGACACCAAGAAGGAGTAGGAGAAAAGAGTAGAGTGCCATAATCCAAGACTCTCCTATTAGCAAAACTAAAGAAGTTGGTCAAAAAGAAAAGGAGAAAAGAACTAAGGACAGAAAGCATAGGAAATTGAAAGGAAAAAGGAACATAGAAGAAGTCTACCAATCACCAGAGCCATCTATAGAGGAAGACTATCAAACATTGTCTGAGAGACTAGTGCATCTTCAAAAAAAGCTACTACAGCCAAGAAGAAAGAAAAAGAAAAACAGAGCATGGAAGAAGGGAGTACTAGCCCACAATATTTAAGAAGACGCAACAGGTTTAGAGGAAAGTGGAGGAAAACACAAGTAAAAGGACCCCACTTCATCGACTTGGGTGGGGAAACACCCGAGAAACCTCCAGCTGGCCGTAGTCCACCTCATCCTCAACCAAATATTGAAACCAATCCTCCAGATGTTGATGTAAGTCCTTCTCGGCCAGAATTAGAAAGCAATCCTCCTCCTCATCAAGACTTTCAAGTTAGTCCAAGGAAAACACCCAAAATAGATCCAAGTCAGCAGGAGGTGTATGATTACCTCAAATCCTTAGAAAAGACAGCTGCAGGCCCGAGTACATCGTCCACTCTGCCTCACATAACACAAGATGCACAACTCCAATCCTTAAAACAAGAAGTGTTTGAATCAGAGGTTCTAAACAGGCACATTAAACAAGAAAATGAAGCACTAAAGGAGTAGAGCAAAGTGGACAAAATCATTCATGATAATACTATGCTACATTTGGGACTATGGCAAAAGAAGAACAAGAAACTAAAGAAAAAGTGCAGAAAGTTGAGCAGGGAATTAATCAATCTCAAATTCAGATGTTTGATAAGGAAACCCAGGATGGTGGTAGCACCAAGAAAGAAGAGAAGAGGACTGGATGTACTAGCAGAGGCTTCAGAACATATGGACTAAAGGGGAATGACTAAAATTTTGGTTGCATGAGGACATGCAACACCTTCACAGTGGAGGTATGTTGAGTCCCAAACCTACATCTTCCCTAGACACCTTTTTAGCCTTTTCTTCCAGTTACCTAAACCACCAAGCTGTCAAATCATTGCATATTAGTTTAAAAAGAGCATATAAAATGGTTTCCTAACTATGTCTTGTGACTGCTGTTTGATCTAGATTTTTGCTCAGTCAGCTGCGGAATCTTGTCAGTTTCCGCGGCCAGCTCAACTTTCCGTAGCCTTTTTTTTGAATTCTATGTTACAGGTGTCTACTGGAGAATCCGGCCACATGGGCAAGCTGCAAATTATGTGGACATGGAACGTGTCCCCTTGGTTCAGCCGAATCACTCACAAAAGGCCATGGTCAAGGACAGTCAAAGCGGTGGTCAACCTAAGAGTTTTGTGGTGGTAGGACTCTGTTTTTCACCACGTGAAGACTTGCGTGGCAAATTCCTCAATCTTAGGAGGTGTGCTAACACATGTGGACTGCTCTGTGAACCAAATCTAACATCCACCACTCCTTGGATTTAATTGTCACGGCTACCATATTGCTAGATCTCCGGATGTGGTTATTCACGTGTCTGTTTAGCAGTGCATAATTTAGGAAGTAGTTGTATCATCCTCAGTTATAAATAACGCGTTATCATACACATATTACTTAGCTTGGTATATGTAATTTTGACTATTTTATGAGCCCACTGTGCCATGCTCTATCTTTATATTATGACTGCATTTTAATATATGAGAAGACAATGTTCTTAAGTTCAATTTGTGACTGATTGCTGATTGGCCGAGGTTGCAGAGGGACCCTGTACACCAAGGTTTTGTAATTACTGTATAGTTTCATGCTTTCTTCTTTTATTTCACTGATACCATAATCATTTGCTTGTATATATTACACAGTTTTTGGTATTCATGATAGTTGTTTTCCATAGTTTCGTTTATGCTTTCTAATGATTGTTAACTGATCAACTTTTTTCTTTCAGGTTCTTATAGACATCCCGAGAAATTGCACATAGCTTTTTAATGACTAATGACATGAAATCATCTTGTCCTTCTGCTGATTTATTTTCTGAGTTCTAATTCCAGCACTGTTTATTTCTTTCAGTTTTGTTTTGCTCATTTAGTTTTATGCAATTTAGAAATCAGATTACTCAATTTGTTTATGATTACCTCCTATAGCCAGAGCGAGTCGAATGGTGAGGGGTCAGAACATGAGTTGATGTAGTATTATTTAGTTTACTTTTCTGCAAGTTAGTGATTATATTACTCATGTCATTTTCAGTTACCTCCTATAGCCAGAGCGAGTCGAATGGTGAGGGATTGAAGTATGAATGTGTAGTTTGATCTTAGTTTCATTTTATGCAATTTAGATATCAGATTACTCAATTTGTTTATGATTACCTCATATAGCCAGAGTGAGTCGAATGGTGAGGGGTCAGAATATGAGTTGAAGTAGTATGATTTAGTTTACTTTGCTTACAGTTTTTGAATTTCTTTGAGTTTAGTTTTTTTCTCTTTTTATACAGCAACAAGGATACTGGGCTTCATTGTCACTAGCTCACTGTTTGGTACATTTTTATTTTCTCTTAGGAATTGATTTCATCACTGCAAGTTTTAAAACCTTTTTGAGAACTTTGAAGTTTGGAAATCATTGTAGAGGTCACCATTGCCTTGAACACTTATATCCATACTTGACTTTTGCTATCTCACATTAGGAAATCAACAAAGTTAAACCCAAAAAAAAACCAAAAATCAAAAACGACAAAGAAGTAAGAAATTAGTTATCTTGCATATATAGTGCACTTCACTTCAGTAGATTATGACCCCTGGATTGACAATTTATATAGCAATTTAGGACACACTAAATTGACCAAACAAATATGCCATCTTTTTTGTGCATGTTCCCATGGAAACTGATTTAGAATAGAAAGTAGTTATTTTAGTAAATGGAGTTGAATCATCGAGGGAAACATATGAGTTTGGGAGTTGATATTGCTTATGAAAAATTTCCTTCAAACATACAATCCTTTTTCCAGATTGTATAAGAAATGGTACATGTCTCTTAGAGAATAATTTACATAAGACATATACATATGGGGGGTTTTGCTAAGAAAAAGGGTATAGAGGTTGTGCTGAAACTTCTTGGCTTACCCCTCTTACCATTATCATTTGTAAGTTCCCAACATAATGTTGTTGCAGTTAAGAATTTTTCATCGTAACACTCTTCTCCTCTCACAAAGGTTGTTTGTACTACTATGAGAGAACACATGAAACCTGGAATTGAATTCATGGATTTTTTGGTTGGAACAAAGCTAGCAGATATTGAGGTAACACAACACATTATAATTTGGAGATTCCTTTAAAGTCTAGATGGTGTTTATCCTTTTCAACACATCTACCAAAAAGCACAACAACAATGATGCCTAAAATTGGTTCTAGGGATGCAGATATTGAAGGATGTACTGAGGGTGTACAACGAAATAGTTTTGCAGATATCTCTTGTTAGTGATTCAAAAATAGATGTAAAGAAAGAGGTTGAACAAGCACCTGCAACTAGAAATTTGGTACCAAATGCAGTAGGTACAAAAGCTAGCAGTGACACTAACACAGTTTCAATTGTTCAGTAAATGAACCCGGTGTCTATGAGGAATGGAACTACTTCTCATTAGTCCATTGAACCTGAATATCTTTCTATTATACAAACAAGACTTCATCGCCATAGACTAAGTGACCATGGTATCAAAGGGATTTCAATAATGCGTCTTGGTTGGCTTAGGATACATGAAGATGCATCAAAGGTTGACATCTCAAGCCCAAAAACATAAGAGGAAGTCACCTGATCTCCTAGACTTTGAGACTATGAATAAGGTTGAGTCTACATTGCAATCATTCTATGTGAATCTTGTGATTGTTTTGGTAGTAACCAATCGACATTGTGATGATAGAGGATTTCTTAGTGCAGTAGCCAAGAGTGTGGCAGTTATTCTTCCAAATGTTTCGTGACAGTTTTGAAGTGGATGAGAATCATAGCTCGTCTAAGTTTGAGTCATTGCTTTCTTCAAAGCGTCTCTACCTAGGGAAGGTTGTGGATGACATGACAAAATTTATATATGACAATTGAAAGGAAACATGTGAAATATAGAAATGGTGAATTGTTTTTATGCTCATGGTACAATTAAAATCATTTTTACTGCTTTTGAAGCAACTAGTCATATACTGTGGACAATACCATTATGTCACAACGAGGAGTTGAAACAGTAAATGACTAAGGTATCGAAAATGACAAGCTAGAGCATGCACCTTTGTTGTTAGATACATTATGAAGTTATTTCAGGATTTTGGAGTACCTTGTGAATTCTTCTTTGCTATTAACTATACCCTGTACATCACAGTTGTTAGTGAAACCAGTTGTTGGAGGCTCTATCACTTTCCATGGGATCCAGAGATTTTTTCCGCACCCTAGAGGATCAAGTTCTCAATGCTGTTATACATATTTATATCAATCCAATGCTTTGTCGCTACAATCTATGTTTGATTACTTATGTTGTTTCTATTATTACCCATGAATACACTATCATAGGTGATGTTAAAGGAAGCAAAAATGGTATTCTGAGAAGCACAGGTCAATGTTTTAGATGTCATCCACCTGATGAGGCTACCATTTCTATGATGGTTGACATGGGACTTCCAAGGTCTAGGGCAAAGGATAATTAGTTACTAAAAAAGAGACTAAAATTTGCATATAAATGTTTTGTCTTGCATTCCTAAAACATTTTCTTGCTCAAAATAACCATGAGGTGAAAGAATCATTGTAGTTTTTACCTTACCCAGATAGTTAATAAAAATTTCAACAAAATGACTTGAAATAGGCATTAGGATCAGATTTCAGAATCTCCTCCCAACCACCGACATACTGTTCAAATATACAATTGTCACCCCATACCGAAAGAAGCATGTCCCAATGACTATATCACAAAATAATCCAAGGATTCTAGAGATCTTTTCCCAACTCCACTCTTCTGGATTAGGATACTTAACTACAAGCTTGTTCAGGAATTCCATAGAAAGTTGTAAGGGTATTTCATATGGTTAAAATATTGTCACTTTTGTCCCTTTACATGGATAGCATGGTTCAACATAAAAATACATGTCATATTAAATGAAGAAAAAGTTCTAAGATTAATGAAAAACATGATAGGGAAGTGGAAAGTAAGCAAAATAAATTTCTGTAGATTAGTTTCTCTTTAAAGTGAATGGAAACATTGAAATGATTTGCAAATAATAGATTATGAGTGCTTATATTAGGTTGATTTGTGTACAGGAAATATATACATTATACAACAATGAGGTCATAAAGAAGCTACCTTATTGCATTATAATTACAAGAATTATTTGTAGTATTTTTGCATTTGGCATCCCACACATGTTGGCTTTGAAGTTGTGGCTTAGTGTTTCAATACTCTGTAGTCTCACCTAATTATGAAGACATTTCTCTCTCCACTACCTTGCAATGACGTAATTTTTCTGAATTATACTTGAATTCGATTGATAATAACATGAATTTATATATTTCTTTTAACACCAAATCTACATCACGGTAAACATACGGATATCCCATTAAATATGACCTAAAGACGATTCAAAGAATCTCATCTTTAGCCTAAGCATGTGGCAACGTAATTTATGAGGTGTGAAATTTTATTAGAGACATTTTTTGTTTGTTTGTTTTGGTTAGAAAAGGGTTTTCTCTTGGTTTTATGTGACTTTCAATTTATCATATGTAGCATGTTGAGAAATGGGAAAGAATAATGTGTGACATTTATCTTGCAGAAATTAATGTTGAATGAAAGGATATAGAGTTTAACCAAGCTACGGTCTACTTTGGTAAAGTGTCAAACGAACAACTTAAAAATTTCCTAAGAATACACCATATACAGAGTTTGAACATAAGGAATATATGTTTTTTTCTTTTGTAGATATGTTCTTTTTTCTACCCAAGATATCTCAAGAAGAAAAATATTGATATTGTAGAAATTGTTTGAGGACTTCATTGAGGTAAATTTTTCTCATGTCCTACTTGATTGATACCTTCTCATGATAGGAAGGCTTTAAATATGAATTAATATGTTCCTGAAATAGATCAAATTCAAAGTTTATAGATATAAAAGATGAAAACAAATGTCAATGCCTTCATTTGATTATTACTTGACTCTAGTGTGGGTAGGTTACATGAAATGTGATTGGAAAAAGGATGGGGAGACAATGCAGATCATGTCTTGGATATGATTCTTTCACCTCATGGTTATTTTGAGCAAGAAATGTTTTTAGGAATGCAGACAAGACATCGATGGATAAGTAAACAATTTTTTTATAATTGCAATGTCCATTCCATCATATCCTCTCTTTATTGTTTGATTGTATTTTGAACATTTTTTATTTTATTTTGTTGTCTTTTACCTATGAAATTGAAAATACTTGGTATCGTGTCCATTTAAACAACAACCAAAGCTTGAAGATGAAATTAGTATTACACCATATTGATTAAAATCCTTTTAACTATTTTGTGTTAAAAAAAATTCATGGCTATTAGAAAAATTTACTTTCATGTGGTTATTTGAGCACATGTTGTTTATATACTTTCATGTGGTTATTAAATGTTGTTGTAAATAAAATGGCAAGGATTAGACATCACACCTCAGATTAATTATTTCATAAGTTATTTACAACTTTATCTTCTTAACATGTAACTTAGTTGGTATGATTGTGCTTAAGATTTCCCTAAAAGTTGAATATTAAGTTAAAAGGTGTTATTTTGTATGGTAACATTTGATTTTCTTTGTTTATACAGGTCATCTAGCCAAGTAGTAGCCATTATCCCAACTGAAGAAAACTTGTTCGAGTTTCTTGCTTTTATGGGGAACAATGGCTTTGACATTGCTGATGTTGAGGTATATGTCATATAAATCCTTTATACTCTAATTTATTTTATATTATAGTATTCATCATCTTTCATTTTTTACACTCTGCATTATATCTTCTTTTGGTTTCAAAAAAGGAACTCAGTATTGATGGTAAGAAGAAAAAATAGAAGAAAGAGGAGAACAATAACGTTGAAGTGAAAAATGGAAAAAGAGAGAGATAAAGAACTGGTCTACTGATATCCTTAGATCCAATATCCCACTAAGACACACATATAGAGACTAATGATCAAGTTTTTAGAGTTGGTGAATTCACCTGCAATGCCTTGGAAACACAATGATAATGTTTTGAAGTGATGAAAAACATAAATTCATGTGTAAATTGTAGTCCAACCAATATTAAGTTGGAAACTCATATTGTAATACTTGAAATTTCATATAATATAATTTGTGTGGTTGAAATTATTTATAGTTTCACTTGATATTATTTAGTATTGTAATTAACATAAGTAACTTTGCGTTTTCATATTAGATGAACATGCACATTGTATGACATTTTTTTAATTTAATTGCAAAATCATACTAATTAATTTACGTTGATTAATAATGAACAGAGAAAATCAAATATAAAAAAACTAAATTATTAGTTTATATTGATTAATGATGAACATAAATAAAAGGAATATATGACTAAATTAGTCATTTATAATGATTATTAATGAAAGTAAATGAAATGAATATAAACTGCTAAATTGGTCATTTATATAATAAATATGAAACTACCAAAAAAAGATAAATGACTACTGCAAATGATAAATTTATGATTATAAATGACAAGTAAAATTTGCATATATACGACTGTTAGTAGCTAATTTACAGTATCTTATAACATGACCAAAATTTAGTTATATTTCTTTGGTCATTAATTGGGTTCAAACAATGACTAAAATTTGCATATATATGAATATTAATAGCTAATTTACAATATCTTATAATAGGACCAACCTTTTGGTCATTAATTGATTTTCGCAAGTGATCATATAGTAATATATTTTGTTGTATATTTTGTCATTAATTGTGGCAATTAATGACTAAATTAATGACCAAATTTATGACTAAATATACTACTAGATGATAAAACTAAAACAACCAATTAATGACTAAGCTAAAAATGACTAAAAGTTTGTCACGTTATAAGATACTGTAAATTAGCTACTATTGGTCATCGATTGAAAAATGGTCATTTATATGCAAATTTTAGTTGTTTATTTAGTAACTAATTAGTCATTTTGTACTAGTGTATGGAGAGCTCTATTGGAGTTGTGCTGGACATAGGGGAGGTTTTCATGCCATATGTGTGGATGCTTCGAGTTGTACATGCGCATAATGTGTATGATCATCCTGTTGATGAACTCTGTTTGGCCATCAGTTTGGGGGTGGAATGTCATGGAATTAGTAATTTTGGTATCTAACATCAACCAGAGACTTAACCAAAATGTACATAGGAATCTACTATCTCGATCAAAGATAATGGATTATGGGATCCCAAAGTGTACCCACACTCACTCAAAGAAGAGCTTAGCAGTGGCCTCTACTATGATACTCTTCTTGCAGGCTGCCATAATGGCCATTTTAGAGAATCTATCAATGAGCATGAAAACACAGTCATTTCCATGCTTAGTAGAAGGAATAGTAGACATGTATTCCATGGAAATGGATTCCCAAGGTCAACTAGGAGTAGGAAGAGGAGTATATAGGCCTTGCTTCTTGATAGTTGGTTTGGAAATGGCACGGGAAGTGAAGGATCTAATGTACTTCCCAACATCCTCACGAAGGCTTGACCAATAAAAATACTTTTGCAGTATTGCCACTATTTTCTCTACTCCGAAATGTCCAATGACTTGACTGTAGTGTGCCTCCCAAATCATCTTGGCATGTTCTCTTGAAGGAACACATATGTGTCCTAGGTGGAATAAAAATGCATCTTGGTGGTGAAAATTTGAAACTTTCTTACCTTCCAAGAGTGTCTGGTATGTTCTACCAAATTCTGGATCGCTCTTGTAAAGATGCAGCCACCTCAAAGTCTCGTACCTACAAGAGTCAAGCACAATGATCAGCACCATGACTAGTGGTTGGCTGAGGCAGACTGCAATATTATTGGTGTTGTCCTTCTTGTACTTAATTTTCAAATGGAACTGTTGTAGGTATGTGTACCGTTTCTAATGACGATCATTCTACAACTTCCCTTGTGTCTATATGAATTGTAGGGGTCAGTGGTTTGTGTGGACGACCATTTCCTTCCCCATAATGTAATGCTTCCATTGATGACATACCTATACAATGGAATATCTTTCTTTGTCATAAGAGGGATACTTTAAGACTGTGTTTGAAAATGTCTCACTGTGGTAAGCCACTCGATACCCCAGTTAAGTAAGGACTACACAAATAACGTATCCAAAGGAATATGTCTTAATCTCAAATGATTTTTGTAGGTCTCATAATGTGAGCATAGGTGTAGAGCATAGGCGATGGTTCAACTTGACACATGCCTTTTTTTGGGTTTCAGACCAAAAGATATTTTCTTTCGCTCTGCCCTTGGTGACTTGACCTAAAGGCCAAATGATATGAGAGAACCCCAACATGAACCTCTTGTAGAAATTGAGATGACCTAGAAAGCTACGGAGCTCTATTAGAGTGGTTAGGGCTGGCCAATACAGAATGACTTGTATCTTGGCTGGGTCCACATGCACACCCTACTCATCAATGATGTACCCCAGATATTAAACCTAGGTCATGCCAAAATTGCATTTCTCTAAATTGAAACACAACTTGTGTTTTCGTAAGGTTTGGAGGACCTATCAAATATGGTGGAGGTGCTCTTCCCAACTTTGGCGAAAGATCAAGATGTCATCTAAATACACCAGCATGAATGCATTGGTGAAGGGTCACAAATTCTCATCCATCAATCCCATGAAGGTTGCAGGGGCATTCATCAACCCGAAAGGCATGAACAACCATTCAAAAAGGCCCTCCTTGGATTTGAAGGAAGTCTTCCACACATCAGAGGGTTCGATAGGGACCTAGTGATAACTGAACTTCAAGTCAATCTTGTTGAAATATTTGGCCCCCTTGAGCTAGTCTAAAAGGTCATAAATATGTGGGATTGGGTACCTATTTTGGATAGTAATCTTGTTCAACACCTCATAGTCAATACAAAGTCTTTAGGGCTCGTCCTTCTTTTGTACCGATAAAATCGGGCTCCCACAGGGTGATGATATTGGCTTGATGTGCCCTTTCTGTAACAACTAATGAATTTGCCTCTTGTTCTCATCATTCTCTAGAAAAGAGTGTCGATAGATAAGTCCATTGGGTATCAGCATGCTTGGGGTTAGATCGATGGAGTGCTTGACCTAACAGTGCAGAGGTACCCCTATAGGTGAGGAAAAAACGTCCCTGTACTCCTCCATGACTTTGTCCATCTATTGTTGTTGTGAGGAGGAGCCTTGTCTAGAAGCCATGGCCACAATGTTCTTCTTGCCCTAAGGGTGAATCATAAGGGAAAAAAATTTCCTGGTGTGTGAAATGATCTTACTGCATTACTTTGAAGAGATCCAAGAGATGGAAGTAGGTGAGGCTACCTCTGGTATCTTGTACAACATATCGCCCAAAGTAATAATCACAAAGCAAGTTCTAGACTCATATACAACATGTCGCTTCCACAAGTATGGTTTTCCTAATAAGACATCATAAACTTCAAGAGGAGCAACATCACATAGTACCTCATCCGTGATGGTCTTGATATTGTAGGGAAGGCAACACTGCTAGCTAAAGAAGATATCTCATCCTTGTTGAATCCACCTAATGATGTATAGTTTTGGATGTGATGTAGGGAAAATTTGAAGGATGGAAATATATCTTAAACTTTAGAAACGTTGGCAAATCTTACTAGTCGTTAATATGTATGTTGGCATTATGATGCATGTGTTTTCCTTGATGGCAACTCACTTGTAACAAAACAAGTATATGGTAACTAGATGAATTCACAGGTCAATTCAGAGGTGACAAAATGACGAAACAGAATACTAGAATGATGGAGCAAAGGTTTACAGATCATAATAAAAAGGTTGATACAGGTGAACATTTGAAAATCTATACAGGGGTTCATCAAGGCCAAGTCGCATATACACACAAGTTTAGTGAAGCAAAGAAGCGTATGGGTTTCGGACCATGGTATTATAAATACTAGAGGTCCTTGCCATGGTATTGGACCATAGTAATGAGGGTGACAACAAATATTGATCCTGTCAAAGATTACCACTGACACTAGAGTAGTTTTGACCCGTCGTATTAGATAAGGGCTAAACTATATAAAGAGGTAAAGATCAAAGGGATAAGTGTACAAGTGAAAATATTTTTCATGAATACTTCAATCTAAAGTATATTTGCATTGTAAGGGCCAAAACTATCACATAGATCTAAAATAATTATGCACCAATGAATACAATGATGGATCAGGATCATGAGACCTGAAATGACTTTTCATTGTATGATATGCTCATGGATTGATTAGATGTCAGTACTGATGCATGTTTTTATCTCTGAATATTATGATCTTGTTTTTTCTGAAGTTTTGAAGAGCTGCACAATTTTAGGTCAAAATTTACAGATCTATACGTTGGTTGGTATTGGAAAAAACAAATATACACATGGGTCAGATTCTTCAAAGTCATGTATATACGGTAACGAGTTTTTGTTCATAACTGACTGATCAACCTGCTTAGTGCTGTTATTTCTCTAATGTCTATCAATGATGTCCTCATGTTGATCTGGGTTGAGTGATAATGTTAGAAGTAGAATTGATTGAATGATGAAGTTGAATTTGTTTACATGTTGATTGGTTGAAACGATTATTGATGTTACTTAATGTATGAGGGTTTTGTAAGCTAAAAAAATATTTCTTCATATCTTTGGTCAACTCTATGTTTGATTTAGAATTACAAGTTTTCATTTTTCAGTATATTAAGATATGTATGTGGGTTTATCTACAAAAAAGCACGTATACACGCGGGTTTCCTTAAGCGAAGTAGCGTATACATTTTGGCATTTGAATGATCAGGTTTGCAATTTATTTCGTGTGTTTATGCAATATTCTGGGTTCAGTTATGTGTATTGATTACAATGATCTAAATGTTACAGTTGATTGGTTGAGTTTTTATTAAGTGTCAGTTGATTGGGTTTCAGTGATTGGTTTATTTTGTGTGTCAAAGATTGATGATTGTATTATAGTAATGATTGAGCATAAGTGTTGATATTAGATCCTGTGTGAAAATTTATGAAACATGGTCCATGGATGTTGCTAAGGGTTGGAACCTTCAGTAAGGAAGTCAAAGCTTCCTGCCAGTAGTAGCTGGTGATTAGATCAGGGGTTGGATCTCCCTTCTAGTAGGAGCTGGAGAATGAATGAAGGTTGTATCATTCAGTAGGTGGATGCCTGCGTACTGGTATGATTCTACACTAGTACAAGAATGTAAGAAGTTTTTGATATTAATAATTTTTGAAGATTGAGACGATAGCAACAGTCATTTTCTCCCACATTGGGTTTCCACCTTAAATTCTGGTGTTCATGTGTGTTACTTGTGTGTGATTTTATTTTGTTCTTACTGCACCTATTTAATACTTTTCAAATTCGTGATAAATATCTTACATTCTGGTTCAAATTTTAACAGATAAAGAATTAGTTGCTTTACAAGTTTACTGAGCATACACTAGTTTCTTTTACAAGATTCGGATATATATTCTAGTTGGGTTCAGTCAAGTCACATATACATTTCAAAAAAGATAATTATTATTGTGAATTTTTAAAATACTGATTCACCCCCCTCCTAGTATTTTTCCCAACAATTGGTATTAGAGAAGGTGCTACACAATAATCTTGATCACTTGAAGGAAGATCTCCCAAGATGAAAAATCAAGACAAAAAAACATCTATCAAACCACCACTCTTCAACAAAAATAACTGTATATATTGGAATACAAGAACTACATCCTATCTTCAGTGTCTTCGAGTAGATGTTTTTCGAAATTGTGGAAGGAGGTTACCAATATCGAGCTGTAGTTCCCACAGATGCAGTAGAAAAGAAGACGTATGAAACCAATGCCAAAGATCTCAATGCATTATTGGGAAGTACAATAGAATCATAATTTTTCAAAGTTATGTAGCTAAACACAACAAAAGAAATATGGGACAGAATCATTCAAAGCTATGAAGGCGATACCAAGATAAAAAGTGTTAAACTCCAAACTCTTAGAATTCAATATGAGCTCTTAGAATGAATAATGATGAAAGTATTTCCAGTTTATTTCTACGTGTATATGAGATTGTAAATCACATGAAAAATTTGGGCGAAGATATAAAGGAAACTACTTTAGTTGAGAAAATATTGATATCTCTAAGTCATAAATTCAAGTCAAAAGTGTCTGCCATTGAAGGAAAGGAGGATCTGCGGACTCTTACTATTGTTCAACTTCATGGGATCCTGACTGCTTTTGAAATGAGGAAAGGATATGCCTAAAAATTTAGAGAAGCCACATTTAAAGTGTCTACAAAAAGAAAATAAAAGGAAGAATGCAAGGAATCTGGATACATATCAGAAGAAGTTGAGGTGAACTTTGTAAAGAAACTTCGAATGGGCACCAGTGTTGGAAAAATACTTGGGGGGGGGGGGGGGGGGGGGGTGAATCAGTATTTTAAAAGGCCTTCAATAATAATTTTCTCTTTTATGAAATGTATACGCAACTTGACTAAACCCAACAAGCATATACACATGAATTTTGTAAAATAAACTAGTGTATGCTCAGTAAACTTGTAAAACAACTAATTCTTTATTTGTTAAACTTTGAACCAAAATGTAAGAGTTTTATCAGGTATTTGAGAAGAAATAAACAAATGCAGTAAGAAAAAAATAAAGTATCATACATAAGTAAACACACATGAACCCTGAGATATAAGGTGGAAACCCAATGTAGGAGAAAACCATTGTTGTTATCATCTCAGCCTTCAAAACTTATTAATATCAAAAACTTCTTACATTCTTGTATTGGTGCAGACTCATACTAGTACATAGGCACCCACCTACTGAAGGCCATAACCTTCACTCGTTCTCCAGCTCCTACTAGAAGGTAGCTCCAATCCCCTTATCTTATCACCAGCTACTACAAGAAGGAAGCATCGACTTCCTCACTAAAGGTTCCAACCCTCATCAACATCTATGGATCACATTTCATGAATTTTCACATTGGATCCACCTGCTTCAACACATCATAACTTGTAGGCCAAGTTTCATCAAATATTTAGACTGGATCCAATATCAACACTTATGCTCAATCATCACTATAATACAATCATCAATCTATCACAAACACAATCAACCAATCATTGAAACCCAAACAAATGATATATAATCAAAACTTAATCAATCAATTGGAACAATCAGATCATTGTAACTAGTACATAGAACTGAAACCAGAATGTTGCATCAAGACACATAATCAACTGCAACCCTAATCATTCGTTTTCCAAAATGTATATCTGGTTCACTTAAGGCAACCCACATGCGTACACGCTTTTCTGGAGAGAAACCTGCATACAAATCTTAAGATACTGAAAACTGAAAACCTAACTACTACAATTCTAAAAAGGAACACTAAATCATACTCAGATCTACTGCAACGCTCTAGACCAATCACATAATTGTCTCTGTTCTTTAATCACAATCAATAAGTAATCTTAACATTCTTCAATCAATTCATAACCACATTCAATTTCATCATTCAATTAGATCTACTTCAAACATTATCACTCAACCTAGATCAACATCAGGACATCATTGACAAACAACATAGAAAAAAAAACATTAAACAAGTTGATTAGTCATTTATGAACAAAAACCCCTTACTTTATATACACAACTTTGCAGAAGTGAACCCACGTGTATATGGGCTTTTCCCAAGATCAACCAACGTATAGATATTCAAAAGTTGACCTAAAATTGTACAACTCTTCAGAACTTTAGAAAGACCTAGATCATAATATTCAGAGATAAAAACATGCGTCAATACTTTGATCTATTCAATCCATGAGAAAATCATACAATGAAAAGTAATTTCAGGTCTCATGAGACTGATCCATCATTGTATTCATCGGTGCATAATTATTTCAGATCAATGTGACAATTATGGCCCTTACAATACAAATATACTTTAGATTGAAGTATTCATCAAAACCCTTTCACTTGAACACTTAGCCCTTTTAACTTTACTTCTTTATATAGTTTATCTCTCATCCAATACCACAGGTCAAAACAGCATTAGTGCTCGTAGTAATATTTGACGAGAACAATATTCATTGTCATGCTCACTACTATGGGCCAATACCTTGGTACAGACCCCTGGTATTTAGAATACCATGGTAAAAAAAACCATACACTACTTTTATTCAATGAACTCGTGTGAATACGCGACTTGGCTTAACAAAACCTGTGTATATATTTTGAACTTCCAACTTTATCATTTCTTTGAATTGAATCTTCCAAATTTTCATGCATTTTTTCACATCTGTATTCATTCTAGTATTCTGTTGTATTCATTATTTTACCTCTGAACTGACCTGTGAATTCTGTTACATGTGAGTTTCCATTAAGGACAATGCATGCATCATAATGCCAACAATCTCCCCCTTTGGACTTCATGGCAACCACTTTGGCATTTGGTCACCACAACTTGTAAACAACATCAAGCCAAGCACCAAGTTGTTCAAAAAATCAAGCTACTCTCTAAACACCAAGCTACTCTCCCCCTTTGACATCAAGGGCAAAGGGCTGACCATTGTTAAATAAAGATTTCCATATCTGAACTGTTGAATATGAATATTGACCATGCTCCCCCTGAGCACATGCTGAATTCTCTGATATTGCTTCCCCTAAGCACATGCCGAAATCTTTGACGGATGTAAAATGAAGTAAATGACTCTATGACTATGACCTTGCTATTGCCAAGGACCCATACTTACATCAATTACCCAACTAAGTTGGATTACATATTTTTCATGATCTCAAAAGTCCATACATGACTGAATATGATAATTATTACATCATAGGTCTTTACATGACCTTTACATCAAATGACAGATATGACATTAATAACTGAAACCAAAAGATCTTAAAAGTAGCATACTTAAGCAACCAAAATGCCAACAATGCATTACATTTTGCAAGGCTAATGCTCCCCTTGAACATGTGTTACATGTTCATTTTCAAAAACTCATTCATCAAAGCATCTTCATGAATCAGATAAATATCAATGAGAAAAACATAACTCAATACCATATCAGCAGACTATACCCATCAACACCAGACCAAGAGAAATCAAATCATAGCTGTTAGAAGCATGTCATAGGTTCATCTTGAGTTTGTCCCTCTATTTTTCTATCATAGAAAAACATACGCGATTGTCTGCAAAGAAACTCATGTATATACGCGACTATAATTCATGAAACACGTGTATAGCCAACAACCTTCTGAATTTTCACCTGTAGTTTGAGTAGACTGATTTAGAAACAAAATGAGGCAGAGACAACTCCCAGTTTTTGTCTGAGATATTAAAATGATTCTTTAGTAAATATATTAGCAACTTGTTCTTTGGAGGGAACATACTCCAATTTAACCTTTTTCTCAAGCACTTTTTCTCGTAGAATGTGATACTTAATAGGAATATGCTTAGTCTTGGAGTGAACAACAAGATTTTTTGTAATACTAATAGCACTTGTATTATCACATAGGATGGCGATGGGTGGAAAACATTTGATTTGTATATCCTGTAATGTTTTCATCATCCAGAGAAGTTGTGTGCAACAAGATGCAACAACTACATATTTTTCTTTCGATGTAGATAAGGCAATGGAACTTTGTTTCTTGTTGAACCAAGAGACCAATCGGGGCCCCACGTAAAATGCACCTCCACTAGTGCTTTTCTAGTCATCAACATTTCTATCCCAATCTGCATCTATGTATGCATGAAGGGTAATATTTGCATCTTCTGGATACCATAGACAAAAATATTGGGTTCCTTGGAGATATTTGAATGTTATCTTTACTGCCTAGAGATGTGATTTCTTTGGATTGGCTTGGAAATGTCCAACAATCCCAATTGCATGCATGATATCTGGTCTGGTACCTATTAGATAAAGTAGACTACCAATCATAGACCTGTACTCTATTTGGTTTACTACAAGAGAATCATCATTAGAGCTGATGCTACATCCTATCACAGGTTTGCATTCTTCCATCCCATACTTCTTCACAATTTGTTTGAGATATTTTGTTTGTGAGAGAAAGATTCCATATTTTGCTTGTTGTACTTGTAGATTGAGAAAATAGGTTAGTTCCCGAAGTAAAGACATTTGAAATTCTTGCTTCATAACATAAGCAAATTTTGACTCATAGATTCTTCATTACTGCCAGAAATGATATCATCAACATAAACAACAATAAATAGCAGTTTATCACCATTAATTTTTGTATACAAGTTGTTGTTTGTGGATCATTTATGAAATCTTGTTGTTGAAGATATCTGTCAAGATGATAATACCATGCCTGTGGAGCTTGTTTTATCCTATATAAAGTTTTTTTGAGTTTTCATGCAAGGTTTTCATCATTACCCAAAATGAATCCTTCTCATTGTTCAATATATACTTCTTCTTCTAGATCTCCATTAAGAAAGGAAGATTTTACATCCATTTGATAAACTTTGAAATTTTGAAAACTTGAAAATGCAAGAAACATTATTATGGCTTCAAGTCCGGCTACAGGTGCAAATGTTTCTTCAAAGTCTATACCTCCTTTTTTAGCATAACCTTTACAAACAATTCTATATTTATTCCTAATGACTTCTCCATTTTCATTCAACTTATTTTTGAATATCCATTTTGCCCCTATAACATTTTTATCATGAGACCTTTGGACCAATTCCCAATTATCATTATTTTCAATTTGATCAAGTTCTTCATTCATTATCTAACACAAAAATCCGATTTAGATTTTGTGGTTCAATGGTGGATAATAAATCTAGGGAACTAGAATATCCTACAAGAGTTATTCTTGTTTTTACTTGAGATTCATTTTCTCCTAGAATTTGGGTTTCTGGATAATTCTTTTGAACATACCTAGATGGAGCCATTTCTTTGTCTGATGTATCTTCTTCTATTGCTTCATTATTTTCTTCTTCTATATCATTACGATTTCATGTGGGAAAGCATTCATCATCATCATCATCCTCTTTTGTCGATGTTACATGTTTGGGACATGTGCATGTGATCTGGATCTTGGGGGGAGGCCCCCAAGATATAAAAAATTGAAATGGATATTTGGGGGAGGGCCCCAAGATCTGAAAAATTGAAATTTCCAGAAGAGGAAGAGGAGAATGCCCAATAAAAAAAATCACAAAGAAACTTTTTATTAAAACAGATAATAACTATAAGGGCTACATTGTGGTGGACAATCTGTCCTTTTACAAAATGTGACTTTTTACTTATAGTATTTTTCAGTTACAATGCCATGGGTCAATTCCATGGGTGAATGAATACCATGGGTGGATGTCACAATACCACGAGTCAATTCCATGGGTGAATGAATACCATGGGTGGATGTCACAATACCATGGGTAAATACCGTGGGTGAATGAATACCATAGGTGGATGTCACTTACAATACCATGGGTGGATAAATACGATAGGTGGATGCCACTTACAATACCATGGGTAAATTCCATGGATGGATGAATAACATGGGTGGATGAAAACCATGGGTTGATGCCATTTTCCATTCGTATCATTCCTCCCTCCTTAAGAAGCAATTGTCCCCATTGCGTGAATTTCCCTCCTACGAAGCCTTTGTTGAATATGAAGACCCACTGAAGAGAAGGGTTTTATGTGGTTAACCCATAACCATGATGAACGAAGATCCGATGATAGAGATACCCTGTAATGCTTATTACCAACTGTGATGCTAACAGTGTGCAGCCTAGCAAATGGACTTCGATGAAGTGTGGGTTTGTGGATGACCCATAACCATGATGAACGAAGATCCGAGGATATAGATACCCTGTAATGATTGTGACCAACTGTGATACTAAGAATGTGAAACCTAGCAAATGGATTTCGATGAAGTGTGGGTTTGTGGATGACCCATAACCATGACAAACGAAGATTTGAGGATAGAGATACCCTATAATTCTTGTGACCAACTGTGATACTAACATTGTGCGACCTAGCAAATGGACTTTGATGACAAGGATTTTGTGCGGTTGGCCCATAACCGTGATGTTGGTTGTTGATGAAGTATCAAGTGCCTACATAGCCTGGTGTGGGAGGGAACGTCTCCAAATAACCCAAGCCGAATGTTGCTATGCTGAAACTAATGAATGTGAAGTAGGTGCCTACTAAAGTGGGATGGAGGGCATGTCTCCAATGAGAACCCACTTCAAATGTTGCTCCAAAATTAAAATGGACATAACTCAGTCAATATAACTCAGAATATTTATGATAACTTGCTTTTGGAAGTAGAAGGACCATTTTGCATCTTCCCATGTGCTGGAAATCCTTATCTGGATATTCTATAATCTTATATTCACACCACAATTTTTACGTTGTCACAAAATTTTTGAAAAAAATAGTTGATTTTAAATCAGCCATATCTCCCACATCTGAAGTCCGATTCGACGCATTTTTTTTTGTGAAATTGGGTGACTTTTCAAGAGGAGCTTAGATCTACAATCATTTTTTTTTAACACTTCAAAAAATGATAGGAGAGTCGTTGTCCACCAGTTGTCGTGAGAAAAAATTTCTAGAACATAGCTGATTTTAAATCAGTGATATTTCCCTCATCCAGACTCTGATTTAGCTGATTTTTTTTTTCAATTTTGGTATTTTTCACAAGGAGTCTAGATCTGGTATTTTTTTTTTGTACATATTGTACCAAATGTTTCATATCTAATCTGCAAAATCTCCGCCCAAAAAACATTCCTGCAAAAAAATGAAAAAAGAAAAATTCTTCCTGCTTGGCCCTAGAAAGTGCTATGTGGAGGTCGCATCGCATGCCTTAAGTTTGTTGAATATTTTTGAAAAAATTTGAAACTGAAATATGCATGAAACCCTCATTCTGTTATGACACCAGCTCAAGAAAAGATAGAAAAGATAGATCAACGCCTTAGAATTCAGCCTCTTCGAGGGGGCAACCTCCTTTACATTACATAAATGAACAATTCTTGGATGATACAAATGACAAAACCTCCTTTCTATATATAGGAGTCTAAGGAGTCACAATATAATCCAGCCGACCTAACAATAATAATATAAAGCCACAAAAATAACAATAGAGGGATTCTATGGGGCACAGAAATAACAATATGGGGGTAATAGGGGCACAACAATATAAATAAGGGGTATAACTACAATAGTAATGGGGTAATCACTAGTATTATAGGGACCCAACATGCCCCTCTCCTTCAAAAAAGTGTTGTCCTCAACGCTTGAGTAGTTCTGGATACTTCTGCATAAAATTCTCATCCTCCCATGTGGAATCTTCAGCGGATAAGTTCTTCCACTTGATAAGATACTCTGAAATTGATCGATTTCGTAGCTGTCGAGTTCTTGTTTCTGTGACTGCTTCCGGTTCCAATATAATTTTTCCTTCCTCGTCAAGTTCTGGCAATATTGTTTGAATTGGGAGCTTGTCACCTATAACCTTCTTTAAACATGAAACATGGAAAACTGGGTGCAATCGAGAAGCTGCAGGAAGCTCCAATTTGTATGCCATAGTACCAATCTTTTGCAACACCTTGTACGGACCATAATACTTTGGTGATAATTTATTATCCTTCTTAGCTTGCTTTAGGGACATTTGCTTATATGGTTGTAGCCGTAGGAATACCCAATCACCTACATCAAAACTTCTTTCACTGCGATGTTGATCTGCCTGTTGTTTCATTCTATTTTTTGCCAACACGAGGTTATCCTTTAAGAGTTGGAGGACTTGTTGTTGATGTTCGATGTGATGTTCCACTGCCTGAACCTTAGAATTTTCTCTTAAATATGATGTGATGGATGGTGGTTGATACCCATAAAGTGCCATAAATGGGGTCATTTTTGTTGCTGTATGGAAGGAAGTGTTATACCACCATTCAGCCAGAGGCAACCATTTGACCCATTGTGTCTGTTTATCAGATACAAAGCAACGAAGATATCCTTCCAAACATTTGTTTACTATCTCAGTTTGCCCATCAGATTGAGGATGATAAGATGAGCTATGAGCTAACTGAGTACCAAGACAAGAAAATAATTCTGTCCAAAAATTTCCAGTGAAAATGGGATCTCTGTCACTTACAATAATCTTTGGGTTTCCATGTAGCTTTTGAACTGTTTCCATAAATGCAGTAGAAACTGTACTGGCTTGGGATGTGATAATGCACAAAAGGGTGCATACTTGGTAAGTCTGTCAACTACCACCATGATGACACTCTTTCCCTCAGACTTGGGTAAACCTGTGATAAAATCCATTGAAACCTCCTCCCAACGTTGGCTTGGAATGGATAAAGGTT